>JAEQBH010000013.1:1200000-1800000 GCA_016808115.1 Tetrastigma voinierianum | reverse complement strand
TACACCATACTTTTAATATCATTTTCTTTCAATTTGGGATTCATATATGATTATAGAGTCAACATTCACGATGTATTGTTTAACTGGCCTGCTTATTGTATTCAAGAGGTACGTGATTTCACATTCAATATTGCAATCTCACATATGACTATAGAGTCAACATTCACGATGATTCACGGTGAATCTTTGTCATGTTTACTTATTCGGGGTGAGGGAAATGTGATTTCCTATATTAATTATTGCTAACTCACATCGACTTATGAAAGTTCAACATTCACGATGGATTCAATTGATGAATCCCGCCCTGTTTGTCATTCAGTGACAATGTGATTTCACATTAATTATTTCAATCTCACATTGGACTATAGAAATTAACATTCACGACAGATTTAGTTGGTGAATATCGCTTTATTTGTCATTCAGTAGTAATGTGATTTCACATTGAACAAATACGGTTACCTTCATGACAAATTCAGTTGGTGAATCCCGTCATGTTGGTCATTCAATAATACATTTCAAATCAATTTATTCACATGCAGTAATTCCACTTATAGTTCAAATAAATGTACACATGCAGATATTTGACAAACATTTCGAATACTAATAATTCAAATCAATATAAATATTTCACAAATAGAACTTGAAATGAGAATTGAGTCACAGAGAACAGAACAAACAGAGAACAGAGAACAAAGAACAAACAAATTTATCGATCCCTTGTCGCTTTCGATACCAGTCCTAGGTTAGGTTGTCGTCTTCACCCTCACATAGTCAAATACAAATTCTCCACTCTTAGTGGTTGAACAATTAATCGTACTAAACGAATATCGCCGAGGCGAGGTACGGTGCCGCCCTAGTTTCATTCTCTTATTTGAACCCCATTAGTCATTTATTAGTTCCAAACACCTGTACGAATATGAGAATTTCTGAACAAAATCCAAAAATTTCCTCGTTGTGAACAATGTCTACGCGGCGAATAGCCTCCGTCACGGGCGCACTCCTCGAGTGGCGCCCCGTGGGCACCTCGGCCTCATCGGCAAACATCCCACACGCAGCAGTGGCAGCCACGGCGTGGGTTCCCTACGCCGTGCGGGCATGTGAACCCTAAATGCCTGGGATTTTCCAATTTTCCTCTTTTGCGATTTTCTCCAAAATCACTCAAAAACCAAATGAAACTCTAGAAATCACTCCCAAAGGCATTCTAATAACATCCTAAACCAACCATGAGCAAAACCTATGGATGGATTAGGGTTTTTCTAACCCAAACATCATTTAAAGAAATCTACGGTTTGGTTCTCACCTTAAATCTCTTTGAATCTTCTTCACCCAATATGCTTGATCACTTATGCACCGGAAATGGGAAGATCTTCCACCAAAATCACTTCTTCTTGCGAAACCCTAACTTTATCCTCTCCCTATCTCTCAAAAACATTTTTGGCACAATGTGCCATTCCAAGACCAAATGTGGTCTAATATCTCTTATTTCTCTTAAGGTCATGTTTGGCTCTTTCATTAAATCCCTTTTTCCATTTTTCTCACTTACTTACAAGTCTCCTTATTTGCACATTCACTTATCATTTAACTCTTAGGTCCTCATTTTACAAATTTCCATTTTTGCCCTTATTCACTTGGGTTTATTTCCGGGTTCAATCATCTCTCGCTTTTTAAAGATATAATATTTAATCATATGCTCACATATTCACTTAATTTTCACAATTCAACAATTTATCAACTTTCTGATGAAACCTAAGTTTGCCTACAATTCTATACCCTAATATATAATGAATTTTTTATGTACCCTATGGTATTTTCGAGCCTTACAAGTGTCAAGGATAGACTTTGTATTATGAAAACTTCAAGATGAATTTTCATTTTATATCCTAATATATAAAACCCTTGATCTTAAAAACCTCGGGCATACGCACCCTTCCCAGCAGAGACAGAAATTCCGCCTGGTTAACTCCACAAGAACCTCCCGTACCAAGCTCGCCGACCGACAAGGCCATGAAGCTGCCGTTAAACCAAGCTTAAATCAGACTGAAAACGGGTTATAAAATTTTTCACTTTTCTATCAAAATCACACCTTATGATTTAGCTAAAAATCCTATGAAGATAACATCGCACTAAGTACAAACCTAAAATACAAAATCACCTCGTATAAAAAAATATAATTCCCAATGTTTTCCAAATGTCCAACTACAACAATAAAGGACCTCCGTCCTCATCAAAATATAAGATAAGCGATCGCATCCAACATAATTTTTCGTTTAACTCGTTTTTCTTTCAAAACCATGCATGCATATGTTGGCAAAAGATATTTACATATACAAAATGCTACATTTTAACTTTTACTATTTTTAATTTACACCTTATCTTATATATAATCACAAATACGCTTCAGATCTAAGGATCCCGAGCGTCTTTCTGGCCAACACCCGCACCGAAAAATTATTTTAAAACAGAACTGTGAGCCAAACAGCTCAAGTGTGTTGAGTACTATAAGTTCTAAAAAGTTGTTGTCTCATTGTGATGTACCTCCTAATATGAAAATCAGACGCAAATGGTAGTAACCGTTTTATGAGAAACTGGAAGCAGCAGAAAACCATTTCTCAAAACTGTGTTTAAAACTATTTTGTTAACAAAACTATTTATGCCACGAAAAACTGCTCAAAACTATTTCGCCGGCTGAAATCAAGCCAAGAAAGGGTTAATATATGAAAATGCTATACCGAAATCAAGTACCAACCATCGCGGGCCCATCGGGGTCACTCCTAGACGTTGATGCCACTAACCCTGAATCTCCGACACTCCGTAGTGAACTCCTGAATACTCACCCGCTAAGATAACCCGCGAACACTACGATATAAACATAACGGAAACCTCTAACCAAAATGCCCGCGGCAGGATGGAACTCAAAACCAACACCTCATCGCTTATGTACTAAGTCGCGCTAACTATATACCTAATGCAGAGGGCACCCATTATATATCTATTTAACCCCAATTTCGACTGTGCAATATAGTTAGTCATAATATCCCATAACCTGCCATGCACAATCCGAAATACATCCGACCGAAATCGAGTCAGGCTATCTAGGATTTTAAGCAAACCAGCCAACCGTTTCTTAAATACCGAAATCAAACTTTCGTCGAGTATAACAAGTGGGAGGTAAAAAATGCTTATAATTCTATATTTTCAGCACTTAACAAACTTGTAATTTAAAACACTTTCGCTTTAGAAAATGATTTTGAGTACTCACCTTTCTCGACTAATTTCTTACAATTCGTCAAGACTCTGCATTCCTCGTCTGATGCCCAAATCGCTTCTTACACAATCCATACAGTACAAAATGCCCTCGCCTGAACGCTTTAACCATAAACATACGTGGCTTTCAAAGCTAATTATATTGAATAAACTTCGATTCTAACAAAACTTTACGTGCTAGTCCCATTCGATAATATGATGTGAAATTGACCAAAATGTCCCTACACATTAAATGTCCTATAAAAACTATATGTTTTAGTCAACTTTTGACTCAAGGGACTTTCCAGAGAGGCTAAAAATACCCGAAACATTTATGAAAATTATGTCCGACCTGTCCGACTAAAATCCTGAAATTTCAATCCAAACTGTCCGAAAATAGTCCCGAAATTCAACTTGGATTGTCCGAACACAGTCCCAAAAATTCCTAAAAATTCATAAACAAATTTAAAAATTTTGAGACTGAAGTTTACGACCTTTCACGGCCTCTAAGAAAATTTCAAGCCATTATATAGCATTTAGGCTCGAAATAACACAAGTAGGCAAATTTTCTACCTTTAAAGTTTGACAAAGGCTAAGATATTGGTACCTATGCTGTAACTCTCTGTCACAGATAATTAATTTTGCCTCTCTTTCGTCCGACGAAACCTACTATCTGATTTTCAGAATCGAGAAAGAAACAAGGAGAAAATATAAAATAAAATCGTCCTCTCTCTTCTCTAGACGCTTCTCACGTCCCGTCCGCTCTTCGTCCCTCGTTCTTGATTTTATTTTTATTTTTACTTTTTTTATTACTATTATTATTATTATTATTATTATTATTATTATTATTATTATTATTATTATTATTATTATTTAGATACATAACTTATATTGCCTCATTCGGATCCGTTTCTGTCCCGAAAAATTTTATTTCTTTTAAGTTCACTTATTTTAAATGAATTTAAATCAAGCCACTTCCTGGCTTCCGAGATTTTTGTAAAAATCTCATCCCTGAAGTCCCTGGCGACTTATCACCCAAAAATTCGTAAAATATTCCGATCAGCCTCGCACTTGATGAAACTTTTCTAGGTCACTAGATTTCGCGAGACGAATTTAACCCGGCCAGCCGCTTCGCCATCCAAGATCTATAATTTTCTAGGCTTCCCCGAACCATTTTGCAATTTATTATTATTATTATCTTAAATTCCATAATTGGAATTTCACCCATTCACTTTCCTTAATTGCAAAAATGCCACAATTCTTTGAAAATCCTATAATCACCTTTAAACGACTTTTCAAAAATTTATTATAGCTCTAAAATAATTGTAGTTTCGGGTGCACATACTGCCACATACCGTACACTCTCTCTGTGACGTGGCGCTACAAACTTCTCCTCCTTTAAACATTTCATCGAAATGAACAAAACTAACATAAAGCAGGATACCTAATCAAAACAACTGAGGATATCACCGCGCATTTCGAGCCTCCCGACCCCATGCAGCCTCTTAATCCCATGATTCCCATAAAACTTTCCGCAAAATCCGCTTCCTCTACGATCTACTATCTCGCATCGCTGCTCTTTATAGTCAAATTATCCTTTAGTTCTACCGGCCGATCTCTGAGCATAATGGAGGGATCTCGGGATGTACTAGAGAGCATGGATACATGAAACACATTATGAAGTTTAGACAACTCCTCGAGGATGGCTCCAATCTATATGCCATCGGGTCCCACTATGGCAATAATCTATGATTCCTATGTATCCGGGCCTCACTTTCCGCCTTCCAAATCCGAGGACACTCTTTCCCAGCAACTCTACAAGACCCTATCGCCCACTTTAAACTCGGAGATCCCATGGCAAGCCATTCGCATAACTTCTTTCTCGTCATTCCTAGCTATCTTGAGTCCGGTCTGATAACTGGATCGGCCTGCTGTAATATGTACTAACCTCCGTCTCACGCCCTCTTCCTACTTCATCCCAAAGATATGGGAGCACATACCTCCGCCATACAATGTTTTTAAACGCAGCATGCCTATGCCGGATTTGATAACTGCTGTGTTTAACCCATCGAGATAAAATGGCTATCCCGGCCTTCCCTTAAACTCTATCACGCATGCTCTAAGCATATCCTCTAACGTCTCGAATAGTTCTCTCTCGATCGATCACCACCTGGAAGACAAAGCCGCTAAAGCGTAATCGAACCTACGGCACTCAGAATCTGACCAAACTGATGTGAATCAGGGGTCTGGCCTCGAGACTCATCGACAGGAACACCATGTAATCAAATATCTCTCCACATATAATCGGGCCAACTTTGTCCAATGGGTCATCATTGCTAATCGAGAAAAATGCCGGATTTCGTTAGTCTATCCACTATCACCCATATGGCACGTGTTGTCTCCGAGTTCCTAAGCCCCAGAACAAAATCCATAGTAATCTTATCCCACTTCCAGGAACCCAAGGGGTCAGATCTCTTCCGCGGTCTCGGTGCTCGCCTTCACCCGCCGACGTTAGGCATCCGGATACGAAATCTCGCAATTTCCTTCTTCACGCCCTTCCACCAATAATGCCCTCGCAGTATGATACATCTCGTGCTACCAGCAGGCATGGCATATGCCGAAGAGTGTTCCATGATTTCCTTTGGGCCACCTATTTCCGTGCACACATTCGACTTCTAACTATTACGCCATCGCCTCCGATCCGAACTCGCTTCTACCACTTCAATCTCGCCCTCAACTTAATCATCCCCTCGAAACCCGCTTCGACCTTCCTTGATCTCGATCCACGAGAAGAGGATCGAACATAAAATGATGTTAACAAGAAACCTCAGATAGCTACCTCGCAACTCGACTCTACAAAAGATCTCAACTCTATCAACAATGGAGATATAATCACTGGTAGATAAGCATAGAACCTCCAAGCCTCCGGCTTAAGGCATCGGCACATCGCTCTCCTGATGGTACTCTATCGCGCAATCATAATCCTTAATCAACTACAACCACGGCCACGCCTTAAGCGCTTCCTTTTTTAATGAAGATATACCATGCTCTTAAGGACGGTGAATACCCGATGGAACAATCGTATAGATAATGTCTCCGCATCTTTAGAGCCGAAAAACCATCACGTTTAGTTCTAAATCACGGGTCGGGTAGTTCCCGCTCGTGCTTTAACTGACGGAAACATAAGCTATCACTCTAACATCCAAGATCAAAACACACCCTAACCCTTATCTCGAGGTATCACTATATACCATATAACCGCCCTTCACCCAGAGTGCTGACATCGAGCCGTCGGTCAATCTCTCTCGTCTCAACCTCAAAACTATGTCAAGGTGTATCCGACTATCTTCGGCCTTCTCATCCTTTTCAATAGATCGTCAACTGGGCGTTATCTTTGAAAATTCTCAACAAATTTCGTAATAACTCTACCAATCCAAGGAAATCGCGAACTTCATAAACATTCAGGAAAGCCTAGCTCACTATAGCTTCAATCTTCCGAGGATCCACACTAATACCTTCGAAATGACATGACCCAAGAAAGCTACTTTGTCCAACCAAAACTCCGGCACTTACTAAACTCTAGCGTATAACCGACGCCTCTGGCAATCACACACACCCCAGAGCTCCCGATGTTCGAACTCCGCCCGAGTACACTAGGAATGTCATCACGAACACGATCACAAACTTATCTAAATACTGACCACACCCCGCTCATCAAATCCATGAACGCTGTACCGCATTATTAATCCGAATGGCATCACTAGGAACTCAGAGACCAGATCTCTGCCCCGGCGCGCCCAGAAACATCATTCCTGACCCTCAACCGATGACAGCCCGACCTAGCTCGATCTTAGAATATACCCGAGATCCATGCAATTGATCAAATAGCTCATTTATACGAGGAAGCTTGATATCAAGGCGAGATTGTCGATTCAGCTATCTATACTTATACACAACCGTAAGCTTCCCTTCTTTACGGCGAGAACTCGGGTGCTCCCACTGAGGTACTAGGTCTGATGAAGCCTCTTTGCTTTCAAGAATCCAAATAAAGTTTCAATTCTTTCAACTTTGGTCGGGCGCCATTCTATATGGAGGAATGGATATTGGCTCTGGCTCCCTGAATCGCTCAATAACGAACCACTTCTCTATCCGGGTAAACCTCGAATATCATCCGGAAAGATCCGGGAACCTCTTTGACTATGGGGATGTCTTCCAGCCGTGTCCCCTATTGTCTCCTATCCACTACAAATGCCAAATAACCCTGGCAATCTTTCCGAAGCATTTTCGAGGCGGTCATGGCATTAATGAGACTAGGGGCGATCTCTCTTCTGATTCCCCGAAATATCACGCTTGGTTCCTTTGGTCGAACCAATCTTACTTCTTTCTTATAGCAATCTAAGGTGGCTCTATGCCCGGACAATGTACCATACCCAAGATTATATCGAAATCATGGATACCTAACACTCATCAAGTCTACCGAAAATCCTTTATTCTAGATCACTAATCAAGTACTGAACTATCCTTTCTGGATATCATAGTATCCTCTATCGGGCACAAAATCACCATATGACCATCTATAGGTCGACTCTATCTGGTGCCTCTCGCTGAATGGTACTAAATAAATGAACGAGCGGCTCCTAGTCCACCAATGCATATGCATCATGATCTAATCAAATCATACCAAGAATCACATCCGCATGGTCCGCCTCCCCGCTCTGTAGGATCAGAATACTGAAAGCCTAGTACGAGTACCACTGACCTAATTAATCGAGGTACTACCTCTACCTCCGCACCCTACCGCGACTCTCACCAGTGTCGACTACCACTCCTCGCTGAATCCACCCCTACTCACTGATTGGACCATTGTGTTCGGGTAGACAAGCATCGCACCTACCTAGAGGTCTCAGCCTACTAACCGTGGACAACTCCTGATAAAGGACCTTCCCGGGCCTCGCAATGGAACATCCTTCTTCATATTCATCCCGTGACTCTCCGAGATGCCTCCGATACGCAGGGCACAACTGAAAGATGATCCCAAGAACTCACCTCCTGGTCAGCCAGATCTTAACGGATCCCCCGGCTTGATGTCGCCCTCGTCTCGAGCCTCTACCACCGGTCCACTTTTCCTTTCTTCTACTAGACCACTCAGTTCTGCCACTAGTGCCGAGGTTCCTCTCATCACCGTCACTCGAAGAATCAAACCTGCCCTTTCTAATTCTACCCTTAGCGCAAATTTCAACCAAATTTCCAGTTATTTGAGATGCCTGTGCTAGATGAACTTTAATTCGCCATTCAAGCCGTTTCTAAGAATCGCGCACACTTATGTCTCTTATCAGACACAGCACCGTAATTTCACCAGTTCGAAACCTCTCGCCTCATTCGCCACCGCCGTGATCGCCGCTCTAACCCGGGCACTTTTCTATTTTTTGCATCCTAATAACTACACGGGTAAAATCTGCTCAGGAATGCCCGTTTAATCGGTCCCAGTGACTTCGTAAAGGCCTCCCACGGCTCACCGCCCCGCCCGGCTGCCATCAAGAACCTTGAAAAGAGGACTTTTTGCTCATCTAAACACCCCATCACTGCATAAATTTCACTAACCCTGTCTAGCCATAAGTATGCTGCCTCTAGGTCGTGTTCGCCTTTTTCTATATAGACTAAAACCCCTCAAAATAACACAAATACCGTGAGCCTTACAATTTTCTCGGCACCCATGTCACTTCGATACCTGCTGCTAAAATAATTTTCACGTTTGAGACAAAATAAGGGTTCGGCCTATGACACCGCAGCGCACAGGTCATACAAGTAGTAAATCTAAATGTGTCCGTATCATTCCCAATAAAGATCATAGCTTAATTACAGCTCAAACCCACCCCAACTACTGCACTTCATACTATTTGGACTCAAAACTCATGGTGAAAACCTATCAAAAAACAACAAAAATTAAAACTTATACTATATTGAATATGCTCAAATTAAATTAAAACAAAACACTCACGACTAAAATAAATTGTACATAAAGAATGGTTTGAATCAAGCACAAGGAGAAACGAAACTATCAATGAATTACAATGGAACACTAATTCCAAAGACTATATCCTGCGACTCGTTTCTATGTACGGATCTGACGTTGTCCAAGATTTCCTAATTATTGGAATTGATTTCTCCCTTTTCACCTATTTAATATCCTTCATTTCAAGACAAGATCAAACCAGCCTACCCAGATTCCATTCTCTTTCAAGATCCGGGGTATTTTTCTTTCTCAATACTTCACACTCCATTTCGCTGACAAAGAGAAACTTTTACTTCACCTTCTCGTGATATTAGCTAAGTCTCACTACTTAAATGGTGGCTCAACCTCCGCATCTATGTTTATCCCTTCCTCGATTAGATCTAAGCTAACACTGGATCTGGATCGCACTGTAGATTAAGGTGAACTCTCCGATTGTTGATATTGTTAAATACACCTCCAACTTCAATTACGGCTTTAATTGGGACAGACAAAATGGAACTCGTGAGCTCAAGAAGCTCACAATGGTAGTGAATACACCTGTGTTAACGCTCTCAACTCTCGTGAATCTCCGTCTCTCGTGTCACGCAGGGCATCCCGGATATCAGAGGCATTCCTCAACTGGTACTAGGTACTACTATTGGGAACTTATCCATTAAAAAATGACACCGATTAAGTAAAAACTGAACCCAAATTAATTCTTCGTAAATTGTGAAGGAAAGACTGTAACTAAATGTAAATCAAATCCAGCTGAGCTGCGCTCTGATTACTGCATTGCGAATCAAGAAATGGAGTGCCGATCAAGCACAACCACTGTAATTGCAATAAATCTGAAAAGAAATGCATTCCAGAAATTTGTTTAGATTTCATAAATTTCCAGGCAGTAATACTAAAGAAAAATAACAGAACTAAAAAAATCCAGCTCAATCCTCCGTCGCACGCTCGCAGATTCAAAACCAAAATAAAACTAAAAATAAAAAAATCTACTCTAAAACATACACCGAGTTCCTCTTTCTTTCCTTTTGTCATATGAAGAAGGAGCAAAACTACTACTATTCGGGAAGTTCTCATTTGTATCCCGAAAAGAAAAGAATCAATAATCCCCAAAATACTCTAGGTGGAAATCCAAAGAAAAAGCCCAACATCATGCTCTATGTCGCGAATCTCAGCTGATGTCGCTGGATGGAACCCCTTGATGGTTCATGATCACGCGACTCTTCTTTCCTCGCGTAACCGCTTGTCTCATAAAACCCTCGATTAGTGGTCGCGACATCGGTTGATGTTGCTACATCTTTTGTTCAACATAATGTCGCGAATTCCCGTTGATGTCGCGACACTATTATCTTCTTATTCTTCCGCGATCCTGCGTTACACATCGCTTAGTTACGACCACTTTCATTGCTTTGTAAGATTTACTTCAGCGTTGTGATCTTGATTTTTAGTCGCAATTATGTCGTGTTTTTCTCGTCTTCACACCATTTTATGTCATGATCATCGATGTCGACCACTTTTGCTTCCATTTCTTTCTTCTCAGTTGCAACCCCGCTCCACGCAGACTGATTTCTTCCCAACTCTTTCCGTGTCACGACCTCAATTACATGTCACATGATCAATTCTCGTCACTTTTTCTTCAGTCGCGACCAACGATTGGTCGCTGGAGACCACTTCCGCCTCATTGACTTTTTAAAAAGAAGCTCGGCCTTTGCAAGTGCTTTATCTCGACTACGTTGCGACTTTCGACAATCGCTGCACAGACTTTAATATCAAAGATTTATGTCGCGATCTTCAAGTCGATGTCGCGACATGAAATGGAACTTAGTATAAAACTAGTTGTAACCTCTTTCTCGCAAAGATTTCTCAGCGCTTCATAGACGACTCGTCGCGACTTCAAGTTGACGCTGACATCAATTTCTTCTCTGATTGCTCTTTAGTCTCAAACACGCTTTTCTTTTGTCGCAACTTCCTCGTCTACTTCACTTGTTCACGCTTTCGCTTCAAAGCCAAATTTATTCGCCGCCGTGATTCTGAAATTGCCGAAACTGAGCTTCCTGGCTGCTACTCATTCTCGTTGTGACTCAATTTCCGCCGCAGTCGATTCCGATTTTTGCTAAAATTTGATTTTCTCAGATTTTCCGCAAGAAATTGAAAATTTGATTCAATCTTTATCTTTCTGAAATAATTCAACATTATTCTCATAATAAACTTTAAAAATGAATTAAAAATCTAATGAAGTTTTTTGACTCATCAGTCACGGCATTCATCATATAAGTTTTAGCCCCTAATTTTAGAGCGCGCTCTATCATGCCCCTCTGCTCTTCTGGAGGCTCCCGTGCCCGACGTAGCCGCCGTAATAATCGTATAACCCGATCCATCGTCGCTGCACGCCACCTGGTCCGCGGCCTCGACGTTTCACAAATTACCCATTGAAGATTTTTCGATCTAGGTGTGCTCGACATATCTCTCCGGTGGTGCCTCCAAATAAGGAAGTCCTAGATCGACTTACACCTCGCCAAAGATATAATGCCAATCTCAAGATTGTGATTCCATTGACATCTTTCAATATTTGATGCATGCAAGGATTTAGCAAAACAATATAGGTTGCAATAGGAAAATCATTATTATAAAAAAACAATTCTATAGGAAATACTGTGGAAAACGTGCGAAAAACAGGCGAACTATCGCCTAAACTCGCCTAATGCTCAACTTTACAGACGCTCTTCCTAAAGGATAGAAATCCGCCGGCAACTCCACAAGAACCTCCCACCAAGCTCGCCTCGACCGACAAGTTACCATGGTGCTCTAAGCCAAAACCAAACTATATTTGGAAAACGGGTTATAAAATTTTCACTTTTCTATCAAAATCACACCTTAGATTGAATAAAATCCCAAGTAAAGATAACGACCGCACTAAGTGTCGCCCAAAATACAAAATCACCTGTATAAAAAAAAAAATATACACTTCCAATGCTTCCAAATGTCCAACTATTAACAATAGCGACCTTTGGTCCTCATCAAAAATATAAGACAAGGATCAACCAACATAATTTTTTGTCGCAACTGCTTTTCAAAACCATGCATGCATATGTTACAAAAGATATTTGTTACTACAAAATGCTACATTTTAACTTTTACTATTTTTAATTTACACCTTATATCTTATATATAATCACAACACAAACAGGAGCAGGACTAAGCGCGATCCCGAAAGGTCTTTCGCTTCAACACCCGCAGACCAAAATTATTTTAAATGAAAACGTGGAGCCAAACGCCTGAGTTCTATAAGTTCTAAAAGTTGATGTCCACAGATGTACTTCCCAATATGAAAATCAGACAGAAATGGTAGTAAAACTGCTATGATGGAAAACCGAAGCTTGCTATGAAAACCATTTCTCGAAATCGCGGGCTGAAAACTATTTTTGTTGTCGAACCGGTTTCAAAACTATTTCGCCAAACCGCTTCGGGCAGGTTGTTGATCAAAACGCTTATACTGAAATCAAGTACCAACCATCGTGCCCATTTCCAATTATTCTAGACGCGGATGCCACCTAATCCCTGACCCCGATACATCTGCAGAACCCCTAACACCACCCTACTTAAGATGATTCAAGTGAATCACCATGGGATCTGTATAAAGATAATGGAATCCTGAATCAACACCTCATCGCCATGTACTAAGTCAAAGATGTTAACTATATACCTCGAACGCAAGAGGCGACTCACTATATATATTCTGCATCTAACCCCCAATTGCCGACCGTGCAATATAGTTAGCCTATAATATCCATAACCCGCTACTGCAATAATCCGAAATACATCCGACGAAACCCAGTCGCCACCAGGGGTTTTGCCAAACCGTTTCAAACCGCTTTCAACATCAAATCAAACTTTTCCGCCGAAAGTACAACAAGTGGGAGGTAAAAAAATGCTTTATAAATTTATATTTTCAAAGCACTTAACAAACTTGTAATTTAAACACTTTCGCTTTACAAAGGATTTTCAAGATCAATTTTCTGACTAATTTCACAATTACCAACACTCTAGATTCTCGCTCTGATGCTCAAATCGCCTACACAATCCATACAGTACGCAATGCCTCGCCAACGTTAACCATAAACATAACTTGTCTATGAAACTCAAGCGACTATATCGAACGAACTTCGATTCTATCAAAACTTTACGTGCTAGTCCCATTCAATAATATGATGTGAAATTGACCAAAATGTCCTTACACATTAAATGTCCTATAAAAACTATATGTTTTAGTCAACTTTTGACTCGAGGATTTTCAAGAAATTTAAAAATGCAAACATTTGAAAGTGTCCGGGCACGGCTCAAAGTACAATCACGAAATTTCAATCAAGTGTCAGAAAACTTGAGTCAAGAAATTCAGCCGGATTGTCCAGCTCTGATCCCAAAATTCCTAAAAATTCTAAACTCGGTTTAAAAATTTGAAACTGAAGTTCCGACCCAACTCACGACCTCGAAGAAATTTCAAGCCATTATATATTTAGGCTCGGAAAATAACACAAATGAACAAATTTTCTACCTTTTAAAGTTTGACAAAAGTACAGATATTTAGTACCTATCACGTGTCGTCAGCGATATACCAATTTGCGCCTGCTCGGAAACAAAAACCTCTAAACCAGATTTTCGTAAATATGAAAAAAGCGAGAGAAAATATAAAAATAAAATCGTCCCCTTTATATACGGAGCTCTCCTTTATCTATCCCAGTTGCGTCCACAATTCTTTGATTTTTATTTTTTATTTTTATTTTATTACTATTATTATTATTATTATTATTATTATTATTATTATTATTATTTAGATACATAACTTATATTGCCTGGAGTAGGATCAGTTTACGTCACAGAAAATTTTATTTCTTTTCGGTTCACTTATTTTAAATGAACTTAAATCAAAACCACTTACGGCCAGAGATTTTGTGAAATCTCATCCCGAGATCCTGGCGACTTATCACCCAAACCGTAAAATATTCCATTGTCTCAAATTGTGAAACTTTTACGAGTCACTTAGATTTAATTGAGGCATTTAACGGCGCGATGCTGTTTAGATCATCAGAGATCCCAGAAAATTTTCTAGGCTTCCTGAACCATTTTGGTAATTTATTATTATTATTATCCTTTAAATTCCATAGTGGAGTTTCACCCATCCACTTTCCTTAATTGCAAAAGTGCCACAATTCTTTGAAAACTTTATAATTTCACCCTTAAAACGACTTTCAAAAATTCTATTATGGAACTAAAATAATTAAGGAAGCTCTTGATGCACATACGGTTACACATACCGTACACCCTCTCGGGACGGGGCGTTACATGATAAGCATAAAAATGCTAAGACACATACCAAAATTAGCAAACTTATCTCACTGCCACCAAAAACTACCATTGAAGGCAACTTCCCTCTTGAAGCATTTACTCTCTCTACCATACATGATGTTGTCTATTGCCTCAATTCCTCCATTTGTTTTGTCTACCTTTGATCTCCAAAAATTTTTGCAAGTTCTCTATGGTTCTATACCCTGAAAGTTTAGTCTTAATTAGTTTATAAAATTGTTTTGTGAGATCTTGAGTATTCCTCGCAAAAATATTTCAAGTCCTCTATGGTTCTTTACCCAACAACTTTATTCATGCAATCTTTGTTTCTATGGTTTTGGATTTTTAATGTACATGTGGGTACCAGGTGATTAGTACCCAAATAGTACTATTTTGAGCCCTGTTTATCGCAGGTTTTAAGCACTTTTTGTGTACTAATCAACTAAAATAACCCAATTGATACATTAAGGTCAGGAAGCACCTCTTTAGTCATTGTGGCTATTTTTGTAAGTTTTGTAGGAAAAAAAAAAGTCATTTCTTCGGTAGATTCAAACCTGACGGGCAGGAATTGGAACTCAGGAGTATGATCTCATTTCAAAAGACATTTGGAGTAAAAATGGAAGAGAAGGAAGCGTAGATTTGGCGGTCATTGCAAAAATTTGCAACACACCAAATTCATGAGTTGTAATTTTCGCCCAACTGCGAGAATTTCGTAGGTGCGAAAATTTATGACATTGCTCCCATAGTTAATTTTGGCGCGACCAGCTCTTTTTGAGCTGTACAAATCGCCATTGATCTCTTGATTTTGGTTCCTTTATACATTTTTTTAATTTCCTTGGTACTGAGCACCTATATAAGCTCAGTCAAGCTTGTAACATCAATCAAGTTAGCAGTCCATCAATCACTCAATAAAGTTGGCACCAAATTTTCTCTTATCCTGCCTGTGTGATTTTCTCTCCTTTTTCTTTCACTTTCTTGCACTTTCTCACCATCCAAACACCCCTTGATGATGACAAATCAAAGGGATGCTTGCTCGCCCATCGCCCGAGGAGGAAGGCCATTGGAGTGAAAGGTTTGAAGGTAAAAGCTCTTTGTCCTCATGTTCTATCATGAGCATTTATGGCCTTTTCGTTTACGCATCTCACGTTTAGGTTTCAATCCAACATGATGTACCTAAGTAGCGGTACTTGTAAGCTTTCAAGGCTGGTGGATGCTTCTTTGCTAGATCCACTGATGCCCAGTTAGTTGTCATTTATGAGCTCCTGTAGGTTAGATCCAGTGATGTTTTAACTGCTTTGAAACATAAATGGCTAATAAATGCTATACATTAGGAGAAAAACTTTTAAGGTTTAGGTTTTAAAGCTAAATGAAGATCCGGTTCGGGAAATGACTATAGGTCATCCTCCCCAGCCTTGAGGAAAAGGCAGGGACATGGTGGACTCTTGAACTCTAACCCGGGTGGCGAACTCGAGAGTTCTCTTTGACTTGTTTCAATTTATTTCCAGTTTTCACCAGCAAAATCCCCATTGTTTTTACAAAATCCTGAAATCCAAAGAGGAAACACCATTTTGAATCACTGCAAATCATTTTGTACGAAGAAAACCATCTGGTTGACCTAGACGTATATTACGATAGCTTTTTCTTTACAACGATAGGAGCTTTAGGATATAAATTTTGTTGATTCTGGAACAACCTATTGTGGCACGAACCAAATGGCGCCGTTGCTGGGGATGGCGCCCTAGTGCGAAAGAGAAGCTGTGAACTTGTGATCCATGCAGTATTGGTGGTATCATTTCTTTTGTTACCATTTTTCCCGTTTTACGATTCTTTGCGGGGGAATTTAAATTTTATGCGTGCATAAAGATTTTTCCTTGTTTTTATTTTAACTAACATCAACCTTTCTGGTAGCCTTGTTTTTGTTGGTTTCTTGCTTGTTTGTGTGTGTTCATAACGACATGCGTGGAATGGCTCTTGTAGGCGGGTGGAAAGGCTCAGTCTTTCACAGTTGAGCCGAGGGTGTGAAATCGGTTGCAGTAACGATCAGACTGCTTGAAGAACAAGCAGGCAGCGGGAATCAAAGGGAGCTGATGCACACGGATCGATGAGGGATCACGTACACCAGCACGGGTGAGTGCACCCTCATGCATTATACCCCTGGCGAGGATGTGGCGGTGAATCTTATCGGTGCCCACATCTACTTTCATGGTATGGAAAATGAAAATCCATACACACATCTGGGATTTTGAGGAAGTTTGCACAACTTTCAAGAGAGATGCAATCGATATGGAGTACGCTAAAGTTGAAGGCTTTCCTTTGACCACAGAAAGCCAAGGCGAATTTGGCTTAATTCTACAGGCTAGGACCATTAGGAACTGGCGAGCGTAAGCGGGGTACGAAGAAATTCTTCGATTGCTCTAAGACCAACAATTTGAAGAGACAAATCATACGTTTGCGGCCATGCGATGGAGTTACCCGATGCTAGGAGAGATACTTAGAGACCATCAATGCATGGCCACACCATGGCTTCGATACGTGGATGTTGGTCAACCATTTCTACGATGGAATGTCCCCTGCCATGAAACAACTCTTGGAGACCATGTGTTGAGGACTTCCTCGATAGAAATCTGATGAAGCCATGGACTTCTGGTATGTTCTTGAGACCTCAAGCTTAGGATAGACAAATCCCGGGAAAAGCGATAGACATAGGCCACGATCAAACCAAGGGGAAGCATATATTCAGGCGGGGATGTGGAACTAAAGGCTAGTTGTCTGACCCGAGGAAGGATGGAAGAACTTGAATGAGAAATCAACGGGAGGTACGGGGTAGTGGCCCGAAATGCACAATGCCCCTCCCGGCCATGCTTCACTTGATCCACTAGTCACGAGGAGGCATTGTCCGATTTCTCCTCGGTAAGGGATTTTATGGCTGAACATGCAAATGTAGTGGAGCGAAAATAGGCCTGGCGGTACCTGAGTATGGCCAGCACCTATAATCCCAAGCTGGAAGAACCACCTGACCTCTTAGGCTTCAAACCTCCGATATATGTTCCCCAGGGTGCCTGGCAACAACAACAGTATGGGTCCACCTCTCAACAGCCACCAACCTCATCCCCTGTTGAGAAAGCTATCATGAATTTGAGCAAGTGGTGGGGAATTTTGTAGAAAGGCTTGAGAAGGTATTAATGCTCGGTTGGATCAAGAATAGAAAATGTAAGAAGCTCAGTGAACAAAAGAATTAATGGGCTCCCTGATAGCCTCGATCCTTAAAATTGATACCACAGTCATCCGTCACAAGGCGACCCGGTCGCGAGTGCGGGAAGCGAGAGATTCCTTCCATACCTTTGCCCAATCTGGGAGTGCATTAGTAAAGCTATGCCGGTGAGCTGCACGAAATAGATGAGATTAAGGCCATTGTCACCTTGAGGAGTGGTAGGAAATTGACTCCGGCCCGGTGCTGAGCACATTTGGAGGAGACTAGAAAGAAGAGGAAGTAAATTTGACATATTCATTAAAGGTCGATGAAAGAAAAGCATGCCTCCTCCATTTCCCCAGCGAGCGAGGCCTCGAGCAATCGGGCATCTTGGAAGTGCTAAAAGAGGCGGGGTAAGGTGAACATCCTTTGCTTTACATGATCGAGGTTTCGACTATGCTAAATTTCGGGACACGATACTTACGGTCAAGAAAGGGTTGGGCGCATTGTGAGAAGGCCTTCACGGTAGACACTCGTCGGCTCCATCATCTAGTCTGAAAACCTTGGTAAAATACAAAAAGATCTAGGATCCCCCCCGTCTCGGTCGACATTGGAGGGATCTGCATAAATAAAGGCCTTCTTTGGTTGGGAGCGATGTCGACTGCGCCATACTTTCGATTAATACGGCGGTTAGGTTTGAGGGCCCGAAACCTACAGCGTCACCTTATCCTTAGTTGATGCGATCGGTGAAAATCCCGAAGATGGTAAGGATGTCTTGGTAAGGTGGATAAGTTTTATTATCCGGTAGACTTAGGTAGTTTCTTGATCACGAACGTGGCGAAGGCGTGCAGTGCCCGTCATATGGGGGCCATTCTTGGCCAAATCTAATGCCATAATCAGCTGTCGTAATGGATTCATCGCGACTCGCCTTTTGCAATATGACCACAGAGCTCAACATTTTCACACGAACTATGAAGCATCACTCGACAAAGGATGAGGCGAAATCGGATGAAGTATGCTGGTGGTACAAGTGTGAAAACATAGTATCTGAAGGCTGCAGGGAAGCGATGAAAAACGATAAACTGATTGATAAGAAGCAACTACATCAGTCACTCACTCTGCAATGATGATCCCACCACCACCACGGAGAGTAGGATGCCCAATCTGAAAGTCGAGGCGAACTCAAGCTGCGGCGCACCTCACTTTGCCAAGCATGGAAGAGCTTCTCCTCTGAACCTCTCGCGAAAACCTCGAGGCTACAAAGGGAGTGGCTTGCGATCGAAGTCAGTTTCTTTGTTAAATTTATTTACTCGGTTTAAGTTACCTTTGTTGATACTTTTGTGTTCGAGTTTGTTTTGGCTTGTTTCTTTTTCAAAATGTTCTCTTTTTGCGAAGTTTAATTCCTCTGATTTTGTTCTTTTTGTGTTGCGGGTGTTGCGGTGGGGTGAAGAAGCGAGGTTTTGGGCACAGAATTTCGGGTTAATTTCGCCTTTGTGGGATTTCTCACCCTCTGAGAATTTCGGGGTGCCTTTGTTCATCATCCCTTTTGCAACCCTCCATTTCTCGCACCTGTCATGAATTCCCCCTAATTTTTTGAGCTATTCCCTTAATGGGAATTTATGGCCATTAATTGTCCATTTCTTTTCACCTACCCCTCCACTTATAAACCAATTTGATTCCTTGGCACCATTCCGCCGTTTCAGTTTCTGTGGCTTCTCTATCCCTTCTCTCCTCCTTTGTCGGAAGCATGGTGAAGACTCGTGGGGCTCATTCTTCCGGCCTTGGTCTTGCTGGCTCCTAGCCTGTCGTGGCTCCTCCGAAGGAGCACCCGTTGCCGTGGCCCTAACGCCTCGTATGGTGCCTCATCGCTGACTCCCCTTTAGCTATGGCCCGCCACTTCCTACCCACGCTACCATGCGGGCGGTCTTTCTTCTTTGGTGCGGTGTGGGCTCTTCCTCTGTGGCCCTTGCTGGGGTCATCAGGGTTGGCCCACCCCGCTGATCCCGACATCTAGGCCGGCCGGAGGACCCATCGCTGGGGCCGGGACCTCGGGCACAGGGAGTCATCCACCTCGAGACCACAGGCGCCACCCTCCTTAGTCTTGTCGGGGCATTCTTTGGGCCTTGGACCCATCCCTGCATCCGTGTCGGGTGGCCTGCCCAGGCCTGCGGCCCGTCAGGAAATGCTAGCGCTGCGGGTGAGAGATGCGCGCGAGGGGGTTTTCTTTACGATCCGGGCATTTCTGCAGAGGACCAGGGCTCAGGACTCCAGGCTCACGATGCGTGATACCACACAGGAGTCATTCATGGCCGTGTCGTTTCTATCTCGGAGTGATCATCGAGTTTACTCACGTGGCGTGCAAGCGCAGACGGCAGGCATACTCTACATTTTCTATCGGCGACCAGTAGAGATACTTAGGACCTCGATATCACCATTTTGCTCTCCACCTTAGGTGGTCGCCAATCTGGCCGGCTATGAGCGGTGGCCCGAATCCACTCGACCAGGGAGATGGTCCGTCTTCTCTCCTGGGACACTACCGCCGGGACTATATTATTCAAGAGGCACCTCTCGCAGCGCATGTTATTGATAGACCACATATTACGGTCTAATCTGTTCCTGCTTCAGCACATCGTTCAGAGGAGAGTAGCCATTTTGGAGGCTTTGTATTGTATTTCTGAGCCTCGATTGGAGCGTCGTCACAGCAACGAGGCCACCCTTATTGTCGATTGGTGACAGACCATGCCCCGTGCCTTTCATCTTTCGCCTTAGGGACCAATGGGGACCGACCGGTTCTTGATATTCCACTTTCGGACACCTTGCCCCTATAGCGAGCCCAGGCGACCTCGGAGCTCCGGCTTCCTCGGCTTTAGTAGGCTGTTCCTCCGGCTCCACCTACCCTTGACTCCAGTGCCTCCGACTCAGGTGCCCTACCCCTTGAAAGCCCTCGGCCCCCCATGCTGCTCATTGAGATATCGTGAAGTAGAGGCACCTCACACCTTGCCTCGGTGGTACATTACCATGTCCAATAAGGACTTCTTGGCCATCATGGGAAGCGATCTGCCACGTTCTCACCGCCCGAGCGTCATTGCGACTACCCGTGCGGCTCGTAGGTAGGATGACTCGCCTTTGAGTAGCCATGGCTCGGACCAGCCATATTAGCCTGAATCGGGCCATCCTCTGTGCGAGATACGAGTGCCTCGGCCTTGCACGATCAAGTATGTTGCTCGGAATACATTCTGGGTTCTCCTCCAACAGGCTGGCCCCTCCTCCACTGACTCACGGACCCCCTGGACGTGTTGTATTCTGCGGCCGATTCTGACCCTCCCGCCCAGCGGCACCTCGACTGTCGGGCGAGGCGATTCTTCGCTCGACCACCCGACTTGGGAGGTACCACTTCCTTCACTAACTTTCCAATCCATACACCATTGCGGACAATGGCATACTAGGTGGGGGAGGGGGGGAGAGTTAGTGTTGGAAGTGATGTTCATACTGCTGATTTCAGTTCTTTTTGTACTACCTGCTATGCAAAGCCCATTTTTGTGTGTTTAGTGGCTTGTTGTTTGATCCATTTTGAAAAAGCGTAAAATTTAATGAAATACACTGTTATATATTTCATACAACTCCATTTTTCTACTCTTTTGCAACCAATTTTTTTTGCCCCCATTTTTTTTTTTTTTTGGGTTGCCTCTCCTATGAGTTGAAAAACTGAAATACTGCATAATACCATCAATGCTAGACTAGTTCCATGCATGATTGAGTTGTTGGTCAGTTGAAGACCCTGGTATTCAACCCTTGTCTTCCACCATTAGCTAACCACACACACAGTGCACATTAGTTTTCGTCATTAGGCTAAGAAGCTGCATACCCCCCCTTACTTTGCAAAACCGGCCTTAGCTTCGTTGACCACCTATAATAGGTTAAAGTTCCCCATGAAAGAAAGCCAATGTGTCTTCCAAAATAAAAAGAAGTGAAAAAGAAAAAGAAAAGAAAAAGAAAATAGAAAAGGCGTGGCACTTTGCCTTGAAACGAAACACGTCAGGGGTCTCACAGTAGCCTTTAAAGCCTAATTGCCTAAACCAAGCGGATTTGGAGCCCTGAAACTTGTCGCCATTACGTGGGTGGATGGGTGGAGTTTAGAGAGTTCTAGGTGTAGTTCTGAAATCATTCGGAGTCGAGGAATTGAAACGCAATAGGTTAGTGGTCGAAAGATCTTTTTGACTTGATGCCCTAAACCTTAGTTGGTTAGGAGTCATCGATGGATCCCCGTTACACGGACTTTGGTGAAGTCGAGTTCTTAACATTGCATCCTACAATACATAAGAGGTGTGAAATAAGAGTGGAATCGAATCTATTTAGGATGGTCAACAATCTAAGGCATTGGTAGTAGCTTGGTTGGGAGAGGCGCGCGACATTGAGTAAAGGCGATCACCTAAACACTTAGATTTTGGTGGAAGTTCAAGTTGATTCCTTGGAATGGACTCTGCTCTGAAACTTGTTCATGTATGGTATTTATTCTCCCATTGGTTTTATGCGGGTCGATTTTCATGCGAGGTAGGGCATTATTTATACACACACTTTTTGAATGGACAGTCCCCTTTTGCATACACATATCCTGCATGATCTTCCTTCTTTTTATCATTGCAAAGGGACTAGCAATGTGTCGGTTGGGGGGAGTGATTAGTACCCAAATAGTGCTATTTTGAGCCATGTTTATCGTAGGTTTTAAGCACTTTTTGTGGCGCTAATCAGCAAATAACCCAATTGAAACATTGAAGAGGTCTGACTTTGCTCTTGATCACATTTTATGGCTATTTTTGCTAAGTTTTGGCAAGCGAAAAAAAAAAGATCATTTTCATGGCAGATTCAAACCTGGCGAACTTGTAGAACTTCGAAGATGCGCCCAGTCATTTCAGAAGACATTTGGAACAAAAATGCAGAAGAAGGAAAAGCTGGCGCTGGAATTTGGCGTGTTGCAAAAATTCATAAATGCGAGTTGCTCTTGCTCCCACTTGATTAATGCTTTTGGCCAGCTCTTTTGGCTTTGTACAAATCTGCCCTTGATGTAATTTTGGTTCCTTTATACATTTTTGTAATTTCCTTGGTACCGAGCACCTATATAAGCTCAGTCAAGCTTGTAACATCAATCAAGTTGGCAATCCATCGATCACTCAATAAAGTTGGCGCCAAAATTTCTCTCCTCTCGCCTGTGTGATTTTCTCTCATTTTTCTTTCACTTTCTTGCACTTTCTCACCATCCAGGCACCTTGATGATGACCGTCAAGGGGATGCTGGCTAAGCCCCTCATCCTTGAGGAGGAAGGCCATTGGGTGAAGGTTTGAAGGTAAAAACATTGTCCTCATGTTCATAAAGCAAGCATTTATGGCCTTTTACGTTTCTGCATCTCACGGTTGGGTTTGATCATTGTGATGCAGTGACGATTACTTGGCAAGCTTTCAAGGCTCAGTGGATGCTTACTGCTAGATCCACTGATGCCCAATTAGTTATCATTTATGAGCTCCTGTAGATTAGATCCAGTGATGGTTTTAACTGCTTTGAAACATAAATGGCTAATAAATGCTATACATTAGGAGAAAAACTTTTAGGGTTTAGGTTTTAAAGCTAAATGAAGATCCGATTCAGGAAATGACTATAGGTCATCCTCCCCAATGCGAGGAAAAAGACCCGAGGACATGTTGGATATCTTAGAACTCTAACCCAGTGGCCCAAGATTTCAAGGAGTTCTCTTTTAACTTTTATTTCAATTTATTTCGAGTTTTCACCATCAAAACCCCCACTGTATTTACAAAATCCTGAAATCCAAAGAGGAAACACCATTTTGAATCACTGCAAATCATTTTGTACGAAGAAAACCCATCCCTGAGTTCGACCCTAGAACCGCTATATTGCAGTAGCTTTGCTACAGCAGTAGGAGCTTTAGGATATAAATTTTGTTGATTCCGGAACAACCTACTGTGGCACGAATCACCAGGCCCAGAACTAGCTCTACCATTCACCAAGCCCAAACACCTTTACCCACAGGCTAAGCCCAAATATCACCTTTCAGCCGGTCGTGGGATGCAACACTTAGACTTATCCTCTCATAGCCGGGAACCATCTATAAGAAGACGACCGACTAATGATTATCCCGACTGGTCTCTCAGTTAAAAGACGCCCCCATACACATAATCGTTTTGGAGATGGTCAAACACTTTTTAAGGCACAAGTTAAGGCCAAGTTGGCCATCAAAAAAGAAAGAACGGATCATGGCGCGCAAAGAACGCCCTCTTTCCCCTTTCGTTTTGGAAGAAAATTACCCACTTTCCATGAAAATTGGATCATCTTCCTCCTCCATAAAGAAAGGAGGAACTGACGAAGCCAATAGATGCGACATTTCTTTGCGATAAAGGCGGCTCTTTCCTCTCTAGATTCCCTGATTTGACTTAGGCATCGGAGAGGCGGCGGGCGCACCATCGCCGTTTTCTTGTTTGTTTGCGGTACATCTTGGCGGTAATGCTCAAACCGATCACGTTGACTCAAATTCAGGAGACTACAGTACACACATGTTTTCGTAGATTAAATTATTTCAAGAAACATAATACAATTATGTTTTTTTCATTTATTTATTTTTATCATTATTATTTTTTTAACTAAATGAATATTGACCTTGAATAGCTTTTAGATCTCTTATAAGGGAAAGAGAAATAAAAGTTTAATTGTTTCTTAAATTATAAGTTTCATGTTTTTTAATAAATACAATGATTAAAAAAATGTATCAGAAAATGAGTCACCTTGTGTGATGGAAGTTTGTAAAAAAAATGCGTTGGTGAGGAGGAATTTCTTCTTCAATTCCCTTATCAAAGTCTCCCGAAGGGGAGATATAGGCCTTCTTGACTTTGCATTCCCTTCTATCCTTGTGCACCACCACAATTTCACATTACTAGGGTTGTAATTGAGTCGAGTCGAGTCGATACAAAGTCAAGCTTAAATTCGACTCGAGTAAAAAACTTGAAGTAACTCGATCGAGTTTTTTTTCCAGATGTTCGAAACTCGACTCAAAAAAAAAATAGTCAAGCTACTCAAACTTGACTCGACAAAGCTCGAATAAATTAAAAAAATTAATAAATAATTATACTCGAACACGACTCGACTCGATTAATAAAATAGTAATGTTCAATTATGCTCGCGAGCAACTCAAGTAGGGTATTGTGATACTCAAACTCAACTCGACAAGCTACTCGAACTTGAACTTGACTCGATTAATGCAGAGTTGAATTCGAGTATTTTACAAATCGAGCTCAAGTAGCTCATGAGTAGCTTGACTCGTTTACACCTCTACACATCACCCATCAAAACTATACTTGTGATCAATCTAAACCTCCTCTCATCAGGAACATGAGCAGCCCTGAAGAACTGCTCCACGTTCGATAGGAAAATCTCTAATTCTTTAACATTGTAATTTCCTTTAAAACCCTTAGCTACAGAACATGAAGTTTAGAATGGGCTTTTGAACCTTGTTATAATATTGTAGAATTAAAAACTAATTGGGAAAAGGAAGTAAGTATTCATGTAGAGTTAAGAAACTTCATATTCTTTCCTATTTGATTTAGGGATTTCCTTGTACATAAATATGTAATTTGTGATCAAGGATATACACAATTTTTTTTCTTCTATTATCTCTAATTACATGGTATTAGAGCATGATTTTGAATTTTCCCTAGGAAAGGCAAATTTTACTTTTGAAAATTTTTAGAAGAATCCTAGAGGGGCCGTAGGGAGAGTTTGAAACACCACGTTAGGGTGGTTTGTGAGTCACACTGTCAGGATAGGAAGGAGCAGTAGATTGAGATCGTCACACCCCCAAAGTCCGACAGTCGAAGGAATGGCGCGTGAGTCTCACGCGCGAGTTTTCTATTTGTCGTAGTTCCTCACTCGTCGACATGTGAGGGCACATGGCTTCACTACCAGCCATTGGATTCCTCCACCTTGGTTGCTAGCCACCAATAGTTCCTCCCAGCTACCTGCCTCCCCTTGTCAGAGCCCGAAACAATGACTTTTGACCAATTTCATGTCCAACAACCTTGTTTTTCAAAGGTTTTGTGACTTCTTTGACATTTAGTAGCATCAATTGGTGTATTATGGTTTGTGAGGCCAAAATCTAATCAAAAGTAGTGCTCTTAAAGGAAAAAGTAGGGCAGTCCTGGTTTGTATGCCCTCGAGATCCTATTTGTCGAGTGTTGGTTTAATTTTCAAAGGTGTTTGAGTTAAATCCGCTTTTATGACTGGAAATAAACCCTTAAGAGGAGTTATGTGTCATTATTGCCATAATTCAAGGCATGTAAGCCAGAATTGTAGGAAGTTGCAGAGTAAATATCAAAGATTTCAGTTTGTTTATTATCAGAAATCACTTAAGTCTACATCTATTTCCACCACTACACTCTTCGAGTAAGGTAAAACCAACACATGTCTTATTTCCCCTTCCTCCATATGGATCATTGACTCTGGAGCCATTGACCACATGATAGGTAATTTCAGCTTATTTACCACGTTTCAATCATACCCTTCTTCCTCTACTGTTACCTTGTAGATGGGTCAATATCTTGTGTCCTTGGGTTAGAGACAATTCATGCTACTCCTCAAATCACTTTGTCCTTTATTCTAAGTTTACCATAATTATCTTTTAATTTAATTTATTTGGGTAAAATCACTTGTACGCTTAATTACAGTATCTCATTTTTACCTGATTATTGTCCTATTCAGGATCTTTCGACGAAGCGGATTATTGGTAGAGGATGCGAGTCTAGAGGTCTTTACATCCTTGACCATGAAGTGTCAAATTCTATTGCTTGTTCTAGAGTTGTTATCCCATTCGAATTACATTGTCACTTAGGTCATCCTTTTGTCTCTTAATTGAAGAAGCTATGTCCTTAGTTTTTTAGAATATCCTCATTGTATTATGAGTCATGTCAATATGTTAAACTTCACCATGTGCATATGAGTCCTAGAGTCGATAAACGAGCTTCCTCTCCTTTTTAGTTAGTTCATTCCGATGTTTGGGGTCCTTGTCTAGTTATGTCTCCCATCGAGTTTAAGTATTTGTTACTTTTGTTGACGATTTCTCTCGTGTCACTTGGCTTAATCTAATGAAAAGTCGTTATAAACTCTTTTCTCATTTTAGTGCCTTTTTTGCTTAAATTCAAACACAATTCCATGTCTATGTTCAAACATTGAGAAGTGATAATGACAAAGAATATTTGTCGAAAACTTTTAGTCCTTCATGTTATAAAGCGGGATTCTCCATCAGACCTCGTGTGTTGATACACCCCCTTAGAATGAGATAGTTGAGAGAAAAAATAGACATCTTCTTGAGACTCTGCCTGAGCCATTTTGTTCCAGATGAATGTCCCGAAACATTTTTAGGCCGACGTAGTCTCCACAACTTGTTTTTTTATTAAAAGGATGCCCTTATCAGTTCTTAGTTAGGCTACTCCTTACCACCAGTTGTTTTGAAATAATCCATTGTTCCCTATTGATCCCAAGGTATTTGGATGCACATGCTTTATTCGAGACATTCGTCCTCAAGTCTCTAAACTTGATCCGAAGTCCTTAAAGTGTGTTTTTGTGGAATATTCTCATGTTAAAAAAGGGTATAGGTGTTATTGTCCCACTTTTCGACGTTACTTTGTGTCAACTAATGTTGCATTCTTTGAGACTACAATATTTTCCCTATCATCTACTGTTACTAGTTAGGGGGAGGATGATGATTTGTTAGTCTATACTATTTCCTCACCAGTCCCTACTTCAGCTCTTGCTCCTATCTTCATTGCTCTAGCTCACATTCCTATAAAACCTCTCATTACTTAGGTATTCTCTTGGCGCCAAAACCCTTAAGCCTCAAGTCCAGCATCGGCTACTTCGTCATCAGATCCAGTCCAGAATGATGATTTTACGATTGCTCTCCATAAAGGTAAACGTCAGTGTGCTCACCTAATCTCTTCGTTTGTTTCCTATAACCATTTGTCGTCTTCCTCTTGTTCCTTTGTTACATCCCTAGATTATATCTCTTTTCCTAACATTGTCAGTAAAGCTTTATCTCACCCTGGTTGATGTAGTGCTATGGTGGAAGAAATGCAGGCTTTAGACGACAGTGGTACATGGGACTTAGTGCCTTTACCTACTAGAAAGAAGACTATTGGTTTTTGTTAAGTGTTTGCAATAAGGTTTAATCCTAATGGGTCTGTTGTTAGATTGAAGGCCCGTCTTGTTGCTAAGGGTTATGCTCAGATGTATGGAGTTGATTATTTTGATACATTTCCTCCTATAGCAAAACTGACATCCGTGCATTTGTTTATCTCCCTTACCTCTTCTTATGATTGGTAGAACTGGTGAGTGTGTAAATTAGGTGGGAAGTGCGAGCCCGTATGCATGAAGTATGTCGAGTTGACGTAGTGTAGTGGTTAGTCAATTGTCGTTCCCTCGAAGAGAGCGTGTTGACTGCGTTTGTAACCCCGACAATATTTGGATCTAATCCTAAAGCGAATTGTGACTAAATTACTTGAATTAATAAAAGCTTAAAATTGAATGTATTGAATTATTTCGATGATGAGAAACCTAGGGTTTTACTCTCCTGCCACACTTGATAGATGTCAATTCAATTAAGGACTTATTGAAGTATTCATATGAGTTATGTTGGCGGGTTGATCTTTCCTACAAGATATTCTCTCTCGAGATATATTTGCTTATCTGTGATGGGATGTGTGCATCTCTACCTCAACCCCTCGACTTTCGAAATGCACAAATATGCGAGCCACACAGTGCCTGCCTTGCGTTCAATATCTACATTCTTCGACTACCCAAGTGTTGCTTTAACCATGTTCCTAGAAGTTATCTTCTCTCGATCTCAAACCCCTAGCTTTAGCATGTCACGGTTGGCCAGACAATAACATGTAATTAACCCCAGAATTAAAGTAAACATATGAACTCATATTAATATTCAAATAAGCCAAAATTGAAAATCAATCCATCAAACTGTGGTCAGGGTAGGAAAAACCCTAGAGAAAAGAATTACTTCATCATATTATTCATTACAGATTGAAGAATTTGAATCATGAAGTAGGTTGAAGGAAAAACTACAGAAAACTCCTTCTTCGCGATCTTTCCCGAATCCGTCGATCTTGATTTCTCTCTCTTGTCTCCCGTCCTTCTTCTCAATCCAATCCACTTTTTGCTTCAAAAAATCTTCCCTTTTATACCTCGATATGCGGGCCCATCAATGGCCTAGAAAAATTAGGGTTCTACGAGTTCCCATTATGGAAATGGGACCTCGCTCAAAAATGGCTAATGAAGGTTGTCGCATTGCGTGGTTGAACCCGCTGAGTGCGCGCCGGGTTCGTTGTTGTGAAGGGTCTTAACCTTATTGAAATGCCCGCCCGACGAAGAATCTCTTGGCCGCGTAACCGGTAACAACTGCGCTCGCGCCTTTTTTGTCATTCGCATCTGTTCAATTTTTAAATCTTTTAAGCTACCCTTTTGATTCGACATGGTCATATTCACATAGAAACGATATAATCGAAGTTAGTATGATATTAATGAAAAAGGCGTGAATCATGCATTTTTAGCTATAAGAACACGGGAATTCAAGCGGAAATGCACGCATGATTCATCTAATCAACACCCTGACTTAGCTTCTTGCTTATCCACAAGCAGAATGGCTCCACCCGGGGCACCGCAAGAATGCGTGAAACTATATGACGATATGGACTAAGCACACATGACAACAACAGGAAGGAGTCCATATTAACCAGTTCAAAAGATCCAGGGACTACCTTAATTGTTTAGCTTTCAAGAACTTGCATTGGGTCGATCTCGGTTGACCAAGTAGGTCAACCCTATTTTTAATGCTCAATAATTTTTCCCAAGGAGT
The DNA here is from genome assembly GCA_016808115.1 of Tetrastigma voinierianum. Classification (NCBI taxonomy): domain Eukaryota; kingdom Viridiplantae; phylum Streptophyta; class Magnoliopsida; order Vitales; family Vitaceae; genus Tetrastigma; species Tetrastigma voinierianum. The sequence continues at coordinate 1,770,303 of JAEQBH010000013.1, read as the reverse complement.
CTAAGTGCAGTTAAAGTGTGATCTTCGATGCATAGTTTGATTCTGATTGCCCCCTGAACTTGGTCGAACTACTTTATTTAGATCTATCTTACACGGAAGGATGAGAAACGCACCAATTTATTCACTTATTCTCCTAAGAGTTAGCTCTAAGACAATACGAGGAAGAGTACTAGTACCAGGAGATTTAAGGTGAGGGTTTCTGTAGCGAGGATCCATTGGTGACTCCCCCACCGGTTAGTTAGGGCATCGGGCATTCGGTTCCCTAGAACTGAGACACTCAGCCAGACCTTAATCCTAGATCGTGTAGATCATCCATCCTACGTCCCCGCTATGCGACGGTGAAGTCAATGACCCCAGACCGAGTTGGTTCGAGGCATTAGGCCCCAGCCCCTCAAGCGTACTGAGATTAGATTGGATGATCCACATTGTTATTATTATTTTATTTTATTTTTATTTTTATTTTTTTTCATTTGGGGTTCAAAGGCGATCCTCTTTTTCTAAGGTGTCCCATCACTTAGGTGTTTACTTCCTAAGGTTCGTAGGACTCTTATACAGTGATCCCGGGAGTCAACATCTCCAAGATCATGTGTGTGTGTCTTGAATAGCTGCCGAATTGAGTTCTTGGGAGATCCTAAAAGGTGGCGGACATGGTTGGTCTAGAGCTTTACACAACGATGTCAAACACCCTCGGAGTCCACACTCCATTGAACATGGGTTGTTTTTGCGATTCACTATGACTCCACTTGTTGCCATCATGCTCAAAATTAAGGTAGGGATACTCAATACCAACTCTGGAGATTGTCCTATTATAATATGTGCAATTTGCATACATGTTGGTGCATGGGAAACAACCTAACACACGCCTAAAAAAAATGAATCTAAGCATGAAAAAATAGCAAAGATAATAAAAAAATGGACCTAACATGCAAAAATAGCAAAAATAACCCAAGTCAAAATAAAACTGAATCAAAATAAACTGGGTCATACATAGTCACACCCCATACACTCACACCCCCAAACTAAAAACAGATAGTGTCCTCAATGTCAGAAAGAAAAGGGTAAAGAAGAAATCTTTGCCAGCGGAGAAATCCTGCGGTGGTGGCGGCGGTGGCGTGTGAAATGATAAAGTCGGACTAGGCTGAGCAATGCAGTCTGGCGGCCGGGATGGCAACCATCTCGATCTGATGGAATCCATGTCACGGCTTAGAGACGGCAGGTGCTCTGTTTCGCCCCAATAGGCGTCGAAGCGGGTAGTGAGTGCATGGATCTAGTCGGCGGGGTGGTTGGTAGAGGACCTCGGAGATTCGCCATCAGCACAGGTCGCTCGCGGTGGGTGTAATGCGGGACATCGTTGTCAGTCTCGTCATCGAACTTGTCAGGGCTCCCGAACTTCACCCTTGGTAGTGAAATGGGCAGGCGCTGCTGTACTTGCTCCTCGGAGTCCAAAATCTGAACTCATTGTCGGCTGCTTCGGTGTTCGGGGAGAAGTGATCGGGCGCCGGTCTGTGTCAAGTGAGTTGACTCTATCCTTTATAATGGCCCGATCCGTCTCGAACTTGAATCCCTTGGTCATGGCATATAGGAGGATCGTTTGGTCCTTTGTCACTGTACTGAGATGCAGTGAAGGTTTAATCTTTACACATAAAAAATTATACCAAACCTTCGCCACGGGCGTGAGCGCTATCATCAGGAATGTGGTGAACTTGCCCTTCATCGGATGGCGCCACCACACGCCCTGGCCCTATGTGAGGTCCTGCATCAGGCTCTCGAAGTTGGTGGCCCAAAATAACGCTTGGTAGTCCTCACTGTCATCCTCCTGTAGCTGATAGATCTGGTTGATGGCCCGTGCCCCAAAGTCGACCTACCTACCCCGGACAAACACCATGGTGCCAACTCGAAAACGCAGATTAGAATGGAACTCTCGTACGACCAGGGCCACTCCGGGGGTTGGGGGAGCACGCAGTGTCTGCCATCCTCTGGTCTGGATGGCGAAGTTGAAGAAGGTGTTGGAGGTAGGAAAACCCCTCTCCGAAACGAATGAACGAATGCAAAGCGACTCCTGGTAGAGTCGCTCTGCCTCTCGGGAGATGAATCGGCTCGAATCGTCAAGAGGGGGAGGTACCGCCTGTGATGTGGAGCAGGAGCGATGTCATTTGGCTGGCACGGTCTTCTTGGGAGCCATAGTAGTCGCGATCGGCTAAGAATTTGCAAAAAAACGCACACCAGACAAGAGCAGGAGACAAAGGGTCGCACAAAAAATAGGTGGAGGGAAAAAATGGACAACCATGGGTATTTATAAGTGTCGGAATATGAGTTGCTTCGCCGCGGTGAAGGGCTCTTCGCCGCGGCGGACCAAAGGGCTAGTTGAAAAAATTTTTCCCCCCACAATGGCGAAGCAAGCTTCGCCGCGGCGAAAAGCACATGTAGAACGCCTAAAACAAAAATTTTTCCATAAGGAAATAAAAAGGAATGGAAGTAATGCGAGTTTAGGGAAAAAGAAAATCTCACAATGCTTGGGTTGCCTCCCAAGAAGCGCTATGTTTAACGACGTTAGCTCAACATTCCTGGAACGTACATGTTGTATTCTAAGGGAATTGGGAATGCTAACGCACCTTCATAGTGCTCAAAATCGCTGCTCAGAGCGGTTGGACTATTTTGGCTACCATACCCTTGATCTTCTGGGTAACTTGTTGTGCTACAGGAGACTTATCCCGGGAGTTTACCACTTCGCCTTGCAAAATCTCTTTTGGGTGGAGAACCAAGGTATCTTTGTTAGGGTAGTCAGTTGAGAGCTTCATGGGCCAGAATACATGAAAGGTGATCTCGTCTTCTAAGGCTCTTAATTTCAATTCTCCCTTCTGCACATCAATCAGTGCCCCGTCAGTCGCTAGAAATGGCCTACCCAGTATGATAGGTATTTCTTTATCTTCTTCCATATCGGAAGCAATGGAAATCTTCGAGAGAAATATGAACTTGTCCACTTTGACGGAAACGTCTTCTATACCCCACAAGATTGTTTGATGACCTATCTGCTAGCGGAGTGTATTTGTGGTTGGGCGAGCTTCACCTAATCCCAATCGTCTGAATATAGATAGTGGCATGAGGTCAATACTTGCTCCCAGATCACACAAGGCCTTCTCAAATATGGAATTTTCAATTGTGCATGGTATGGTAAAACTACCAGGGTCTTTAAGCTTTTGTGGTAGTTTTAAGATTTGCATGATATTTACACTCTTGATAGGAGTTCTTGTCTCAAAATCAGCCAGTCTTTTTTCTTGGACAGTATTCCCTTCATGAATTTCACGTAACTAGGCATCTGCTTTAATGCATCGGTAAATGGAATGTTTATATGCGGTTTCTTAAACACCTCTAGAAACTTGGTGAATTGCTTGTCCAATTTACTCTTCTTCAAGTGTTGTGGGTACGAAATTGGGATAGTGGGTTCGATCTGTGTAGTGACCCTCGGTTCTGTTTATTTTCTGACTTTTACGTGGGGATATTCCCTACTACCTTGTCGGTCTAGCCTAAATTTGGATTACTTCTTTGTCTCGGCCTCCCATCACTTTGGTAGCATACGATGCTATTGATTCTTTACCACTCCTTAATGTGACAGCCTTTACATGTTCATTACCTTCTTGCCTCGGGTTCACTTTAGAATTACTCAGTAATGCTCCAAGCTGCCTCTCCATCAACAAACTGACCATTTGGCCCATTTGCACCTCTAAGTTTCTCAGTTGTCTTTGCCTGACAGTTATTATTCAGTGCCAGTGATGCAGTTTACCGCGAGTGTTCGCCTTGGTCTCATTCGCAAAGGCGGTGTCACGAGGTGAGCATCCATCGCAGTGCTTGCTCCAAGTTTACTTTTCAAGGGTTGGATTCGTTCACTTTCGGGGTAGTGGCGTGTGTTGGCCATTCCTCCATCATGGTTCTGATTGTTGGACTATTCTAATTGCCCTCTCCATCGACCTGCGTTCTTTGATTCTAGTATGCAATTACGATATGCATTTGCCCCATGTGCCCTTCTTGTGGTTGATTCTGCGATTCACATATTGGCTGCTCTCGCGTCATACGCCTCAGTGACCTCGTGTCTTGTCTTGTCCACCATGAAGATTCACAATTTCCGCAGTTATTTTGAATAGTATTTCTTACATTACCTGTTGCCACATGGCTATCACAGTTAAGCATGCGGCATGGGTTTTGCAGTTGTGAACCTCTGTGTCTACTTCTGCTAAGGGTTTCTTGGGTGCTGATATATCTCGGGGCCACTGATTATTATTAGTACTTGTATCCTCTAAGATCTTGTAGGCTTGATCTGTGGTTTTCTTCATCAGAGCACCTCCACATTGAAGCATGTGGTCTTATCTAGTGAGTCAAATGGACCATTGTAGAACGTATGCACTTGTATCCACTTAGTTAATCTATGATGTGGGCACCTCCTTAGTAGCTCATAAGTCTCTCTGACTTCATTGGGGTTCTCCCCCTCGAGGTGTCTAGCGTATTAATTCCTACACCAGTTGACTATTTTACAGAGGTGAGGAAGAAAATTTTGGTTAGAAATTTCTACACCAAGTCATTCCATGAGGTGATGGAGTCTGGAGGTTGGTTGGTCAACCACTGTTTAGCCCAATCGCTAAGTGACAATGGGAATAGCCACAATATGAGAGCTTCTTCGGTTACCCCATTATACTTGACTGTGTCACAAACTTCAATAAAGCTGGTCAAATGTGCATTTGGATTCTCACTAGGTAGCCGATGGAATTATATATTGTGGAGCATTCTGATATCACTCCTTCAGCTCAAGTTGTTCGCTTGTATGGGTGATGATGTATAGCTAACTAAACAAGCGTAGGTGCGAGCAAATATCCTCAAGTAGCATATGCGGATTATTAGGCTGTACGAACGGTGTGGTGGCGGTTCTATAGTTACTGTCCATTACATTTCCACGTGGTTCATCCCCATCATGAATATGTCAGCTCTACTTGATGTGACTTGGTGAGTTTCGTGGGTCTCTCTCATGTCGATGCGGTGTCCGTTTAGTTAGTCGAATGGAAGCAGTTCCCTATGCCCTTGTCTTTGCATGCACTCTAAATACTTTCTCGAAATCACAAGATGAAACGAAGCAAATCATACAGTCTGATAAGAAGAACATGTAAACAAGGAATAAAAGTAAAGAAATGTCGAAGTAAATATAAAGAAAGTAAATTGAGTCAAAGTACTATCTATGGCACGATTGTCAATATCAACACTAAGCACTTCTCCGACAGCGGCGCCAAAAGCAATGGGTCAAAAGTGAGTGTGTAAAATTAGGTGGGAAGTGCAAACGTGTGCTGTAGTATACGCGTCGGGGTTGTAGTGTAGTGGTTGGTCGAGTGTTGTTCCTCGAAGAGAGTGACCCCTGCGATTTAATGACTTTGACAATATTTGGATCTAATCCTAAAGCGAATTGCGACTAAATTACTTGAATTAATAAAAGCTTAAAATTGAATGTATTGAATTATATCGATGATGAGAAACCTAGGGTTTTATCGTCTCCTACCGCACTTGATAGATGTCAATTCAATTAAGGACATATTGAAGTATTCATATGAGTTATGTTGGCGGGTTGATCTTTCCTACAAGATATTCTCTCTCGAGATATATTTACCTATCTCGCCAGTGGGATGTATTGCATCTCTGCCTCGACCCTCGACTACGAAGCTAAATGCAAACCCTAGTGCACACTTTGATGCAATATCTCTATTCCTTCGACTACCCAGTGTTGCTTTAACCATGTTCTAGAAGTTATCTTCTCACGATCCTCATGACCCACTAGCTTTAGCATGTCACGGTTGGCCAGACAATAACATGTAATTAACCCCAGAATTAAAGCAAACATATGAACTCATATTAATATTCAAATAAGCGAAGTGAAAATCAATCCATCAAATTGGTTAGGGTAGGCAAAACCACAGAAAAGTGGTTCATCATATTATTCATTACAGATTGAAGAATTCGAATCATGAAGTAGGTTGAAGGAAAAACTGCAGAAAACTCCGTCTTCGCGATCTTTCCCGAATCCGTCGATCTTGATTTCTCTCTTTTGTCTCCCGTCCTTCTTCTCAATCTGATCCACTTTTCTTGAAAAATCTTCGCACATACCTCGAGGCGGGCCCATCTGATGGCCCCGGAGAAAAATTAGGGTTATGAGTTCGGGTTCCCAGAAAGGGACCTCCTCCGCTGAGTGCGAAGGTTGCTTCCTTATTGTGTCCAAACCACAAACGCTAGCCTTTGGGTTCGCGATGAGGGGTCTTAGCCCCTATTGTGAAGTGCTTCATCGAGAGACAGAGTCTCTTCGTCGCGTGAACCCATTAGCCTTTACATTCTTTGCCTTTTGTCATTTACGCACACATTACATTTTTACGTCTTTTAGCTACCCTTTTGATTCCAACATCTCCATATTCTATAGAGTAATATAATAGAGGGATTAGCGTGATATTAATGAAAAAGACTGTGAATCATGCATTTTAGCTATAAAGAACATCGAGAATTCAACTGAAATGTACGCATGATTCACCCCGATCAATTGGGACTTGCATCAACTTGATGTTAGGAATGCCTTTCTACATGGAGATTTTCAGGAATAATTTTACATGGAGCAACCTCCAGGGTTTGTTGCTCAGGGGAAGATAAGGAAGGTGTGTCGTCTTCGGAAATCTCTATATGGTTTGAAACAGAGTCCCTGTGCTTGGTTTTGCAAATTCAATCATGAAGTTAAGACATTTGGCATGCAAAAGAGTAAGTTTGACCACTTCGTTTTCTATAAAAATTCCAGCTCTAGTATTATTCTATTGGTAGTTTATGTGGATGATATTGTCATATTGGGAGTCACTTCAAAGGTATATTACCTCTTAAATCCTTTCTTCACAATCAACTTCACACAAAGGATTTAGGAATATTGAAATATTTCTTGGGTGTTGAAGTGATGAGAAGTAAGCAGAGAATTATGTTATCTCAATGAAAATATGTACTTGATATGTTATTTGAGATAGGGAAATTGGGCGTCAAACCATGTACTACTCGTATGGCTCCTAATGTACAACTCACTAAGGAAGGAGAATTATTTAAAGATCCTGAGAGATACATAAGACTAGTTGGGAAATTGAATTATCTTATAATGACTAGCCTAGATATTGCTTATTTAGTTTGTGTTTTGAGTCAGTATATGTCATCTCCCATAGTTTGTCATTGGGCAATTGTAGAGTATATCATGTGCTACTTGAAAGAAGCCATTGGACGTGAAATATTGTATAAGAAGCATGTCATACCATAATCGAGTGCCTTTTAGACGTAGAGTAGGCAGGATCTAAGGAAGATAAGAGATCTGCCTCATGATATTATGTCTTTGTTGAAGGAAATACGATCTCATGGAATAGTAAGAAGCAAAATGTTGTCTCGCGGTCTAGTGTAGAGTTGGAGTATAGAGCCATGGCATAGTGTATGTGAGATCATGTGGATACGTCAGTTATTGATGGAAGTGGGCATCGAAACTTCAGTATCAATGAAGCTTTTGTGTGATAACCAAGCCATCACCATCATACATATATCATCTAACCCAGTATTTCATGAACAGACCAAATATATTGAGATATATTATCATTTTGTCCATGAGAAGATTCGGTTGGGGTTGATCTCTACAAGATATGTAAAGACTAGAGAACAATTATGAGATATTTTCACAAAACATTTGAATGAGAACCGAGTTAGTTATCTTTGTAATAAGTTGGGTAAGATCAACATCTATGCTCCAACTTGAGGGGGAGTGTTATAGTATTGTAGAATTAGAAATTAGTTAGGAAAAGGAAATATATATTCATGTAGAGTTAGGAAACTTTATATTCTTTCCTATTTAATTTAAGGATTGTTATGTATATAAATAGATTATTTGTGATCAATAATATACACAATTTTTCCTTCAATTATCTCTAATTACATTATAAGACAACACACCTTCCCTTGTACCACCGCTCTCTTGAGAACTGCCATATCATATTGCAATGATTGTAGAGTTTGCTTGAAGTCATTTCTCATAGACCGGTGTTGTTTGCCCTCAAGCCAATGACCTTCTCCTCGATCTAGATATTGGTTGTGTGCCTCAAATAATCCCCTCAATGGTTGGATTTCTACTATTACATGATTTCCCCACAATGAAATAGTGCGCCGTGTTGTTATATTCTTTATGTTTTTGCCCATTGGATTATAGGCATGGAATTGGTTCAAGTGGACTGATCGACCCGTAACCCATGAAGCATACTAATTTTAAATTCAAAGTCCATAATTTAAATTTCTAATTTTCGAGTTTGAAAACAAAAGTCTGATTAAATTTTAAAAATTGAGTATATACAATTTATAATTCCAAATTGCAAAATACCAAATCTCAAATTATCTATTCAAGTTCTTAACTTCAAAATTCAATTTCAATCCCAATTCAAAATTCTCAAACTTCAACATTTCAAAATTCTCAATTTTCAAACTTCCATTTCAAACTTTCAATTTTCAAATTTTCAATTTTAAATTAGTTTTCAAAAATTTCAATAATTCTATAATTTCAACAAAATTGAATCTTGTGGAGTCAATTTATGTAAAAAATAAATAGGCTTGGGTGAGGGCCGACATTCCATGTATATTTTCAATAAATAATTTTATATATGATCTAGAACCAATTTCTAATTGAATGTGAATATTTTGTGAACATTGTTTTCTAATTGATAACGCTTCTAACATGCTGCCTTGGTACATATTTTTTCTCATCCGACTTTGTTTGATTATTTATTTGTATGTCTTGCATGTTTTTATATTGTTATTATTTATCTTCGGTATTCATTAGTTAATTAGTCAAAAATCATATTTTTCTTAGTTTGTTTAGAAGCCAGACTTTGGGGGCTTAAAGAAATGCTACACTTCCTTTGTACCTTTCAGATAAGTAACCTGACCTCGAACTTAGGCTAGGTTTTTCTTAAACCTATACTTTCTTATCAAGAGTCACATTTAGGGTTTTCCTTTCTTATTTTGTTTTTCTTTTTAAAAAAACAAAAATAAGTGGTGACTCTAAACTGTTTTTTAAATAAGTTTTCAAAAATATAAATGAGTCTCGTATTTTTAAATGGGAAATGCATTCATAGTCAAAAAAATGCGGGATTAACAATATGCTTATTATAAATTAAAATAAGTATTGTTGCTACTTGCATGTGCAAAAGGAAAATAACTTTATGGAGAGCTTAAGAATAAAATTTGGATGTCAATTATTACTACTATAAGACTAAAATTGAGACATTTGTTTTTATTGAAGATAAATATACATGAAATAGTATTTCTTTCGTATCAGTGTTTTTTTTATTCTTTTTGTATTTTTTATATTCGAATACCTTTCATATTGTGGGTTCCACAAGATCTTTTATGTGATTTTATTTCATTTTTGGTTGAGCTTTTAGAAAATAATTTATATATTTTTGAAGGGAAATTTGAATTTTTTATTTTTTATTTTAATTTTCTTAAATTGAAGCCGAAAAAAATAAAATAATAAAAATATTTATTCATTTTTGTTGAAAAAGGAAGAGATAAAAGAGATAATAGAGATAATCCAAGCCAAGAAGAAAATTTGTATTTTCATTCTTCCAAAAACCCATATATATAGTGTTACAGTCATTAATACCATAATAATTATTCACCGGTAAATGTGTGGTCATTCACAGTTATCAGTTAATCATTTATAACACTCCCCCTTGAATGACTATCACTATATTGTGTCTACTATTAAAAAACCTTGCCGGTAAAACCAGTGGAACAAAGGCAGACGAAGGGAAAAAAAGAAATCTGATATCTAACAATTTTATTCACACTCCCCCTGGTAGTGACATGACTATATTGTCTTCAACTCTTCAATTTGAAGATCTTTAAGCTGGCGCATGCCAATTTGCCATACAAGTTTCTTGAATGTTGTAGAAGGCAGGGCTTTAGTAAATAAATCTGCTAGATTATCATTGGACCTTATTTGTTGCACATCAATTTCACCATCTTTTTGAAGTTCATGAGTGTAGAAGAACTTTGGCGAAATGTGCTTAGTTCGATCACCTTTAATATATCCTCCTTTGACTTGCGCAATATGATGAGTGTCTAAAACACTCATATTATACTCGCGTCGGTTTTTTCATTTTCAGGTTTATTTTATAGTAATTTCATAGTTTTTGTGGCTAGACTCCTGATTTGGTATTTGGTTTGGATGCAGGTGCATTGGAGCAAAGGCGTTGTTAGGCGATTTTTGGAAAGCGATGGAAAGCCGTAGAAGTGGTTGTCACGTCGCGGCGTCCCCGCGTCGCGGCCGTTCCCCATGCGGCGTTCCCCGCGTCGCCAGCGTCCCCAACATCGCTGACGTTGGGTCAGCGATCTGAGAAGTCAACGACCGGAAGCGTCGTTGGCGCCTCAGCGTCGCGGCGTCTCAGCGTCATGACGTTACAGCGTCGCGACGATCGGCTCGAGATCACGCACCTCATCATTTAAAAATCACGAATGAACCGAAATCAAGGGGATGGGGAGGCGTGCGAGCGAAGGCCTGGAATTTCGAGGCGAGTGACCTGGACCGAAGAAGTGCGGGATTTATCTTGTTTCTCATTTTTGGTTGAGAATGATGTTTTAATACTAAACATTTTCATTCTATCATTCGGTATGTTTACAGATCTATATCTAGGGTTTGTTGAACCACGTCATGTGTTGATGGATTAAAATTAGTACTTTATATTGTTCAAGTATTTATCTATTTGTTTCATCTTGCTCGTCTATGATTTAATTATATGGTGATGTCTGGCCCAGCATTGGCATAATCTGCTGGAGATCAAGATTCGAGAGATGAGGTTATCCAGGGATCTGGGTAGAGGAGCTTTCGGTTGAATCGGTAAATAGAGATATTCGATCCACGAAGGTGGCATCACAGGGTTAGAACATTTAAGCATTTCGAATATCGAGTTGAGATAGAGATATACTCAAATCTATTCACGAGATAGGCGAGATATATCTCGAGAGAGAGATATCTACGTAAGTAGATCACCTGTGATCGACAAATGATAAATATATTGAATAATAGCATCTTTGAAATAATCCTTGAGCGTGACGGGAGACATAACCACAGTCTTCAATACCGATATTCATTCAGAATCTAAAACTTAGTCGAGCTGCATATTCACTTTCTTTCCTAAAATCATCTCTATCTAAAAGAGTCGAACCTTTGTAGTCAATACACACGTCCACGTGGATCGATATCGTCTTTGTGAGTACCTTTATATTACTTGGGGCGACGCGTGCACTTGCGCACATAGGCGTACATTTTACACACCGCGTTTTCGGCCTTTCAAGTTTTTGGCGCCGTTGCCGGGGAGAGGTTTAGGTTGATATAGAGAATTAAGCAATTAGATATTATTATGGAATTTTCTTTACTTTTGTTTATTTTACAAGTCTTTGGTAATTTTGGTTTTGTTGGTTAGGTGTGTTATTACGGCGTAGTTTTCGGTAAGTACATGGACATCGAAGTCGAGCCTTGACCTGTTTGATCGCAGGCCGGAAAAGACTTACGCAGTTGCGTAGGAAACGAGAACGAGAACAGATTAGAAATCAATAATCGTAAAACCTTTGAAGAAAAAAATCTTGGCATTGAGCGGTATTTGAACCGCAGAGAGGCCCGAAGTAAATGGGAATCACGGAAGGAATCGACACGGGACCCGTTTATACGGCCCGGTCGATCGCTTTCATGCTTTGCTAGATGAGTTAGTTTTACCACCAAGCGTTGTTGACGGCTATCGGGCGACCACCCATTCAAAGCAAACAATTTTGAATTGAAGTGGGTCTGATCTGAGATGCCGAGGAATATCTTGTTCCATGGACTACCCGTGAGAACACCCGGAACATGCATTGCTGACCGACTTCCTTGAAGTCTGCGATACGATGCATCTGACGGAGTTCTTGGAGGCGCGGGTTGAGGGCTTTTTCCACTCTCACTAGGTGATCGAGGAGTGGCATTGGCTAACAAGTCGACCACGGATTCCATTACACCGTGGAATGACTTAGTGCAAGAAAATTCTGACCAAGTTCTTCCCGCGCCGAGTTGCCACCCGACTTGTGCAAGAGATCAATACTTTTGGGCTGACTAGAGGAAGGAACTTTGAAGGCATGGGGCCAGATTTACCCACGGGTACAGCTGCGGAAGTGCCCACACCACCGACGAGATGGATGCAGAAGTCCACACCTTCTATAATGGTGCGAGAAATGCAACTAGAAACGATGATTGATGCTTGGTGGAGAACCTTGATGAAGAAAACCACATACCAAGCCTATGAAATCTTAGAATCTTTGAGCCAACACTATTCGGTGGCCTGAAGAGAGCTACGCGATGTAGTGGTGGGTGGAACGGATAATGAGGTCCTCAACAATGCGGTGAATCATGTGGCACCGATTGACTAAGCGATTAAATAGGCGGCAAGAAGCCGGAAACGCCATCGAACCCAGCCCATGGGAGTTATGTAGTGCACGTGGGGGCGCGCAGCGGCTATGCGGAATGTAGGTCGAAACCCTACGGTAGAGCAAGCCTAGTCGTGTCGGGTTTAATCGAATCAATCACGGCTGACAGAATGGTATGGGGGGAAAGCAGTTATTAGAATCGAGAATCGGGGCGGGTGGCGTAATAATCGAGAACCCGGAATAGTTAAAGCTTGATCGAGGATATGGGTGGCGGAATAATCGAGGAACAATACATTGTCGGAACCGAGACTAGTAGAACCACCCTACGAGAGAAAAGTTGGATTTAGAACAAGCTCTTGCACGGATGTTAACTTCCACTGCCTTCATGAATGAGACTAAAGAAGCAAAAACATCGACGACAAGCAGCAGTTGAGCAATCGAGCGTACGGTGTAGCAGCGAGAAAGTTTGGAGGCACAAATGGAGCCAAATAATGGCAAACTACTTGTGAGAAAGACAACCGGGTTCCTTACCAAGCAATTCAGAGATAAACCCGAGAAGAGATGGGAATGAGCATGTTAAAAGCGATCATGCGAGAAGTGAAAGAATTGGAAATCTGATTTACAACCCCGATCGGTAAGAACCGGGTTAGAGGCGAGAAGGTCATTCAGCAGGCAGAAGGCGATGCGAGACAAAGAAGCAGCCCTCGGGAGAAGCTTGATCTGTGAGAGAACTCTCACGAAGCAAAGGCCCGGCCTCGCCAGGTTCCCTTACCCCCGGCGTCTCAAGAAGCATAAAGCTTTGGATAAACAATTCACTAAATTCATGGAGGTGTTGAAGTTACACATCGATATCCGTTTCTTGATGCCACTAGGCGGATGCCAGGTTATGTAAAATTTATGAAAGACATTTTATCCCGGAAAGAAAGATTAGTGATTTTGGCTTGATGAACTTAGCGAGGAATGCGGTGCCATGCCAGGCGCATGAGCTCAAGGACCGGCGGGTTTACTATCCGCACATAAATTGGAAATCTTATCTTTGAGAAGAGAGCCCTATGTGATTTGGGTGCCCGACTGGTAATCTTATGCCTATCCATTTTTCAAGCGTTTGGGATTAGGTGAAGCCCTTGGGCCCCTACGATCACACCGCCCGACATGACGGATCTTTGAAGCATGAGAGGGATAATAGAGATGTCTTGGTAAGGTCGACAAATTTATCTTCCAGTTTTATTGTTTTGGATATGGAGGAAGATAAAGAAATACCGATAATCTTGGGTAGACCGTTTCTTGCAACTGGCAGAGCAATGATTGATGTTCAGAGGGGAGAACTGAAATTGAGGGTACAAGAAGATGAAGTAAAGTTCAACGTGTTTGAGGCAGTGAGACACCCAGCAGAAAGTGATACTTGCTTCATGGCTGAAATAGTAGAGGCTATAGTGTCTAGCCGAAGTGGTCTCACTGACCCTTTGGAGACTAGCCTAGTAGGAATGAGTGCGAGAACTGAGGCGAGGCGAGGAAAGAATATGTTAAATGGATGGACTCTTTCGGACACAATAGACGGAAATACTTCGAATCTCTGGGCGAAGGAGTTAAAACGCCGGTCCCATCGATTGAGCAACCGCCCAAGATGGAACAAAAACCTCTACCTAGCCATTTGAAGTATGCATACCTTAGAGAAGGGTCGAGATCCTACGCTACGTGATTATCGGCATCTTTGACTTGCTAGAGAAGAGAAGTTATTGAGGTCCTTCGAGATCCTGAGCATGCGCTCGGATGGTCTCTGGGCGATCTAAAAGGGATTCGATCATACATGTGCATACATCATTTTACTAGAAGATGGACGCAGAACCTTAGTGGAAGCGCGGCGGAGGTTAAATCAGAGCAATGAAGGAGGTAGTCAGGAAAGGGTTAAAATGGCTGAATCTTGGGGTGATTTACCCGATTTAGACGGTCATGGGTCGACCAGTTCGGTGATCTTAGAAGAAGGAGGAACACATCATCGGGGCCCGAAGCAACATTCACTGTAGATCTAGAGCAGTTACGAATTGGAGGATTTGTATTGATTATCGGCCCGAACAAGGCCACTTTCGAAAAGATCATTTCCATTGCAGTTTCTAGATCGGTGCTCGTCGATTGGCGGTTATGAATACTATTGCTTTTGGATGGATATTCGGTTACAATCAAATTGCCATAACTCCACGAAGATCGGGAGAGAACCAACATTCCGCATTGTCCTTATGGTACATTGCGTTAGGCGGATGCCCTTTGGGCTGATACATTTTTACAGTACTGACGATGTATGATAGCCGTATTCTCGGACATGGTGGAAAAAGACAGTGAATCTTATGTGGACCCGATTTTTCGGTAATGGGGAATTCATTTGACAAGCGTTTAGAAACTTGAGAAATTTGTGCGGCAAGATGTGAAGAGACTAACTTAGTACTCAATTGGGAAAGTGCCATTTTATGGTGCAAGAGAGGGTGTGTCCTTGGGCGTCGGATTTGGCCAAGAGGATGAGGTGAATGGCGAAGATTGGAAAGCGATTGAAAATTTCCTCCGCCTCGATCGGTAAAGGGATTCGAGTTTTCTAGGCCATTGGATTCTATAGGCGGTTCATCAAGGATTTTCGCAGTTGCGAACCGTTGTCCTAACCTCTAGTCAGGGATCCATTTGAGTTTGATTCGCAATGTTTGCATGCATTCTCGGTGTTGAAGGATAAATTTGGTTTCGACTCCTATTGTTGTGGCGCAGTTGGTCTTTTCCTTTGAACTCATGTGTGGCCTTGGCACCGGCTATTAGGGCGGTTCACGGGGCGAAGCGAGGAAAATCTTTCGGAGTAATCTATTATGCTAGTAGAACCTTGAATGATGCTCGGGTGGAATTATGCCCTTCCTGAAGAACGTGGCCATTGTGTTTGCTCGACAAGTTCGAGGCCATATATTTGATTGGCAACAGATTAGTAGTGCTACTTGATCATTACGCCATTAAGTACTTGATGACCAAGAAAGATGCAAAACCCCAGATTAGTCGGTGGGTCCTTTTGTTGCAAGAATTCGATGTGAAATTAAAAACCAGAAAGGCGAAAACCTAGTAGCATACCATCTTTCCCTTGGCGGAAGGGGCAGGAGATGATGTTCAGTGAATGACAATTTCCAGAGACGAGAAACTCTTAGCTATTGAGGAAAAGAGGCGGAGTTCCATGGTTCGCGATTATGTCGATATTTGGTGGCTAAAGTAGTCCCTAGAATTTAACTATCGGCGAGAAAAGAGGTTTTAAGCACACTTGAAACACTACTATTGGGAGGACCAATTCTTTACGATTCTTATCTTGTCGGGTGATAAGGAGATGTGTGCCAGATGAAATGCACAGCATTCTAAACCATTGTCACACTCTACCGTGTGGTGGGCACTTTGGTGGCGGAAGAGCGACGTGAGGTGACTGATCGGGTTTTTACTGGCCTACCTTATTTAAAGATGCTCATCAATTCGTTTCCACGTGTGACAAGTAACCAGCGAATGGGAACATCTCTAAATGAAAGGGCGAGTCACCCAGCCATCCAATTTTGGAGGTAGAAGATTGTTTGATTTATGGGGATAGATTTCATGGGACCATTTCACGCATCATGCAACAACATACATTTTGTTGGCGATAGACTATGTCTCAGAAGTGGGTGGAGCGATCCCTACACGCACCAATGATGCCAGGTTGTGAGCAGATTGTGGCACCAGCAATTACTCAGTTTTGGTTTCGTTGATCGGATATTGTTATTGCTGTAAGGTGATTATTGGTTTTGCCGAAGTGGAAGTACGTCAATAACGTAACTCTTTGCGTTCTGCGGATGGCGGTGATGAAATCGATGGTATTGCGCGAGGAAGGGCGGATTAACGTCGGAAGGTTCGAATCCCAAAGATGAAGACGATCGCGCGCTCGAAATCGGCATTAAATCGCGCCGATATATCGCGGTTCGAGAACGTTGGCATAGTAGCATCTTCGTTGGTCGAAGCATCAAACTATTGGGCGTAACGGATTATTGTGGAACCGTGGCGATGAACGACGCTCCGACTGAATGATTGACGAATAAGCGGCGCGTATCAACGTGCGTTACGGAAAGATAAACTTTGGCGTATAACGACATCACGAAAGAATTGCAATGGACAACTCAGTTCGTTGTTGGTTCTCAGCTAAGCGGAATTGAGAATCTGATGAATCCGGTTTGCGGTGATCTGGTCCTTCCGCGGGTGGGCGAGATTGCGTCTTGAAAACATTTATCTGCCGACGAAATTGACATATTGTGTGCCAGCGGGAGTTCTTATGTTTCAATAAATCGTTATACCGTGCCGGGAACGAGTGTGATAAACGATCGTTTAGTTAAGGTTCGACGTTGAATCGGGATGAGAACTCGTGTTGACGATTGTTGGAATGACCACGGTTCATGCGCTTCTCTTTGCGTGCGACCGATTCTTTTGGTGTTAGTGATTGTTTAATAATATTATTGATCTTGTACGTGTAATCAGGTTTCTGCTGATTATTTATTGAGAGACTTTAACAGTATATCAAATCACGGAGATCCGTCTGCGATGATGATCGTCTTTGTTGTAAATGAGAGTTCTGCATTGGGTATGGTGTCTTAAGTGCAAGGTGTCTTCTCTCTTAGCGATCAAAGCGTTGGTTGCCTGTCCACGACGTTTCCTGGCGTGCGTTTAACAATAACGTGATGATGATCGTGTTTCTCTTTGGGCGATGACGGGATCGGCATGTGACCGTTTTACCTCTGCGAGTGGGCGTGAAGTTTTCGCGTGACGATGAATACTAACAAGCCTCTGAATCCGCCGGCGTGGCACTAACGTCGCGAAACGGTGATGTGTCCTCCGTCGTGATCGCGATATGGATCGTCGACGTTGGACGCGTCAGATCTTATCCGTGGCAGACGTTTCATCCGTCGACGATTGGTTGATCCTCCTCTGTAACGTCGCGTTACCACCTTGGCGTCGCGACGTTGCCATTTGACGAGCAGTTCGTTTTGTGTTTAATACGGACACAACTCTTTTGTCATAACTGACCACTGCGGGACTCCGTGTCGCCGAATCACAACGCTCTCGGTATGCCTCTGGCAGTGATCTTCCTCTTTGCCGGATCTGTCATTGGCGTTCCACGCCCTTGTAACCGGGTTCCCATTTTCTGTATTAATCTTAAGTTTTGCCGGCGTTCGTTGGTCAGATCTTAGTTCCGTTGATTGTTAAGTTAACCTTCAGATCTTGATCGCGGTGTTAACTTTATAATCGTTGATTGTTTTGTTATAAATATTTGTTTGTTTGATGAGTCGTTAGATGTCCGTACGACGTTATACCGCGTTGTCTTCGAATCAAATATGTGCATTAAAACCAAAAGTGCTTTGCTGTGGATGGTGGCGCGGGATTGACTGCCCGATGTCTGCGGTTTGCGAGTTCACGAAATTTTATGCGATGGTTTATTTTCTTTAAACGATCGTTCGTCAGAAGGGTTTCCGCGAATACCGTAAAACCATTCGTTGAATACAAGTGCGCGTTAACGCGCTATTCGTGGCGATGATTATTGATGCGAGGTTCGCGATCTTGCCTCTGCGTCTTGAAGAAGTGGGTTCGAACGTGATGACCGATGAATGAATCGCGTGGATCGTCTGATCGAAACGTGTCGCCGAACGTTGGTGACCACGGCGCTCTGTTACCGGTTGCTGCGGCGTTGATGATAGGTGCGGATGAATGAAATCGATGTCAGGCGTCGATCGCGAGGCGGGCCGTTTGACAGCGTGTTTCTGAACCAACGAAACCATCGCGTGTTGTCTGTTGACAAATGACGTGTGATGAGCCTTTGCCGCGTGTTTGCTGTTTGTTCATGCCATCTTACGAGGATATATCGCCGATGTTGGGCGGTTGCTCCGAGAGATACCATCCTCATAACGGGATCTGCGAATGAACTTGGGGCACCCCTTCACCCATCTTTGGCTTGTGCAAACAAGCCGGGGGTGCCGGCGATAATGAGGCTGGCTCCCACCTACCGAAACCATTTCGGTCAAGCGGGACACACTGGTGTCCTGCGACACGAGAGTCTATGATTCGGTCATGAGCCCTCGGGCGAGGATGGTACGCATGACTATTAGGCTCGTTATGGCTTCTGGCGATCCCGAGAGACATTAGCCGATCGTCCACCCACCTCCACCACCACCCCTACAGCCTCAGAGCAGCCTCATCCAGTCCCTCACCCGATCCTCGAGGACCCGGTGCTCTCACTTACCGGGCGCTTCGTGTGGGGATGGGGCCCGGGGCAGAGTCCCTCGTCTCACGCAGGATATAGGCCCTCCCGTCTTGATATCTTTATCCCCGGCCAATCGGGCCATCATTCTTCAGCGACGGGAGTCCTTGCGAGACGGATCGCGGCTCCTTGCCTTTGCCTACCACCACCACCCCGCGCGGTGATCACCGAGGAGTCCTTTACCTCTACTTTTTGTTTATTGCCGGTGGGGACGCGGATTATTTTGTTGGGAGGTGGTGGTGTCGGGTTTTGTTTGTTGGATTATGTTTTGTTTTTAGTATTTGTGTAGTGTTTTTGTTTTGTTCAGCATATTAGTTGTATGTCTGCGTAGTTTCAGTTTACTTTTTCCATTTATTTTGCTAAGTCATGTGTTAGTTTGTTTGCATGTGTTAGGTCATTCGTATATGTAGTAATTGCGTGTATGTGTGCCATGTTGAAAGTCGAGGATCATTTTTTTGGATTAGTTAAACTTTTGACATGGATGATTGGTGCATCTCTTTGTTGGATGCTCAGTAATTAGGTTGAATAGGTGAAAGGTTTGGTAGACCAATCCGGGTATCAGAAACTATTTCTCGATGATCCTATCACATTCACACACTACTAACCTTCGAGGGTATGCATAGGTGTCGAGACTAACTGAAAGTTCGACAAACCTTGGGAGGAATTCTAACCATCCTAAGTATAGGACACTTGATCAAAGAGGATTGCCATTGAGCCCAATAATAAAATAAAAATAAAAATAAAATAAAATAAAATAAAATGAAATAAAAAAAAGAAAAAAAAAAAAGAAAAAGTCAAAAGAGTCAAGTGAGTTAGAATAAGTGGATCACTTGATCGAATCCAGGAGTGCCGGTCAGGGACCTTTGAAGCCCTAATGCCACTAAGCGGCCCGGTGCAGGAGTCGTGACTTCGCGCCGCTACAGGGGACGGAAGATGGATTTTTCCACAACCTAGAGCCATTGAGTTTGGTTGAGTGTTCGGGGTGAAGTTTGGAAGGAGACAATGTCACGTGCCATCAGCCATTGGTGGGGAGTCACTTGATGGATCCATTACGAGGAACACTGACTAAAACTTCTTGGCACTAGATTGCTTTCCATTTCTTTTGGAATTGCCCAGGAGTTTTAGGTATTTTGACAGAATAAAATGGGTGCGTTCCTATCCTTTTCTAGTTAGTTTCTTCCAAATAGGTAAGTTTGAGCTTAAGTTTGGAAATTGTCGAGCCTAGGCATACACTTTGGAGATCATTCATTACTTATATGCACATGGGGTCATTGGGAAAGGTTATTGAAGACCATGGAATTTGAGACACTAGTCACTTCCACTAAGTTCGACTAAGGTTTTAGAAGTCAAACTTGTCTGTGCCATCTGTGACTTTGATGAAAGCAGTAGCAGTGTGGTGATCAAAGCTACGTCCTCCATTTTCAAGCATGTATGGCTCTTTGTCTTGATGTTGGTTTGGAAGTATCTGAGTGTGTGTTTGTTTGAGTCTGAGTTCACTTTGCTTGGGGCCAGCGAAGCTAAGTTTGGGGGTGTGATGAGTGTCTAAAACACTCATATTATACTCGCGTTGGTTTTTTCATTTTCAGGTTTATTTTATAGTAATTTCATAGTTTTTGTGGCTAGACTCCTGATTTGGTGTTTGGTTTGGATGCAGGTGCATTCGAACAAAAAGGGCAGCTGTTGGAAGCAGTTTTGGAAGCAATGGGAGCAAGCGAGAAAGTGGTACATCACGTCGCGGCGATCGGCGTCACGATGTTGGGTCAACAATGCAGAAGTCAACATTCAGAAACGTCGTGAAGCCTCAACGTCGCGACGTCTCAACGTCGCGACGTTGCAGCGAACTTATTTCGAGATCACGCACCTCATCATTTAAAGTCACGAATGGCTTTCGAAAATCGGGGATGGGGAGCGTACGAGCGAGAGGCGCGAATTCAGTAGTAGAGTGACACAGGACGAAGAAGTGCCCGGGATTTATACTGTTTCTCATTTTTGGATTTGAGAATGATGTTTTAATACTAAACATTTTTCATTATCATTCGGTATGTTCTAGATCTATATCTAGGGTTTGTTGAACCACATCGTAATGATGATGATGGATTAAAATTAGTACTTTATATTGTTGGTATTTATCTATTTGTTTTTCATCTGCTCTCGTCCTATGATTTAATTATATAGTGATAATACGGCCAACAATGGCATAATCACCTTGGAGATCGAGATTCGAGAGATGAGGTTATCCGAGGGATCTGGGTAAATAGCTTTTCAGTTGAATCGGTAAATGAGATATTCAGATCTAAGGTGGCATCACAGGGTTAGAACATTTAAGCATTTGAATGTGAGTTGAGATAGAGATATACTCAAATCTATTCACCAGATGGCGAGGATATACCTCGAGAGGATATCGTAAGTAAGATCACCTGTAATCGACAAATGATAAATATATTTGAATAATAGCATCTTTAAAAATAATCCAGCGAGCGTGACGGGAGACATATACAGTCTTGATACCCGGGTAATTCATTAGAATCATAAAACTTGAGTCGACTTTCGCATATTCACTTTCTTTCCTAAAATCACCTCTTCGGATATTATCTAAAAGCGAACCTTTGTAGTCAATACCTTTTGTCGCAATGGATCGATATCCGTCTTTGTGAGTACCTTTATATTACTTTAGGCGACGCGTGCACTTGCGCACATGGCGTACATTTACACCGCCGCGTTTTGACTACATCCTGTATACAACATTGTCTTCATATAATCTTTGTGGATTATTCTTAATGAAGATAATCCACATGATTCTCCTAATGTGTTGTATCATGGATCTCGACGAACACATTCTCGACTAGCTTTATGCATACATAAGTATTTACGAATGATAAGAAGAGGTGGCCACTTTATCGTTTGTTCAGCGATCTCGAATATTGCAATATTTCCATAAGTAAATATATATCTGTTTGTGATTGAGCTTTATGAGAATTAGAAAGATGTCCCATGCATACATAGCTAAGTAATTTTGGTTCACTTGCTTTGGAGATAAAATAATCCCATGTCACTTGTCCCACGAGAGATATCTCGATATATGTTTGATTCCATTCCGGTGCCTTTTAGTTGAAGCGGAAGCGTATCTTGCTATTAAATTAAGCGAAGCAATGTACAGTCAGTATAATTTGCAAGATACATTAGTGCACCGAATTGCGCTAAGATATGGTACTTGAGGACGAAGTAACTCTTCATTTTCTTCCTTGGGCGGGGTGGATCTTTGGTCACTTAGTGACCTAACAACCATGGGAACTAAAGGGGTGTGATTTATCCATATAAAAGCGCTTCAGGACTTTTTTTGTATATGATGATTGATGAATCAATAAACCATTCAAACAATACTCGATCTGCAGGCCGAGACAATATCTTATTTTCCCAAGATCTTTCATCTCAAACTCCTTCTTTAAATATTTGGCTGTTTTGATGAGCTATTCAGGAGTCCTAATCAAATTTAAATCATCTGCATATCTTTGCTAGTATTGCCCGATAAATTTTGTTTTCTTGATGGCTTACATGGACAAGTGAATTATTCACATATCCTTCTTTGAGTAAATGCGTTAAGCGATTATACCGCATTCGACTGTTTTTAATCCATATAAGTCTTTGCAACTTGATTGAATACATGTTAGTGGTTTTGAATTCATTGGCAAACAATGTGAATCATTAGGGGATTTTCATATATACATTAGCATCTAGAATCCATATAAATATGTTGTGACTACATCCATCGAATATATTCGAGTCCTTGAGACTACTAAACTTATCAAATATCGAATGTGATTGCGTCCATTACGGAGGGAATATGTCTCCTCATAGTCAATTCAGTCTTCATGAAACCTTGGAGCCACGAGGCGTATTTATATCGCACTATTTTATTTTTCTCATTTTAGCTTAGCGTCTGAAGACCAATCGATATCAATAGGTTGTATAGTTGTAGGTGTTTGAACTACTGGTCCAAATACCTCTCGTTTAGCCAATGATCTTAATTCTGTTTTGATTGCTTCTTTCCATTTTAACCAATCGTTTTGACGTCAACATTCATTCACATTTTGTGGCTCTTGATCTTCATCATTTTTTTTGATGTCCATAGCCACTTTGAAAGAAAAAGCATCATTTATATGGGTAGTATTTCGATCCCATATTTTTCCCTCATGTATATAATTGATAGAGATCTCTTCATTGTTATGTATCGGTACATCATTAAGAGATAACTCTTTGACTAGTGCCTCTACAGGGGCTACTTGTTCATCAACTTGGGGCTCAACAGTTATATGCTCTTAAGTGTAATGTAACCTTTTCACTTTTCTAGAATTGTGTCTTTGGAGCCCGATAGATCTTCACGTTTAATCGTAGCTTAAGGTTCATTTGTCATCTTTGTAATTTTCCTGTGGGATTTCAATCCTCGTTGGGATATTTGGCGGGGCTCTCGTTTTGTAACTTTTGTTGAATCCAGCTAAAACTGTCAATTAGTGGTCGCAATACGCATAAATAAATTATTTTCTAAACTTCTAGTCCAGATTGCTTTGTACGGGGATCAAGATGAGATAAAGATGACTCATTTCCATGTAATTTCTCACCATTCTTCTGGAATTGGCTTATCCCCCCCTAATGGTGGGAAAATATTTTCATCAAAGTGTCAATCTGCAAAGAGAGCAGTAAAAACTTCGCCCGTAAGAGGCTTGATATAATTTATAATAGATGCAGATTGAAAGCTAACATAAATACCAAGCCGGCGTTGAGGACCTGAGGACCTAACTCAGTCAACAATGTATAGGCAACTGAACATAAACAAAGATAACCAAAACTCGCAAATGCGAATATTAGGTCGAGCAACTCAACAAGTTGTACGGTGATAAATTGACGGCCAAGGACGGCGCGAATTAATTTCATGAAGATGTATAATGGCATGTCCCCATGCCGATAAAGGAAATTTGGTTTTCAAAAGTAATGGTCTAGCAATCAATTGCAGAAGTTTGATAAAAGATTCAGCCAACCCATTCTGAGAATGAACATGAGCAACAAGATGTTGAATATCTATTCCAATAGACATACAATAATCAAGGAATGTCAAGATGGAGAATACTAAAGATTATCAAGACGACTGACTTTGATAGTGATCGTGAATTGTGCTTTGAGTCGAATTATTTGAGTCAATAATCTAGCAAAGACAATATTTCTACTAGAAATAAGGCATACATGAGACCATCGAGTGGACGCATCAATTAAAACCATAAAATAACGAAAAGGTCCACTAGGCCCACAAATATCCCCTTGAATACGTTCTAGAAAAGCGGGGGATTCAAATGTAACCTTTGTAAAAGATGGTCTAATAATTAATTTGCCTTTGGAACAAGCAGCACAAGTATAACCATCAGATACTAAAATTTGTTTGCTTGTTAATGGATGCCCATTACAATTTGGCGCATCATGGAAATTCCTGGATGCCCAAGTCGTTCGTGCTAAAGTATACCGCATCGGGAGCTCATTGAACTTTCGTTCATGCACAACATAAGATTCAATGTATCTAATAGTTGTCTGATATAACCCACATGATAAAGAAGACAGTTGTTCCAAGATACATTTTTGCCCATAAATAATAGAAGTAATGAGTAAATACTCATTTTCATCATGATTCATAGTTTCAATATGATATCCATTTCGGCGAATGTCTTTGAAACCGAGTAAATTTCTACTAGATTTAGCAGAATAAAGGGCATCTTCAATTTGGAATTTAGTGCCTTTTGGTAGAATAATGGTGGCTCTTCCGGAGCCTTTAATTAGGTCAATAGGACCTGAGATAGTATGAACATTTGATTGAGCTAATGTCAAATTTGAAAATATTTATCACGAAGATCGTAGGGCCAGCACGCTTAGCAAGACATGCATCTCCAATGCACGACATATAATTGATCAATTTTCGAGGAGGGATCCATAAACCCCAGCCACAGCCAAAAAGCACAAAATGCACAACAATGGGCAATAATACAAAAACGAATTTAAATAGAAAATCAGTTCGTGATTATAGATAATCGTATTGAAAACAAAGATGGTTAAAATAACATAGAAAAGTAACATGATAATCATATGTCTCAATCATAGCACACATTGTCATCCCCAATCAAATAGTCAATTTTTCCATTTGGATCTTCAAAAAAAATCATAAACATCAAAATGTTTCAAAGGTACTGCACCATCATTATCAAAGAAAAGATCATTAGGATCCATTGTGTCTTTTCCCAATAAAATTCCTTGCTTTCAATTTGCTTCATTTTCTGATGGAGGCTCCGATAAAGGTCAACCAAATGCTTGGTCACGACGTACGTGACCGATACTTCATTTCACATCCGTAACATTCCAATTTCATAAACCTTGTGTTACGCTACTGTTGCTCTTCTTTGCACCTTGCTGAGGATCAATGGATCCTAACCGCAAATATTCACTTTTCAGCCTTCAATATGATGGCGAAGGAATAGTAAGGTTTTAAATAATGATCCGCAGGATGCATTTCCTCCTTTGATTATGTTTCCAAGATTCATAGTATCCAAGTGATTTCAAAGCATCCAACATCCAAGATAAATACTCTTGGCCCAAATATCAAATACACATCAAATTCGAGCTTAGCGATATCGACATTTTTCAAATAATAACACTATAAGAATAAAGTGTATATATATATATATATATATATATTATAATTTAATATTGAATAATAATGATGTGAATTGTATAGTATACATTAGGAAAATAATTAATGATTGAATTGTATAGATATTCGTTAGGGAAAATAATTAATTAATTAATTTAATGAAAGAGGGTAATGAAAACAATATAACAAAAAATCTTTGCTGCTTCTTTCTTCAAGTCGTGCTTGAACATTCCAGATGCAAAGCCTGTGCCAAGCCATAAAATAAAATAATTCTTCTTTCATCTCCGCCATCGCTTGGAAATATTTCTAAACGTATGCTTCGGCCGGTTTCTTACAACATAATTCAAGTTTCTCGTGCTTTCACTCGAATTAGCAAGTCTCGAAAAAACAAATTTTAGACTATAAATTTTTTTTCTTTTCTGGGTTTCAATATTACAATCCCATAATCTTAAAACAATATCATAGCTTTAGGCTATGATTATTTCACAGCAGATAGATAAGTACACAGTTATAACTTATTTTTGAAAGGTAATTAAAGGGTAAAATGAAATGTACCTTTCTTGTTTTATGGTTTTGTAATATCGTCTGAGGTATGAGTTCCTCGATTCGAGCTGACTTTGGTGGATTGTTTGTTCTCTGCACTGATAATGGGGTCGCAGTAAAGGAAGAGAGAAAAGAGATAATAGAGATAATCCAAGCCAAGAAGAAAAATTGTATTTTCATTCATCCAAAAACCCATATATATAGTGTTACAGTCATTAATACCGTAATAATTATTCACCGATAAATGTGTGGTCATTCATAGTTATCAATTAATCATTTATAACACTTTTCATTTTTAATATGTTTTTAATTTGATTTTTATAAGAATATTTATTCGTTAGTTTTCTGTGGGCTACAGAGCTATTCGTTTAGACATAATTCATATCAAATATGTTTTCGTCTTCATTAAATCTGGAATCTAAAGTATTATATGCATCTTAGGATTATCAATTGTGTAGAACTTGAACCATTTATTCTTGGGATGTTATGTCATCTTATAATGTTTTTAGTATTTTGATTTATGTCTTCAAATATAATGTTTTGGTCTTCTAAATCAATGAAATTTCTTTATTCAAAAAAATAAATACCATTTGAAAAGTTCATAGGTAAAATTGCATGAGTGCTCAATGCCATAACGAGGAATTAAATTTGGCTAAAAATTTATCCTCAAAAATATAATTTACATTTTTGGGGAATTATGTTTTAGGGTTAGTTAGGGCTTATTTGGTTCTTGTTTTTAAAGATTGTTCTTAAGAACAGTTTTTGAAGGCATAAAAAACACTATTTGGGTTTTATTTGAAAATTATTTTTTTATTTGAATTTAGTATTTTACAGGTCCTCAAACATATTAGGTTCTCGATCAAGTTGGCCACTCGATTCAACCCTTTAATCTATGTAAGTCATGGTAGTATCTAGCAACACATAATGACCTCGAATTAATCGGACAGTCAGTGGTTTGACTACAAACCTTTCCGTAGACAACATATGTGCAATTCGCCCTTTCACCATACTATATCCCACTCAGTTCAGAGCATGGACTATGTGTTAGCTCTCGCTTGACTGACTATGTCACACCTAACCCAAGTGATAGTAGTTCTTATCCCTAGGACTCGTTACTCTATTATACATGTCATTGAAGGCCCTCATCATGACTTTTCTTTTAAAGTCAAAGATTCTCGAGTAATGATCCCGACAAGAGGCCATAAATATACATTCCCTCTATCATGAGTAGTGAATTCTCTATTGGCTGCTCAATTACTTTTGAATACTTCAAGTTATACCCAATCATCATCCTTCGAAATTTACCTTCACAACAAGCGAACAAGCTCGCGATATAATTAGTATCCAATATATCCTTGAGCATCTAACCTACGATACATTTGCGATTCATCATAACGAGACTATCATCAAATTCTAAATATAATCCATATAATTGTGTTTACAAAGAAATGGTCATTTATACTGATTACTCTTAATAAGCATCTACATGTTAACTCTAAACATCTCATATTAACAATTTATGAGATCTACTACTTGATTCAAGGATTACAATGTGTGCTAGTATGTTCGGATCAATAATGTCGATTATTGTTGATCCTATGATTAGGGATAATTTAGATACTAACATAATAATTACACATGATAGGAATCTCATTATCATGATCTCATCATGATTTCTTTCATATTATGTCATGTATCGTGAACTTTATTAATTGATATAAGATCGTCATCAATTCTCATAATTATAGAATATCATATTAATGAAAAAACGCTTTTTATTGATTAAAATAAGATATACAATAAGTGCTAAAGGTAATAATGACCTTTCAAACTTCTCTAACATTTAGTGGATAAATACATGAAGTTTTTCCTTTTTACAAAAGAAGAATATTTAATGTGACAGTAACCTTAAAAAATCAAATAAAAATCCTATTTTCAATAAATTGTTTTTAAAATTTTTAGATTTTTTAAGCAATGTTATAATTATATAAAATAATTAAATATAAAATATTATTTTCAATTATTTTTAGAATTTACTTAAAACAAAATATAAACATAAAAATGATTAAAAATAAAGTATTTTTAGTTCGACCTTGAGGAGCTCATTGTTCATATTATAGGGCCTTTTCATGGCTTCAAATCTTCGTTTGCTGTGTTAAAAATAAAGTATTATGAACAAAATTTGTTTTGAAAATATATTTAAAATATAAATCAGATTGCAAACAAAATTTTATCCTATCAAATATCATAGTTCTTTTTTAAATATTTTAAAAACTTTAAATAAAATCTTAATATTTTTAAAATGTTATTGTAAATTATTATATACATAAATATATCTTGTTTCCTTTCAAAAAAAAAAAAATCTTTTGTTTACTTATTTTTAATTTATAGATTTAATAATAAAAATACTTAGTTAAAAGACATAAAATAATGCAAGATTTGTGAATCTAGCGTATTCCATATTTTTTCTTGAAAAATAATCATTTTGGACAAAAATACCCTTTTTTATTTTATATATTTATATTATCTCTTAAAATAAATGATTACTTTTACAAGAAAACAATCAAAGTATTTTTATCAAAATCATGCCAAAAATTGATAAGTTGTCAAATTTGCGAAATTGTGTTTTCAAAAGGTATTTTATTCAAATCACTCTTAATAATAAAATAAATAAAGCTAAAATTACATTAATGAGTTTAATACTAAATTTTAAACTTAGTTTAAATCACTTTGAGTATTTTCAAATGTATCTTTTTTGTTAATTTTTAAAAATTTTGATGTTTTTGATCAAAAATTTGGAAGTTATATGACTTATTTCTAATATTTGAGGTCCAACTATCTTCCAATCATAATTCTCGGATTCTTTTCAAAAATATTATTAATAAAAAAAATAATCGAGGAAACAATAGAGGTGAAAGAATATCTAGGAGATTATGGTTCTTTTACCGTAAGTGAGCATATAAATATGTTTTTGAAAAATACGACTTCACAATTTTACATTGAAGTCGTGTTTTCAAAACACGATTTCATAATTTTACAATTTAACATTGAAATCGTATTTTCAAAACACGACTTCACATTTTAACATTGAAATCATATCGTCAAAACACAATTTCATATTATTACACTATAATCGTGTTTTGAATATACAATATCGATGTGGCGTCTAGTTGACAATGATTGTTATAGATTTTGAAATATTTATTTTTGTTTTATATTAAATTTTTTTTTTCTAATTAGGGTAAATATTAGAAAAGCCCCATAAGAACCCTTACAAATTTCGGTTAGTCAAGCGACGGTTGACCAATTGATTCATGAAGTCAACTTTTTACATGAAATTTTCATACTTTATTATGAACATATAATATAAGAATTCACTCTTATAATTTATGTTTAATTTTATGTCCGTTACTTGGTGTCAAAATTTCAGTCAATGTCTTTTTCATCATAAATTCCAAATCATCGGATCTCCTTTCCATATTTTGACCTTTGTATGATTGGATATTGGAATATTTATTTATTTTTTATTTTTATTGTAAAGTAATTTGGATACCTTGATTAAAAGATGATCGTTGTAAATTATGCGAGTTGAATTGGTTTATCAGTGGGACGCGTTTGGCTTGCGAGAAATTGAAGGAAAAAGGGGAAGACGCGGTAGAATTACGTGGACAAACCAGTTGTCTTCGTTACACAATTCACAGCATGTGAAAACGTTGCTGATTTCATTCAGATTTGGGATCAAACGCCGGGGTGGGGGTTTGGTTGGGAATCGGGAAGTGGGCTGTTGTCTTCTTTGTGTTGCTTGTTTTGTAGGCTACAGAGTCAAGATTGTGGAGGAAGGTTTGTGTTTTTCAGATATATGTGGAGGCGCGTGATTTTGATATGAGAAGGGTTTGAGGGGGATGGAAATGTCGGGAGGGGAATCGGGGGATCAGAGTCATATCCTGAGATCGAACGGAGAAGGGGACGTTGAAGTTGGAGGCGGAGGAGGAGGAGGAGGAGGCGGGAGCGGGAGGAGTAAAGGCATTAAGGATCTACTGAAGCATCACCTCGATCGAGGACTCTCTGGACGGCGTCTCAGCTTCAAGCGATTGGAGAATAATCGGGAGAAAAACCACCACAATCAGCATCATTCCGCTTTCGATCACTCCGACGTCGGCGATACCCTCGGCGACGGCGCCCCTCCCGAATGGGCTTTACTCCTTATTGGCTGCCTTCTCGGCCTCGCCACCGGTCTTTGTGTTGCCGCCTTCAATCACGGGGTCCGTTTTTTCATCGTTAGCTTTTTTTTTGTTGATCTGGATCTGTTATTTCATGTTTTATCTATTTTGTTTCTAGCAATTTTGATTCGTTTCTTGTTTTTTAGGAAAATTATGAATATCATTTATGAATTAATATTAATGCGTAAACCCTCCAAAGAAATGGAATTTTTGTTCAGGGTTTAAAGGAAGAGATAGCGTTTCACTGTATAATCAGAATCCCATAACAACAACATGAGTAGATTAGAGGCAGTTTAATGCTGTGATTTGGTGGTTCTGGTTGAAGGGGAAGACTAAAGAGCACACCGGGTTCATTGAGGAAGAAAAGAGATGATAGGATTTGATTAGGACGTTGGGTTTGAATCAAGTTTTGATGTTTAATTGAATTCACTGGAATGACTACAATATCTCTTTGAATGGAATTAATTATGGCCGGTTTCTGGTAGGAAACTCTGTTTTAATTCCTTTTCCTTTAGGGGAAATCCATGTAGGGGAGTAATCGGGTTCTGCAATCTTAAAATAGGTAGTAGTTTTGTGCCCTCTCCTTTCAGTCGAACATGTCACTTTCTTCTTTACAGTCGTCAAACTACGGGGATTAGCTTTCTGATGAACGGGTCAAGTTAACTAATTTACCTATTTATTGTGGTCTCTTCTGGCTGCTGAAAGATATTTTCTAATTTATTCTTCTGTAACTTAGGCTCGATATGCTGTGCAATTACAACTGATATTGATACTTATTAGATGATAAATGGTGCTTCATAGCCATAAGTAAGGGGAAACGAGTAGCAACCAATTACATCATGTTCTATGGAAATAATGAAAATTTATCTTTACATGATGGGTTTCAATCCTTTTTTTCCCTTCTTATTTGAAAGAAAACAAGGCATGATAGTTTAAAGTCTCTTGTGGTAGAAGATTAAAATAAATTAAGGTTCTAATCTTTTCTTATAAAAAAAAAAATAAGGTTCTAATCTTCTTAGATGTCACCGTCCTCCATCTATTTTTGTATACCAATCATCTTCTCTTCTTTCCAGACAGTGGCCCGTCTATCTGAAATTAATAAGCTTGATCACTATTGCTATCTTTATTTATTAAACGTTTTGTTGTCTCTCCAAATATTTTTTTTTCTTTTCTTCTCCTTTTCCCCCTTACATCTACTGACACCAAAGCACACCTTATCTAGGTACATGTCATACATGAATGGGCTTGGGCTGGAACTCCAAATGAGGGTGCTGCTTGGCTCCGGTTACAAAGATTAGCTGATACTTGGCATCGGATACTTTTAATACCCGTCACAGGAGGAGTTGTTGTTGGCATGATGCATGGTTTACTTGAAATATTAGACCAAATTAAGCAGTCTAGTTCTTCTCAAAGGCAAGGTTTTGATTTGCTTTCCGGTGTTTCCCCCACAATCAAGGCCATCCAGGCTGTTGTGACCTTAGGCACTGGTTGCTCCTTGGGCCCTGAAGGTCCTAGCGTGGATATTGGGATGTCATGTGCAAATGGATTCTCATTAATGATGGAAAACAATAGAGAACGAAGGATAGCTCTTGTTGCGGCTGGGGCAGCAGCTGGTATTGCTTCAGGTATGTTGTCTCTGGTTGAAAATTGTTTCAATTATACAATTCCACTCTTCTTCTGTTGATTGGCACATTTCCAAGATGATTTATTGGGTCTCTGCTTTGGTTTCTTAGAATAAAGCAGAAAGAGTAGATTTCTAATGCATTTCTAGATTTTCCTTTGTTGTAATTCAGCTTAAGACATTTTTCTGAAGGATAGAGTAGTGTACAAAACCTTGTACACTTAAAGCTCCGATAACTAATAATAAGATATTCAAAATTTATTAATATATAGAATTCTGGATATACATTGCTTCTAACACATAAGATCTTAATGATCAAAATTGTGTACACTTAAAAACCCCGATAACTAATAATAATAATAAGATAGCTTAAGACATTTTTCTGAGTGGTACCGTAATGTACAAAACCTTGTACGCTTAAAGCTCCAATAACTAATAATAAGATATTAAAAATTTTATTAATTAATAGAATTCTGGACATACATTGCTTCTAACGTGTAAGATCTTAATGATCAAAATCTTGTACACTTGAAACTCCAATAACTAATAATAAGATATTCAATAATTTGTTAATTGATAGAATTCTAGACATATATTGCTTCTAAAGTGTAATGATTAAAGATCAAGGTTGTTGCAGTATTCCTTGCAGTAATTCACCTTTCAACTTCTTAAAGTGAATAATTATATACATGTTTTACTTTTGATTGAGTTGGAACATGCTCAAATTGTTATTGCATTAGCAGGTAGTGTATATTAGAAGAGTGGTGAGGAGTTACGATAGTTGCATGGAGATGCCTCCTGACCCTTTTCACATCCACTTGCATTGTTGCAAAAATAATTTGGTCTGGAACTAATTTGAGATCTGTTTCACTTCTGTATTTCTGTGTGGAAAATTCTTCACTTTCTTCAATGAAAGCTATTCTCTGATTCATATTCAACCTTGTGGCATGTTTGGCCTTCACTTGACCATTAAAATATCTAGTTGTAGAAGCATGCTTCATTTCTCCCTACTTTTACTTCAATTTGTGTTTGATATGATGATGAGTGAGTGAGCTGAGCACTCTCCTTCAGGGTTTAATGCAGCCATGGTTATTGTTTCTTTGCCACTGATAGATATGTTAAGGCCCTTCAGCAGAGAACTCTCCTCCATTCACAACTGCAATGGAAAAAAAAAAAAAAAAAAAAAAAAAAAAAAAAAAAACACAATATTTGGCCCTGTTGTCAACAACTGTCTCTAATGTCTTACCTGATGAAACTACTCTACAAATGCAAATAGAACTAAACTCATGCCACATATTTATCTCAACTTGCTGGTTTTTTTTTATCTGTCTCACCTTATTAATATTGTTTTTTTAACATCAGAAATAATGATATTTAATACATATCATGCTTTAATTGCTCATCATGCATGTATTAATCCTTATCCGATGATTCTTGACTATCTTTCACCTATTACAAATAATTAAATAAAAAGCTTATTGTTCTTTGTTTACCCTCACACAGTGGCCAAATATTCTGTTTCTCCGAGTAAAAATATTATTTTATCTATCCTCCTGACAGCCATGACGAGACGGCACAACCTCGCGGTACCATTTCCTGATCGACTTACAAACCCACCGCATCGACTAAATGAACTGAATGCAGCCCAATAACTCAGAACTCAACCAAAGTTTCGCAACTAATGCTTCAGATAAAATTCCTAAATGCTTTTGAATCTTGTATATCCACTTAGTATCACATGTAGTTTAATATATTCATTTTTTATCTTAAACAATCACACATTTCATTATTTACTTTGAATATAAATTACATTTATTTTAAAATAATAATTTTTCTTAAATAAAAAGACGCATGGTATATGATATTATTCTATAAATTATATTAATAAGTTAGTATTAAAACTGATAAATATATATACAGAGGATATGATAAACATATATTATTATATATATATATATGGCATGTACATATCTCACACAACCCGATTCTCCAAAATGATGATATAACAATGAAAAACACATCAACTCATAAACTCATTTAGCAATGATCACCCACCAACCTGTTTAAAACCCCAATTTATAAGCTCACCATCAGCTTTGACTGAATAAAGGACTGATTAGCCCTGTGCTCTGCCCAGCAAGCTCACTGAAGTTTCACTACAGTCTGAGTCTCACTGAATGTTAATCACTCTTGACTAGCCAAATGGAACTCAACCCACTTTACCCATTAGCACCTCTTAATTTCCATGTCATGTTACTTTGTTGCCGGCGCATTTGAGAGATTTGCCACTATATACTTAACTATGGTGAAAAACAAATGCTTTGCAATCTTCTTCTATGACGAGAATAAGAATAGATTCATTAAAAATCATCTAATGAAATCAGTATAAACTCCTAGTACTTATAGAAGATATAGAAAGACTTGTTTACACAAAAGAGTTACGTAGAAAGAGCCGTATTGAACTACCCACAAAATTTTATCATAAATCGATTAGTATACCCCCTGAAAGCAAATTTTCAAGCAAGTAAAATTTCTAAGAGCTGTTGTATGTTCCTCTCCTTGAAATTTTCTTCTATTTCTAAACAACTGCCATGGAAGATCCTAGGCCGCTATGAAACAAGAATGACCATAGGATAGAAGGCCATTCATATTGAAGGAAATGTGGTCGGTTGACTCCTTTTGTTGCCTACTAAGACAATACCTATTTACCACCCTCCAGGGTTAAAAAAATCGCGATATGTCGACGATATATTGTTGACATATCGCAAAATAAATTTAATATGAAAACACATCAATCAATATCGCTGAATTGAAAATCGACTATCGTCGATATATCAATACATCGGTTTGTAATATACTATATCTAATACAGACCGTCGGAGTATCGAGGTAGGGAAAACCAGTGCACTCAAAACGTAATTAGAAAACTGTCACAGAATTTCAAATGTAACTGCACTGAAACCAAAATTGTGAAAGATTACAATCTTAAACATAAATTTTAAATAGAAAATAAGAAATAAAATAGAAAAAAAGAGTATGGGTCATCGGATCCGAGTCACGGCATCCTAAGGTAACATCAATGAGTCGAGTTGCCATCACTGTAAAGCCGCCAAGACATCCGCGGTGTTACTGTCATAGTCACAGACCCCAGATCTACCAAGAAGAGGCGATGAGAGCTGGTAAAGAAAGGACCGGAGAGAGATGGAGCAACTAAGAAGAATAAAGAAATAAAGAGGAAAAAAATGAATAAAAAAGAAAAGAGATAAAGGAAAAAGAATAAAAAAAGAGATAAAAATGAAAATACAAGAAGAGATCAAAGTCCCACCTGTTGTTTGAAAACACGTGTACTACATTGAATTATGGAAAAATATTCTATTTCAAAGAAACAAACGACTAAACCAAAATGTTCCTGTACTATCTCTAAAAACCTTTAAAATAGTTAAACCAATATTTAAACATGAATTATTCTAAACATATCTCGCATAATGCCTGCTTTTTAAACAAACAATGTTAAATCTTAAACATATTATAATTAATATCTTTTCAGCCTTTAAATAGTTTGACTATGATTCAAAATGAATGAATAAACCTTAATAAAAATTCTGATAGTTTTAATTATTATTTTTTATAAATTATATAAATAATTTTATTTATAAAGGGATAGATATAAGTATAAAAATAATTTAATTTTTTTAATAATAAATATAAATTATAATCTTAAATTTATTTAATTTTTTTCAAAAGCTAATCGATATTATCATTCTCTAATTTAAAAATAATATGATATATGGAGATTAAATATATTTTTAAATCTTAATAATTTGACTTATCTAAATTTTATGTAAAAATATCTATCGACATATCCTAAAATTATATCGATATATTTTTTTCAAAATCCCATATTTTCATCCTCACACTTCTCTAAAACCCTTTTCATTAGGTGAGAATTTCCCCTCAAATTGCCTCTAATTGAAGAAGCAAGAAAATTTTGTACAACTCCAAAGAAGTCCAAATCTTTCTTACCGAAAAGGGCAGACTTTTTCCTGACGCCAATAACCGTAGTAGGATTTGATTGTTAAGATATCCTTCTAGGATGCTATTAAGACCAACTCATCTCCATCTCCCAATCAAAGAAGTTTTGCCTGAACTTAGAGTTCTGAGAATTACTTTTCTAGCATCTTTTTAAATTGCTACATATTTTTTTTTTTTTTTTTTTTGATAAATAAGCAAAATAAATTCATATAGGCAAAGAGGACAAATATAAAGGCATCCCACTAAGTATACAGTGGTACAAAGGAGCCCTACAATCCACAAAAGGCTTAGAACAAAAACTTACTAGCTTGGACAACATTACAATGTGTCGTAAGAGCAGATCACTAGAGTGTGATCCATATTAGAGATAAAATTAGTTCGTGAACCCAGAGTCCTAAGAAAAGCGATTTCAAATTCTACAATCCAAAGAGAATCAGATATCTTTCAAAACAATCATGTTCCTTTCTTTCAAATGGCTTAAAGGAGATTGCAGGCAACCATCCTCCTAAAATTCTCCCCTTTTTCTGTGTGAGAGTTGATCCAAATTTTTTAGAAAGAACTCCAAAGATTGAAGAGGATAAAACCCATTCACCCCTTTGAATAGAGAAAAGAGTAGTCCAAAGACCTCAATCTGAACAATGGAGAAGAAAGTGCTTCAGCACTTCTTCATCTCTTACTGTAAAACGCACTGCTGGTAGTGAGGGAAGCCCCTTCAAGCCAATGATTCGTAGCCTAATCCTATCACAAAACTTCTCAAGGCAGTTTCACTAGAAGTACATTTGGTTCCAAATCATCTTAATAGGGGTCCGTAGGAAGGTTTTGCTATTACCTTCCATGAGAGCACAGGCGTAATTTTTTTTTATGGAATACGAACCATTCCCGTGCCTCTTCCATATAAGGCCATTAATACCTGGCCGATAGAATTTTTATCGACTGTACGATAAACCTGATCTCCTCCACTCCCAACACATAAAAATGTCTCCCGCTTCCAGATGCCGCCTACCTCCACTCCCGCCTCGGCTCCCAAAGCTCCTCCACCCTTGCACCTTTGGTGCCAACCATGGCATAAATGGAAGGAAAACTAGCCATTAGTGTGTTCTCCCCACACCACACATCTTCCTAGAACTTAATTCGTCACTCATTGTCCAATGACAATGAGCCTTCCACAATGCTTCTTCACATCTCCTCCATAGCCCACTCCACTCCTCAGAGTCCCAGAAAGTGGAGTCCAATCACTATCCATCTACATTTCAAAGTTAATGAACTCCAAGTGAACTCAGACACAAACCCAAAACCATTTCAAGAGCTCAAAGACTCAGATAATACTGCAATAGTTCCAAGATCTCCTTCTTTCAGCGAAAGATCATGAACAGCTCACAATGACTTTTCCGCTGAACTGCCATCACCCATAGTGGTGTCCTCTGATTCTTCCACTGAATTGTACCACTTTCATTCAAAGTTAGAAAGCATGGTGTGATTTAAAAGATGCTGATAAGATGTTTTTATCACGAGTCTCCCCTTAGAGTTAGCTATACTCCATATGTTTCCCCAGAAACTTTCCTCTCACCTCCATGTCCAACATCCTTAACTGCAGCTTCACCCCAGCAGATCAGATAATCTGCTGGTAGAGAACCCACTCTTTAGTCCCAGCTCATGGCAACCCAGGTCAATATTGTCCACTCGCCTACGTGCAGAATAACTTGTCCGGCTGATTTGCAATCCCGAAAGAGCTTCAAACCATCAAGATGCAACCATACTGTGCCATCGGCTCCCCTCCTCAATCCTTACACTCAAATGTCAGTCCAGAACAATCCGGTGAGTAACCCGCCCACTACACCGTCCGCCCTAAGTGAAAACCCGCATGATAGCCCCCGAAGAAAGCAGCCTTCTATGAATTAAAGAGGAGAACACTCCTATTCCGCTGCTGATAAACAGGTAGTGTGGTCCCCTTTGTCTACACTCTGGGACCCATAAAAGTTCATTAGGTCGTTGAGAAGGACTGAGAAAGACGTTGTAGAGATACACCATTTGATCCACCCAACCCATTTACCGCCAAAGCCCATCCTGCGCATAACCTTTACGAAAAAATTCCAATCAACTTGGTCATAAGCTTTTTCAATGTCGAGCTTGTAGAGAACTCTTGTATCCTTCTTTCTTAGGATTGACAATCACTTTATTTGCTATTAAGGACGCATCCAAAATTTGAATTCCCTTACAACGGTTGGAGCCTTATTCACCGCCATCATAAACTTTTAAGCCTATCATCAAGACTTTAGCTAATAATTGTGGCTGTACTCCCACGCGTTTATCAGATGTAACTTTTTAAGTCCTCAACCCCAATTTCTTCGGGGATTGTACCTCCAAGAAGGCAGACATTTATATCTTAATAACCCCTCCCGCTTTTAAAAACTCTCAAAGGAACCCAAATGTCCGTCTTTACAATATCCCAAGTTGACTGCCAAAAGGCTATAGTGAAGCCATCCGGGCCTGGGGCCTTATCCCCATTCAGCTCTTCCAAGGCACTTTTCACTTTAGTTTCTGTAAAAGGCACCCCAAGTTTGCAGCTTCGCCCTCCTCAAGCCTATTGAAATTTAGCCCTTCTAGGTTGGCTTTCCAGACCCCAGGATTGGATAATAGCTCCCTATATGCATTAACAACACCCGACGGATATTTGTTTCGGCCAATAAAAACACTCCCTCCGAAATCCCGATCTCGTGAAGTCAGTTCCTCCCGCTTATGCGAGTTTGCCATTCTATGGAAGAAACCTGTGTTCTTGTCCCCTTCTTTTAACCAAGTTTCCCTGGATTTTTGTCTCTAGGATGTCTCTTCCATAATAACCCACTTCTTAAAGTCCTCTATGGTAGACACTCTCTCCTCCATTTCATTAGAGGAAAGGGGCCTCTGATTTTCTAAGTCATCCCAATAGGCAACCTTCTTTAGAGCTACCTTCTTGTTTTCTTCCACTCTGCCAAAGACATCTTTGTTCCAACCTCTCATATTACCTTTGAGAGCTTTTGAATCTCTCCCGACGTGATAGTAACCTCTTTGTAAATACATTCGAACACTAAGCCTTGCCACCACTCCCCGACTAAGTCTTTGCCTTCCTTCAACCACATATTTTGACTTGAAACCCGAAAGGACCTCTTACTACACCCTCCCTTCAAGCAGGACCGAAAAATGGTTAGAAGTAGGTCTAGGAAGAATGCTTTGCCTAGCTCCACCAAAAAAAGAATCCCACTCCCCTCCGTAAATAAGAAAATCAGCCCGGGCCTTGCCATCCTTGTGTTACTAGGCCCACCCTTCCAGGTGAAAAGGCCTCCCTGAAGGGGTAAATCTTTCAACTCCAGATCATCCAAAACCTGAGAGAACCTTCTCATGGATCTCGACAACCTCCCTTCCCTATTTCTTTCGCTAGGAAATCTGATTATATTGAAATCACCCCCAATACACCACGGGTCTCCCCACAAACCCCTAATGGCACCCAACTCATCCCATAACGCCCTCGCACCCTCCGGCAGTACATATACCCCGTGCAAAGACCCATGTAAAATGCCTCCACCAAAGCAACTACATGAAATAGCAGTGACTTTCAGCTCGCCGCCTTGTGGATCTGCTCTTCCTCGGGGTCTCCTTGATCCCCAAAGCATGCAACTTCTTCGCCAAGAGTAACCAGCCCTTCACTAGACCTTTCCCTTTCGGAAAGATCAATCTATGTCGCTTACCTTCTCCATCCCTAACAAGACAGAGGATAAACCTACCCGGTCCATTTAACAAGATTGGAAAAGTACATGTCACCATATGCAGTCCAAACTAGTGTCCATTAATCTTTTACCAAACTTATGTCCATGAATTATTTACCAATGGAGATGTTAGTGTTGATGTGAAGTTACTCTTTGCTTATGGGTTTTCAAAGCCTTTCTACCGAACCTATATCATGAACCATTTGCTCTCTCTCCAAAGCTGTACGAAATGATATGGATCTATGACAGAAAATAATACTCAGAAGTAGTAGTTTAGTAATTTTAGCATTTCATTCTTTTAATTGGACATATATGTTATTCTATTAAAACATGGTGTTGAATTTCTGTTTGTTTTAATTTCTAGTTTAAGTCATATTCCTATTTTGAAAATAGTCTTGTTTTAATTTTGAAAATGAGTTCCATGATATCAACCTACCAAGTCTTTCTATTTAAATAAATATGTTTATTGAGAATTTACTATTATTTGTTCACTCTCTTTCTTTTTATTCACATGTTGGAACTATTTCTATATATCATGTGTACTTTCGTGTATCCTCATTCAAGACTGTATTTATCCCATTTTGCCTATAATTTTTTTCTAATATATTTTTTTTACTGATTTAAAAAAATTTAAAGGTGTGATTTCTAGGAACTTTAGTTTGATTGTGAGGGATTCGTTTTGTTTTGTTTTTTGTTTTTTCCTTTTCTTTCAATTGTGATTTGAAATGATATATTCTCATTTCTTTTATAAGTTTCTTTTGCCTGCCTTGAACTCATACCATTGGATGCATCACTAAGTTTTTAAGGCAAAAAGTGAAAATTAAGGTGTTTTAGTACCCTTGAGGCAAGGTGTAAGCTTCAAGACTTTTCTGGCATGAGCCTCTTAGAACTTTGATTTTAATAATTAATAAATATTTAAAATGCCATAGTTTTGGTGTTGATTCCAAAGAAGGAAGGGTAAAGGATTTCAAAGACTTTTGGCCCGTTAGCTTGGTGGGAGGTTTCAACAAGTGACTTGCTAAACAAGCTTTCATTTATATTTGGTAGGAGTGGGTTAGAGTGCCTATAGGTGGTTACTCTTTGTCCATGATGAGTGTTCTGGAGCTGTTAGACTTAAGTAAGGCCTGGTTTGTTTCTTTATGCACCCCTTCCCTTCCCTTGGTTTTTGGGCCAGTCGGCATTCTTGTATACATATCGTGTATATACTTTTGTGTACCTTTTCATGGTTCCATTTGCCACAATCAATGTCTATCTATACAGAAGAATAACTAGTATCCATTATTTGTGTCATATCTAAAATTTATAAACTGGTTTTTGCTAGTAAGTCTTTCTATTTTAAACTCTTATTTGTTTTCTAAAAGAATATTATTCTATGAAAATTTATAGTTTGTAAAAGTTTCTATATTTTAAAAAGTTGAAAATTTCTAGTTTCTAAAAGTTTCTATATTTTTAATCCTATTGTTTTTTAAGTTTAGTACTTTAGGAAAGAACTAAGAATGAGAATAAGTACCTTAAAGGAAAAGTTAGGTTTTATTCACTCTTTAGGCATTTCTCTTTAATGTATATTCTTTTTTTATTAGAACAAAAGGTTTGCCTGATATAACCAAGAGAACAGTAAATAAAATGTTGAATGATATCCTTTTTTGTGTACTTTGAAACCTCCAATCGTGTGATCTTTTCTCTCTCTCTTTCCCCCTTGAGGCCTGCTTCAAATAGTAAAGGGTTAGGGTGGGTTTGTGGGAGGTTCTAAGTTCAAGTCCCATGGGGACAAAAAAGATAAAACGAAATAAATTGCCTATAAAAAAAGAAAAATGATCCCCTCTCTTCCTCTGTCTTCTAGGGGAAACTCCCAAAAGGCTTATTTAATTCCAAGCGTTTCCTATCTCCTTTTTTTTGGTTTTTCTTTTATTTTCCATTTTTTATTGCTTTTTCTTGATGCCATAACCTGAACTCCCATTTTTTAAAGTAAATAATAAAAAAAAACCCTTGAATCAAAGTATATATTTTAGGTATACGATTTTTGTTATAGTGAAGCATTCAAATGGTTGTTTTTTGAATCTAAAAGTGTGGAACTTGATCTGATCTGGCCTTACTAGGGATCAAATCCAATGGCATTCCAATGATCTTAATGGATGGGAACAGTTCTGGCCCTGCCTTGGGTTGGTCT
The DNA here is from genome assembly GCA_016808115.1 of Tetrastigma voinierianum. Taxonomy (NCBI): domain Eukaryota; kingdom Viridiplantae; phylum Streptophyta; class Magnoliopsida; order Vitales; family Vitaceae; genus Tetrastigma; species Tetrastigma voinierianum. Next base: position 1,728,529 of record JAEQBH010000013.1, on the reverse strand, counting down.
GATGATGGAGAAGTACTATGACATCCCTACTTTGAACATTTTCCTTTCTCCTTTATTTCATTAAACAGCTTTCTGCCTTCCTTGTAGTAGCTATTGTGGGTTCTATCAATCACTGAAAACCTTTCTGTTCTTTTTAACCACCTTGAATTACTTTTGCCTTGTCCTCCATCTTGCTTCAAATCTTTTCATTGCCTTCCCTAAATCTATTTCATATCATCTCCTTTGATGCTAAAACAGATGATATGCACCATGTTTGGAATGGCTTTTTGCCTAGGGATTTCTCTCCTTGGTAAGGCAGATGATATGAACAATGTTTGAATAGCTTTTCTCTTTTGCTAGAAAATGAAGTTGAAGCTTGAATTTATCATTTTAAGCTGCCAAACATGAAACAGCATTTGAAAAAAGCTAAAAGGATTTTCTGAAGAAACAACATTGGGTTTACTAGGGATCATTTTTTTTTTTTTGAGCAAGAAGCTCATGTTATTCTAGTTGTAAAAGGCTTAAACCATGCCTGAAGCACAAAAGTCTCCTAGGGCTTAGGTGCAAGGTGCAACATGATATGTACACTTGAGCGAAATGAAACATGATATATGATGCGTATCAATTTTATAAAATATGATTTAAAATCCAATTCAAGTAATAAAATAAATTTAAGATTCCAAAGAATTTAAAAAGAAGCATCTAACTAAAAAAAGAATAATAAAATCATATGAATTTCAACTTCTAATTACAAATTTCGAGAATAAAGTGTCTAAAAAGGAAAAATGAAGTAGATGAAGGTTTACTTTGCACCAGGGCGCATAACCAAGGTGCTATAACTAGGAGTGGTTGCGCCTTTGCTTAGGCAAACTTTAACTGTACCTTTTGCTTAGGCAAACTTTAACTGTACCTTTAACTGCTATATGTTTGGCATACATAGGCAATTTTTAGGTTTATGGAGTTTGTGTTTTCCAAAAAAAAAAATGATCCAAATAGGGCCATATGTCATGTAGGACATGTAACTTTGCACTTTGGATTGCATTTCCCTTGTTTGTATATGTTTTTATTCAAAAGTGTGGGTGTGAAGTCTGTGTGTATGCATGTGCTTTGCAAGTTCATGCATGCATGAATGTATATGGGGCAATAACTGTGTGCTAACACTGGACATGCATAGATCAACTCCTTTTTGCATTCTTTCTAAAACAAATGTAAATGCCTGGGCTCCTTTTGGGTCTTGGTCAATACCAAGGAAAAAGGAAAGAGTGGAAGGAATCTTGAATTCTCACTTGTTTTATTTCTTAATGATCAAAAAAAAAATTTTTACACTTGTTTTATCATGAAAAATATGAAGAAAAGTGAAATATATTGTTTTATGATGAAAAATATGTATAGAAGTGAAATATAATGATGAATTATTTAAGAATCTTTAAGAACTTATATGCTTTAATCTCTGTGCAAGAGAAGAAATTGGAAAAATGAAAACATGATATTAGAAAATTATTGTGTTCGATATTTGTTTTCTTTCTCCTTGACTTCTTTTTTTCTTCATTTTCTTTCCTTTCTCCTTATATTGTCTGTTGTGATGGTGTAGATCAACTCCTATTTGCACTTTTTCTGAAGCAAATGTAAATACTTGGGCTCCTTTTGGATCTTGGAAAATACCAAGGAAGAGGGAAAGAGAGGAAGGAATATCAAATTCATTCTCTTGGTTTATCATTTAAAATATGGAGAGAAGTGAAATGTTATGACAATTGTTTAAAAATCTTTAAGAACTTGTACAATGTTGAATTCTTTATTCTCTATTTAAAAGGAAAAAGAAATTGGAAAAACATGATATAGATTATTGAATTTAGAATTTTGCCTAAATTTTTGCTATTCGTTGATGTTGCCTTGCAGAACTACCTTTGTACCTGATATTAGGTATGCTCTGTGGAGCTGTTAGTGTAGTATTCACCCGCTTGGTCACATGGTACACTAAATCATTTGAACTTATCAAGGAAAAATTTGGCCTTCCTCCTGTTGTATGCCCTGCTCTAGGTGGCTTAGGAGCTGGGATAATAGCTCTTAAGTATCCTGGAATCCTTTACTGGGGTTTCACAAATGTTGAAGAGATCCTACGTACTGGAAAGAGTGCTTCAGCACCTGGTATAGGGCTATTAGCTCAACTAGCAGCAGCCAAAGTTGTGGCAACTGCTCTGTGCAAGGGATCTGGGCTTGTAGGTGGCCTTTATGCTCCAAGTTTGATGATTGGTGCTGCTGTTGGTGCTGTCTTTGGGGGCTCAGCAGCAGAACTTATCAATTCAGCTATTCCAGGAAATGCTGCTGTTGCACAGCCACAAGCATATGCATTGGTAGAGTTTTTCCTCTGTAATAGGCCAAGTTAACTTGCACTAGGATGTGGTCTTATTTCTTCTCCAGTTGGTAAAGATGGTTTTTGATCCATCCAATTTGACACATGATTGGATGTCTTCAAACTCTTAATGCAGGTTGGGATGGCTGCTACATTAGCTTCAGTTTGTTCTGTACCTTTGACATCAGTTCTGCTTCTGTTTGAACTGACAAAAGATTATAGGATATTGCTTCCTCTCATGGTAATTCTTCCCTGTTCTTTCCTCATGATGATCCATGTTACATAGCATAGGCTGTCTAGACTGGCAAAACATATGGAAGCAGCTCATGGCTTCTTTAGCTCCCTGGAGTAGATTATTTCTTTACTTCATTGTCTATATAATTTATCTTTTGAACATAAAATTTCTGCATACCTAAGGTTTAATAAATAATTGCAGCAATAGATGTTTTATTCTATTCTATTCATTAAACCACTTCTCTGTTTGCTGCTTGTGACAAAGCTGTAATTATTTTGATATTAAAAAAGAGAGCAGTAATTACAGCCTTTTCTCCTTAGTATGTTTTCTTCTTTTCTCATGCTTGGCAAAGCATGTATGAGAAGAAACTATGCTATTGTTTTGAAGCAATCTAGAACTACTAGAATCTCCCAGTAATGTTTACATGGCTATTTTGGAATGATTTTTATTCATCAAATAAAGAAATAAATAAAATGAAGAGAAAGAAAGAAAAGAAGAAGGAAACAAACTATATGGAGGAAAATATATGCCCGGGTGGCTCTAAATAGATATCTGACATATCTGGGCATTGTTTGGTTATTAACTGCACTAGATTTTTAGAATCTTGGGTTATGTTATTATTTTAATGTTTGATGTTATATTGTGTGAAATTTGCAAATAGGGAGCTGTTGGATTAGCAATTTGGGTTCCTTCCGTAGCAAACCAGGCCAAGGAGACTGAATCATCTGATACAAGGAATCCAACCAGAGGTTATTCCTTTATTTCACCAGTTGAAGATAAAAATGAGGGCATTTGGAGACAAACCGGTGATAGAGATAGTTTAGAACTCTCAGTTGTAGGAAATTCTTCTGACAATGAAGCAATTAATGATGATGTGCTTCTAGAAGATTTGAAGGTTTAATTTCTTCTTTTTCAACTGATAATGAATATTGGTCAACTGGATCATTGTTTGATCATTGCAGTTTACCAAGTATTATATTGGAGCATAATTTCTGTTATTTGTTTTTGCTTTCTGGCTCCAGTTCCCTTATTCATGCTATTGATCATTATCAGGTTTCTCAGGCCATGTCGAAGAACTTTTTGAAGGTTCCATCTACCATGACCTTGAAAGAGGCAAAAAAATGTATGCATGACCGGCAACAGAATTGTGTGCTCGTGGTTGATGCTGAAGATTTGCTGGAGGGAATCCTAACATATGGTGACATTAAACGTTATTTGTCCAAGAAGTCCATGGAGTCGCCTGAGGGTGATTCATCACTTCCTGAAGTATGTGATGTTGAACTGTGCCATCTTTATACCTGAAATATTTGAAAAAAGTTAGCTAGTTATAACTTCTCTTTGTAAAGTTCCGAATTATTGAATAATTATAGTGCATGTGTGTGCATGGATGCATTTGTATTAGATTTTAGATTCTTTTTGGTGACTCGTAGTATGTCAAGGTAGTAAGCTTTTCTACTGGAAGGAATCTGGAGCAGGCGTTGGAACCTGATCTTTAAGATGGGGCTACAAATGGGAACCTAGGAAACCATCTAGTTAGAAAGTGGGACCATGGTGTGTGAGTGCTTGGGTGGGGCCTAGGAGGTGTATGCGTGCGTGCCCTTGGGTGCTACAATGTGTGTGCTTTTGTGCTAAATTGTGAGCCTAGGAAGTCATCTAGTTAGGAACTAGGCCCATGGGGTGTATGTGTCTTGTGTTCATGCATGCTTGGGTGCATGGGAGCCTATGAAACTAGGGATGGCAATTTAACTCGGAAACCCGATGACCTGCCCCTGCCCCTATTGGGATGGGTATGGGAATCATGCAATCGGCTAAAACCTGCTCAGCGTAGTTATCTTAAAGCCCTCGGGCACCACCAACTTCAACGGTAGTTCGCCCTCGTGCCCTCTCGTGGTTTTTGTACGTAGACCAAAGCGACGCTGCTTTTGTCTTATATATATATATATATATATATATATATATATATTTCTTTTTAAACATACCAAAACAACGTTGTACAACATTGTTTTGGATAAGTTATTTTAACTTATCGAAAACAACATCGTTTTAAGTTGTACCTTGAGTTTAAAAAAAAAATCCTCTGGTGCTCCAAAACAATGCCGTTTTGGACCCAGAAGTGCTAAAACAACGTCGTTTTGGCCCCAGATGCTTGGTTTTTGAGATTTCAGCCCTCCAACCCCATTTATGCCATGTTTCAACTCCTAAAAAAAAGCTATAACACTCCTACCTACTCTATAATCCCCATAGAAGAGGAGAAGAAGCAAAAAATCAACTGAAATAGCCAAGAAATTGCGAGAAAGACATGTAAAAATAGGAAACAACCATCATAAAAATCATAAAATATATATTTGACAAATGGTGCGCCTCACTTAAAAAAGCCCGCTCCTCAAGTTTGCCTTTGCTCATGGCCCCAAGAGGTTTTGCGCTCACGGTGTGCTCAAGGCTTCAACAATCTGTTCACGGGTTTGGGATTTTATTGAAAACCCGTATTTGGTTGGGTTTGCCCTGACACATCTGCCTCCTATTTAGTACTTTACAAAATTGCCATAATCTATTGGACTTAATACAAAAAAAAAACTGTTCTCGAAACCCATTAAGTAGCAAACCCTAGATTATCAATGCCTCTTTTGCTTTCTTCTTCTTCTTCTTCTTTGCGAGTCACCCTTCTTTCTTCTTCTTTGCGAGTTCCTTCACTTTTGCTAATATTGTTAATCGACGGGGATGATTGATTGGCTTGAGCAACTTCTTTGTTTCTTCTTCTTCTTTTGCTTAACTTTTGCATTGATGTTTATAATAGGATTGGTGAAACTTAGGGCTCAATTTTTATTTATCTGTTCTCATTCTTCCAGATGGTTAAGGATGTTTTTTATAAGGTTGGTGTTATTTTGGGTTTAGATCCCATGGTGAAGCAGAGCAATGCTCATGTTTTGAGGTTTAAGTTTTGATTTGTTCATTTTTCCGACCACCTATATTTGATTTGTGGCTTACTGGTTGGGTTTTGGATTTTAGTGGTGTATGTTTTCTATCTGGTTTGGTGTTGTTTTGGTTAGATCTGAGAGCGAATTTTTATAATTTTTTTATGAACATGGAGAAATTGTGTTAGAGATGGATCTAAATAGGTTTTTGAATGTTAATGGTGTTTATGATCAATTGGTTTATACGTTTTTTGGTTTTCTTTATTATCGGTTGGTAATTCAGATGGTTTCATCGCCATCATAAAGTTAGATATTATTATGTGATTTGTATTGGATACATTTGGTTGTTGAGAGAAAATGAGGAATCTGCAGTTGTTTGGTTGCTAAGAAAGCGATGATTGGTAGTTTTAAACTATCGGGTTGGGAGCGAATTGGTCAAGATATTGAATGAGATTTAAATGAGCTTGGAACAAAACTATCCAGTCTCGGGTTTGGGATCAGTATGGAAGAAAAAATGTTATATATTCTGGGACAGAATGGGACAGTTTGATCTGACACTTATTATAACATCTTCTGGGACATCTGTTTGAAAGTGGGCCATGTTGGGTGTGCGTGTGTGTGAGTGCTGCAAGCGGGGCTATGTGTGTGTTTATTACATGCTTAGGTGCCACTCTGATGGGAACTGAAACCATCTAGGTAGAAAGTGGTACCCATGGTGTGTTTGGCACTTCCTGCACGCATGTTTGCTTAATTTTCTAACCAGGAAGTTCTGTTTTTTCTCTCCTCTCTATCCCTTTTTGGTGATCATTTGTCTAAGAAAAATTTACTATTTCCATTGAAATGATAAGATGTGGCTAGCTGTGGTTTAAAATTTTTGCATTGATAGAGAAGGTTCTATTTATTCAGAGTTTTGTGATAAATTCCTTTTTTCTATTCATGTTTATAGTTCTGAAAGATGATATTTTACTCTTCCTCTGTATGCTCTCTCATAGAAAGATTTGCAAACCTCAAAACTTTTACAGGTAAATGCAAGTCTTGTTACCTCTGTGTGTACTCGAAGGATAAGCTACCGTGGGCGAGTCCGTGGGCTTTTAACTTGTTATCCAGACAGTGACTTGGCAAGTGCCAAGGAACTTATGGAAGCTAAGGGAATCAAGCAGTTGCCTGTGGTTAAGCGTGGTGGTGAACCGAAAAAAGAAAGAAAGCGCAGAGTTGTTGCTGTTCTTCATTATGATTCAATATGGAACTTTCTCAGGTAACTTAATTTGTTTCAGTCTTTGATTATAGCTTATAACATCCTTCTTTCAATGTGTAAGTCGCTGTTTTAGCGGCTTCTTTTAATACATTTACTCTTATCAAAAAAAAAAAGAAGAAGCTTATAACGTCCTTGTTTGATTAAATATATATGATGCTCAATTCCTGGTTTTTTTGAATTGATTCTTAGACCCAATGGTGTATCTAAATCTTTTGTCTTTCTTTTTTTGAACTGACTAAATTCGTTGTTCAGGAATTGTATGATTTGGTGATTTTAACTTGATAAACACTGATTTTCATTCTAAATATTTGCATCAGTCACTATGTAACGGAACTAAACTGTTTTCTGAAATATTGTTTTCTTATCTTGGTCTCTGCTTAGCCTGATGTTTCTGAAATACTAAACATTTTAGTAGTAGTCTAATGTTGACGCTACGATACTTGGTGTTTCTCAATTTTTTCTTTCAGCTGTTAAAATTGGCACTAGAGTGTTTTTCTCACTGATTCTGCACTGGCTTGGTCCCTAACATCTCTCTAGCACCTATGTAGATTTTAGACTTCCAAGGCTCAATCCGAATACCGTAATTCAACAGACTTTTCTCAACCCAAATTGCTTTAATGAAATCTAAAATTCTAATTACTTTTGTTGGCTACATGAATCTTATTAGTCATTCATCTCTATCGCCTTTTGTTTGTTATATGCTCTCTTCTCTTAAAGTACCTTTATAGAGGGATAGTTGATTAATAATTTACATAGAAATCGGGAAGGTGGCTAATACTACATGCCTAGATTATTTTTGCATGTATTGGAACATGGTTTAATTTTAATACATGCCTTTTTGTTACTTCTATTGATTGCTTCATCTTAGCTGATTTCCCTGCTCCTCTGCAGAGAAGAGATGAATGGCATAATACCAATCTATCAGCAGAGGAATGAAGAGAATATTGGAGATTAATTACAAATTGCCATTGACGCTTTGACTGAACTGATTTTCAAGACTCAAATTCCATTCTGCTGCTTGAAAACAAAGTTGATAATGAGGGTGCAGTGTTCTGAGATAGACATTTGGGATTTGAGCCTCCATTCTCGTTTGATTCGGCATCGGTATTTCCTTCAATTGCTCATTTCGAGGGTAGAGATGGCTAGTATGATGAATTTTGTTGATTCTTCTTTGTAACTTGGAAATTACAATTTGTAAATTTTTAATTCCTCTCCCAAGTCATATATCAAACTACATGAGTGAAAAAAAGATAACAATACAGAAATCAAGAGTGAAATTTATACTTCATTGTAAGCAACTTTAAGTAGTGCACCAGTTACCGTGGGTTAATTTTGTTACTGAATCAAATGAAAACATATCATTTATCCCCTTAATTGGGTACCCATAGCTTCTCTTTTTGCCTTGTCTTGTTTAATTTGACACACATATAGGGAGCTGTTCCTTGTATGGAAGACATAAAGGAGGAGGTGTCAACTCTTAAAGCTTTTGATAAATAACAAAGGCAATAATAACCTATGAGAGGAGGAAGAAGGGAAAGAGCAGCCCAGGTGACAATTCCAGGTGATAATTGAGACTCTCTTGTGTATTACTTGATTTTTAGAAGGGTCGAGGTGGTCTTTTGTGTGGCTTTCTACAAGCAGTCTGGAAGTTTGTTAGAGGGGGCTTAGGGAGGCTGGGTGAGCCATGTAGGAGATAAGGTCATATAAATATGTAAATTTTCTTTTCATGGAGTTATGACACAATAAAATTGGGTATTGCTTACAGTTGCAAAAGAGACCTAAAGGATTATCTGGGACGTTGTTGACACTGTGGAAGATATAATACAGTGACTCACAATAAGTTCCTTGATGAATTCAGAAGAAATAATGATGGGAATGACCAATATATCTTACCTTGAGCTCTCGGTGAGTGTTCTCAATAAAGGAACATAGGAGGTAAAGAAAATGCTACTCGTTGGCAGTAAGAACTAGCTATCCTCTTCAACCTCCGGGTTCGAATTAAGGTCATAGCAGTCGAGGGAGGAATGGGGAAAAGCCTCCTATACCACATTCTTACGAGTTCTGATTTGGAGTACTGTCGAGACTTGTGCTGCCTTTGAGAATCGATCGTGATTGATTTTCAAGTTGAGTGATAGGTTAAAAGCATGTTATAAAAATGTGTGTGTCTATCATGCGTAAATTGCATCATATAAAAACAATATAATGAGTATGATATCGTTCGAGGATTGAAGAGTGCTAAATCTTGAATTTGAATTGTATAACTTTATCAGGATGAGTTCGTGCGAAATTCAAATTCTAACAGGTTCCAACAAATGGAATCTAAACTAACTATCCAACACATAATGAGAAAAAGGGTAGTGGAATTAGAGATTCTGGGGTTTGATTTCATCTAACAACTCCCTATGGAGAGGCTCAAGCATGATTCCAAGATGTTCAAATCATACATTAATGGCGAATTTCAACTAAGCACATGCTATTATTTATCAAGCAATAACAATCAATCTCTAGAAAAGGTTATATTGTATTTTTACCTCAAACCATTATAACTAGAGATGCATCAAGAAATTGAAATCCACAAAGCCACATGAATCTCACAAATATCTCTATTATGTGATAGAAACATGATGCCTATTCAAGGTGCAACCGAAAATGTTCTCGAATTTCAATTTCGCCCATGGCTTCTGCTAAGATGATCAAGCAATAACAAAGCATGAATATTGAATATGACATTTAATAATATGAAATCAAACATAAGTTTACAAAATGGGCTCCATATGAGTTATCTAAACAACACATCAAACCCTAGATTAAGAAGTCTAAAACATCCTAAAGGGAGTTACAATCAACAAGATAAAGGAAAGCATAGAAAGAGAGAAGAGGAAACTAGATGCAAATAGAGAAATCTTGAAATCCTCATCTTATCCTCTTTGGTCTTCTTCACCAAGTCTCAAGGTAAGCTCTCTCCCTTGCTCTCAAAAGCTCCCCAAAAGACTAACCAAAAGCTTCCAAGAAGACCCCCTTTTGAAACCCTAAGAGGTTCTTTTTATATCCCTCAAAATTTGGGCGAGAATAGGCTTCAACAAATTTTGGGCCCTATGGGCTCTGTTGCGGCGATAAATCTATGTTGTGGTGTGGAAAATTGGTGATTCATTAAGAACCACCATAATGGCCAAACTGCCGGCTGCAATGCGGAGACTCACGTTGGCGTGATGAATCTCACCTTCTGACATGGAGAATCTCATGCTATAGTGATCACGTTACGGCGTAGGTCCTATTTCTTGCCCTTTCCCATCCATTGTTCTTCCTCTACATTCATCACCTTTTCGTAAAGCTGGTTTCAACGCATTGTGAACCAATTCAGGCGATCCTGGATATGACTGCGAGTCTCAAAGCGCGTCATTCACCTGTTACCAGTTTATTTGTTTTTTATGTTTCATCCGCTATTCAATGATTTGTACCATTAATAAAACTGTTGTCTGACGACCAGGTGCGCCATTTACCCTGAATAGCAAAATGACCAAAAATATGGAGTAAAACAGTATGTTAGATACTCATACACCGAATTGCATTCACTTGCATACGACAAAAACTACAAACAAAACAACACTAAAAGTATGGCGGCAAGTTGATCTTTTTTATGATGATTAAGAAGAAGTAATGAACCAGATTTAAAGTAACATCAAGGATCACTACATTTACATTCTACAAAGACAAGACAATTTGAAAGCATGGTAATCAGCGGAGTTTTTGAATCTCATTAATTTTTCCCTAAAGAAACTCGGTAAAGAAATGGAGTTTTAGGTCTTAAATATACTAGTTTAAATCATATTAAACCAAACTCATGGCTCCACTTGAAAAAAAAAACTCAACAGAAGGCAAAAACATCCATTTCATTCACTTGCAAAGCCTTTATAGGGTGATGATATAAAAGTTCAAAGTCTGCGTTGGGGATCCATTGGTGACTCCACAATCGAGTTGGTTAAGAGCACCAGAAGCATTCAATTCCCTTAAACTTTACCTCGAACTCTAAACTAGAAACCATAGCACCTGCCTTAACCCAAACTGTCCTTTGTCCCATGTGTTGAACCTGCAATGGTCATATTCTATCTTTATTGGCTTAGGGCATTAGGCTTTGAAAGTCCCCTTAGTTTGTGCTTGTGATTCTAATTGGATCAACTCACTTATTTCTTTATATTTTTTTCAAATTTTTTCTTTCACTTTTCTTTTTCTTTTTCGTTCTTTTTATCTTTAAATAAAGAAAAGCGTGGCCTCTTTGTTAGTGTCCCACCACACTATAAAGTTTTAGGCTTGAGCAGTTGATTTAGAATCAAAGGGTTGAGACTAAATTATTATAAATGGATTCTCAGTGTGGCTGGCAGACCATTGAAATGATTTTGAAAAATGAGGACTCCTTCAGAAGCTGAAATTCATATATTTGCCTTTACTCAAATCTGAGTCAAAGCTGGCTGGTATCCCTACATTTGACCAATTAAAACACTTCGAGGCATAAAGACAAGGCATTCTCAAAACTATTATTAAGCACCAACTTGACTCATATGATTGGGACAAGCAAACAACTCAACTAGACTAAGCAAAGCTCTGAGCATGCATAACCAAATGAGAGACTCATGACACCTGAAACATGCAAAACTAAAAATAGAGACACTGAAGTCAGAAATGGATTCTATAAAATCCGTCCCCTAAACTTAACTATTGCATTGTCCCTAATGAAATAAAGCATTAAGCCAAGGAGGGAAAGAAGGGCTCCGAGGAGTGGTCGGTGATCCATATCCGCCTCCCCCACCAAGCGTGCGTGATTGGAGGAATGGTCTGGATCATTAGCGTGCATCAGGAATCAGCTGCTGGAAGTTCTGCTATCGCATTACTTTATGTACCATGGGGGGTGGAAGAGTATAGAGCTCTCGTGAGAAAATTATTGAATCACCAAAATTGTTTCAGCACATGCATTCTTTGGCTTCATTAAAGCAGGCAGCTGCCAGTTTGCTTTTCAGGCGTATCCTTTGTTGGGAGGTTTGCTTCTTGAAGAAGGCGACCCTTGCCAAGGTTGTTGACCTCCAGGCATGGTGAGCTATTTTCTTCTCTCCCATGCCATCTTTAGTTGAGTTTCTTTTAGGTCTAGCTCCTTCCAACTAGCCATCTGTTGGCTCTTGTGACTCATTGATATCTAGTTAATGAATCTTTATCTTCAGGAATTGAAGGACCAACCTTCTAAACTAAAATGAAGTTGAATTTTCAGATTGTGCTTTTCGATACTATTAATCCTAATGGATGTTTATGCTTCCAAACATAAAATTGGATATTTCACGATGGCATAGGGTAAAGGCTCTCTTCAAGCTTTCGAAAAAATTGCAGCTTGGGATGATCTTGATTCAGTGGTTCACGTCTTCCTGTAGATAAGATAATCCCTTTGGTTTGAAGGATTTGGTGGTTAGTGATTTCGATGACGAAACTGTCTCGGAATTCTATATTATCACCAAGAACTATTCATTTCGTGATGACCCGAAAACTTGATTGAGACCATAAAGGCTTTATTTTTACGCTATGTATCATAACATAATTTGATTAAATTGGTTTTGATTCAATCTGACTTACTGATTCTTTGAGTCTTTGAAGTAATAAAGTAGATTATAAGTCCAGTGTTCCATGGGGATTGATTAAAAATCTAGATCCATTTACCTACACTAGCGGTCTCACTATTTGAACCTCTACTCATTTTTAGGGATATATTTTAACTTTAAATAAAATTCAGATGAAAAACTAAAAGAAATTCTAAAATAAGTTAGAGTTCATTAAGATTTGGAACATTGGGAATGATCGGTGTTGTGATTATAATTTTCTAAGTTCTGCATGGAAAAATACAATTATGGACATAAACTCTGGAATTACCCAAGAAGCGAGTATTATGCCCAAAGATACACCAACATTTTTACATTCACTCTGGCTGCCATAAATCTAGCGATGACCAGTTAAAAGCTGCCCATGACTTGATCCTCTTTAAGATATGGTTGTTTTGCCTTCTAAATTGCCGCTACTGTAGGAACTAGAGCATTGCTTGCTCCCATAGAGAAAAGTAAACCTCCCAAAACACAATTGGTACCTTAGCCATCAATTCAACTAAAATGCTCCCTCTCCTTGATTAGAATCTTATCTAACACATGATTGAGATATTTTACTCAATTGAGGTGAAACAAGGTGTGATGGAATCAATGAAGTGAATCTTATTCTAAGAACACACTCTGTATCACCTAGTGGCACTCTTTGCTCTCAATTAAAATTATCTGTATTCACTTCGAGAAGTTCAAAATGAGGCAGATCGACTTCACAGGTATATAAAGCGTATTCTAACAGCTGATGTAAGAGCAACTACGATTAAATCATTCAGTTTTCAATCATAAAATAGCATTAAAAATACCACAACTTGATAATCAAGCGCGAGCTTATCTTCCCGAAGACTTAGCCTTCCATATATGGATCATAAATCAATAACTAGTTGATCAAAACAAATTCATTTGATTTTATTAAAGATTAAATACAGAAAGATTGAATTTAAGTTTATTAACATTAGGATAGAAATGAGCTCCGTTTCGATCAATCTGGCAGGTGACTTAGATCTGCTATTTCCCAATCTTAAAGAAAAAATAAATCCCAAACAAAACTAAAAATAAAGAAAGAAATATACCCGATGAGGTTTCAAGCTCTTTACAAACACTAACTAGGTCATGGCTGAAACATCAGCACTACTCCCAAAGTTCCTATTTATAGGCTTGGAGTCTTGGAGCCTAAAAGCAGTACAGGTATCATGACACTAAAGCCCGAGATAAATCTACCATAGTGCTGATGTGTATGGCAATATGTGTGCTTGTTATCATGATATGTAATTTGCTATATATCAGTGGTTGAATATGATGTTGCGACATTGAAGAAGTTTGCTTAAATGAGTTAATTTTGAGTGACTCAGTCGATGTCATTGGCAATGCGACGTTGATGGCGACATTGAAGATCTATGTTCAACCTTTGTTTGTATGATGTCAAGGCATCAAGTTGTGATAACTCGTGACGGCATTTATCTTCGTCTTTGCGTTGAACTAGCTGATGTTCGTCGATGTCATGGTAATCCGCGACATTGCTGGCGTGTTTTCTCTATTACAATGTCTTGGCGTTATCCGGCGACATTGCTTTCGATGCGATCTTCGGTGTTGATGTCGTGACGGTGGATCTTGATGTTCGACGGTACGAAATCGATGTCTGTAGTGTTTTTAGCCTTGTTTGCTCTATAGTACTCTTGACATTCTTGTTGTGATATCGACATTGACTATGATATTTAGCAGTTGTTGCATTTGAGTTGGTTGTGACATTATGACTTCTCCTGTTTACACCGCTAATGTCACGACATTGAGTTGTTTCTTCCTTGCTCATTTCGATCGATCTTGCTCGCGCTAACGTGATTTGATCTTACAACCTTCTTTACGTTGATCATCAGTGACATTAAACTCATGTCGGAAGGGACATTCTTCAGCGATATCGCGACATTCTTTGCCTTTAGTATTCTCTTTGCCTTTTTCACTATTTTTTTTTGTTGTTTTCTTCAGAATTTCTACAAAACGCAGTTTGAGTGAAGATTCTATAATTTTATGACAAATTGGATTTTAAGCACGAAATATGAATGAAAAAATTGATTTATGGACATTTTCATTTTTGAATCTCTTCTTTCAACCCGATCTCAATTTGGCAACTTTTATTAGTATTCGATTTGATATCAATTGTAATTTAGCTTTACTTTCAGGATCCTAAAAATTTTCAATCTAGATCATTGTCTTGGCATATAATTAAATGGAGTATAGCGAGCCAAATTCTTGACACCGGTGAGTGTTGGCCTTCCCTTTTTGACTAATTTGCTATAAGACTCACTGTCATGAAATGGTATTCTCTTTAAGTGGTTAATTCGACATTGTTATATAATTCTCCACTAATGTAGGCATAACGCAACCTCGGATCAATGTAGGTCTTTTAGGCTTGTAATGTATGACAAGGTACTTAATTAGATAACTGGGCTTTTAGGTTCAGAAATTCACTCAGTTGCATACATTTTCTTATGACTTTGCACCCCTCAGCACTCATTCTTTCATGTTTATAAAACTTTTCCAAACACCCCAAACTTGCTTTGGTGCATCTTTCTTCATGTTTCCTACTATGGCTTTTTCTTTCTCCACTTTTTATCTTAGTTTCAGTTTCTCAGCTTAGAAGCTATTTTCCTGTCATTTTGTTCAAGGTTTGGAATGGTGCAATGTTTAACCTTCTTAAGCTTTCTACTACCCTTTAACAAGATTTGGGTCAACAACTCCCATACCATTTGGCATTAGGGTACTAGGTTTAGAACACCCCTAAGGACTTAATTGCTCAAGGGAAGTAGGTTGCAAGGCAAAACTCACTCCTCCTTGAAACTGCATATATTTTTCAGTTTCTCAGTTTCTGTTGTGCACCTCTTTTGTACATCTTTTTCTTCCCCATCCATATTTCTCATTTTTTTTTCTTATGTGTTTCAATATTGTACTCCCCCAAGCTTGTCATTTTGTTCAATTTTTGCTGCACTTATCTGTAGTTTGACGGTCGAGTTCTTTCTTTCCAAGTTTAGATTTTAAGGAAAGGGTTAAGGTTTTTCATTGGCTTTGATGATAAACATGGCCTTTGGGATCAAATATTATTACTAAATTGTATGCTTATAATCATATCAAATGGTGGCCTTTGAAAACCTGAACTATCTAAGGATGGCCCAGTCATTTCTGTGGTTGTAATGCCTAGGATTTACTTGAATAATAATCTGAAGTTCTAGGACCTTTTGAATTGATTGATAATAAGTCGATGAAGTATTCTATCCCCGAAGCATAATTAATTTTCAAGGTACTTACATTGATGTCTTAATTTAGTCATTTCTTACGAATTGTAGTATTCGACCAAAATAGAGAATTACAATCCTCATTAACATTAGTCTATTTTGGTCCTTTAGACCCTAAAATTTAGCTTATTTGTCCTGACATCACAGCTTAAATCCATTCAGTAATTACGAAACATTCATTTCTGATTTTGCCTTGTTTGGTTTAAAGCAGGATTCTTTGTGCCATTATTCAACAAAAGTTTGTTTTGATCAGTGTATTTTGGTGTTCTTCATCAATCAATGACAAAAAAAAGCAGTTCAACAGATCTCAAACTCAATGAAACAAACGTCATTCTTGGCACTGGGAGTACCCAAAAACACGAATCTTCAACGAAGCATAATTTTATCTGATAATGCAAAAATTTAGTTTTGTTATTTTGAGCTCAGACTTTTCTGTTTTAGCATTTTCAACATTTCTATTTACCTTTATCTTCATCTATTACTTATCATTAAGTAGCAAAATTCTCGGTATTAAATAGCGACAAAAATTTCCCAATGAATTCTTCTAGACTTATTGCACAATTTAAAATTGAAATGAAAGTCATAGAAGAAGAAGAAGAAAAGAAAGAGACACTTGTACACAAATTTTCAAACTTATATTCATTTATAAATTGAAGCTCATGTGTAAGAGACTAAATTATAGAGAGATATAGTGAGTTCATTTTTCTTTTCTTTGGTATTTGGAGAATTTGGGATTTACAGGTTTGTATTTATCACTAGCATTAGAGGGAGTGAAGTTAGGGATTGGGGGTTGTGTTGGTGCAGTTGAATTGTTTCCTTTGTTGAGGAAGTACCACTCTTAAGTGATAACATTTTGCTTTATCAACTCTATTAAAGTCTTAACCAGCGCTAATTCAAGGCTCCCTTAAACTCTGGGCATTTAGCTTATCTTGGCGGGTTGGCATTAATATCCGGCTTTACGTCCATAACTTCTCCTAAAGTTCTAAAAGTAGCTTCAAAAGTTGCTTCTATCTCTCTTCTGGATGGTTGGCTTGATCTCCTTTTGATGCTCCTTGTACAAATACCCAATAGGCATATGATTTTGGAAATGATTATTCGTATCTTTGCCTCCGACCTCGAGATTTTCTGGCAATTTAAATTCCCTCTTGACATT
Organism: Tetrastigma voinierianum; assembly: GCA_016808115.1. NCBI lineage: Eukaryota > Viridiplantae > Streptophyta > Magnoliopsida > Vitales > Vitaceae > Tetrastigma > Tetrastigma voinierianum. The sequence continues at coordinate 1,711,731 of JAEQBH010000013.1, read as the reverse complement.
CATTTATAAATGCTTTCTCCCTCTACTGAACTTAGTCATGGAAACCATCTTCTGAAGCTGACTCTTCTCTCCACTCATCATCTCTTTGTTGGAGGGTTATTTGTTAAACCCATTCTCTCTCTTGCTTTATTCTCCTCCTCTTGGTGGTTGTCCCTATAACTCCTCCTGAGTACATTCATCTTCCTCTCACATTCCTCTCACGATTTCCTTTGATAATAGCTCTAGCATTCAGGTGTTGCTCTCTACAACTTCAGCTCTTTGCTTGCCTACGTTTTTGACTTTTCTTTGGCGATCTTGTTTCCTTCATTGGTGGGGAGGCAGTTGCTCTGAATAGGCATCAGCATCACTTTTCTTTACTATGGTTCTTATAAATTTCTTTCCGATTGTGGAATGGCTCCCTAAGCACTTCTACTGCCTTTGCCCTTTTTCTTTTCCTGATTCTCTCAACCTCTTCATCCTCTACTGGAACTTTGAGGGCTCTAGTAAGAGTGAGAGAAGAGGCCTTTGGGCTCTTCTCTTATGCTTCATCAAACTTTACTCCCCCCTTGATGCACAGGAGAGTGATTAAGGAGGGGTAGGGGATGTTCCCTGAGAAGTTGGTCTTAGCATAGTCTAGAATGGACTCCTTGATAATCTTCCCTAAATCCAATTCAAAGCCTTTAACCAGTGCATAAAGTAATAATGGTCTTATACATGATTGAACATATTTTTGAAGGCTTGAAAAGATAACTAGAGTAGAACCATACCTTGTTAATTTGATTAAATCACCTATAGATGTAAGCGTTATTTTAAATGGACTTTTATTTTGCCACTATCTACAGACCATTGTGAACTCTCAAATCTCTTTAAAAGTTTGGGCTCTTGAGTTGCTCATGTGTGGTCTCTGCTAGTTCCCAGTCGAAAGGCGGCTGAGGCTGGCCCTTTCCCCAAAAGGGACCTATCTCCCATTGACATAGCATGTTAAGTTTTCCCTCTCGCCATGATTGGCGTAAAACTATTTCACAAGGGCCCTTCTGCCCGGCTCCATGTGCAACCCCTTTTCTCGACCTCCTCTTTGAAGGGGGACATAAGCTTCTTGAAGCCTCTCTCTTCCCTGAAATCCTTCTTAGCGAGGTGTTTCTTCTTAAATATGCTCCTTGTCGGATTAAGCTTTGGCCTTCCTAGCCTACACCTACACCTCGATTTCTTCGAACCTCCTCAGCCGAGTTTTCACAGCTCTCTTGTTTGCCTTCTCTCCTGGAACCTCTCCTTGATATTCTCTGTATGATTTCATCTAAGTTGGGAGGCTAGGTTCAACCTTTAACTTTGTTTTAGAGAGATTTGGTTTTGATGTTCAATTCTCTTTATGTGTTCCTTTAAATAGGCGGTTTGCCCTAAGTGCGATGTTGCGACATTGACAAAATTTTTTAAGTGACCAACCTCATTAATATCCGCGACGTTGAAGTTGTGATAATCGCGACGATGCCTTGATCGCGGCGACATTGAAATGCTATGTTGCGGGCATTTAACTCCGGATTTCTAATTGACTCGACTCAATGTCGAGGACATTTAGAATTTCCATGTCGGGCATTACCCAGCGATGTCGTAACATTGCCTTAATGTCATTAAAGATTATTTTATATTCGTCGATCGTGGCGACATTAAGTTGCGATCGTGCGACATTGGAGACCGGCCGATGTCGTTGGCGATCTGTACTAAACATTGAAATATCGACGGTGATGTCGTGACGTTGCTCTTCTATAATTATGATGTCGATGGCATTGAGTTTTAGACTGTCTTTGACATTCTTTAATCATATCGACATTGAGAGAATTTTTAACGACAGAGCCTATCTTATGACGTTCATTTACCGACATTGAGAAGAAATTTTCTTCTTTGATTTTACTTGTTATCTTTTATTCATTTCTTTATTCTAGCTTTGCTTGTGAATATATCTAAAAAACTTAGCATCTCAATTGAGCGCTGGAAAATAAAACGTTTCTCTATTCAGACACTTCAAATTCAACAAAATGATATTATGTCTACGACGATTTTCATTCTAAAGTTCAACAAAGAGACTAATAAAACCTATAGTTTCTAAATCAAGAAAAATTCACTCCCTAACATTGTGCATCATTTCGAGAGAATAGATCGAGGAAGGAGCTCCTTGTGATGACTTTCCATCTTGATTTTGGTTGAGGTAACCATTGAACTTCATATCTCTTTGCGACTGCATTCTCTAAAATTATAAAACGACTATATAAAGTTGCAAATAATCTACACTCAAAACTATACCAGCGAACTATTTAAAAACACACGAATAGATAAATCTGGCCCCATTAATGTAAAATTGCTTGGAGTTTACTTTCTGATAAGCTATTAATTTTATGATCTTTATAGATGTTGACTACCCATGTTCTCTATTGATAAATTCTTTTAATCTCTTTGGAAATCGGGATTGCTCTTCTGTTTGGTCTTCCTCTTGAGGAGTGATGTTTTGAATATATTAGTCTGCTTCAGACTCATCTCTAGGGTGGTTTCGGTGTTATGGCTCTAAAAATTAGCGTAACTATTGGCGAACCCACTCCATCTTGACTTGGAACACTGCAGAAAGAAATCGACCGCTGAGTTATTTTCCAAAGGACTCCATTCACCTATTTTGAATTCTCTTCTTAGTATCCTTTGGTCATGCCACTTCTTGGTCTTATCTTTGTAGATCCTGACATTGTCATAGGCTTCATTTCTCAACTATTCCAGTTCATTCATTTAGAGCAATCTCTTCTCTTTATACCAAATCAGTTCATGTTCTTGGTATAGCCTTATATTCAGCTGAGAGGAGATGACAAGGTTTTCCAAATACAATTATGTATGGGGACATTCCAATAGGAGATTTATAAGCAGTCTTGTAAGCCCACAATGCATCCTCTAATTTTACTGACCAGTCTTTCCTGCTTGTGTTGACTATTTTCTTCAGTATATTCCTAATCTCCTTATTGAAAATTTATACTTGCCCATTGAGGTAATATGCTGATCCAATTCCATGCTTTACTCGTATTTGCTTGAGTTTGCAACGATTGTTTTCAAATGATTCTAAATCCTTAATGATTGTCCTTGGGACTCAGTACCTCAAAATAACAACTGAAAACCCCACCAGCATTGTTTGCATCATTTTATAAGACAAGCTATAGCTTCCACCATTTGATCACTATAATCCACAGTGGGGAGAATGTACATCGGCTCCGAATGATGGTGGAAAAGATCATAAGTCTATTCCTCATACATAAAAAATATGCACCACGAGGATCCCTTACAGAGGCATCTCATTTCTTCTATTTATGTTTCCCATTCTCTGACATTTGTCACAATTCTTCACCCATTTAGAACAGTCTATGAACAAAGTTGGCCAATAAAAACTTGATTGGAGAATTTTCTGGCATGTCATGTCTCCTGTAAAGTGTCCTTCATATGGTGATGCATGGCATTTATCCAAAATTTCATCTTTCTCAGCTTCTGGTACACATTTTCTTATGATTTGATATGCCCTTCTTCTAAAACAACGAGTGGTCATCTGTATATAAACTAAAATCAGTTCTCGATTTTCTTTTTCTTTAAAGTGATGGTCGGTGGTATGATTCCATAAGTGTCATTAACAATATTAGCATACGAGGGTAATTTGGGTAATGACTAAAAATTTGCTTATCGGGAAATTTTCTTCTATTTACGTCTCTCCTCTTAGGTAGGCTTTTCTAATCTTGACCGTGATCTACTTGATCATTGTCACTCCACTCTTGTCCTTAATTTCATTTAAAAATTCTTGTAACCAAATCTGCATCGTCCCGGTCTTGGTTTGTTCTCTTTCTTTGCCATTAGATATTTGATTGCTACATGATCAGTGTGTATGATAACTTGGGATCCTCGTATATATGGCCTAAACTTTTCACAAGCAAACACCATTGCCAACATCTCTTTTTCTGTAGTTGAGTAATTATCTTATGCTTCATTAAAGGTTTCGCTGGCATAGTATATTGCTCTGAAAATTTTCTCTGTTCTTTGTCCCAAGACTGTTCCCATTGTATAGTCATTAGCATCACACATGATTTCAAAATCTTTGTTCCAGTCTGGTGTTGCCATGATGGGAGCTATAACCAATCTGGATTTAATTTCTTCAAATGTAGACCTACATGATTCATCAAAATCAAATTTGGAATCCTTTTCTAGCAGTCTGCACAATGGTCTTGAAATTTTTGAGAAGTCTTTTATAAATCTTATGGAATCCAAACCTTATCAAAACTAATCAGCGATTCTGTGGGCGCATTAGAGTTTCATCCGTAAAGCCTTTGTGATCAACTTCTAGTCGTAGCGAATTTGTGTCGAATTATACATACACTCTTTGGAAATGGCATTTTCCCTAATTCAGAGCTAAATTCTTATCTTGGCATCTTTGAAGTACAGTTTCTAAACTGGATCCATAGACTGAGAAGTCATCCATGAATATTTCCATAGCCTACTCCACTAAATCTAAGAAAATAGACATCATACGCCTTTGAAAGGTGGCACGAGTATTACATAGTCCAAATGGCATCCTTCTAAATGAAAAGGTGCCATAAGGACAAGTAAAGGTAGTTTTCTCCTGATCCTTAGGGGGTATGACAATCTGATTATAATATCCATCAAGAAAACAGAAATGAGGGTGTCCTGCCAATGTGTCTAGCATTTGATCAATAAAAGGTAAAGGATAATGATCCTTTATGGTGGCAATATTCAATTTTTTGTAATATATGCAGACCCTCCATCCTATCACAGTTCTTGTTGGAATCAATTCATTCTTCTCATTTCTAATGACTATGAATCCAACCTTCTTGGGAACCACATGAACTGGGCTAACCCAAGGGTTGTTTGAGATTACATAAATGAATCCTCCATTTAGCCATTTCAACATTTCCTTTGACAACTTCTTTCATAATTGGATTCAATCTTCTTTGATGTTCTATTGATGGTTTTGCATTTTCCTTTAAGAGGATTTTATGCATGCATATTGAATGACTGATTCCTTTCAAATCTTCCACTGACTAGGCTATGACTTCTTTATACTTTCTAAGAATTTTAATTAGTTTATGCTCCTTCTCTACTATTAAGTCAACTGCTATAATTACAGGTTGTGCTCTTTCAGCTCCTAAGAAGGCATATTTAAGATGTTTGGGTAATTCCTTCAGAATTGTTTGATTTTTCCTTTCTTGTGCTTCTACTTCCTTTGGCCTTGACTTTTATATTGTTTCATTCGAGGCGTACTATTTCTTTTAATTCAGTGAATTAAATTCAACGAATCCTTAATATCTTTGGAAATTCATTTCATTCTCTGTTCATTGAACTGCGAATCTTACAATCTGTATTTAAATTATAGTGTTGAACTACCATTCCCTAAATCTTACATTCAACATTATCAAAAAATGGGATTGTTTCAGCTCAACATTCAGAGTGAAGTGCACTTTTCAACTCCCACCACAGGTGAGCTCTCCTTTCTTTACATCGATCAGAGAATTTCATTTTCTAAGTGGCTAGGAAAGGTCTACCTAGTAGTAGTGGAATTTGTTTATCTTCTTCAATGTCGATTACAACAAAGTCCATAGGGAAAATAAATTTTCCCACCTTGATTAGTACATCTTCTAGGATTCCCTTTGGTTGATCCATAGTTCTATCTGCCATCTGAAGAGTCATACAGATCATGGAATGGCTCACTAAGCTAAGTCTATTCTCTACGAGATAATGGCATGAGTTGATGCCTACTGCGGAATCTGGCAGCTTTCCCGATTCTGGATTCCTATGGTGCGAGGAATGGTGAAAATTTGGATCTGTCTTTATTAGCGAATTCTTTTGGATCGCTCTGCAGTGGGCGTAGGCTCACCACTCCTTCTTCATCAAGCTTCCTCTTCTTGCTCTGGATATCCTTTATGAACTTGGCATAACAAGGCATTTGAGCCTATACCTCAGCAAAAGGAATGTTGACTTTTATTTTCTTGAACATATTCAAGAATTTAGCAAGCGCTCATCCGTTTTTATTTACATGCTGGAAGATGGAATAGTAGTTGATGACTCTTACTTCACTCTTTCTTTTTCAATTTCCCTCTAGTTTGCTGCTCTTCTGCTTTTGATTTCTCTACTTCATTTTATTATTTCTAAACTATTCAGCTTGTTGTCTTTGCCAATTTTTGCTTTCTCTTGGTTCTCAGTCTACTTCTTCTTCTTTTCTTTTATGTTCTCCAATTCTCTGCCACTCTTGAGAGTAATTGCCATACAGTATTTGAGATTTTCTTGGTGTCGATTGGGACCTCCTTTGGCCCTGATTTTTAGCTCTTTGGCCGCCTTACTGTTGTTATCCTTGGAAACCATGTGGAGCATATTAATAGTGAGAGTGCACTTGGTCTTTGACCTGCACACTCCTTCATATGAAGTTCTCCTTGGTTTCTCAAATGTTAGTATGTGTCAGTTAAAAGAAGGTTGGTAATTTAGGCTTAAAGTTGTGGCTTTTGTTGCCATTAACAAATTGAGCTTCCTCCAATTGTTAGGGACCCTCATGAGCAAGTTTCTCATTAGCTATGCACTTCTGCTCTCCTCTTTCCTCTATTCCCACTACATTGGCTGAAGGTCTTCTTCTTTCACAGTTATTCAATTTTTATATGTTTTGCATATATTTATGCTTCTATTGTTGACATCATGTCTGGCTTTCGATCCTCTCTTATTCTATTCTTGCTCCTGAAGTCCAGTTGAGCTCATAATTTGCTCTTGGCCCAGAATCCTCTGTTAAAGTTGGTTGGCACTTTTAGCTCTTTCTTTGAATGCTCTACAATGGGCTGCATCCGTCTTTCCTTGAAGAGTAGTTCATTGCATGATGAAAATGTCCATTTAGGTGATGCGATTTCAATGCCATGTTGGACATCTCAACAATTTCTTGCATACCACATCGAAAGATTGTGAGGCTTTCTTCTTCCTCCTTACTTGAAAGCTGTTATCTACTGGCACTTTTTTGGATATGAGAGACCAAATGGAAAAACCTCTCACCAAAGCTTCAACCCGCTCCTCCTAGTTGTTGATGATCCAGTATGGGAGACTAACTAACAACACTATATCTCTCGTCAGAAGTGGGAATAGGCTGCCCAGCTTGATAACATCAGGATTGATCCCATTTAGCTTTACAGTATTTTCCATCCTTAAGAATGCACTTGAGGTGCTCATTGGGATCCTCCATTACAGGATCTTCCCTTCTTGACATTAGTGTTGCTGCACCATGGTGATTAGAGCAGGCTTTAACTCAAAGTTGTTGGCCTTAATGGGTGGTTGCCTTATAGTTGAGTATTCATTTATGATGCTTGGCCTCCAGAAATCTTCCATTGTCCTACATCTCGGTCTTTTGCTAGTTCTTGGTAGCATATGTTGATCGATCCTTCTTGCTCTGCCATGGCTGCTTTCTGCTGCTTTCATTTTCTTGATTTCTCAAAGATTCTCTCAATTTTAGTGTCCTTATTATGATTCGATTCTAGTATATATATAAAGTGCACGAGGAAATACGAAATACAACGAGATCAAGTTATATCAGTAGATAATTTGAATATATCATGATTAGCTCAATAAAATATAAGTAGCTAAATGAGGTACTGCATTTAAAACTTTTTTTATAAATTTTTTGGAAAAAATTGATAAATGTTAAAAGAAAAATGTCCAAACTAGCAATTCTCTTTTTGGCAAGAATATTGATCTTTAAATTTTACTTCAATCCTCGGTAATGGCACCAAAAACTTGATTGACTAATTTTCGATAGACCAAAAACTGATTTCAAATTTCTAGCACTGTCACCAAGAACAATTTAGCCCTCGACAACGACGCCAAAAACTTGATTGAGACCATGTATATAAAGGATATTTTTTGCTATGTATGTAATAATTTTCAATTAAAATTGGTTTTGGTCTAAATCACTACAAGTGCATAGGTCATACAAGTAATAAAGTGGATTATAAGTCCAAATATAATTCCCACAGGGATTGATTGGAAAAACTAAAGATCAACTACCCCTACTACTCAAGATCCTCACTATTTGAACCTCTTATTTTTTTAGGGATAGATTTAACTTCACAAAATAAGGTGGATAAAAGTAAAGAAATTATAAAATACATCGTTAGAGTTCACTTGGATTGGAAATAACATTGGGAATGATGAGTGTTGTAGTTATCAATTTTTTTTTCCAAAGTTCTAAATAAAAATATAATTACAGACATAAACTATGGAATTGACGAAGCGGGATAATTGTTTGCCTTGGAGATGCCTCACGACACTACACATTCACTCTCTAGATGACCATATTCCTAAACAGGCTGATAAGATTCTAAAAGCTACTTGGCCAAAACTTAATCCTCTTTAAGATATTTGATTGTTTGCCTTCTAAATTACCTTCACATCCATCTCTTAAGGCCCGAGCTTCCTTGCTCCCATGAACGAGAGAAGTCTGAGTCTTCTCAACGGAGTTTGGTACCTCGGCCGTCAATTCTGACTAAAATGCTCTCTCCTTGATTAGAATCTTAGCTAACACGGGATTGAGATTATTTTACTCAATTGAGGTGAAACCTCTAAAGATTAAACTAATAGATTAGTAGGCGGATCTTCTTCTCGAGCACTCCATTGCCTAGGAGGAACCTTGAGGTCGTTTTAGATCTTCACTAGTAATGCATCAAAGTGATCTTTAGAATTCATTATTTCAATGAATTTCAGTACAATATACCCCCTAAGTGATTGCTCTTTGCTCTCAGGTCATCCATCTTTGTGTCACTCAGGGGGTTTCTTGGAAATCAGAGCAAAGATACAACTCTTTTTGGGTATAGAAAGGCCCGATATTCTATTTGGGTATAAAGCGAAGTATTCCCTAACATTCGATGTAAGAATAACGATTAAATCTGTTCTGTTTTCATTCATAATATAGCATTAAAATACTACAAACAATAATCAAAACCGTAAACTCTTCCTAGAGGGAGCTTAGCCTTCCATATCTGGATCATCAATCACAATGACTAGTTAATCAAACAAATTCATTGCAATTTTGATGAGAACCCGATGGCAATTCGAGAAAAATTTGATTTCATTAACGTTCGAATAGAAATAGGCTAGATTTGTAATAATCAGCTATAGAGAATTATTAGGTGTATATTGATAAAGGGATAAATACAGAAACAAAACCAAAAATAAAGAAAATAATATATAATAGACCAAAAGCTTTTCAAAAAGCACAAAACTAGATGAAAGTAAGCTGAAAATTCTTTTGCACCACTCCTTAGGAGTTCTATTATTTATAGGTTAAGTCTTGAGCCTAAAAACAAGGCAGTATCATTTACTTTCAAAAGCTTCAGAAAAATCTACCTTAGTCTTTGTGACATAAAAATCAAATTTTTAGATCTCGGATGACAAAGCAGTTTCAGTTGGAATGTTCCTTGAGGAAATCTGAAACATCATTCCAATTTAAGTGGTCAGAACAATAATTATTTACATTGCCGGCGGGTATGAGGTGTCGTAAGCGACGTGATGTGGCAAAAGTCACCTATAACATGTACTCTTGTAACACATGTTGCAATATTAGAGATGGAAACGGGCCAGGCTTTGGAATGGTGCAGTGACAAAAATCTAGAGGAAGGTGTATTGAGGTGTTGAATTGTTAAATGAGATAAGACTAAAACGAGTTCATCTTCTCATTTAAAAACAAAAGCGGGTGAGTAAGGTGGGACGCTTAGGAGGTGGCGATTTGTGATTTTTTTTAGAGGCACCTTCTCTAGGATTCGGGAAGAATGGACCAGTCGGTTTTCCACCAGACAAGAAGAAGAGATTGTTCTGCGGCGAGAGCTGCACGTGTGAATATTGTTTTGTGGAGTTCAGGCGAAAACTCAATAGGTAGAATCTTTTCCTACTTGTGTTAATCCTTGTTTAAGAAACATGTAAATGGTTGGGAGCGTTCGGAGGCTTGTTTGGCTGTGGCTGATCTCAAAGCTTTGTGAGTAGAATTGGAGAGAGATCCTATTTTGGTAGGTGAGCAGTAGCTTGAGGTTTCTTTGTTCATGTGAATAGTCTTTGTGAATATTTTTGTGTGAATTTTATGGTGTTGAGTGATTCAAAATGGTGCTTGTGTTTAGTGAGTGTAGCCTGTGAGCTAATTTTGGTGTGGTGGTTGAGAATTTACACCTTAACATGCTTTATGTGATTTAATTATGTTAATATACTTAGCCATACGAGAATATATTAGCGCCAGATAATGTTAAGATTGGCATCATGCATTCCATATGCCTTGGGAGCACCAGAATAATGGAGTAGTGCATGACATGAGAGTGAAGTTAAATATGAAAATGGCTTTATGAAAGGAATTCCAGGCGGGAGAAGATTTTGGAGAATTTGTGTGGGACGGTCCAGCAGTCCCTTAGGATGAGGACCATGATCATTTGAGAAGTTCTCGACCAATTCGACTCGGGAGGTAGTCGATATTTTCTGAAATTTGGTAGTGAGTTTTTAAAGAACAAAAAGCTTTTATTTGTTTGGATATTTTACTTGCATTAGGCCCAGGCATATGTGAGAATGGTGAGACTGAGACGCCAAGTTGGGCATATGAACATTCGAGTAGGTACATGAAATTGCTTGAATGTGGTTGTTTATAATGCATGTGCGCAGGTGGGGTGATAACCCACATGTAGGAAATTATCTCTCTTGGGCTTTGCTCACCTGTCGAGATCACCATTCCCAGTGCGGGGGCTTGGTAGAGAAGGAGCCACTAGGCGGCGGTGTGTTAGAAGGCGACTTGTGGCTTGATGTTGTTGTATACATGTATTAGAGTTTTATAATGTTAATATATGTTGTATAAGAGTAATTTATTAACTCTTGAACCATGTGATATAGTTGATGTACTTGTGAGTATTGATCACGGGGGCCCAGTGGCCATTGTTTACTCGTGTTTGGACCTGTGTGGTGTTGTTGATTATTGGGACGGGTTGTGCCTTGGAGTACGATCCGTTACAAGGAGACTTTGCTCGATTTCGTAGTGGTGTCACGGTTACCCAATTCCACGTATGCTCGCGGTGGCGGGTTATCAACGGACACCCCTCGGATTTGGGGCGTCACAGTTGTGGGTTGAATATGATGTCGCAACATTGAAAGTTTGCTTGGGCAGTTCTAAATTTTGAGTGACCAGTCAATGTCGTGGCAGTTTTGTGGTGATGTCATGACATTAAAAGTCGATGTTTTGACCTTCTTTTCAGATGATGTGGCATTAGTTGTGATATCCATTGTTACTCTTAGTCTTTGGTCGTTCTTGATCATGTCATTATTCAGTGTGTATTGTTGTATATTTTGCACTGCACATTATCTTGACGGTGATGTTGTTGTTGTTGTGGCGATGTTGCCTGTCTGGAATTGTTTGATGTTCATGGCATTGAATCTTGATTATTGGGCGTGTAATCTCAATCATCACAAACCGAACTTTAGTATGGATTCTATCTCTCACAATGTGCGACATTGCTCTTTGTGATTTCTGAGTGTTGACTATTTGATGTTGCTTCTTGTTGAGGCGGTTTTGATGTGGCGACATTGCAGCATTCTATGATGCCATAGCGATGTATGACATTGAGTTGTTTCTTCCTTGCTCATTTAGGTTGATGTCCGACGTTGTTTGATCACCTGACCTTCTTTGTGCGATCATGACAATTGGCTTATCGAGATATTCTTCACGATCAGCCATAACATTGCTCTTCCGATATCCGCGACATTCTTGCCTTTGTTATTTCTTCGCTTTTTGCTATTTTTCAAATTTATTCAAACATGTAAGTCGGTGATTCTCTGATTTTACATTAAATTGGATTTTTAAGCCTGAATTATGAATGAAACTTAAAAATATATGAGTTTTAGACTCATCATTTGGCCACTGTGGTTGCACTTCTATGACACACGACCGTCTGTTAGGCGGTGAAGGATCTCATCACAGTTGGGATTTTGGCAAAGAGATTGAAAATGCTCATAATTTTCCTCGGCCAGATTGTAATGTACATTGATGACCATCCTATCAAAGGGTACCCACTAGCCTCTAACAAAAACTTTCCCATCTTGCTCGCCACACATATTAGCATAGAATTCGTGTATTATGGGAGCTACACTAGCTTTTGGGTGCTTGTACAAATCTGTCCAACCCTTGAGAAAAATCTCTCTTCTTAGTATTCCATTCGGCTTGATAAACCCTTTCTCTCTAATAAACTTAAGGGACATTAGCTTTGTATACCTCTCAAAAGCTTCTTGACTGACGAACTTGGAGGGGTCAAATGCGCTTCAGGATGAGGAGGATTCACCCTTACAAGCTCTCTTTTTAGGTGCCATATAAATTTGTCACAATCCACGATAAGGGCGAATTCTTGCTTGAATCGATGTGAACAAAAGCAATGGAAGGCCTTCGAGACGCTGGGAACTCCTCTTCTCGACGGCTTGGAAGAAAGAAAATAATTGAAGGCACTTTGAGCACTTGAACTTCACTAAGACATTTTGTCGAGCGCTTGGTGTGTGGCCTGAATTTTAATGGTTTTTGAAGCTACCAAGTGTATGGAATATCCTCCAAAATACAAAGAAAAAAGCATAGGCTCATCACAAAATACCAATCCACAATAGAAACCAGAAGAAATTGATCTCTACACCTTGTTGAAGGTTAGGGTTTTGGGTTGGAATTTGACGGTTGGATGGATGGGTATGGAATGGAGAGGAAGGTGAGGATGGGGGGAGGGTGGGAATGGGGATGGAATGGTGTCTTGATTTAGAGGAGGTAGGATGGAGTTGATTGGGATTAGAAGGAAGAGGTTTGAGGTTAGGGTTTTGGGAAGTGAAAGAGGGGGAAATGAGAATGAGGGTGGGTTTGATCACGCTGCAACGTGGAATTACTCACGTCGCAGCGTGGAATTACTCACATCACAATGCTTGGGTTGCCTCCCAAGTAGCGCTTTGTTTAACGTCCTTAGCTTAACTACCCCACACATCAATGGTTTGAAACATAACCCACTTGCTCAAATCAACCTCTTTCAAATGAGAACACCACAATATCACTCCCTTGGTGGCTTCAAAATGATGGATGCCCTGTGAGCATTGAACTCATCACTGAAGTATGGCTTCAACCTTTGTCCATTGACTTTGAACATTCCTTTCTCCGGGTGCATGACCTCAACTCCACCATGTGGAAAGACTTGAGTCACAGTGAATGGTCCTAACCATCTTGAATTGAGCTTTCTGGGAAATAACTGAAGTCTTGAGTTGAAGAAGAACACTTATTGTCCCTGTTTGAATTCCTTCCAAATGATATGGTTGTCATGCCATGCTTCTCTTTATAAATCTTGGCATTTGCATATGCATCATTCTGAAACTCATCTAACTCATTTAATTGAAATAGCCTCTTTTCTCTCGCGACTTGCAAATCCATGTTATGTTGCCTCGTAGCCTAATATGCCTTGTGTTCCAATTCCACCGGAAGATGGCAAGCTTTTCCATAGATTAGCCTATAGGGAGACATCCCTATTGGAGTCTTGAAAGATGTACGGTGTGCTTATAGTGCATCATCAATCTTCATTGCCCAATCCTTTCGAGAACTATTCACTGTTTTCTCCAAAATTCTCTTCACTTCTCTATTGGAGATCTCAAATTGCCCATTTGTTTGAAGGTGATACACCAAAGCTGTTCTATGTTTGATTCCATACTTCAATAAAAGTACATCAAGCAGCTTGTTGCAAAAATGAGTGCCCTCATCACTTATAAGAGCATCTCCAACAATACTCTATTTTTTATTTTATCTCTATATATAAAAATTTTGGGGCAAAAACCACACTCCAATAGTTCTTTATTTTCATCTCTAAAATAGAGATGTGTATAGTGCATCTCCATATTCGGAGATTCACTATTCATATATCTAAATATCGAGATGATGGAACCCACATTTTAGCAAACACTATTCCCCTATTGTTTTATTTTTTTTTGACAAACTACTATCCTTTCATTATTTTATTATTATAATAATAAAATAATTATTTTAATAATATTTTCATAACATATTTTTATTTTTCAAGATATAGATATATTTATTTTTATTATTTATTATTTTGTTAATTTTGAATTATTTTCATATACAATATAGTAAAATAATGATTTTAATATATCCATTTTAGTATTAATTTATTTTAATAATTTATAAATTTTCTTAAAATTTTTAAAAAATTTATTTTTATTAAATTATTTTTGACAATGACATAATACATTTTTATTATTTTCATTTATGTTAAAAATGAAGATTATTGATTGAAGTTAGATAATAAAACATTAAGATTTTTATTGATTATTGTGTAATAATTTATTAAGTAAAAATACAACTTTAAGTGAAAAAAAACATGTATTATCCTGCAAATCTTTGCACATCATTATAATGTATTAACCAAAAAGATTGTTGCTATACCTTTTTAAAAAATGACTCACAAATCCCAAGCCAGTGGATCAAGTAATTTTAATGAATATGACGGTGGAAATTATAAAGATGATTTACCATTGTATTAGTTTTTGTATTTTATTTTTATCATTTGGTTATAATTTTAATGTAATTTCATTATGTAGCTTTTTAATCCTGTTTTATTTTCTAATGTAATATTATGCTTTATAGTTTAAAAAGCATTTTTAGGTTTTTTAATCTATTTTTATTTATTTAATACTGTTTATATTTATACTTAAATAAAAATAAAAGTATTTCATATATCATATTTTTAAAATAATGTTATTTTAAAAAATGAATGTTTGAAGAATGAATAGTGATTTGGAGATGAAAATAGAGATTGCTTGTTGGAGTTGAGTCCCTAAAATATGTGCCCCATCATCTCTAAATATAGAGAAGATGCTAATTTGGAGTTGAAAATAAAGATCCATTATTAGAGATGCTCTAATGGCTCAGGGGGGGTTCCAAATCTTGTGAAGATGTTATTTTTTAGAAATTTCAATACTACCTTGTCATTCCCAATTACGGATGTATTAGATTGTGATCCATTGGATACATAATCTATTACCCCAATAATATATATTCTGGTTGTTGGCAAGATGAAATGACCCCATAGAAGTCAGCTCCTATACATCAAAAGTTCAACCTCCCCAAAATTGAGTTCAAGACATCTAATGTTCTGAAGTCTTTTGGCACCTATCATGTCTGCATCATAGAATGCACCCGAAGCATCATTGAACAAAGTAGACGGTAGAATCAGTTGCAATACTTTCTTTGTTTGTCTTACTTTATAGAAAATTAATCACCACACACTCAAGAGAATGGCAATGCTGAAGGATGGCTTTTATCTCATCTTCCGGAATTCTTCTTCTGATAATTTGATTGGCATAATGCTTGTACAAGACCAGATCATCCCAATAATAATGCTTCACAACATAGAAGAATATTTTTCTTTTGTTGAGAAGATCACTCCGGAGGGGTCACCTTAGTTGAAAGATAATTAACAATACCAGCATACCATAGAGGTGAGTCTACCTAAGAAACAACCAATAGTTGTTCATTTAGAAAATTGTCATCAATGGGAAGCTACTTAGGCTTTACTTGTTCCGGAAACTCAAGTCTAGAGAGATGATCGACCACTAAATTTTTCGTGCTTTTTTATCTCTAATGTCAACATCAAATTTTTGCAAGAGAAGGACCCAACAAGGATTATCCTTGAATTGGCATCTTTCTTAGCTATGAGGTACTTTATCACCGAATGGCCCGTGAAGACTATTAACTTGTTTCCAATCAAATAAGGCCGAAATTTATTAAAGGCGAACACTATAGCAAGCAACTCCTTTTCTACAATTGCATAATTCAACTGAGCTTTATTCAAGGTTCTACGCAATAGATGTGTAAAGACTTTGGTTGCCTTTATTGGCAGCCTGCATGATTTGCTAGCATTACGTAGGGTGGCAATTTGAAACTGACTTGTTGAAATTTGCTTTGGTCCACCAAAAAGTGGGGTTGGTTGGTGTTAATTTATTAGTTTGAAAATCGGAGCCAAATTTGCTTGGACTTCGACTGCCTAGGTTTAGAGGTGACCCAGGGTTGCTATATTTTAGCCAAGCAATCAGGACCAACTTTGGCTCGGCCGATGTCGACTACGGCTCTTGACTGCTTTGTCCCATGGATTGCTACCTTTAGCCACTCATCAACTCAAAAGGTAACTCCCAATCTAGAGCTACCATAATAGGTGCGGAGATGTTTCTTTTTATTAATGGAGAATGCACTCCATCAATTCTCTAAAAATCGAAGGAGCTCCTTGCATTGAGGGCTTGAAAGAGGTTTGAATTTTTAGAAAAATCATAATTAACCTCTTATAAAGCAGTGTGACCAAGAGACTTCTTGATACGTTCTCCCAAAGATGGAAGGGGAGCTTTCCTGGTTTCAACATTTGCTCTATCACTTCAATCCCTTTTTTGAAATTTTGCTAGCCTGACACAATTCATTTTTCACCATAAAGCCAATATTTTCTGAGTGAGAATAGTTGGTTTTTCACATACAAACGATACCAACTCTAAATTTCTCAAACAATCATCAAAGGAAGTGCCAACTACGAAGAAGTCGTCCATAAATACTTCAATAGATTGATCCACCATGTAAGATTGCCATCAAACACTTTTGAAAAGATCCCGGTGCATTACATAACCTGAATGGATTTCTCCTAAAGGCAAATGTGCCATATGGGTAAGTGAATGTAGTATTTTCTTGGTCTTCCAAGGCAATAGCGATCTGATTATACCTTGAGTAACCATCAAGAAAACAATAATAAGCATGCCTCGCTAAACGATCCAACATTTGATCGATGAAGGGAAAAGAGAAGTAGTCTTTTCGCGTGGCCTTGTTCAATTTTTGATAATCTATGCAAATCCTCCACCTATTCATTGTGCTTGTGGGGATCAAGTCATTGCTCTCATTCTTGATCACTGTCATTTCTCTCTTTTTTGGCACCACTTGGATTGGACTAACGAACTATCGATGGGGTGAAGCTGACATCGGCATCTAGTCACTTTGTGGAAATGTGTTTCTTCTTACCTCATTCATTGTGAATTCGATCTCCTTTGACTGACATTGGGTTTACGCTACTTTCCTCCCATCAAAATGCGAAATGTGCACATGGAGGAATTGGTTCAACTGATGTTAACTATCGAACCAGTGACGCATTCTTGTGATCATGAAGCACTCTCAATAACTTTTCTTCTTCAGAGGTTGAAAGAGAAAATGGGATAATAACTGAAAATTTTGATGAATTCCCGAGATAAGCATAACAGAGATGAGCTAATAGTGGTTTCTCTTCAAGAATTGGAGCCTTCTCAATGGATAGGATACGGCTACTTGGGCTTGCTCCCAAAGCTTCTAAGTATTTCTAGCGCATAATGACTAAGAAGATCGTCATAACAAATAATTCATCACTTCATCATGCGTCCACATTCTGAGGAAGTCATTAAGTAGCAAGCTGATCTCTAGGGCTTCGGTTTGCCCTTGGCTAGACAACATAAAACCACATATATCAATAATGAAACAACTATCACTTTCACGTGGATGCTTTATAGCATTAAAAACACTAAAGGTAACTTCTTCTTCTTGAACTCTTAACCTCGACTCGTTTTTACGGACATCAAATAGCTCTTACGGTAGCAACGCGGTATTCAAAGGATGAGGAATCTCATATCTTCTCCATATCAGAAATAATGAAATTAATTCGAAAAGATAAACTTATCAACTTTAGCCAATACATTCTCAATAATCCCTCTATGATGAGTAAAGGACGATTCGCTAATTGCAAAGTCACCATTGTTGGTCTAGCTTCCCCCAAATTTAGCTTCTTAAAAATGGAGAGAGACATCAAAATTACTCACCCTTCAATCTGAGCTTTCCTCAAATATAATTCCATTAGCACCTTGGGGATCAAGTCTTTAAAGCTTGGGTGGCAATTTCTTTATGAATGTATACACTCTTAGAAAGTGCCACAGTTTCATACTCTCCCAACTTCCTCTTTTTTGTAAGAATATCCTTCATGAATTTTATGTAGCTTAAAATTTGCTCAAGAGTATTGGAAAATGGGATATTGATATGAAGTTGTTAAACACTTTGAGGAATTTGGTGAATTGGCTATCAAGCTTGCTCTTGGCTATCAAGCTTGCTCTTATTCAATCTTTGAGGGTATGGGATTTTTGGGGTTTCCTCTTGAGAAAGAGGGGCTACACCACTTGTTTTTTTTAGCTTCGCCACTTGGAGGTGGGATAAAAGGTTGGGCTTCCCTTGTCTCTTCCAAGGGTTTTTCACCTTCCTTTGGTGCTTCCAACTCTTTTCCACTTCTAAGGGTGATGGCTTTACATTGTTCCTCTCTATCCCTCCTTAGGTTAGTTAACCTCTGAAGTTAGGTAACAAGCCTTGTTGCCTCTCATTCATCATGCTTTCGTTTAGTTGAATTGTACTTCTATGTATTTACGATTTGTGTAATTGATTCTTGAAATTGGTCTTTTGTCATTCCATGATTTGGCTATGAGTTTTGCGATTAAAACTGAGATCTGTGACTGACCATTCTTCTAAACTTGACTTCTTCTCTTGATGAGGAGGTGGTGGAGGCTTGGATTATTCAAGGTGCATCCCATTATGAGGTATCATATTCTGATTGTTCCTCCATGAGAAATTAGGGTGGTTTATCTTACTTGAATTGAAAGTATTTGAGTATGGATTGAATTGTGGTTGGGTTCATTGAAGCTTTCCTATATATTGAGGAAGGCTTGCTCAAGGCATTTACTAGGTTCCATGACATTATTGGATCTTGGGCCACTATAAAACTCATAATGATGTGGAAGCTTGAACTATTAACAAAACGAAGGCATTACGAGAAGGTGTCTTGATTGAAATTTCTTAGTAAGCATAGAAACTTGAGCTACAAGATTATTCCAACCACGATTTATATGAGCATTCCAGTGGTTTCTTAGATGTTACCCTCTCACGCGGTGCTTGGTGTCCCAAGGAAGGCCATGTTTTCTTATGGCCCGATATGCCTCATTTGCACTTTTACACATCAATGCACCACCGATTGAAGCATCTATTAAAGTCCTTGTGGTGCTAGTCAATCCATTGTAAAAGTGATGCACTTACATCCACTTTTGTAAACTATGGTGAGGGCACTTTTGTAAAAGCTCCTTGTAGCGGTCCCACGCTTCATAAAAGGATTCCTCATCAAATTGTGTGAAGTTACTGATCTCTATCATCATATTCACAGTCTTAGCCGGTGGGAAAAACATGGCTAAGAATTTTGTGACTAACTTCGCCCATGTGGTGATGGAATCAGAAGGTTTTGAGTTCAACCAATGCTTTTCTTATCCTTGAAAATAATAGCCCTAGGCGGATCAGCATCAAATCCTGCTCCATTGTGTAAGCACTTTTATCACAAAACTTTACGAGAAAGTTTGAAATATGGGAGTTAGGGTCCTCATGTGGTAATCCCATGAATTGGATATTTTGAATTAGCGGAGGGTAATGAGTAATCTCGAGTTGTTGCTTTGAATGGTTAACCGTACAATGGAACTGGAACCTGCAAGTTGAAGGTGCAATCCCATGGCTATGAGATCATCCATGGGAAGGGCGAGATTGGAGTGCGCTATCCTACTAGTTGGTAGTTTACTTCACTTCCTCTCTAAATCCCTCTACGTTTTCCATTGATTTATGCGACAATTCAGCAACTTGCCTCTTATCTTTTCTGATTTCCCTCAAAGTCCTTTCCAATTTTGGATCAAGAGATACAATACTATCATTGCCTAATCTTTACATAAACACAACTTAGTACCTACAAGCACAAGATTCATGAGGAAAACGATGTCAAAAATTATAATAAAACAAAGAAAACAAAAATATATCTAAAGTAAAGAAGGGCTAATTTGGTATCAATATTAGCAACAATCACCAATCTTCAACAACGATGCCAAAGACGTGATAGGCTAAAAGCGTGCTATAAAAAATGTGTGTGCCTATGTGCGCAAGTGCACTAGTTGTACCAAGCAATACAATGGAAGTATGAATATTGTTCCAAGAGGATTAAAGAGTGCTAAGCATTGAAATTGAATTAGCTCTAGCTTTATCCTGATAAGTTCAATTATGAAATTCAAATTTGAAAACAAGTTCAACTAATGGAATCCTAAACTAAACGATCGAACACACAATGAGAAAAAAAAGGTAATGAGATTAAGGGTCTAGGGTTTGATTTCATCTAACAATTTCCTATGGAGAGGCTAAATCATGATTTCGGGATGTTCAAATCATACTTTAATGATGAATTTCACCTAAGCACATGCTATTCTTTGTCAAGAAATAACAATCAATCTCTAGAAAAGGTTATATTGTATTTCTACCTTAAACCATCATAACTAGAGACACATTAAGAAATTGAAATCTACAAAGCCACATTAATCTCACAAATATCTCTATTATGTGATGGAAACATGATGCCCTATTCAAGGTCTAACCTAAAAATCACTTCTTAGTCTCAATTTAGGTCATAAAGCATACTAAAGATGATCAAGCAATAACAAGCATGAATAATTGAATAAGATATTTAATAATATGAAATCCAAACAGAAAAGTTTACAAATATGAACCTCAGTCCATAAGTTCTTGTCAAACTACATTGAACCCTAGATTAAGAAGTCTAAAACATCCTAAAGGGAGTTACAATCAACAAGATAAAGGAAAGCATAGAAAGAGAGAAGGAAACTAGATGGAAATAGAGAAATCTTGAACTCCTCCTCTTATTCTCTTTTGTCTTCTTCACCAAGTCTCAAGGTAACCTCTCTCCCTTGCTCTCAAAAGTTTCCCAAAAGACTAACCAAAAGTTTCCAAGAAGACCCCCTTTTGAAACCCTAAGTGGTTCTTCTTATATCTCTCAAAATTTGGGTGGGAATGGGCTCCGGCAACTTTTAGGGCCAATAGACACGCTGTAGCTTGGTTAATGTGTATTGTAGCGTGGAAAATTTGGTGATTCATTGGAGCTCTATAAGCCAAACCAAGCCACAATGTGGGAGACTCACACTGCAACGTGATGAATCTAAAGCTACAATGTGGAGAATCTCACGTTGCAGTGTGGGATCTTCATTGTTGCACTTAGCTCTTTTGCATATTTTTTCCTATACATTCATCACCTCTTCATTCTTCAATTTATAATGTGACCATATGGACTCCGAATTGAGTGATCTTAGACTCTATGGAAAGCACACGAAGTCTAGAATGCATCCATGACACCTAGTTTGTTGATTTTCCTTCTATTTTGCTCATTTCTACTCCATTTCACCCAATGGTTGACCTATTGACAAAATTGAACAATGACAACATTTGGATGCTTATTTATACCATAAAATGACAAAAACCTGACCAAAATATAGAGGTATAATGAGTATATCAAATACTCATCACTGAGCATTACTTCGGCATCAAAGTCTTAGGTGCAAATGAAAGATTACGAGTCGAGATGGTTTGTATGGAAGGTGAAGCCTTAGCTTGGTTTATTTGGGAGGAGGTGTAAAAATCGTTGTGTGATTGAGAGGAATTTAAGGAGCTTCTGTTGCTCAGGTTCATATCGAGCCAAGTGGGGACTCTCCAAGAGCAGTTGATGTCACTCCACTAGACCACCATTATGTAGGATTACCAACGATAGTTCGAGATGTTCTCAGCCCCACTTCGTAGGTTACCCTTGTTAATGCTCGAGGCTACCTTTGTCAATGGCTTGCAACTTGATATTCAGGAGGAGCTTCGACAGTTGAAACCAATGGGATTATCTGGAAAGATGAGAGCGATGTAGAGGATCGAGGATAAGCTACTAGCCTTGGGGGCTTATAAAGCAAGTCTCCTACAGCAACGACCTAGACCTACCACTTTGGAAGCCCTTGCAACTAAGTGTGAGTCAACTGTGACTGCTACAACAATTGCCCCTTGAGTCATACGCCTCCTGCCACTGTTTTCTTCAGCCATTACTTTACACTTCCACCCTACCTTTGGATCACTTACCCCCTCCATTGCCTCGGCATCCCAAACCTAACCTTGTTGATCTCCACCCCCTTTCAGAAAGCTCATAGAATGTGAGATGCAAGCATGAAATGAGAAGGGTATGTGGTTTTGGTGTGACAAATGGTTCTTTCTAGGCCACCGCTATAAGCAAAAGACGTTGCAAGTGTTGTGGGTTATGGACGAAGAGAGCGAAAAGGCCTTCCCAACAACGGACCAAACCCTGAATGAATATGAACTCGTAGATGGACCTGTGTCTTCCACTCTATGTATGTCCTCCTTAGTTGGGTTTTGTTCCCCATACTCTATGGAGGTTTGTAGCAAGATTAATTATTGAGACATTATCACACTCATTGTTTCACGCGCCTCCCATAATTTCATCTCAGATGAATTGGTGTCAGAGCTTAACCTCCAATATAACCCTACATAAGCATTTGGAGTTCAAATGGGTAACAGTGATGAAATAACTGCTTCGGGGGTGTGTCGTGGACTTTACTTACAACTCGCAAAGATAAACGTGATTGTTGGTTTCTTTTCTTTGTAGATGGGCGCATCTAATGTGGTATGGGTTTTCAATGGCTAGCGACCTTAGGAGATTCAGTGGTGAACTGGGGATGTTTGCAAGTCACTCTATGAGGGGTTAAGGTCAAGATCCAAGGGTATCCAACTCTGCCTAAGTCACAAGTTTCCTTGCACAACTTGGTCAGTACTCTAAAACGCGAACGAAAGGGTATTCTGTTGGAGTTAAAATTAATGGTAGTGGATGACAAGAATGATGTAGACTTAGTAATGATCTATCCTCTCTTTCCTTTGATCATCTAGTTGCTCTAAGAATTTCAAGACATATTTGAAGCACCTAGGAACATCGTCGATATTTGTACGACCCTATAGATATCTTTAACATAAAAAAATAAGATTAAAAGAGTGGTAGCAAAAATGTTGTGGGCATGGATTATTCAACCACAAGTCCTTACTCTAATTCGGTGTTACTAGTGAAGAAAAAAGACGGTCACTAGAGATTTTATGTGGACTATTGCGCCCTTAATATGGCCACAGTAGCAGATAAATTCCCTATCCTATCATCAACGAACTCCTTAATGAATTGAACATAGCAAGGGTATTCAATAAGATTGATTTGAAATCGGGATACCACTAGATTCGGGTTGCACCTACAAATGTTCCAAAAATAACATTTCGAACACGCGACAACCGCTATGAGTTTCTAGTGATGCTGCTCGACCTCGCCATTGATCCGATAACCTTTCAATCCCTTATGAATGACATTTTTAAGGAGCGCCTTTACCGATTTGTCTTGGTTTTCTTTGATGATATTTTGGTATAGAGCACTTATGAGATAAAACATCTCTTTCATTTGCAGGTAGTGTTTCAGATCCTCAAAAAACAAAGATTATTTTCCAATTCCAAGAAATGTGTGTTCGCCGAGTTGAGAAATGAATATTTGTGCTATATTACTAATGAAGAAGGTATCGAATCTAGTAAGGTGTCAGCCATGTCTCTTAAGGCCTTCTGGGGTTTTCTTTGTCACATTGGATATTATCTTCGTTTTGTCGCCAATTATAGCTGAATATCTTGGCCATTGACCTAACAACTAGAGAAGGATGTGTTTCTTTGTAATGAAGATGTTACAAAAGCTTTTCAGCAATTGAAGGAAGCCATGGTTTCCTTACCTGTGCTGCCACTACCGGACTTCTCTAAGGCTTTTGTGATAGAAACAGATGATTCAGGAGTGGGTTGGGCTTAGTCTTGATGCAGGAAGAGAGGTCGCTTGCCTATTTCAGACATAAACTTAATCCACAAGCTCAAGTTAAATCAGTGTATGAAAGAGAACTTATGGCCATGGTGTTGGCAATTAGAAAGTGACGGCCTTACCTGTTAGGGCGCAACTTTATAATTCACAATGATTAAAGGAGCCTTGGGTATCTTTTGGAGCAACGTGTAGTGGAAGGAGAACACTATAAGTGGTTGTTGAAGCTCATTGTTTACAATTTGATATATAATATAAGTTAAGAAAGGAAATACAACTGCTAACACCCTCTCCAGGCTCCCTATAGAAATGAAATTGGCCACAATCTCAGTTCCATTTTTTCTGGATTTCAAGCAACCAGAGAAATAGGTAGCAAACGACCCATACTTAGTTAACATCCTAATGGTAATCACAATGGATCTGATTGCTTATCCTTATTTTCCCAAATCTGGTTCTAACCGTTACAAGGGTTGTGGTTCACCACCCTCTCTCATTTCCCCGTATCTGCACCTAAGTCTAGATCCGATAGAATAGCGGATCGGACGTCGAGGGTCTTGAGACTATCTATTGGGACTCATTGATCTGTTCTTTCTCAGAGCTGACACTTGTACCTATTTTCTCATTCATATGCACAATTTCTGTAATAACAAAAAATCTTTTACATATACATTATACATACCACCATAGTGGTATTCATATTCTATATTTCACATATCACGAGTCCCATTTACTTATACAAACCCTTATACGTATGCATGTCTAATACAAACATCAGAGATTATGAAAGCAATGCGGTAAGCACCTATCTTTGAGGCGACGCTCTTTGCTGTGTGGATGTCTTGTCATACATCCTTGTCTTCTGTACTGTACCTACGGTTAACACCCGTGCTAAGCTACGCTTAATGGGAACATAAGCATGGACAACCACCAATGGTATTGTCTAAGCTTATACATATGCATTTCATATATCGCCATATTCATATAACTTTTTACTACTTATCATCCTTTACATTCCTATTGCATGTCGATCTTTTCCGTTTATATTCTCACGTACACAGCATATCTACATCTACACCTTTTCTTGTATTCTACATTGGCTGTCATCTTTTACTTATCTCTATCGTTCTTATAACCTTATTCATTTCTAATATCTATGTGTTTTCTCTTTATGTTTCCATCTATTATTCATTTAGACATGTCTATCATATATTTCTTATTCTAGTACTTATCATTTAATTATTATCTTTCTAATGGTTCTATTACCTATCTCTTGTACATGTCATATTCTTACCCATCTCATGGCACTAATAGTTTATCATACTATACCATTTGTTATGTTCTATTTTCATGTATTGTTATCATGTACTGTTCATGTACTCATTTCATATACTATATTCATGTACTGTTTCATGTACTGTTCATGTACTATTTTCATATACTGTTTTCCTGTTTTACTTTTCATATTACTTTCTCTTTCATATTAGCCCCATTTGGATCATTTACACATTCTTTCTTACATTTCATATATCATGTCGGATCGTATAATCTCATATTCTGAACTTATCATCACATAGCAATGCTAGCCTTCTCGTATCATATCATATCTTTCACATGTCATATTCAAATCATTTGTTTATGTTTCATGCATAAACCTTAGAAGTGGATAAAAACTATAAGGGCGAAGAAGTAGCTGTACTCTGCCTTGTGTGAAGCAGTGGTCTACTAAGGGCCCGAAGGCAACTGGCCTCAGCATGCTAAGCCGGTGGTCTATAAGGGCCCGAGGCGCTGTTATCATGTGCGAGACAATGACCGTCATAAGGGCCCGAAGGCGCTGTGGTGACCCTTCCAGGTGCAAGTGATCCAAGCGGGATCTATCTCATCACGACCCAAGCAGGGGCCTCGATATCGAGAACTTGTATCTTTGCAAACTTGTTTTTTC
This sequence comes from Tetrastigma voinierianum, assembly GCA_016808115.1. Lineage (NCBI taxonomy): Eukaryota > Viridiplantae > Streptophyta > Magnoliopsida > Vitales > Vitaceae > Tetrastigma > Tetrastigma voinierianum. The sequence continues at coordinate 1,685,973 of JAEQBH010000013.1, read as the reverse complement.
CTAATAGGCATGCCCATCTATCCCTCTACCAGGTTCTAAGCAGACAATCCATGTGTATTTTATGTTCAGTACATATCTCATATTCCCGAATCATTATTGTCATTCGGTAATCATATGTGAGATATATACAATCATTTATTCTTAACTTGGCATTTTTCATATCTCATATCTCACTTTACACATTTACATATAACTGATCATATACTTGTGTCATATTCTATACTTGTCATATACCCATGCTTATATATGTTCCATACATATAATTTACACAGGCATATGCAATATATACTATCATTACTTTAATCTGTATTCATTCTCATATCTGTAGCTTCATATTATGGTTCTCATATTTCTCTATAATACATCTATTCCTATATTTTTATCATGCATGCATTTACTCATTCTTATATTCATCTATGCCTATCATTCGTGTACATGTACTCATTCCTCATAACATCTTATATCTTGTTAACTTATATTTTCATCATACTTTATTATTAATTATCCATATCTTATGACACATACCTATACATTTCTACATTTATTTACATTTACTGCTTTTGTGGATGTTCTATCTCCCACAGGAATGCAGAACATAGACTTCTTCTTTAATACCCTTAGGTACCCTTCATGTCCAACTATTTACCTTTTATCATTTCTTATTCGATTTTACGTATAAACATTGCTTGCTTAGGCTAGGAATAAAGAATGAGAGCGAGACTTGGTACAATATATACCCGAAGGTATGTGACTATCAGTTCATCGGCACGTACACGCCCACCAATAGAAGTGTCGAAACACTAAGCGGAGTGCTGAAACATTGGTCGTGTATGCATTGCACGCCGCGGAATTAGAAGCGGTAACCCTTAGCGGGTGCGGCAACGATCGCTATATGTCTTGTCATTCAATAGCGGTCTTAGCGATCCTTACAATTATCGTGTTCTCACGGGCTTATCATTTTATTCTTTTCTTCTATATTCCTTTACATATCAAATCTACTTATGTTGCTATTTCTTGTTCATATCTATCTCTTTTCTTATCATGTATTCCAATTGACTTTACCCATGCGATTAGTACACTTGGTACAACAATTGTATTTTACAATGTGGATAACGAATGCCATTTAATAGAATATGGTTAGATTCTAGACTCAGTGATCTTTCCATAGAGTCCAAGAACACTCGAAACGGAGTTCGGACGAAGAAGTTATGACCTTAGAGTTGGAGGTCTCTTCAGTCAAATCCTGGCGGCCGAGGCTGACCTGACCTGACCGAGCTTGGTCTAACACCTTGGTCTGAGATCTGCTATGCTCCACATCATATGAATGGATTCTTGACTCAATGGGCTTTCCATAGAGTCCAAGAACACCCGAAACGGAGTTTGGACGAAGAAGTTATGACCTTCCGAAATTGGAGGTCATACGTAGTCAAATCCTGAACTGGCCGAGCTTACCTGACCTGACCGAGCTTGGTCTAACACCTCGGTCTAACATATGCTATGCTCCACAGTCATATTAATGGATTCTTGACTCAATGGGCTTTCTATAGAGTCCAAGAACACCCGAAACGGAGTTCGGACGAAGAAGTTATGACCTTACGGGTTGGAGGTCATCACGTAGTTAATGACCGAGGCGACTGAAGGCTAAAGCCCGAACTGAGCTGACCTGGACGAACTTCGTCTAGCACACTGATCGACGCAATATTCTCCGCAGGCATATGAATGGATTATTGACTCAATAGGGATTTCCATAGAGTCCAACAAAACACGAAACGGAGTTCGGACGAAGAAGTTATGACCTTCGAGTTGGAGGTCATACGTGATCAAATCTGAAGCGGCGGAGCGGCCTGACCTGACCAAGCTTGGTGCTGCCTCAGTCCTGACATATGCTATGCTCCACAGTCATATGAATGGATTCTTGACTCAATGGGATTTCCATAGAGTCCAAGAACACCCGAAACGGAGTTCGGACGAAGAAGTTATGACCTTCCGAAGTTGGAGGTCATACGTAGTTAACTCAGCCGAGCTAACTGAACTGCCAAGCTGGGCTGACCTGGCTGACCTCTACGGATGAGGTCTGCTAACCTCTGCTGACCTCTACAGGATGAGGTCTGCTGACCTCTACAGGATGAGGTCTGCTGACCTCTACAGGATGAGGTATGTTGACCTCTACAGGATGAGGTATGCTGACCTCTACAGGATGAGGTATGCTGACCTCTACAGGATGAGGTCTGCATGCGACCTCGTGAGGTCTACATGCGACCTACGGGATGGGGTTTCTTGACCTCCTACGAGGATAGGGTCTACATGCGAGGCCTCTGAGGATGGGGTCTACATCTTGACCTCTACGGGATGGGAGTCTACATGCTGACCTCCCATGGGATGTGGGGTGGCCGACCTCTCTACGAGGATGAGGTGCGCATGCGAGCCTGCAAGGAATGAGATACACATGTGACCTCATGGGATAAGGTCTACATCTTGACCTCTACGGGATGAGTCTGCTGACCTCTGAGGATGAGGTCTTCGACCTCACCTTTGACCTCTGGGATGAGGTATGTTGACCTCTGAGGATGAGGTATCTTGACCTCTGAGGATGAGGTATGCGGCCTGCGGGGATGAAAAAGTGCACATGCTGACCTCGTGATGAGGTGCGTGCGGCCTCTACGGGATGAAGTGACCTCTACGGGATGGGAGTCACACATGCTGACCTCTACAGGATGAGGTCTACATGCTGACCTCTACAGGATGAGGTCTACATGCTGACCTCTATAGGATGAGGTCTACATGCTGACCTCTACAGGATGAGTCACCTTTGGCCTCACGGGATGAGAGTGCCTTGGCCTCCTATAGGATGAGATCTGTAGAGCCTCCTACGGGATGGGGTCTGGCCGACCTCTGAGGGTGAGGTCTACATGCTGACCTCTCGCTCATTAGACTATTCAGAGTAAAAAGCCCATAATTTGGTCTATAGAGGTCCGAATTGAGAAATTCAAAAGCCTAACATCAAGTTCATTGATGTCGCTACAATTTACCAGAAGGAATTACTACCAAATTCCCTTTATTTATGACCTAAAAACCCGTTCTAAGGTCCGGCTACTGCGTATGATAAAAAATAAGGAAGTTTTCTTGGTTCAACTTGCAACTAGACCCTTCCCAGAACACATCTATAGAAACATGGCTCTTCTTAACTCAAACCCTAACAAAAATGAGTTTGGGGTTTCAAGCCAAACCATACACAAAGAAGGGTTCCATACCATGTATCTAAACTTTCTAGACCAAAACTAGACTTCCATACACACACATAGTTTCCATACTTTTCTATACAAAATCATAGTTCCATATAACCATACTCAAATTCCATATGTTTCTATATAAAATCTTAGCATTCCATACACCCATAGTTTTCATATAAATATTCCTAGTTCCATACCTGTGATCTTCTTTTTCCTTTCCTTCTTTCTTTTCTTTCTTTTCTTCTTCTTCTTCTTCCTTTCTCTTCTCTTCTCTCTTATCCGTTTTTGCTCTCTCTTTCTCCAAGACCAAAATGAGATATTTATTTTGGTCTTATCCTTATTTGATCTTATCCCCTTTTTATTTCACTTTTTCTCTCTTTTGGAGCATCCTTGACCATCCAGTCAAAGGAGAAAACTTCCTCACTCTTTCTTTCAAGCCACTTGTCTCATCCACAATTTTCTTCCTTATTTGATTTTTGTAATATCTTTCTTTTATTACTCTTTGGTCCTTACTTTCATTTTTATTCTCAATTCAATTTATCAAAATCCTACTTTGGCATATGAACTTATTAAATTATGACCCTTGGGTCTCGAATTGGTAAATTATTAATTTACCCTTAACTGTTGTATTAATTCCAAGTTCTTGCTTATTTTCTTTTTATCTTTATTTTTATTCCGGATAATTATACTTTTACTTTTATTATACCTTAAACATGTCTGAAAACTGCTAGGGTATATTTTGGGGTGTTACACCCCATCTACTTTGAGATTTTCATTATAGCTTAATAAGGGGGAGGGGGGCGAGATAGAGGGATCATTGGTTGTCTTCGGATTTTCATTTCAGAGGTATCAAGAGGGAGATCCAAAAATTTGTCTCCAACAGCTATGAAGTATGCTAGTGTCATAAATATGATTCCACTTCCCTGGTTGGATTGATGCAGTCACTACTAGTTCCTTAGCAGATTTGGGATGATGTTTCCATAGACTTCATCAAAGGAATACCAAAATCGAAGGGTCGTGACACTATCTTGGTAGTGGTGGATAGATTATCCAAATATGCCCATTTCTTACCCCTATCACACCCCTTCTCAACCTAACAACTAGCTGAATTATTTTTCTCAAAGATCATACGACTACATGGGGTGGCTTATAGTATTATTTCGAATCGTAACTGATTCGTGCCCATGGTGGTCATGTGTAGGTATGGAGGAAATTACAAAATTTATAATATTATCACCAACCTAGAGTAGCTAAAGCTATTATAGGCTTAGTTGCTCTAGGGTCACCTATGAGTTGGGTTTTCTCCTAACCATATGACCTTGTGTGCTATAGCCTTATTTTATCCTAATTCTAAATAAAGCTTTTGTAAAAATGTGAGTATGAGAGGGTGTTTTGATTAAAATAATTAAATTCAATATTTAAAATGTAGCGTTCTCTTTTACCTTTTAAAGGTCTATTCATTTAAACACATTTAATATACCCATTTCTAATATGAATAATTAATATTCATTAAAACATAATTATTTATGGGTATATGATATATTTTGATACATTGCTTTGACATAAAGAATATATATATATATATATACATTCCTTAATTCAAATAGAACTATGCTTGTTCTTGAATAACGCATTTTATACAAATTGGCATTCCATGCATTTTCAAATACATTTACAAAATGATATTCTTTGAGTTCACCTCTCTTTAAAACACATTCCATAAATATCCAAAAACAAAAATGGAGTCAAAATATATTCTTCTCATGAAGACTTTTACATCATTGAATTCAATGCAAAATAGTTATAAAATATCATGAATGGAATGATATGCATGGGACGGAGCATTTACTTATACTCCGCGTTGTTTGACGGTGACTCCACGCCCGGCGATCTTCGGTCCTGCTACTTTTTACTTGGTATCTGCGCGTTGATAAAAACAACACGCTAAGCATTTTCATGCTTAGTGGTTCTATACAATTCTCTCTTTATTTCAGTTTAAATCAAATCATGCAATTTCATAAGACAATGCTTTCGTACTTTCTTAAATGACCAATGCAGTACAATACATACATAAAGATATATTTCCATTTAATCAATTACAATTCATTAGTCATCTCCAACTATGCATTTTCATGTGCAACAAATCATTTAGATCATAAATCATGCACTTTTTCATTCTCATTATCATTTTGCATTTTAGCCCTTATCGAATTTAACCTATGCTTTCGATGCAACGGATAACGAATCACCGACACGGTCCCGTTGGGCTGCAGGCCGGTGTAAACATGATTTTATAAAAATATGTACTCGGTTGGTGTACACACTACGTCTTGTCTGCTGGGCTACGGATCGGTATGCCACGTTAGTACGTTTGTTCGACTCTTATTAGTATACAATTTAGCCTTAACTTGAATTCTACAGTTTAACATTCTTTTAAGGGCATTAAATCATTTAATACAAATTTACAATAGTATATATACATTTAATATAAAATAGAACATTTTCACATTCATGCAATTTTTCACCTTTTAGTCGTTTTACAAGCAATTATCTCGAATCACTTAAAACAAAATCATTTTCAAACACAAATCAATATACACTTTCTTGTCAATCATTTCCAAAATTCAAATCATTTCGTAATTATTCAAATATTTTAGAAATAGAGAGAGACTTTGAGAACAAACCAAAAATCGTCGCTTTGATTCTAATATTCAGAATCTCGACTTCAATGCGGGCTTGCCTTCTTGTCAGCCCCTATTCAAATACAATGACAATCACATATTAGTCGGTTATTCTAGGAGTTTTTGGTTAGGGTTGATGTCTACCCAATACTCCTTCACTTGAAAAATTTTCTGGGGACACATGAGCCATATTTTGCTCATGCTTTCTTCAAGAAAATTATAGCTCTATGAGTCTATTTTTATTAGGAATTGGAATCATCTCATTTGGATCACCCAAACACAAGTTACGACATTTAATGCTAAACTGGTTGGTATGCCCAGCTCACTCGGTTACCTATTGTTTTTCTCAATTTCAGAGGTCTTAACTCCATAAATTGGTAATGGTGCCTTCTACTCATTTGAACCTATGGTTCTAAGGTTTCTTCTCCAATTAGAGTAATCCAATTTGGATCACCAAAACTCAAGTTATTTCATTTTACATCCACACTACTCCAATTTGCAAGGCAGAATCAGACTGTTCTTACACATAGCTCCACTTTAACATATTTCTGGGCACTTTGGGGTATTTCAGTGCATACTACACTCTTCAGTAAATTATTCCCTAAGTCTATTTTACCCATAAATTTTGAATCACTCAATTTGAATTAGTGAAACTCAACATGGCCAAAACACCATAACAACACCCAAAGCAGAGCATACCCGTAGGCTGCAGACTCTGCCTTTAAAGCCCATATTCAGGGTCTTAGGCTACAATTTTTCTCTGGTTTCTTCTATACATTTGTATCCCTATCTCTTATGGTTCTATACCAATTGGAATCACTTCATTTGAATGATTATAACTTAATCTATAGCCAAAACAAGAACAGGGGTTTTGATAAAATTTTGACAACATTTCCTTTAAAAACCTAACATTTTTCCCTTTTTACAAACACTCCTCCAAACCAATCCAAACCAATCCCAACTAACAATACAAAACAACCTCAACTGAACTAAAACCATCCAAGAACACTTTTACACAAAATAAGGTTTCTAAACGAACACAAAGAAAGAAGGAATTAAAAAGAGTTTGTCTCTTACCTCAATCTTTAGTTCTTCAATACCAGGTTCCTTCTTGTTCTTGAACACCAAATCTCATTCCAGGAAAATGCAATTTTCCCTCACACTCAATGGGATGATGCCTAGCTCTCCCACAAAATGCCAAATGAGGTTTTGTCTCTCAAAGACAAAAATGTGGTCTTAAATCCCCATGTCTCATAAGGCCTTGTTTGGCTACACACAAATCCCATTTCTCATTTTTCTCACTTTAACACTTCATTTCAATTTAATTTTCATTTCATTTAATTCATATTTTTAACACTACACTCCTCATTTAGGACACTTGGGTCTCCATTTGACATTTTTACTAAATTTATTTGGCTTCCTATAAAATTTCCGGGTTGTATATTTTTTTTGTTCTTAGGATTTAAATTCCAGAAAAATTTTATTTACTTTATTTTATACCCTAAACATGTTCTAAAACTGTTAGGGTATTTTTAGAGCGTTACATAAAAGACCTCGGGACTTGGGTTCACAAAACCACACCCCAATAAGGTGGTCCTCTTATTAGATTTGAATTAAGTGCAAGTTCTAGGGTTAAGATAGATTTGATAACTATGTGTGGGTCTTTTGGAAATAAGGAGACAAATAAGGAAATACTCGATTTCTTTATATTTTTATGACTTGTTCACGGTTTGTAAAAGGTATGAAACCCTATGAGAAGACAATTATGCCCCCAAGTTGAATTTAGGCTCCTATAAATAAGCCCTTGGATGGCTAAACGAATTATGCTCCATTGAACCCTTGGATACTTGAAAAGTGTATTAGGTCAAATATTTTGTTTTTTCTTTGAATCTTTCAATAAAATTCAGTTCTTTTTTTCATTCTCCCTCCTTCTTCTCTTGTTTTGGATTTCTTCATACATGATAGGGGTTTCCAACATCAGCATGCGTGAGTAGACCCTTCTCTTGGGGAAATGAGGAGTTGGGTTTCATCTCCAAGGGTAACACAGATAACAATGGACTGAATCACGAAGGTATGTGTTTTGATCACTGTTTTTGTATTAGGATGAGCTTAATACAGTTGGGGATAAACCCTAGGGTTTCCATATGTGCCAACAAGGACGAAAATATCAGTTGATATATCATCGATATTTCGGTTATTGGTGGAAGTCGATACGATATCCTCCATTGATAGTTAGTTGGAGGTTTTTTTTCAGTCATTTATCGATTTCACCGATTTATCGATTTTTCGCTGATATTTCGAGACATTTCCTGATATTTTTCCTTAATGTCAATCCCACTTAAAGAAATTTGTTACATGAGGGTTTTGAACCCTGCCAAAAAAGTGGAAGAGCAAGCCCTCCTCAACTAGGCTATGTATACTCTTATTAATACTAAGTGCAATTTTATATTATATTCCTTTTATTATTTATGAATATTTTTACCAATTTCACATTATTTTTACATTATTGTTTTAACATTAAATGTATTATCACTTCATTTTATTTTTTCATATTAAAAATTAACAATTTAAAAATTAATAAAACTACAATAATTTTAAATTAAAATTAATTTGATAATATAAAATATTAAATTAATTTTTAGTTATAAATTAATATCGATTTCCAAATATTCTTATCACAATTATCAAATTTTAAAAATTAACTCTAAAATAAAATATTTTGTATAAATTATAAAAATAATTTGTTTCTTATTTTAAATGTGATGAAATATGTTATAACAAAAATAATTGAAGTAAAAAATAAAAATTATTTATATGTTAATAAATAAATATAAATATAGTTAAGGAATTTCAAATATTTTTTCAAAAGTTAACTGCTATTATCATTTCTTATACTTATCAAAATAATTTTAATATGTATATTCTTCTTTAATTTTTACTATTTCTGTTCAAAAAAATTAAATATTTGAATAATTTTTAATTACCAATATTTTTATAAAAATATCCATCTATATTTTACTGATATTTCCGATATATCCATAAAATCCAAGTACCGATATATTCGTGTTTACTGATATTTTGATCATTTGGTGTCGGTAGGGCCCTCTAGCCAAACCATAAAGAAATCTTTCATTATAAGGTTGCTTAATCCCTTGGAAGTTGTTAATCCAAGTAGGTACTCCGAGTAGTTGTAGAATTATTCTTCACTCGTCGTCAATGAATAGCTGGCTTCTCTACATGGAATCTAAAAGACCTAAATGAAGACCTAATGTAGTTTCTAGTTGATCAAAGTCATATACCATACCGCTAGAACATATTCTTAATCTAAATCTAATAAGAGGACAACCTAGATGGAGTTTGGGGGATCAACTATAAGCTAGTATTTTAGGCAGATGACCAGGAAACAATAAAACCTAAAGCTAATAAATAGGGAAACAAAGGGTAGTAGAACACTGATTTTTTATTTCTCCAAAAAATTTAAAAATACAGATTGATTTCCTTTATTTATAATGAACCAGTCATTTATGTAACTTACTGCTCCTAGAAATTAGGAAAGTAGCTATAACAGAATAAAGAGATAAAAAAATTGATTCCTAAAACTACGCAGTGTTGCTCACACTCCCCCTCAAGCTGTGCTATACAAATTGTACAATCCTAGCTTGTCTACCAGCTTCTCAAATGCAGGCTTGAATAAATCCTTTGTGAGAATATTCGCAGCTTGCTCATAGGTTGGAACATATGTCATTGTGATTGTTTCTTTCTCTATTTTCTCTTTAATAAAATGTATGTCGACCTCTACATGTTTGGTGCGATCATGATGAACAAGATTGTGTGAGATTGAGATGATAACCTTATTATCGCAGTGAATTCTGATAGGTAATTGTATCTTGATTCCCAAATCTTCTAAAAGCATTTTCAACCATATCGATTCACAAATACCATGTGCTATGGCCCGTAGCTCTGCTTCTGCACTACTTCTAGATACAACATTCTGTTTTTTGCTTCATTAAGTCACCAAATTCCCTAAAATAAATGAATACTCTGATGTTGATCTTTTATCATCCAGTGCACTTGCCCAATCTACATGTGAAGATCTCTATTCCAGTTCTTTCACCTTTCTTGAAAAAAAAAGTCCTCTTCGGGTACCCAGCGGGCTACTCGTATTAGGTTCTTGCTCTCATGTGAGTCTCTAAAACATGCATATATTGACTTATAAACATAGGAAGCGATATCGGTTGTGTGTGGGCCAAATAAATTAGCTTTCCTACTAACCGCTGATATCTTTGTTTGGCTACCGGTTGATCATCTTTGTTGTCTTCTAGTTTGGTTTTTGGATCCATCGGAGTATCGATTGGTTTGCTGCCCATCATACCAGTCTCCTTGAGAAGGTCTAAAACATATTTTCTTTAAGAAATAGAGATCCCCTTTTTACTTCTAACAATCTCCATCCCTTAAAAATACCTTAGTTGTCCCAAATCTTTCATCTCAAAATCTATAGCCAACCTCTTCTTAATTTTGTCCATCTCAGGATTGTCATTCCCAGTAACTACGATGTCATCCACGTAAACATTGATAATGACTATTTTTTCTTCGTCTCTCTTATAAAAGAGAGTATATTTGTGTGAGCTTGTTTATATTCGTGTTGAAGGATCGCCTTAGTGAATCAGTGAAGCGTGCTCGGATTGCTTTTAAAGCGTGAAGGATTTTTGGCGACACCCGTGCCAAACTCTTGTCTTCGTCAAACCCAGAGCAAGTCAAACACTTCCTTTTCAAGTTTGCCATTTAGAAAGACACATCAGGCGAAAGAGTGGCGATGAAACATAAAAATTATTGGACAAAACTAAAGATAAATAATATTCAAAGCTTGGATGACCAATTGTCACACCCGATTCCGGTCCTAAGCGTAGGTGGGGATCCCGAACCTTAATTAAGAGCCAGAAACTATCTTGATTCCTTTGCCCATTTTTTTTTATCCGAATCAAAATATCAGATACAACATATACAAAAGAACTACCACCGGAGTGGTGTCCATCAAAATCTATACACATATACTGAGTCCCATTCACATATACAAAAACTGTACTTATACATTTACAAATCAGAGCGCGGGACATACATGTAGTGAACCCCTACTAGTGTCTTTGGCCCATGCGTATGCGAAGTTTTCGGACGTCTTCTCTGTACGGTTGTACCTACGGATTAAAAACGGGTGCTAAACTACGATTAGTGGGAAACATGTCTTATCGTATACACATTTTTAAAGCATAAAGTAATAACAAATATGAACTTTCAGCCATTCCTTACCATGAACTTATATAATTACTTATGCTTATATAGGACTTATGCTTATTCGGATCTCCGCCAGATTCTGAGCTTATTACCGTCACGATATTCACGGAGCTTATCTTTGGTGCTGTCTTATACTTACTCGGAACTTACACTTATAGCAGGGTATTCTTGTCACGATCTCCGTGATTATGCCCTCTTATCTCTGTAGGACACATACTTATACTTATCTCCCGTGGGACGCCTTATACTTATCTCCATTAGGACACTTACTTATCTGATTTCCTGTATATAGATCTTGGGCTTATACATATACTTACTTAGACGGAGGTACTTATCCACATACTCATGCTTATACTTGTTCAGATCTCGTGGGAGTTCTGAGCTTATGCTTATCTGAGGTACCTTTAGGTACTCTAAGGCTGCTCTTATACCATAGGACTTATACTTGCCCTCTGGGTTACACTTGTTCGGAGGGCTGTGACACTACAGTGTCGGGCGTATCACGTGTGCGGAACTTATTCTTATACGAAAGTACTCGTAAGTACTTCTTATTCAAATGTCCCAAAAGACACATACTTGTGCTTATATCAAACTTATATTTAATTAAAAGTACGTGGGTACTACTAACTTATATTCATCTGAAATTACCCGTGAATTTTCTTGAGTTTATCCTATCTGGAACCTCTGGTACCCATAGGTACTCGAGTGTCAGTCTGAGGTACCCGTGATGCTACGAGAACTTATGCTGTCCCGGATCTTATTCTTGTATTACAGAGCTATACATGTATTTCGGATCTTATACTTGTGTTACAGAGCATATACTTATCTTGCGGATCTTATACTTGTATTACGGAGCTTATACTTGTACAAAAGTACGTGGGTTCCTCTGAATTCATTATGCGGAAGTACCCGTGAGTGCTGCGAGCAGTCTGAGAGGTACCGTGGAGTACATTCAGATCTTTACCATATTCATTTCTTTACTCTTATTCTTTATTCGGAGTCTTATCATATAACTGTTGGACTACCCAGACCAATCTTAAGAAATGAGTAGGACACTGCACAATAAGTACCAGAAGGTACCATACAGTGATGAGAATGCCCAGGTAACCTGAAAGCGAAGTCTTAGAGAAGGCGAGCAGATCTGTAACACTTATCGGGAATCTTGAAGTACTAAACGGGAGTCTTAGTGCTTACCCAATCAGTCTGAAGTCTTGAGCAGAGTGTAACACTAATCGGAATCACAGAAGTCTTTTGAGCGGGAGTGCCGTAGCACTAATGGAATCTGAAGTCTTGAGCAGAGTGCTGCAACGTGTCAGATTTACCAAAGTGCGAGCGAGTGCCATTGCCTTAATCGAAACGCGTCCACTCATTCATTCTTCGGTCCTAGGTAGTCATACTATCATATGTCTTTCAGAACTCATAACCTACCTTTATCACGTTCTGTGTTTATGCCATATTGCTTTTCATATTCATGTTCATGTTTCAGTTCGTTTTCATATTTCATATCATATTCATGTTTCATGAACACAACTATACATTTTGCATTTCCTATATTTTTCTGTTACTGTACATATGGCATTTTCATATACTTTATGCAGTATGATGCACCTATGTATTCACATCATTCATGTATTCTTGTCCCTCTATGAATCTATTTTTACTTAAATTAGAGAATCATTCCAATTGGATCATCAAACTAAAGTTATGGCATTTCATGCCAAACTAGTCAATTGCGATCTTATCGGGGCCGGTTTATAATCTCATTTAAGGTCTTAACGCCATACGACCTTTGGTTCTTTGTATTCATTTGAAGCTAAGGTGCTAGGGTTCTCCAACTGAATCACCCAAATCCAGGAGCATTCTCAGCATTATGTTTAAACAACTCGGGTACTCTATGTTCAAAAAGCAGGAGACAGTGGCAACATAGCCCACCCAGGTGAATTTTGTGCCATAGAATCAGAATTTGAAGGTATCTATTTCATGATGTTTGGTTCTCCTTGACGTCGAGTTTAACTAGAAACTTGAATCACTAAAATCGGATCAGAAATGACCAAGTTATGGCCAAAATCTGAATCTTTGGTCAAATAAAAACGAACGCTTATAGTCTGGTACCACTTTGTTGAATACCGATTACCGCCCCTCGAAAATTGCCTAGAATATGTGTTTTTCTTCCCTTTTTCCATATAGTTCCACCCAAACCAACCCAATACTCAATACATACATCAAAACCACTCCTTATTCATCTTGTAATGGTGGTTTAGAACTTCACATACCCAAATCCTAGGTAAAGTCTAAGAGCCCATACAAAAGTCCATCATCTTTATACAAAAATATAGAATTAAGGGGGATTCCATGCTTATATTAACCAAGCTAGAGTTTTTCAACTCAATTTCATTCAAATCTAGGGTTAGGATCAATTCCTAACATTGAATATGCAATTATTCGATGTTGACGAGAAAGAAAGGAAGAACCAATAACCGCTTGACAACTCGGACTCGAAGAGATATTATGTGTTAGATAATAAAGGCTAGAATCCTCATTAGCATGCCCAATCAACTGACCCGACATCTGGTCCTAAAACACATAAAAGTTTGAATTAAAGTTAACAAAACAATGAAGCATAGCAGTAAGCTTACTAATGGAAAGAAAATTGCAAGTTAATTTGAGAACATGAAGGACAATAGATAAGCACAATGTGCGACTAAGTTTAATTTAACCTACACCAGCCACAATAGTAAAATAACCATTTGCAATCTTAACAAACCGTTTGCGAGAACATGGACCATAAGTTGAAAATAATGAAAGGTTTCCGGTCATATGATCAAAAGCACTAGAATCGATAATCCAACGTTCACCTTTTTCATCTGGGTATGAATAGAAGATAATGTAGTACCAGACTTTGCAACATGAGATGAGCTTGTAGGCAACAACGTAGAGGGAGAGAGCAGCTTTCTAAGGTGATTAAGTTGGGCCAACAGTCTCTGATTTCTTTGAGAAAGAAGTCTCCTCACCAGAGAAACCAACGGTCTCTGATTTCTTTGTCACCAGAATCCTTTTCCATCAGAACTTCGTTGATTTTACGGAACCCAATTTGTCGGCTTGCCATGAAGTTTCCAACAAGTTGCTTTGGTATGATGAGGGCACTGACAATGGTCACACCATAAATGAGCTTGACGATTTTTGTTTGACTCATAGGAGTTTCTAGTAGCCATGGCGGAAGATTCGACAAACGATGATGATAAAGAATCGAGCATAACTTGTTTACGGTTCTCTTCCTGATGAACTTCTTCAAAGATTTCATCAAGATCCGGGAGAGATTTGGTGCTTATAATTTGACCCCGAATATCGTCTAATGAGTGATTAAGTCCAGCAAGAAAATCATATATCCATTCACGAGCCAGCATTTGACAATAAATATTTGCATCCTCAGGGTCTTTCCAGTTTAGCTGATTAAAAAGATTAATCTCCTGCCAAAGTTTCATCAAAGAATTAAAATAGGTTGTCACAGAATCATTAGTTTGAAGAAAATTACGAGCTTTTGTCCATAGATAAAACATTTGTGAAATGTCCTCTAAATCTTAGTATGCCAAGGAAACTGCATCCTAGATAGACTTTGAAGTCGAATAGAGCAGATAGATTTCAGCTATGTGGTCCTCCATGGAATGTATTAACCAAGACATAACCATGGAGTTGTGAATATCCCATGATGAAAATGAAGGATCTATGGTCAATGGTTGTGGTATAGATCCATCCAAGTAACCAAATTTTCCTTTGCCTCTAATTACCATCTGAACCGAACGTGACCATTGGAGAAAGTTCTTCCCATTGAGTTTAAAGGTGGTGATCTGAAGTGATAAAGAATGATAAAAGGAAGTAGCAGAAAGTATTGAAGGGATTGGAGGGGCTATTGGGACTAAAGGGACTACAAGGGTAGGTGGAAAGTTTTAGACGACGCCTCATAACCTTGGCCCCTGCTTGTCATGGCCATCTTGACCATTATACCTCTTTCCCTATTTTCTTTCATCCTTTTATACCATAAAGCTAATAGGGAAACAAAAGGTAGAAGAACATTGCTTTTTTATTTCTCCAAAAAATTAAAAAATAAAGTTTGTTTTACTTTATTTATAATGAACCAGTCATTCATGTAACTTATTGCTCCTAGTAGCTATAACAGAATAAAGAAAGAAAAAACTTATTCCTAAAACTATGTAGTGTCGCTCACAAAACCTACCTAAGTTACTTGAGGAATGAAACCATAACAAGACAAAACACCAAGATTCTCATTTTACTAATAAAGTTACTATTTTTATTATCAAAAATTCAGTTTTTATTCAACTCATCACTCCAAAACTCATAAAAACCAAATCTTTTCTAAATTTCAGCACTAGGCATAGATTAGTAAAAGTCAAATAATGAAAAACCATCTTAGTGGACAACCATAGAGCCACTATACATACAAAAGCTGCGGGCTACCCAGGGTTGGTGCTAGGTTAATTATAAATTTTTGTGTATTCCTCGAGCTCCTAAATCTAACATCCGACATAGGACGAACCACATGGCTTCGTTGCCGGGGATGGTGTCTATTAGTTTTTTTACTTATTCAATCTTTGCTTTTATTTATTTTTTCTATTCATTTTATGAATCTATATTCTGTTTTATTTTTTATTTTTTCGTTTTTAGTTCAATTTAGATTTGGCATTCTCAATTGCGCTTATTTGTTCCCATCCTCTCCTTTGAAAACCTTAATTTATTTCGTTCTTTCTTTTCATCCCCCCTAGAAAGGAGGGGTGGCTTTTTAGCCTTCCTTGGCCTGAAATCACCCCCCATTGTTTTGTCTACTAAAATATGGGTTTTCTCTCTCAATAAAGTGGTTTCTTTTACCCTATTTGAGTTCTCATTTGATTTTCCTATGTTTTTGTCACCGACTTATTGCGGCGTGTGGTTGTTCGTTGGTTTTTGTGTGGGCTATTCAAACGGCAACACTGCTTCGATCAGACAAAGAAGTCACATAAAATCCTTGTTCGTCAGTATGCTTCATCAGACCTAAAATCTTAGGTATTCTAGGCATATTAGGATTATCTCTTGTGTAGGCCTTGTGCCGTTTTTTCTTGTTATTAACTTGGAAGCTATGTCATCTTCTAATGTTTTTAGCAATTTGATTTATATGTTCAAATGTAAAAATATTGTTGATCATAATCAATGAAATTTCCATTTTCATTGTCAAAAAACAAAAAAAAAAAAAAAAGATTTGGCATTCTTAGTATTTTTCCTAGTTTCATAAAGTATCTTTAATTTTTGAAATAGAGTAGGAATTACATCTTTCTAATCAGTTTAGTTTTATTTTCATAAAAGAAAAAAAAAAAAAAAAAAAACGACAAAAATAAGAATCATAAAAATATGGATACTCCTGCTTGAAATACTCAAGTTCAGAAAAACAAGACTAATCCATTAAGAACGAACGTGAGAAATCGAACTAAGAATGAAGAACATATTGAGGTTGAGCATAATATTCATTAAACATAATACACACCTCAAATGTTTACCAATTGAGGGTACATAACATTACTAGACTATAGGAATCCACCCATGGAGGCTATTCCTCCATGTATAGCGCCACTGTCAAAAGATTTTGTAGTGGAACCTTTTTTGATTACTCAATTACCAAATTATCATGGAAGTGAGGATGAGAATCTATACTCATATTAGTGACTTTAAAGCAATGTTTAGAACTATACAAAGACATGGAGCTTCATTTGAGAGTGTATGGGTTGCACCTTTTCATCTTACCCTAAAAGTAGAGCTAAGAACAAGCGAATCACATTAAGACCCGAGAGTATACATGCATGGCCTAAACTTCAAACACAATTCCTAAGGAAATTCTTCCCCTTACATAAGACTATCATAAGGATTAGCTCCTTTACAATTTAAGAGGGAGAAACATTTTACCAATGTTAGGATAGGACTATGGAAGCTATCAAAGCTTGCCCACATCATGGTTATGAGGACTAGGACATTGTGAACTATATTTATGATGGATTAACCACATATATGAAACAACTTTTTGAGTCTATGTGTAGTGGAAATTTTCCCTACAAATCACCCGAAGAAGCCTTAGCGTTTCTTGGTAAAGTAGTCGAACTTACTAAAAGATGGGATGAAGCCTAACCTAGAGGAACACATCAGATTAGGAACCCACAATTTGGAAGAGGTAGTGCCTATCATTTGCAAGAAAACCTAGAGGTTAGAGCTGAGTTGTCCTTCATTCGCTAGAGAATTGATTAAATCATTGGTGGACCTCTTACTAAAGTCAACATGTTTAAAGAGGAAATTAGGCAATCTATTTCATGCTATATTTGTCATTCATACAACCATCATGTTACTAGGTGTCCTTCAAGGCCAATTGAACCTTACTAAATACATAGAAACACATTATCAGGAGTAAACCGTAATGAACCATAAAATGGAACATATATAGAAGAAAATGGAACTTATGCAACTAACTCTCTCTCAACTAGTTAAAAACTCTCTTAATCATGGACAAAATGCCCAATCTTCTTATCCTACATTGAATTTACCAAATCAAGAAGAAATAGGAAATAAGGGAGAAATTCCACCCAACTTCAAAGAAGTGAAATTTGTCATAACCCTAAGAAGTGGTAAACAAATCCAACAACTTGATCTACCTCCCTCATAAGATGAAGGGGATCATGAAAAATTCGTGGAAGAGGAAAAGGAAGAAATAATAGAAACCGAGGAAGTGATTGAAACACCTAATAGTAATACACCTAAGGAATTAATTAATATCGAGGAAGATCATAGGAATAAGATGCAACTTCCATTCCTTAGTGCACTTCGAAGTAAAAAGAAGGACAACAATGCACCCGAAATTTTCGAGATCCTTAAACAAGTAAAGGTCAATATTCCATTATTAGATATGATCAAAAGAATTCCACCTTATGCTAAGTTTCTCAAATATTTATGCATTGTTAAGTGATAAGTGATAATTGCTCAAAAGTGGCATTTTTAAGGGCTTAACTTCTATATCTTTCTACCCTTTTGAGTGGTAATTACCCTTAATTAACCAATTATGCAAAATGTTGATCCCAAAAGCAAAGTTACTAATGTTTCCATCTAGGTTATGCATTTTGCAGGTTTTTGAGCTTAAATGCAACACTTTGGGGAATAAGTGAAGATCTGAGACTCTCGGGGAAGACTCACTCACCATTCAAGGTCATGGAACCATGGAAGGACGAATTTAGAACCTGGTGGAAGGCTTGGAACCAAAAAATCATGAAGAAATTCACCAACATGAAAATTGGCACTCATCCACTTTTGAGTGCGAGTTACTCCCTGTTGTGTGACCAAAACATGTTTGCACATTTATGCATTAGTTATGCATGCAAGATTATAACGTTATCACTGAAGGACTACTATCTAATCCCCAGCAAAATCGCCATAAAACTTGTTGTGACCAAAATACATATACAAATTTATGACACTATTACCAAAGGACTATTAACTAATCCCGAACGCAGTGCCATCAACGTGACATCATACTATCATAACCAAAAATCTCTTAGAGTGTAACGATTTAATTTCTGGTTTTGGTCTGAAATTCTGCAAGTGCACAGGTCGACAAGTAATAAAATGGATTTAAGTCCAGATATCGATCCCACAGAGATCTTAAGAAAATTTTCATCAACTACCCTGACTACTTTCAGTGTACTATTTGGACCGTAAATTGATATGGGTTCCCAGCATCCAGCATGAAAGCTGGGGAAATTAACTAGTTCAAAGAGAAATGAACATTCAAATAGACTGAAATAAAACAAATGAAGGAAAATAAATTCCTACAAAAAGAAATGAATACTGAACAGTTATCGTAGGAAGACACATCAAGAGAAACAGTCATAGTGAGCGATCAATTCCTGTAGTTCATACTGAATTAATTTCTTGATTATCTCAAGTTTCAAAATCTGTCCAAGGCAATTGTAGTGCAGCTGGATCTCTCCACGCTCCACATTTCGTTATCTTCTTCTTCCTGATTCTCTCGAATTACAGGGAACGAGATAACTACTTTTAACAAGAACTTCCTTAAGCTGGGTATTTTTCTTTTGCAATATACCCATTTTATGGGTATACACCTTAAGCTCCAAGTTATCGGTCAAACAGGATATACAACTTCCAAATTACTCTTCCTCGAAATTAAAATAGATCGACCTTTCCTTGATTAGATCTCGGCTAACACGGGATTGGCTATTATCAGGGTGAGGTGAAATCTACCTTGTTTAAATAGATAAGTCGTTCAACTAGTTCTTGACTTCCAAGTGAGAAGAGAGGATTTATCTAAGTGAACTTACAAAGCTCAAAGGATCCCCTAATAGCGAGGTTAGTATACGCTGAAAAATGTACATTACTCCCGAGTTATGCCACATTGTCGCCGAGAGAGGACCTCCTTGAAATCAGTGTATGATTCTTAACGGGTATAGTAAGCGTGTCGAATCAAAATCAATAAACCCATAATCTGAAGTAAATTCGTAGCGAAATAGACAAGCAGAATTACTACAGGAAAGATCGGCTACAGCGTTTACTAAATGGAAAATTTGGGTTCCTCAATTCTTCCGAATCACACGAGACAACATCATCAAGTCAAAAGAATAGCGCAATTGGCGAAATCGAATCCCGAAATTTGCCACGAACTTCGATGCATTCCAGTGTAATTTGAAAGAAATTGAATTACGCATTCAGCTTGATAAAACGATAACATTGATCCGAAGAAAAGAAAATAATAAAAGAAAAAATACGAGACAAACATGCGCTCTAAAATAAAAGAAAGAAAGAAGAAAGAAAGAAAGAAAGAAAGAAAATAAAAAGTGAAGCCTAGGCTGCAGTCTCTCCTTTGATGCGCCTCCGACTTGCTTTACTATGCGGGTAGGCTGCGTATTTATAGGAGTTTTCCGGTTGGGCCTAATCCCAGCCTCTTTCTTTGTGGATTTAATTAGCGAGTTGAGGGGTGCGCTCCGATTCGCGACCTCGATTCTCTTGTCGCGACGCCGAACTCATCGACATTGACTTAAAGTTCTGCATCCTATGAACTGGTCGTTCATGTTGTCACGACACCACGCTATGCTTTTGCAGGTTTCAGTTGATCGCTTGCGATGTCGCGACATCATGGCCTTGTCGCGACATCCATTCTAGTCCTTTGCAGTCTTCAATGGTTGTTCCTGATGTCGCGACATCAGGATATTGTCGCGACATGGAAGTCTCACGCACCCTTCCCGCCCCAGTTGTCATGATATCGCGACCTCGGTTTTCTTATCAGCGACATCACTTAATCTTTGCTTTGTAAGCGCAGCGGTTGTTTTTTGATGTCGCGACCTCGGGTTACACATCGCGACATCCCACATTCCTTTAATTTACGCTCCTCCTTGGTACCTAGGCTGTGTTCCCTGCAGCGGCCAGCATCAAATTCCTTCACTTTCTGATATTACGACTTGGTAGGTATGTGAACCATTTGCATCATTGACTCAGCCCAGGTTCTTTTCATTACTCTGCTGATGATTGCACTTTTATTCCACTTATTTACGCATTTTTCTCTTTGCTTTTCTTCTTTCTTCCATTCTACACGCTAATAACAAATGGGTGAGTTTCTTCATATTTACGCAAAGTAATTGTCTCTTTTGATGAAAATTAAAGCGGAAAAATGGACTAAAAATAGACCAAGCTTTTAAACTCGTCACTCACTCCTGCACAGAGTGAGATTTGCACTCACATAAGAGAGTGCGAGATTTTCTCACACTCACACGAGTGAGTGGGAACCTTCGGCTTGGACCTCCAAATGTGTTATAATCAACTAGGAAACATTGTAACTTACATTTGAGGGCCCAAAGGGAGCCAAAAACATGTATAAATATTTTTTTTTATGTTCTATATGAGTTCTTCTTCATTCATGGATGTTGTGACACATCTCATGGAGGAGTAAACCCCTTCCTTGGGTGAAGGTGAATCCAAGGCACAAGTCAAGTGTGATTTGAGAAGCGCTTTGAATACTTTATGTATTGCTAGCGGTAAGGATCTCAGAATAGTCGAATAGGTGGGTTATGGCATACAAGGTTGACACGAGGAAGTTGGATGGACGTGAGAATCTAGTGAGTCTTCTACCTTGGAAACACTGAGAGACTTGGTATGCTTAGTACCACACATTGGATTGTCCCTGGATCTAGTGTAGCCGAACATATATCTCTTCTCGACTAGTTAGAAGGAGATTAGGAACCTAGGGTTGGAGTAAGCTAGTTAGTAGTCATACCGTACTTGAGAGAGTTAGGGATTTTCCTATCTCTTTAGGACCACCTAGGAGGGGTAGAGAGGATCGATTGACATTGATTCCACTCCTTGAGCAGTGAGAAACTTTTCATTTCTCTCTAATGATTCGAGACCTTGTCTTGGGTGAAATACTAGCTCGAGACCTTTTTAATTTGAGTGAATCAGTTCTTTCATCATCTTCTCCCTCATAAAAATCAGATTTCTAATTATTTGCAATTAATTTTTCTTTGAACTAGAAATAGGTTTGGCTATTCTTTGGAAAGAATACCCTTTCAGTGGACAACCCTAAATACCACTATAGCTGCAATAGCTTAGGCTACCCCTAGAACATCAAAGCAACCACGTACCTAGTTTCCAGACTAATCGTTAAGCGAAATCTGAATATCAACAAGAAAGCCTTTTTAACTAAACATGTGAGTGCTATAATAGAAAATAAAATACTAGTGAAGTACAAAGGTCCTAGATGCTCAACTATCTTAGTAATCATTGGAGAACACTATATAGATAGAGTATTGCTAGATTTAGGTGCTAGTGTCAACCTCCTTCCCTACTCAGTCTACACACAACTAGGATTAGGTGAGCTCAAACAAACTCGAATCACTATTTCCTTAGCTTATAGTTTAATAAAAATCCTAAGAGGAATTATAGAAGACGTTATGGTATAAGTCAACAATTTTTACTTTCCAGTAGATTTTGTAGACTTAGATACAACACCGGCTATGAAAGGTCAAAACCATGTCCCTATTATATTAGGAAGACCATTACTTACTACTACAAATGCCTTAATCAATTGTAGGAACGGTCATATGCAAATCATGTTTTGAGATATGACCTTAGAACTTAACATCTTTAATTTTAGGAAAAAACAGGGGACATATGAGGGTGATAAACCCGAAGAAACAAGTGCCATCGAAGCCTTAGTAAAAAAGAACTATTCCAAGCCAACCATTAGAGAAATATCAAATATTCCTAGAAGTAAGCCTAACGTAATCTTAGAGAAAACTATTGCTCACACTTCTGCGTGGAGTGTTAAACCATTACCCTTAGAGATTGATGAAGAACCTAGAGAGAAACCAACTGAACCATCCAAACTAGCATTAAACTTAGTACCAGCCAAATTAAAATATGCCTACCTTGGAGACAATGAGACATGGATGGTAGTAATATCATCTACATTGACTAAGGAAAAAGAAGAAAAATTACTTTAGGTATTAAGACAACATAAAAGGCCATATGATGGAATATATAAGACTTAAAAGGAATAAGCCCTCTAGTATGCACACACCATATCTATATTGAGGATGAAGCCAAACCAGTTCTATAACCACAAAGAAGATTAAATCCGCATATGCAGGAAATGGTCTGAGCTAAGGTATTAAAGCTCATGCTAGAAGGTATTATATATCTCATATCTGATAGTGCATGGGTTAGTGATGAGTATACTTTATACTCATTTTATCAATATGTTTTTCTTATCTTTTTAGTAGTTTTATTATATAAATAAGTGATCTAATGCTCTAAATGTTCAATTTGTAATTAGGTCAACCATGAGCCAATATGGAGCAAAACAAGAGATAAAGCTCAAAAATCAACCAGCACTACACAGCAACAATTCTTGTGTTTGGTATTTTCAGATGCAAGATGACCCCAAATGGAAGAAAACGTTATATGGATGAATTCTACACTTCAAGATCTTTCCAATGGTACCAAGAACACCCAAATCAGATTTCAAATGACAAAGTTATGACTCTTGGTAGTTGAAGGAAGAAGAGAGCTCAAAGAGACCAGTTGGAGAATTTTGTATATTCAGTCTTTATAATGATTTCCAAAGTGTTTTTCCTGGACATATATAGATTCTACACTTCAAGAGCTTTCCAACGGTACCAAGAACACCCAAATCGGAGTTCGGATGACAAAGTATGGTCTTACGAAGTTAGACCAACTGCGAAAATGCGACAGCGTCATGACGTTCCAATGTCAGCGACATTGCGGAGCCTAAAAACGCGACATCGGGCGTGACGTTGCCAAACGACGTCGGCGATGTTGAGAGTTGATTACGAGTGGATTTTAGCCCATTTGGGCCTGGTGGGGGTTTAAAGCTCAAACCGAAGGAGACAAGAGGGAGCGGCTGGGGGCTCTCGGAGAAGGGGACTTTGTCCACCAACTTTGGGACCAAGGAGAAGGTTGGGATTTGTTTTGAAGATTTGGGAGAAGATCATGAGATTTGTGGAAGAAAATCCGAGACTCACCATCATTTGATCGTATAGTTTCTTCTCCCTCTTTTCTCATGTTTTTTATCCTAAGTTTATGATGTATCAAACCTCTATCATGCTTTAAATTCGTAGATCTAGGGTTTTGGTTGTATATTGAACATGGGTTTTATATCTATTTGTTAATGTTCCGTTTTCTATTGTTTCTTGTGAATGCACCTCTATTGATTCATACTTGGTTCTATTTACATATTGATTTATGGCTAATCTGATGTGGTAGTGGTTCTTCTTGAAGATGCGAGAAGGGAGTAAAGGAACTAGACATAGATGAATCAGCCCTAGTGGCAGTAGTGTAGAAATTATCGGTAATTAGGAGCGTGTGAGACTTTTGGATCTTAAAAGCATCTCTAATGTTTGGGTTGACTGAGAAGCAAAAGACCTAGTGTTAGTTATTTGGGTTATTCGGCCTCGAGAGAGGCCTCAGTGTGAATTTAGACAAGAGTTGCCTCTCGAAAAGCATTTTCATGAAACAATAGAGTAGAATTTTGACTTAGATCTAAGAGGATTGTCCAATTGCCAAGTACCTAGAGATTTATCATCTCTTGGTATCCCTTAGTTGCGATCTTCATTGATTGAATTTAGAAATTTCATTAGTTTAGTTTAAGTCTTGTTTTACTATCCAAATTGTTAGTTTTGGATATTAAGTATTATAATTTTTGTACTTAGCATCCCCATTTTCCTGTGGATCGATATCGTACTTAGGTACACTTTATTACTTGACGAGCGTATACTTGCGCGGAATAGGCGCCCTTTTTATATTTTTCTGCATAATTTTATATACACATCACAAAATACGCCTATCAGTTAGTCCAACACAAGTGGTGTCTAAGAAATCAGGAATAACCATGGTGTAAAATGAAAAAGGAAAAGACTTACTACCAAATGGAGAGTATGCATATACTATAAGAGACTAAACACTATAACTAGAAAGGATCAATTTCCATTGCCATTCTTAGATCAAGTCCTTGAAAGAGTATCATGACATCCTTTCTACTGTTTCCTAGATGGTTATTCCGAATATTTCCAAATATAAATTACTATCGAAGACCAAGAGAAAACCAATTTCACTTGTCCCTTTGGTACCTATTAAGACCCGGATTATATATACCATATATATATATATATATGCTCTGCTCTTTCTCTGCACCTATATATATATATATATATATATATATATATACACACACAAAATTAATAACACCTATTGCAAAGGACTATTAGTTAATCCACGACATGACACACAAAAACTGTTCTGAGACCAAACTATATGATGCGATCGGTGTATGCGGACTTAGTGCGCCTCAAGAACTAATGGGTCCCAATAGCAGTGCCAAAAACTTGTTAGCCAGATATGTAGATGAAAAAGATTGGTTGCTCTTTATGTAAAATGTATTCATTCATAAGTGGGTTGGTCTTGATTCTTTACTGAGTGCACAGTCGTACAAGTTATAAAAGTGGATATTTAAAGTCGAGATATCCACAAGGAATTATGATAAATCAAAAGACCAACTACCCCAACTACTCAAGATCATTACTATTTGAACTCTACTGTTAAGATGATGAGATGACTAAAAAGAATTTTAATCCTAGATTCAATTCCTTAATATACATGAAAGTAATTTTTAATAAAATGGGTTTTAGAATTCATTGAGTGAGACAAAACTGGATATAGATCAATGAGTAATAATCAATCTCTGCATCCTATCAATTCATAGCTGAGCCATAAATTGGAAAACTGAGTTTGTTAAAGATGCATGGTAGTATAGTTTAGATTTCTTGCTTAACCATACTTTTCACTGGTTAAAGGTTCATATTCATTTCTGAGACATGATTCTAATCAGTTACTTGTAGTATGTAACCCTCTTTCTAAGATTTAAGTATTTTTCCTTTTTAGTACTTCATACCCAGATCTTAGGAGTGGAGAATTCTTACTCCCATAGATAGGATATTGCAAGCCTTCTCCAATTTGATTGATACCTCATCCTTCATTTCTGATGAAAATTTCCATCTTCTTGATTAGATCTTTGCTAACACCGGATCAAAATTAATTCAGTAGAAAGATAAGAGACCTCTAAGTGACTAAACTGATACTTCAATCAACTATCCTAAAATTACGAGTAAGTTGGTTATCTATCTGAGTAACCCATCAAAGTTCATTAGTTCCTCAGTATTAGTCTACCACTAAGAACACTCTACTCTTGGGTTCTGACCTAATTGTCCACTTGAGGTCTCTGGGGAAATCAAAGTAAGATCGGGACCTTTCTTGATTTTGACACTAGTCACGGGAACAAATAAATTCAAAAACAATACTAATAAAATAAATTCAAGAATTCTAATTAAGGCGTTCTTCCACCTTATGCATAAAAATGACTATCATCATTGACCCATTTCCAGAGAGCTCAACTTTTCAAAGCTGGTTCACTCATAGTGTTGACTAACTAATCCAGGAAAATTCAACGAAATCATAAGCATTTGAAATAAATGAACTTTAGGAAACTTTCCATCCTCCCGTTTTGTCGAGATAGTAATGAGAAAGATGATTTCATAAATAAATTCCATCTCGAAGCTGCACTTCAGTTCAATACCCAAATCTAGAAATCTAAAAGAATACCAACTAAAATCTACATTGAAACTTTACTAACAGTAACTCTACTAAAAAGAAAAAAATAAAAGAAAAACAAAATATACAAGAGTCTTGACACAGATGTCACAGGTTGGAAGTTGCTAGTGCCCCAGATGCGATACATTTATAGACTTTCCAATGTTGGGCCGCACTTCATTAATTGCGTTGTGGATCCCCAAAATTATGGCCCAAATTGGTCGCTCTATCGCTACATAGAAAGTTATGTCAGATGAGTTTCCCCGGTCTTTGTCGTTGTCTCTATCATAGTATCTGATCTTCTATGAGACACATTTTTACGAGCTCTTTCTTGGATTAATGCGACAAAATTTGATAATGTCGTGACAAAATTTTCTGTTAACAATCTTGTTGCTTGTTACCATGAGATGCCTTGTGTCGCGACCTGGGAAACCTGTTGCAACCAACTTCTCATGTCATGCAGCTACAAATTTGTCGACATAGATTTTCCTTGTCGCAACAAAACATTTCCTTTCTGACTGTCAACTTCTGTGCATGCGAGTTTTCTCTATCACGATAGGATTTCTTTGAGTCCTTAGCAATTTCAATAGCGACAGGAAACTCCTTGGTCGCAACAGACTTTTCTTCTCTGATTCTTGTCGCTTGCTGAACTGTTTGTTGCAACATAGAAATCTTTATGGCGACACACTTGCCTTGGCTAATCTTAGTTCTCCTTCAATTTCTGTCGTGACCTAATTTTATTTTGTCACAACAGAATTCTAATATTCTATAGCTTTTATTGTCGCGACATAAAATTTCTTTGTCGTGCATAGATTCTGCCTTCAATTCTTTACTATGTCGCAACATGAATTTCTTTGTTGCCATTCCTCTTGTGTTGCTCTTCAACTCCTTGTCGTGACAGAGAATTCACTTCCTTCATATCTTGTTTGTAGCAACAGAAATAATCTTTATTGCAACAGAAATTACTTCTTGAGCTGGCTTTATGTTAAAAACTTTATCGCAACATAAAACACTTGTCTCAACTGACTTGTGTTATATTCTTGCCCTTTTCTGTCGTGACAGAGTTCATATGTTAGTCTTCAGCCTTTTTATGTTGTGAGGTTCATATGTTAGTCTTGACTCCTTTACTATTTACCTTGATCTGTTGTCGGCGGAGTTAAGGATTGTGCGGCGATTTTCTTTTTCATTCTTCTTGCCAATGTCGAGAGACATAGAACTCTTTGTCGCGACAAAGATTCTATTTATGTCTGAAGTTTAGCCTGGACTTTGTTGCGACATATAGCTGCTGGCTGCTACATAGTCCTTTTGGCCTGCTTGAAATTGTGTCGCGACATATGAAAACTATGCCGCGACAGAGATTGTTGCATTTTTCATTTTTTTTTTTGCTTATTTTCTGCTTGTTTTCTCTCATTTTTCAATTAACACCTTCAAAACAATTTGTGTTTCAAAACACAAAGTGTTTGAACTATGGCTGTGACATAGTTCTTTTGGCCTGCTTGAAATTGTGTCGCGACATATGAAAACATGTGTGACGAGGAATATTGCATTTTCATTTATTTTTTGCTTATTTTTGCTTGTTTTTCTCATTTTCAAGTGCACATACAAAACACAAAGTTGGTGAACATTCCATAATTTGGCATAAAAATAGATTTAAAACTGTTAAAAACATGGCAGAAAAATGGATTAAAAATAGATAAGTTTAAGAATTATCAAATTCCACCAAACTTAAAGTTTTGCTTGTCACCAAGCAAAGAAAAGAAAATTTTGTTCGTCCTTAAATAATTTAGCTTTGATTTTTAAGGACATTTTTATGTTTAAAGCTCAATTGAAGCGAAAACCGTCAGTTGTAAAATTAAATCCATGTTTCAATCTAGAATCGGGAAGATTTTCCATTAAATTCTTGAGCAATGATATTCTTGTAGTGTAAACAATTTAATCATTAAACCACGATTTATTATTGTATGTGTTTAGTCTTTCCTCTTTTTCATGCAGGATAGTTAATCTTCTGGGATAATACTCAGTTGGCATACTCTCTTTCATTTTTTAAAATCCCATATGCTTGTTTATCATATTAATCTCCGCTAATGTAGGCATAACACCACCTTCAGGATCAAATATGTCTTTTAGGCTTGTAATGTGTGGCTTGGGTAATTAGGTAGATAATTGGACACTTTAGGCTCAATTTTACCCAGACTTCACTGACAACTTACACTCTTGCCTTCTTGATGCATACTTGAATTCTCTTGATTGTAAGTCTCTAACCTCCTCATCAGGTTTTGTGCATCTTTATGCATATTCTTCATTGTGATATCTTTTTCTCTTTTCATTGTCCACACATAGAAGATAACTTCTCTTCCTTATTTTAAAAGCTTTTTCACTTTTCATCCCTCACCAAGGTTTGGAATGGTGCAATGTTGGTCTTTTTAAGCTTTCTACCACCCTTAACAAACTTTGGGTTAGTAACTCCCATACCCGATGACATTAGGGTACTAGGTGTTGAACACCCCTAAGAACTTAATTGTTTAAGGGAGGAAGGCTACAAGACCAAACTCATTCCTCCTTGATGTTTTTTTTTTACTTTTCACAACTTCTTTCATAATTCTCTTCATCTCTTCTTATCTCTATGCATTGTCTTTCTCAACCCTGTTTATCCTTACTCTACAACTTAAAATAATATTCCCGAACTTGTCCATTTTATGTTATTGATGTATTTTGTCTTGTAATCTGGACAAATAAGGGTTCTTTACATAGGATTATATTTAAAAAGGAAGAGAATTGGGCTTCTCATTTCTTAAGTTGATGATGAGAATGGCTAGGCTTTCGAATAAGGAACTAGTGTATATGCTTATGCATATCATAGGAGTGAAGCTTTGAAAATCTCAAACTTAAGGATGGCAAATCCTTTCACCATTAATTAGTATTGCCTAGGATTTTGCCTTGACTAATAATCCAGCAAGTTTTTGCAGGACATTGGAAGTCTTGTGATGGATCTCTACGAAGATATTCCTAATCATAACAATTTGTTTTGAGTCATTTTTTGACCATGTTAAAGCTTATCGAGTTTATAACAAATTGTTCAAAACAAATTATGGGTCTTATATGTTCCATCCAATTCATTAAAGCCTTCACTTGTTGTAGTTCAACATTTATTTATAACCTTGGCTTTCAATTCCATTCATTTTCATCCACCATACTAATGCATCTGTCCAGTTGTTTGTTTGGTTTCCAGATTTGTTGCTGTGTTGTTTAAGAAGTTAAGAAGTTCATTCTAATCAAGTATTCAGCTCAAAACAATCCAACACAACCACAATTTTATTCTTTAATCAATTCCAATCAACCAAACATGTTGTAGCGATTTAACAATTAGATCCAAGTAATTGGTTTTTCATTTATTCAACTAAGCTATTTACCACAAGTAAAAAATTCCTAACTATTAAACATGAAGGAAAGAAAATTTAGACAAAACAAACAAACAAAGAAATGAACAAAAGATTAAATAAAAGTGAACACTAAACTTTACGAATTTTCTATTTTATTGATATATGGGGGTTTTGATTTTGGTACAAAAAAAAGGGAGAAGAGATGGAAGAAATAATTGTTCATTTATTTTTTACTCCTTAAAGCCTTTTCCTTGGCAGCTTCCATTCTTAAGTATTCTTCAACCTCCTCTACTAGGGTTAATTCTTTCTTTTATTACACTAGCGGCTTTATTTTTAACTGATTCTTTACAAGGTTCAGAAGGTCCTTCTTCATCTGGATTTGGGTTAGAGAATGGTATTGGAGGGTTTGTTACACCTTGAGGGACTACCGTGTAAGGCACACAATCTGAAATTCTGATTTGTGGCAATGACACTCTTGTTTGGTTGTCTTCATAGCCAGTCTAAAACCTTTCCATTGCTTTACATCGGTTCTCGTTGCCTTTTAGCTAATGATTCAAGGAGTGTTCTGCTGTTGACTTGCTCATAGGTCATTAGGCGAAACTTTGCTTGCAATGTGCCAAACTATTCAACCAGTTCTGGTCCATTTTTTCCAATTCAGCTCTCCATTCTTCATCTCTTTGTTTCAATGCATCCTCAGTTACGATCCCTTCTTAAACTCCGTCAAAATATTCATCTTTGAGCTGAAGTTGGATTTTTAATTGATCATCCATTTCTTTCATCTCCTGTTTCATGGATTTTAGCATCTCCATCAGTTTTGCATTGTTACATTGGTGCCGTGAACCTTCAGCTTGTTCTTGATGGATTTTTCTTAGGTCTGGGGATGCATTCCAGTTGGGGTTTTAGCTTTCTGAGTCTTCGCCGGGATGGACTTTCCCTCTGTGATGGCTCATTGCATCATTCCCCCTTTCTTCCTCCACCTCTATTTCTTTCTCATTTCCTCTGTTTTTAGGACCTTTAGTCACTCTGGTCAAGGTCAGAGGAGATGCCCTGGGGTATGTTTCTTCTTTTTCCCATTTTTCCTCTACTCCCCCAAGAAGGCAAAGGTTGGTGATTGTAGTGGGGTGTGGAATCAAACCTCTGCATCTGCTTCTGGAGTAGCTCAAGATAGAAATTTTAATTATCTTCCCCACATTAATTTTATACCCTTTCAGCAATACATAGAGGAGGATTGCTTCGTTCCTTCTCACTGTGTTGAGGTGCTTTGATGGAAAAAGCATTGAGCTTATAAAATAGAACCGTACCTTAGCCTTTTCAGTCAAATCACCTATGGCAATAGATTTATAAAGGGTTTTCTTTGTCCCCTTCCATTTCCTTTTAATGGATGGAGTCTATCTTTTGAGTACTCGGCTCCTTCGTGGTCCTCTTGAACTTTGAGCCGTCTTCTGCTGTAATATTGAGCAAATCTATTTATCTCTACTCTGCTGAAATCTATCCATGTTTCTCTGACATATACTTTCTTTCCTTCTTCTTCTACCAGATTAGCAAAAATTAACTCACGATCACGACACAACCCGGGTTCTTTGTGCTAAGCTAGTGTTGCTATTCTCTCTTTCTCAAGCATTTGAGAAAGGAAATCAGCTTTTTGAATCCTCTTCGGCTATGAAACCTCTTTCATGAGCTTTTTCTCCATTAAAGTTGTTTCTTTGTCTGAGATCAAGCTTCTTACTTTTTCATTTCTACGTGCGCGCCAAGCTGCTTGGTCCACGATGAGTCAAACTCATTCGATTTTAATCCATTTTACGAATTGTTATTTTTGCAGATAAAAGTATTGATTCATATCTTGGCTGTGGATATCTTACTCAAATTCAATTTTGCGAAAATTACAATGGGGCTGGTCTAACAAAACCCCGACAGTCTCAAAGCAGAAATGAGGTTGCAACTTAAAATTGGAGTCGTGACAAGAAGCTTATCAATTCGATTATTTCAGTCATGCATCCGCAGACTAGTATTGAGAGAGAAATAGAAGGCTTTATCAAACTAGTCGTGACTGGAAATTGAGGCTACGATCAGAAGTACCAAGGCAGCCAGTAATAGAAGTTGCGACCAAGAAATCTTAGGTCGCGACACCACACTAAGGTTGCGACGCCAATTGAAGACAACTGAGGTCGTGACGCCAATCTGAAGTCGCGATGTTGATCCATTTATTTGGTCAAGGATCTCAAAGAGGAAGTGCGACCAATTATTAGTCGTGACTTTGAAGAAACAGAAGTAAAAATCAGGTCACGATACGTTTGAACAAGCGGATAATGCAGCGAAGCAGGTAACCATGAGGTCGCGACACCATCTTGAGGTCGTGACCTAAAATAGAAGGTGTAATGAAGAAACCGGTTGCAACTAAGAGTCGAGGTTGCGACCAGAAGAAAGGCAAGGAATATCAAAAGTGGTCGTGACCAAGTATTAAGGTCGCAACTTAAATTCAGAACATGTGAAGGCAGAAAACAAAAAAAAGGAGGTCGCGATCAATCATTCGAGGTCGACACGAAGAAGTCTTGGCAGTCAAAATCTAGGTCGTAACCCGAGGAAAAAGAGTCTGACCTAGAGTTAAAGTGATAGAACCAGAAATGTGGTAGTGACCTAAAAATGAGGTCGCGACGAACAATGCAACAAGGAAAGAAGTCCGGCTTCCCGGAAGCGAAGTGGTGACAACAAAAGCGGTCGAAACCAAAAGCGGGGTTGTGGCGAATGCGATGAAAGGAGCGAGGTTGCGACATGGAACTATGGTCACAACGTAATTTTTAATAACTAAGCCAACAAGATTGCGATATAATTGATGTTGTACGCCAAAAGCGTGCAAGGAACCAAGTCACGGCCGAAGTTGCTC
Source organism: Tetrastigma voinierianum (assembly GCA_016808115.1). Lineage (NCBI taxonomy): Eukaryota > Viridiplantae > Streptophyta > Magnoliopsida > Vitales > Vitaceae > Tetrastigma > Tetrastigma voinierianum. The sequence continues at coordinate 1,653,320 of JAEQBH010000013.1, read as the reverse complement.
GAATTATGGCCCGAGCGAGAGTGCAAATGAGAGAAATCGGTCCCGACTTGTCGGTTGAGGTCGCGACATGAACGATGAACTAGGCTTCTTTTCGTTAGTAAAATCCACCTGGTGCTTTTTGGAATTAGGCCCATTTTCTTTTGACAGTTATAAATAGACTTTTGGAGAATAGTAAAGTAGCCTCCGTCTTCGATACCCAGAACTGGGAAAGGAGAAGGACTCATTATATATTTTAGAATAGATTTTTAATTTTATTTTATTTTCTTTCTGGATCTGAATCCGTGAACCGTGTAGAAATGTTGAAGCTGGATTTAATTTCTGATTTTCTTAATACAAATGCCGCCTGAAATTAATGGATTCTAGACAAAGTGCAGGTCGTTTTCTCACTTCCTCATTACCAATTACGATCGGTGTGTCGATCAATGATCTATTGTTGGTTGTAATGCAGTATTTAGAACGCAGCTTCGCTAGATTGGATCTATCTTAGTTACAGTCTTTTCTGCGTAATTTAGAGAAAAATACTTGGATTGGGATTTATTTAATTAATGTTGTTCTTGAACTATCCCGTTCCCCCGATGATAAATGCAGAATGCCCGGTTCGAGGTGTTTCTTGCTCACGATTTCCAAGAGCCTGGCGACACGAGTTAAATTCTGAGAGCTTGGAGTATTCACTTGTGGGTATGTTAGACTATCATTGATGAACTACTAAGCTCTGAGGGTTAATTAAATAAATTCCCTTTTCACTCATAATTGATGTTGGAGGGGAGCATTTATCAATATAAATAATCAGAGATTTCACCTTAATCTAAAGAAATTGACCTCGTGTTAGTTGAGATCGATGAAGGAAGAAGAACCATTAGATTTAAAAGGATGAGTCTCAATTAGATGGTAGAAGTTTTGCAGTAACCTACGAGAAGGAAGCAAAGATCTATGATCTCGAAATGGGTATGAAGTATTGAAAGAAAAATACCGAGATCTTCTGGCTTCCAAAAAATACAAGTAGTGGTTAAATCCTTGTCTTTGAAACGGGGGCCCTTAACCGATGAACATAGAAATCTAATTTCATTGTTAGGCAATCTTGGACAAATCAAACCATTGGTAAGGCGAACAATGCATTTTTAATGCGAGGTGGAGGTACATTTCCACGGTATTTCTTTGATAGTGTCCATTTCTCACGAAGCGGTGGAGTCCGATAATTTTGATCTTATTTTAGTTGTTGCTTGTTACTCTGGTTACATAATTGTTTACAGTTGATGATTATTAGTTGCTAGATTAAACTCTCACTATCCATTTCAAGTTCAAATAGCAAGGACCTTAAGTAGTTGGGGTAGTTGATTTCTAATTCTTGTCAATCTCTATGGGAATGATATCTGGACTTACATCAATTTTACTGTACAACTATGACACATTGCCAGTGTCATAGACTAAGCAAAATTTCGAATCCTGATACAGAACTTTTATTCGTTAAACACGTCTATCAATTTTAACACAGATCTGAAGATGAGTTTAAGGCTCTTATAATTATGTTAATTTTGAGGAGTTTAATTACATATAATCAAATCTGAACAGTCCTCTTCCTTTTGATTCTCCTCGAACTCTCTTACTTCAACTCTTTCTTCCTCTTGCACTTCCCTTGACTGAGTTTCTTGAACACTCTCTTCCTCCACTTATGTGTATGCTTCCATCATTTCGTTTAGGTTTGGAACCAGGTGCGATGGCTCAGACATGGTCAAGATAGGGTTTTGGTACTCTAGGGTTTAGAAGGTAAGAGGAGGGAGATTTTGTTAAGGAAGTTGAGAAGGTTGATGGTTTATGAGAAAGGTGGCCTTTCAGATTTCAAAAATCTTCTATTTATAAGCTAACTGTTTTGTGTTCCTTCGTTAAATGTCACGACCACAACTGACCTAGGGTTTGTTCCATTTTTAATACTATTTCGCGACATACAGAAATAATTGTCGCAATAGAGTTTTGCAATCACTTGTGGACAAGGTCAGTCAAATGTCGCGACATTGCGAGAAATGTTGCGACATTATTTCTGATGCTCATTTGAATCTATGTCGCGACAATGAAAAATCTTTGTCGTGATAGAAAATGTCCTTTTCAATTTGAGTCCAAAATCGATTATGTTGCAACATAGAGAAATTATGTCGTGACATTGAACTAAGAACTGAAATTGCATCACTCTCGGTTTCCTCAAGACCTTTCAAAACAAGGTGTATTCACTCATACCCATCCCGAACATACTTGTGAAGACTGTTTCAATATCAAAGACCTTCAATTCAAGTATGAACAATAACATTTTATTTCTTTATTCAAGAAAATTAGCAAAGATGATGTTCAGAATAACTAAAATAAAATCACATTCCCCCAAACTTCAATTATGCATTATCATTAAAAACAAATTGAGGGAAATAGAAATACTCCCCCTTGTAGATATTTTCTGCATATTTCAGTTTAAGACAGTGTGCTTCATAATAAAATTCATCTTTAATATAGCTTCAGTGTCCTGAAAAATCAACAACCACTAAAAAATAAAACTTTTAACATAATTAAAACTGGAAAATCAAACACACAAAATCTAACAACATTAATCTAACTAAAAAAAAAAAAAATTTAAAATTCCGCTTGGGTTGCCTCCCAAGAAGGTGCTTAGTTTACTGTCTTTAGCTAGACATTTATGATAAATTCTTTATTTTCATTATCTCCTATATGCTCTTGATACAGTGCATTCTTCCTCAAATTTCTTTCAATATGCATTTCATCCTACATCTTCTTGTTTCCTTGCAATTCATTGTCACCTCTCAATGAAGTATGTGTGAAATCTTTTGGATTTATCTTTGTACTATTGGGAAATGCATTCCTTGATTGGTTTTTCAAGTAAAGGGCTAGCTATCCTACTTGAGTTTCCAAGTTCCTCAATGAAGCATTAGTTTTTGTCTGAAACACAGTTGTGTTTGCTTGGAAAATTTCAAGTTTAGAAAATATTTTCTCATGCAAATTCAAAATTCTCATGTTTTCTAACATGAAATGCAACATATGATCTTCAAATGATTGAGTCTTTTTCTGACCCTGATATTCTCTTCTATTGTCCTTCTACTGCTGCTGTTCTTGGAACTTGGGCTGAGCATAAGCCTGATGGTAACTCTGTCTAGAGTCTGTGACCTGTGTAACTCCTCCCGCCATATGAAAAGTTTTCATGGTTATCGGTCTTTGGTGTATAGTGTGTTGGCGAGTTAGGTTTAGGCTTGAAGTGATAACTTCTTTTCTCATTCATGTACTTGGTCTCCTCAACTTGGTAGGGCTCTTCTTCAACTGGTCCCTTAGCATTGTTTCTAATTCCTTCTTTTACTGCACCCACTTCATGTGCAGTATGCATTCTTCTTTCATTGCTTCCTAGTTTGTTCATCACTGCTTCCAGCTTTGTTTTGATGGCAGTCATACGATTCAGCTCAATTAAACCACTTCCCCCTCAGTCTTGCTGCTCACGAAGCCGGATGGAACCTTGTAATTGCATTTAGCAAGATCTTCAATCAGCCTTTCCTTCTCTTGCACTTCTTCTCTTAAAAGCCCCATAGCAGGATGCATCAATTATACCCTTGGAGGCATAATTCATAGCATGATAGAATATATCCATCTGAGTGGTCAAATCTATTCCATGCATAAGGCATCTGTTTAACAGTCTCTTTTATCTCTCCCATGCATTGTAGAGGCTCTCATCTTCCCCCTGCTTGAAGACAATTATTTCTCCTCTTCTCGAGTTAGAGTTTGGAGGAAAAATGCCTTTCATATAAGCCTCACTAACTCTTCCTAATTGTTCAGTCCGGTAGCAATGAGTCGAGCCAAGTTGCTACCGTCTCTTAGTGAGAAGGGAAGAGCTGTAGCAATCATATGGTCTCACCCGTTGAGTTTAGCATTTATGGCCATCATGAATCTTCCATATGCTCATTGGGATCTTGGAGGATGACCAATAAGCGTCTTTGTTATGCCATAGTAATCAATGCGGCTTCCGGTTCAAAATTGTTGGCTTATGTGAGGTTGTCTCGCGTGATACTCCTTGGATGTAGGCCTCCAAAAGTCCTCCATAGTATTAAGCCTCTGAGGTCTCTTTGCTTCTTCTTCTTCTTCTTCCTTCGGAATAGCCTGCAGTCTTTCTCTTTGATTTGCCATACTTCTGGATTTTGCACTTGTGATCTTCCTCAGATTCTTCAGTGTTCTCTTAATTTTAGTGTCTAGAGGCAACATATCTGCTTCTGGTTTTCTATGCATTTAAAATCTTCGTGAAATAGAAACATGTAGATCGAATGATTATGTAGAGGCAGTTATCTCTATTTAAGCTCATAGAAATTTCGATAGCTTCTTAAACTCTTTGCTATTAAAACTTAGTTTTGTGATTTAAAAATTTATAATAATAAAGAAAAATGTTCAAATTAGTAAATCCATTTTGGATTTAGAATAATCTTCATTCATCAATCGATCCGCGGCGCAGCTTATTCTGAGACAAGCGTATGATACGTCGGTGGATGCCAAACTTCCGGTACTGCCACTCAAGAACTATTAAGTCCTCGATAATGGCACCAAAAACTTGTTAGCCAGATGCTTGTGTAGATGAAAATATTGATTTGCTCTTTTTCTAAAATGTATTCTTTAAAAATTGAGTTGGTCTTGATTACTGCAAGTGCATAGGTTGTACAAGTAACAAAAGTGGATATTTAAAGTCTAGATATCGTTCCCGCGAGGAATGATGATAAATCAAAATACTAACTACCCCAACTACTCAAGATCATTACTATTTGAACTCTACTATTATGATGATGAGATGACTAAAAAGAATTTTAATCCTAGATTTAATTCCTTAATATGCAGGAAAATAATTTTTAATAAAATGGGTTTTAGAATTCACTAAGTGGGACAAAACTGGATATAGATCAATGAGTAATAATCAATCTCTGCATCCTATCTATTCATATCTCAACCATAAATTGGAAAATTGAGCTTGTCAAAGATGCATGGTAGTATAGTTTGGATTTCTCCTGGCTCCATACTTTTCTTGATTAAGGTTCTTATTCATTTACGAGACATGATTCTAGTGGATTACTTGGGTATGTAATCCTCTTTCTAGATTTAAAGTATTTTTCATTTCGATTGCTTCATACCCGGATCTTGGGGTGGAGAATTCTTCAACCATAGACAGGATATTGCAAGCCTTCTCCAATTTGATTGACTTCCTCATCCTTCATTTATGATGAATTTCCATCTCCTTGATTAGATCTTTGCTAACCTTTGGATCGAGAATCAATTCGTGAGAAGAAGAGACCTCTGAGGTGATTAGCGATACTTTGTTCAACTATCTAAACTTACAAGTAAGTTGGTTATCTATCTAAGTAACGTAAGTTCGTAGTTCCTTAGTATTAAGTCTACCATGTACCCACAAGAAACTGCTCTATACTATCGATTCTTCATCTATGTGTCCCTGAGGGCCTCTAATCCAGTTAAGATACAGGACCTTGCTTGGGTACACGTGATTCGTGTCTAGTAGGGTAATTAGAATCAACAATATTTATACCTAATACCTCATACTGCCGTAGCCTTGCTACTGCAGTACAATGGCTCTAGGGTCGAACACATGGATGGGTTTTCTTCGCACAAATGACTTGTAGTAAAATTCAAAATGGTGAATTTTTTTTTGATTTTAAGGTTTGATAAAAGCAGGGGGGTTTGATGATTGGCGAATGAATTGAAATAAAATATAAAAAGAAATCTCCTTGGAGTGTTAGGCTACTAGTTTTGAGCTGCAAAGGGAACTAAGGGATCCTAGGCTACCAGTTCTTCATTTAGCTATAAAACTTGACCCTTAGTAATTATCTATTGAAAAATAGCATTCATTGAACATTAATAGTCTCAAGCATTAAAGATGCATCTCCTTGACCCACCTTTTAATGACTAATAAATGGAAACTATCAAATCTCAATGGATCTAACAATAAGCATCCACTGAACCCTAAAAGATTGCCAAGTAAAGGTCATTCAAGGTGCATCTAAGGGATTTGAACCTAGGGTTAAAAGAGAAGACATAAATGCCAATAAATACAGGCGTTAAAAACATGAGAACCCTCAGTTCACCTTAGATCCCTTGCCCAATAGCCTATTCCTCCAAGGAAAGAAGAGGTTTAGCCGCTCATCCTTTGATATGTCATCCTCAGAGACTGTTTGGCTGGTGAGAAAAGCCAGGAGCTGCTGAAAGCTTGGGCCAAAATTTTTATTAATGATCAAGATATTTTGTTACAGTGTAGCTTGGGGATTATATAGTGTCCCAGCTATGCAAAATTACAAAACTATATGAATTGGCCACTATTACATGAAGGGCAATTCAAGAAAAACAAGAAAAAAAATAAAGTTAAGCAGTCAAAAAGGTGGAAACATTTCTTTGTTTGAAATTTTGTAGGGGTTCTTGAAGTGCGAAATTGCAAAGTGTTATACTATTTGCTTTCCTCTACTTTCTTCTTCCGCTTTCTGACCTATAGCTCTGAGTTCAACTTGGATTCTCGGTGATTGAGCTGATTCAAAAACTTTGGCATGATTGGTTCATAAACTACAAAATTTTCCACAAAAAGAGATTTGTAGTATAGTTAGGACCTTAACGTGCCAACCGGGTTAATTAGGCTGATTACTATGCAAAAAGTGCTCAAAACCTGTGATAAACAAAGAGTAAAAAGTAGCACTATTTGGGTAGTAATCACTCCCCCCAACTGACACATTGCTAGTCCCTTAGCAATGGAAGAGAGAGAGTAAACAAAAAGATCAAGTATATATGTACACAAAACAACGAGGTAGTAAAGCGCAACCAACAGCAAGAATCACACAAGACATTGCCCAATAACTATCTTAAGAGACTGAACGCAATGCAAAATTAAGTATCAAAATAGTCTCCTTTCCTAGAGTACCAACCTGAAACTTTCACCAAAACCTAAGTGTTAGCTTGATTAGTTTTCAACGATAGGCTGTCAGACTGCACTCTCCCCCAACCTAGAATATGCCAAAACCTAGTAGACTAACCAGCCTCAATAGATCAAGACCCACTCTTATTCCACAACTTTTTTTTTTTATACGTTGTAAGGGTGCAATGCTACAGGAATCGATCTCACATATGTCCTTGTAGCGGGATCCATAAGATGACTCGACTAGTTGGAGTTTAGGGCATCGAGTCATAGGATTTTCAACCTGCTCTTTAGGTTTCACCCAGGAGCCTATTGAGTTGAGACTCCATCGCCAACAGACATTGAAACTCTGCCTATTCACCCATGTAACGGAACTAAGTCGGTGGCTCTGACCCAGTTGGCTTAGAGACCTGGGCTTTAAGATTTCACCATATACCTGGATGGGTAACAAGGTTTCAAGACAAAGCGTCTCAAATCTTCTTTTCTTTTTTTCTTTTTTCTTTCTTTTTTATTTTTGCTTGAAAATACTCATTAGTCTCTTTTAGGGGGGGTCCATATCTATCAAAGGAGGTCAAGAGTACTAGGCCGGGCTTTTGCATGGCTTAGGAGGCCAGACAATTTTGCAGCTCATCAATTAAACCTAATGTGCACGATGTGTGGTTAGTTTAAAGTGGAAGAAAGAGGTTGAAAACAAAAGAAATTCAACTAGCATCCCACTGAATGAGGCATAGAACCAATCCTAACAATTTGGGACAATGTTTCAATTTCTCTTACTATAGGCTACGCATTACATAAAAAAAAAAAAAAAATGGTTACAGAAGTTGAAGCGTAGCGCTAAAACTTTGCGTATGTATTGAAAATAAGGTATGACTATATTTTCATCATTACAAAAGAAACTAGTAACCTTGGGGTCTTGAACTACACAAAATAGACTCGCTCAAATATTAGCGAAACATAATATAAAAGCCACTTCCTTAAGCTGCTCCCACTTTTGCATTGTCCTCAATGGGGCTCGGATGGAAAGTTAAGAGGAAGAGTGCTACCTCCTCAGCGTGTGCAGGCCCGGTGGGATGTCATCCTCATCTGCGGTGCGAGGAGTTAATCATAAAGTGGAGTGTCTGCTAGCTGCTGTGGCTGAAGATCCAGTGAAGGCGCAGGAGGCTGGATGGCTAGGTATTTTCTGGCTGCTTGGGTGAAAGGGGCTGGGTAGTGCGATGGGCTTGTAGCGAGCTCAGGTGGCTCTGTCTGCGGTAGAATAGCATTGATACGCGTGAGAATGGTTGTGAATGCGGTAATGGCGGTCTTAGTGCGTGCCATCATCTATGCCCGAGCGGTATGGGCGGCCGAATCTTTGAAGTGGTTGAAAAAGTGTGGATTGCATCCATGATGGCTAGAAAATCACGAGGAGATATAGAGATAGACTGCATGGGTGGTCCTGAAGTACTACATCAGTGAAATCTGAGATTAAAGCCTTGGAGGTCTGAGAGGAAGAAGGTAGTGGGACGGAGTGGTGATGGTGCTGCGGAAAGCCTAGGAATCTGGGGCTCATAACGAGCCGCTGCGGGCGGTGATCTTTCTTGGTTGATCTCATCTGGCGGCTCATCTTACTTGCCGAATCCTGGTAGTGGAGGTGAGAGCCTGAGCTGAAACCACTTCTCAACAGTAAATATAGCCTTGCAAACACGAAGGTGCTCAAGCTGGGGCTCGGTAGGAAAACCAACGTGCTCTAGCACCTGAGATAGTAGCCTTTGAAATAAAAGGAGAATGGCCTCTACCCGGGAGGTTCTTGCGATGAATCTTGTCTCAGGTGGGAAGAGGAGTATGTCATGATAAGCTCATGGGCTGCTTAAAAATCTCGTAAATGTGATGAGCCTTGATACATCATATACGCCTCTACACTTAAATCTTTGCAGTGGAAACAAGTTGGACCATAGTATGTGGTCTACCAAGTCTACTCTTAGGAGGGAAGTATCTCTGAGTGAGGCTGGGCCTTAACGGATGTGTCATGAGAATCTGGGCCATCTCGAGGTGAGGGATGGGGCCACTGTTTGTACTCTGTTGAATTGGCGAGAACAACCAGAATATTGAACATGGTAGCTATATCAATGGACAAGAGTATGCCCTCTAGGCCATCTATAGAGAAATGCGGTGCATGGATTGGGATCATACACGGAGGTCATCAGCGTGATGAACTCGATGGCAACATGGGGTGAAAAATTGGCACGAAGTCATGAAGGGCTCCCGGGGGTACCAGCACAAACCGCATGGGAGTCTGAAGCGGTGGAAAGGCACAGAAAGTCAGTAAAGTGCTCATTGTGTAGATCCTTACTATGGTGGGGTACCGAGAATGGGGCCACGGTGGAGGATAAACCTTGATAATGGAGCTGGGGCGATCACGAGGAATGTCGGAAGTGGACCCTATGTAGGTGATGAAGGGGATGCTCTGAGTAGTGAGCTAGATGATTCACGAACGAAGTCACGAGGCCTCTTTTTGAAGTGGAGCCTCTAGATGGCGTGGGTGAGGAGGGAGGGAGGGGATGGGGTCCACCTGTGCAGAGTATCTCTGGTGGGTAGGAGTAATAGGAGCGGGTGGCAGAGATGTCGGCCGGCGGCAACAATAGGTGTGGCGGGGCCGGGGCGACGGGGCGGGTGCGCGGAGGCGGAGGGGCCTTGACAGCGGGTTGGGGAAGAGGGTCGCACGTGAGGCCTGTTGCTGGAACTGTGTCCATCGCGGGTCTTCACCATAGCCTGATTGGGAGAAGGATGGAGAAAATGGAAATGAAGAGGGAGATGTTCTTCTGGGAGGAGGATTTGAAAGAAATGAAATGAAATGAACAGGATGGGGATATATATATAAAGGGCCAGGGAAGGTGAAGAGCCTAGGGCTATTTAGTGTCCATGAATGGGCACAAAGTTTAAGGTTTAGTGAATTGGGGAGGAATAAATGGGGTTTTTTTAGGAATCGTATGTCAGAAATGCGGAGTTGCAAGAATCAACATAGGCTGAAATTTCACAACTCGCGAATTGCCTTCTACTACGAAAACCGTCCCTCGAGCAACAACTCCCGCAAAACAAAACACGCAAAGAATAAGAGCAATGTATGGAAACTACAATTAGAACTAGGCTAAAACTAAAGAAAGCATGTAGGAACAAATATAAAAATTAAAATGAAACAAACAAAATCTAACAAAAAGAAGTGGCCTTTTTGAGTCTCTAGAGAGACCGAGCCCACTCAGAGTAGCTTTTCAAACCTCTCGGGGGTCAAGGAGGGGGAGCTCCTCCTTGTCTGGTGTGAAAGGGACTGCATATGGCGTTTCCTTAGCCATTCACCTTTGAAAAACCTTGTTGTCCTTTGGAGATGAGTAATTCACTTTATCGGGTGTAGACTTCATGGACAATTTCGAAAAGTGACTACTCCACCTCGATTATCGCTGGAAAGAGATACAACTTGGAATCATAGAACAACACTTAGTCCCCTTTTTCGAAATTCTTCTGAACAACCATCTGGTCATGCCACTTTTTCAACCTATCTTTTGCAATTTTTGAGTTCACGTAGGCATCATTCTTCTAGCCTCCAGCCACTAATGCTCGAGGAACCTGAGGCCAAGCCTTCCCAAGCCCAGTTCAACTCTCGATCGCTCCACCATGCCTTTGCACTTCTATTTCACAGGAGGTGATGCTTACCATAAACCAATGATAGGGGGACATTTTCGAGGTTGAAGGCTATCCTCAGAGGGCCCACAAAGGAGTCCAACACCAGGGACCAAATTTTACTGTGTTCACCACTTCATCATAATGGTTTTCGATTTCTCCTCGTCGCCGCCTCCACCGTCCACTAGCTCTGGCATTTGGTAAGGTGGCCACTTTGTGTTTCACTCCATACTTAGCTAGGAGGGTTTCAAAGGGTTTGTTGCGAAAATGTGAACCTCCATCCCTAATTATGGCCTTAGGTACCCCAAATCTGGAGAAGATGTTTTCTTTTAGAAACTTCAAGACCAATTCCCATGGTCATTATCAGAGGAATCGCCGACCACTTATACATAGTCAACCCTCTCTACCCAAATATACGAATACCCAAAAGCTACAGGGAACGGTTCCATGAAATCCATACCCCAAACATCAAATAAGTCCACTAATAGATCTGCTTAAGGGCATCATGACTAAGCAAGAAAGCCCCTAAGTTCCGCATCTATCGCACCTCTAAGATATGTTGTGAGCATCTTGGAAGAGGGAAGGCCAAGAGGAATTTGATTACACTTCATGGATGTTTTCTGTGGAAGTTTAAATGGCCACCACAATCACTTTCATGGCAGTGGTTGACAATCCCTACTGCTCTCCTTCGTGGACACATCTTCTACTATTTGTCTCGCACAATATTCAACATAAACGGCCTATCCAATAAAAGACTGATCAAGAAGTATTTCTTGTCCTATGCTTTCCATTAAGTGGGGGTCTCCCTTGTTGCTAAGAAATTGACAATGTGGGCATACCAGAGAGTACTCTGTACCAGCAGTAGAGACTCTTCAGGAAACTCATCATGAACTGTGTGGGGCCATGTGGTTGTGGAGATATGGTCAGCCTGGAGAGGTGATCTGCTACAACATTCTCTACCCCTTTCTTGTCCTTGATCTGCAGATTGAATTCCTGGAGTAGGAGAACCCATCTAATGAGCCTCGCCTTTGCATCTTGCTTGGTTAGGAGGTACTTCAATGCAGAATGGTCCGTGAAGATGATAATGTTTGACCCCACCAAGTATGCTCGAAATTTGTTTAAGGCATAAACCACCGTGAGTAGTTCCTTCTCTGTGGTGGTGTAATTTCTGTGAGCTTTATTCAGATTTTTGCATGCATAATACACCACATAAGGCTTCCCATCCTCTCTCTGCCTAAGGACTAGACCAATAGCAAGATCACTGGCATCACACATGACTTCAAAGAGGAGTTGCCAGTTTGGTGCTCTCACTATAGGTGCAGTGGTCAAGTGAGATTTGAGCTCTTCAAAGCTCTTTTGGCAAGATTCACTCCACACATATTTAGCATCCTTTTCTAGTAACTCATACAGAGGCTTGGCAATTTTTGAAAAATCTTTGATGAGCCTCCTGTAGAAGCCTGCATGCCCAAGGAACTGTCTCACTACCTTTACACTCGTGGGAGGTGGCAACTTAGCAATCAACTTGACTTTGGCCTTGTCCACTTCAATCCCCTTTTTGGAGATAAGATGCCCCAGGACAATCCCTTGACTTACCATAAAATGGCATTTCTCCTAGTTTAGCACCAAGTTCTTTTCAATGCATCGATGGAGCACAGTTTCAAGGTTGGTCAAGCATTCCTCAAAAGTATCACCATATAAGGTGATATCATCCATATACACCTCCATAATGTGCTCCACCAAATCGCTAAAAATGCTAAGCATACACCTTTGGAAAGTGGCAGGTGCATTGCAAAGGCCAAAGGGCATCCTCTGGTAGGCATACGTGCCAAATGGACAGGTGAAGGTGGTTTTCTCTTAGTCTTCTACAGCAATCTCAATTTGAAAATATCTAGAATAACAATCCAAGAAGCAATAGAATGGGTGCCCGGAAATTCTTTCCAAAAGTTGATCAATGAAGGGTAAAGGAAAATGATATTTTCTCGTCACTTCATTCAATCTCCTGTAGTCAATGCATACCCTCCAACTTGTGGTAAGGCGGGTGGGCACATCCTCTCCTTTTTCATTTTAAAAAGTGGTCACCCCTGATTTCTTTGGGACAACCTGAGTTAGACTTACCTAGGTACTATCAGAAATGGGGTAAATGATGCCAAATTTACAAGAGCTCGAGAACTCGCACATCACTTCTTGCATATGTGGATTTAGTCGCCTCTGTGGTTGTCTCACTGGCTTGGCTTCCTCCTCCGTGTATATATGATGAGTGCAAACTAATGGATTAATCCCTTTTAGATCAGAGATTTTCCATCAAATGGCTTGCTTGCACCTCCTGAGGGTGTCCAGAAGATTTTCCTCCTACAGGGTATTCAGCAATGAAGAAATCACCATTGGGCAGTGGTTATCCTCATCCAAGAATGCATATTTCATCAAGTAGAGTGGTTCGAGGTCGCCATGGAGGGTCTACATGCTGTCTCCACTGCTATTATCCTTCTTCAAATAACAAATGAATATTTTCCTTTTTATCCAAGGTTCATGCAAGTACATGACTCGCAAAGATCCTCAGAACTCATCGAAGAATCCTCTTTTGGTTCCTTTGTCAACTCCTCCTCAGAGTCAGAATGGAGCATCGTTTCACCTAGATGGTATCAATTTGACAAACTTGCTCCTGATCTTCTTCCACTGGGGGCATGTGCTTTTTGCTCAAATGGAAAATATTAAGTTCCAGCGTCATATTCCCAAATGTTAACCGCATTACTCCATTCTGGCAATTGATGATCGCATTTAAAATTGCCAAGAATGGCCTCCCGAGGATGATGGGCACATAATTGGGTCCCACTACAACCGGTTCAGTGTCAATGATAACAAAGTCCACTAGGTAGTAGAACTTATCAACCTGCACCAAAACATCTTCAACAGTGCCCTTTGGAATTTTTACTGATCTGTCTGCTAAAGATAATGTAATGGTGGTAGGCTTCAATTTTCCTAGCCCCAATTATTTGTATACTGAGTAGGGCAACAGGTTGACACTAGCCCCTAAATCTAATAAAGCCTTCTCCACACAAGTCCCTCCGATATTCACCGAGATGGTAGGACACCCTAGATCTTTATATTTTACCAGAGTTTTGCATTGGATAATGGCACTGACTTACTCCGTAAGGAAAGCTTTTTTTCAATGCTCAACCCTCTTTTTACAGTGCATAAATCCTTTAAGAACTTAGCATATGTAGGGATTTTCTTGATCATGTCCAAAAGAAAGATGTTAACTCTACCGCTTCTCAACACTTCTAATCATGTACTGTTGATAAATTCTTCGCCTTAGTGCTCGAGGAAAAGGTGGGGGTGTGCTATTCTTCACGTGATCTTCTTTAATTACACCTTCCCTCGCCTGCTCTTCTTTCCTCTCGCTTCTTCGGTGGGCACGGGTCGTTTAATCACTCACTCTCAAAGTGATAATCAAGCCACTTCATCTATCTTCGGGAGTTGTCTAATGGAAGAGCTTACTTCATGGACTCCCTTGGGTTAGGTTGTGTCTAGAAGGAATTTTCCTTTTCCTCCATTCATATCAAGTAATAACCTAGAAATCGAAAGTACCACAGTTGTCAAATTTTGGAGCAATTTTAGACCTGTGCCTTTAATCTTTATGTTCAAAGTGCTCTCCACTGTGTCAATTTTCTAGTTTGCTTGGGCATTTACTACTTTCTGCTCCTCTACAAAATTACCCACCATTTTGCTCAAGTTCAATATAACTTGCTCAATTGGAGATGTTGATGGTGGTGGTTGTGTCTAAGATGAGGAACCATGCTGAGGTTGTGCAGTAGGAGGTGCATAGTGTGAAGGCTTTGGCTTCCATGAGAGGTTTGGGTGGTTCCTCCAATCAGTTGTATTGCAGCAATTATAATGAAGCATCGAACAAGGGCTTGAACCGACTCCACAACATTAGCTTGATCTACTAGCATTTCCTCATTGTCGAAATAACATTGCCTCTCGACGCCAATAGACTCCGATTATGAACAAGGCTTATCACATAGGAGTCTCAACACAACCAGACCATGCCGATTTCTCATTTCTAGTCTTCCAACCTTTCCTCGGATGTGGTCGAAGCCTAGTCACTTCTATACCAAGAAGGAATACATGCCTCCCTGAATCGCGCAGCCTCATTCTCTCTAATTCTCGATTAGGCTCATCCCTTCGAAGCTCGGTTTCATAATTCAGTCAGCATTCTCTCGATTTTGCTTACAGTTCCTCCACACATGATTTCTATTAACTGCTTCATGCTTGGAGAAATCCCATCATAAAAATAGTCACCAGTACCGCTGCCGAATCCACGGTAGGCGCGTGCATTAAGTGCTTCCAGGTATCTTTCCCAACATTGATAAAAAACTCATTTCACTGGCCGAAAAGTGGAGATTCGCTCTTCAAGCAGTGTCAGTTCTCAGGGGTGGAGAAGAACTTTAAAACTCGCCGCATTTCGATCCAGCTTCGATGCTTCTACTAGGAGTTAAGCCACCCTTGCCCGTCTCTTCAATGTGAAGGGAAAGAGCTTGAGCCTCATCAGGTCCAGTTGGTTGGTGTCCTCCTTGAATGTGTTGTAGACCTCCTCAAATTCCCTGATGTGTGCATAAGGATTTTCACTCTCCATACCATGGAAAGTAGGGAGAAGTGGCACCATGTAAGGTCTAACAACCATTTCCTCCGTTGCATAGGAGGGTGCACTCAATTGTGAAGGGTGTATATGGTCCCTCATGGATCTGAAAGCATTGAGATATCTCTCCACTCCCTATTGACTCTGTTGTTCCTCAAGTGGGGGCTCCATCTGATCACTATTCAAGCCCACTTCACAACTTGGTTCCTGTGGAATACTAATTCTCTCTAATCTGCCTGCTGTATTCCTATCCCACTGGAACATAAACCCTACATGAAGACCTCATCACACCAATAAGAAACAAAAACAAGGCTACCAAAAGGGGTTGTTGTTAGCTAAAAAAAATGTGTACACAGTAAATTGAAATTAATCAACCTAGCAGTAAACTGCTATAAAGAATGATAAAAGAAAAGAACTTCATCAGTGCTTGTGATGAGGATCACAAGTGTTCAGCAATTCATCATTTGTACTAAGGCACCATCCCCGGCAGCGGCCCCATTTGATTCGCGTCCAGTAGGGTAACTAGAATCAACAATATTTATACCTAATAACTCCTAATGCCGTAGCTTTGCTATCGCAAAGATAAGGGTTCAGGGTCAAAACATGTGGATGAGTTTTCTTGCACAAATGACTTAGTGAAATTCAAATGGTGAATTTGTTTTGATTTTAAGGTTTGATAAAACAAATCTAGGTTTGATGATTGAAATCGGAATGAATTAAACAAAATATAAAAGAAATCTCTCGAGTGTCGTGCTAATGCTTTGAGCTCAAAGGAACCGAGAGGGGTCCCCAGTCTTATTCCTCACATTAGGGAGGATGACCGATAGTCATCTCCCGAACTGATTCTTCATTTAGCTATAAAACTTGACCCTTAGTAATTATCCTTTGAAAAATAGCATTCATTGAACATTAATAGTCTCAAGCTTTAAAGATGCATCTCTTTGACCCACCTTTCAATGACTAATAAATGGCAACTACCGAATCTCAGTGGATTTAGCAATAAGCATCCACTAAACCCTAAAAGGTTGCCAAGTACAGGTCATTCAAGGTGCATCTAAGGGATTTGAACCTAAGGTTAAAAAAGAAGACATAAATGCCAATAAGCTCTCCTTAGATCTCTTGCCTAGTAGCCCTCTCCTCCAAGGAAAGAAGAGGTTTAGCCACTCATCCTCTGAGATGTCATCCTCAAAGGTTGTCTGGGCCGCGAGAAAGTGAGAGAGCGAGGGAAAGCAGGTGCGCGGAGTCTGCTGGTGCCAAAATTTTGCCAATGATCAAGATATTTTGTTACAAAGCAGAATGGGGATATTATAATGTCCGAAAGCTATGCAAATTACAGTGGCCATATGAATTGGCCACTATTACATGAAGGGCAATTCAGGAAAAACAAGAAAAAAATGCAAGAAGAAGTCAAACCGGTCAAAAAGGTGGAGAACAATTTCGGGGGTTGCAAAAATTCACAGCCTTGCGAAATTTCGCAGGGGTTGCGAAATTTCGCAACCCTTGCGAAATTGCAAAGGTGTTGCTTCTGCTGCTTTCCTCTGCTTTCTTCTTCCACTTTTTGACCTATAGCTCTGAGTTCAACTTGGATTCTCCGTGATTGAGCAGATTCAAAAAATTTAGCATGATTGGTTCATAAAACTACAAATTTACCACAAAAAGTGATCAGTAGTATAGCTAGGACCTTAACGTGCCAACCGGATTAATTAGGCTGATTTCCACGAAAAATGTGCTCAAAACCTGTGATAAACAGAGAGTAAAAATAGTACTGAGATTCATTAGTTACCATCTATTAGTCATTGGAAGGTGGGTCAAGGAGATATGTTTTTTACTGTTTGAGACCATTAATGCTCAGTGGATGCTACTTTTCAAAGGATAATTATTAAGGGCCAAGTTTTATAGGCAAATGAAGAACCAGTTCGGGAGATGACTATAGGTCATCCTCCCCAACACGAGGAAAAGGACCTGAGGACCCCTCAGTTACTATTAGAACCCAAACCCAGTAGCCTGATGCTTCAAGGAATTCTCTTTTATATTTTTTACCTCATTTTATTTCCAGTTTTCAACCATCACAACCCACTGTTTTTACAAAACCCAAAATCAAAACAATCACCATTTCAACTTTTACTGGGTGAAGCCATTTGTGCGAAGAAAACTCATCCTCAGGTTCGACTTAGGAGCCATCAGACAAGAATAGCAATGCTGGGATGATGAGGAGGAAATAGGTATAAATTTTGTTTATTCATGATGCCCCTATTGACGCGAATCAACTATAGGGTCGAACACAGATATGGGTTTTCTTCGCACAAATGACTTGTAGTGAAATTCAAAATGGTGAATTTGTTTTAGATTTGATAAAAACAGGGGGGGTTTGATGATTGAAAACTGGGAATGAATTGAAACAAAATATAAAAAATAATCTCCTTGGAGTGTTAGGCTACTGGTTTTGAGCTCCAAAGGGAACTAAGGGGTCCTCGGGCCCTTTTCCTCGTGTTGGGGAGGATGACCTGTAGTTATCTCCCGAACCGGTTCTTCATTTAGCTATAAAACTTGACCCTTAGTAATTATCCTTTGAAAAATAGCATTCATTAAGCATTAATAGTCTCAAGCATTAAAGATGCATCTCCTTGACCCACCTTTTAATGACTAATAAATGACAACTACTGAATCTCAGTGGATCTAACAATAAGCATCCACTGAACCCTAAAAGATTGCAAAGTACAGGTCATTCAAGGTGCATCTAAGGGATTTGAACCTAGGGTTAAAAGAGAAGACATAAATGCCAATAAATACAGGCATTAAAAACATGAGAACCCTCAGTTCACATTAGATCCCTTGCCCAATAGCCTATTCCTCCAAGGAAAGAAAAGGTTTAGCCGCTCATCCTTTGAGATGTCATCCTCAGAGACTGTTTGGCTGGTGAGAGCTTTAGAGAGCGAGGAAAGTGAGAAAAGGAGCCGTTGAAAGCTGGGTCAAAATTTTTATTAATGATCACAGATATTGGTTATATTGTAGCTCGGGGACAGGTGGCAGGTCCCAATCATGCAAAAATTACAAAAATATATGAATTGGACTCTATTACATGAAGGGCAATTCAGGAAAAACAAGAAAAAAAATGCAAGAAGAAGTCAAACCAGTCAAAAAGGTGGAGAACACTTAGCCTCCGAAATTCTCGTAGGCTACTTAACAAGAACCTCGTAAAATTGCAGGTGTCATGGTTGCTTTCCTCCGCTCTTCCGTCGACCTATAAATGGTTCCAACTGATTCTCCGTGGATTGAGCAGATTCAAAACTTTGCATGATTATTCAAACTACAAAATCAATAAAAGCGATCAGTAGTATAGCTAGGACCTTAATGTGCCAACCAGGTTAATTAAGCTGATTACTACACAAAAAATGCTCAAAACCTGTGATAAACAGAGAGTAAAACTAGCACTATTTGGGTAGTAATCAACACGGTACTAGTACTGGGAACAAATAAATTCAAAAACAATACTAATAAAATAAATTCAAGAATTCTAATTATGCCTTTCTTCCACCTTGTGCATAAAAATGACTATCATCATTGACCCATTTCCAGAGCTCAACTTCTTCAAACTGGTTCACTCCATATCGCTGACTAACTGATCAGGAAATTCACTAAATTAAACGAATCAAATAAATAACTCCGTAAACTTTCCATCCTCCATTTAAATCAGATAAAGAGGAGAAAGATGATTTCATAAATAAATTCCATCTCGAAGCTGCACTTCAGTTCAATACCCAAATCCAGAAATCTAAAAGAATACCAACTAAAATCTACATTGAAACTCAACTAAAACTAACTCTACTAAAAAGAAAAAAAGAAAAGAAAAATAAAATATACAAGAGTCTTCAACTACCTAGACGTCCTGGAGTTGCAAAAGCTGCGCACAGTGCCCTAGATGCATCTATTTATAGACTTTCCAATGTTGGGCCGCACTTCATTAATTACGTTGTGGATCCCCAAAATTCTGGCCCAAATTGGTCGCCTGGCTGACATAGAAAGTTCCGTCGCTAAGAGTTTTCAATCTTTCAATCGCCTCTCGTCAGAAAGATAAAGTCTTCTATCGAATTGCTCTTCTCGAAAGCCTCTTTTCTTAGATTTTGTTGCAATAGACTTTGATAATGTTGCAAAAATAATTTTGTGTAGCAATCTTATTCTTGTAGCAACAGGAATGCCTTGTGTCGCGACACCAAACCTATTTGCAACCAGCTTCTCATGTCCTTCTGCTTCTGGAATCTGTCGTGACATAATTTTCCTTGTTGCGACAAACATTTTCCTTTTCACCTTATTAACTCGTCGTGCACGTATTTTCTTCGATTGTGATTTCTTTGAGTCCTTAGAAATTTCTGTCTCGACAAGAAACTCCTTCACGCGACACTTTTCTTCCGATTCCCTTTGCCGCCATTGAAATGCTTTGTCGCACATAGAATTCTTGCGGGCGACATTAATTTGACTCGCTAACGGCCCTCCTTCAATTTCTCGCTTACGATCTAATTTTATTCTCGCTTCATGCATAATTCTATCATTCCGATAAATTTTTACTGTCATTTACGTAAAATTTCTTTATCTCACAGAGATTCTGGGCTTCAATTTTACTATGTCGAACATTTAATCTTTGTCACTATTCCTCTTGTAAGGTTTCCTTCAACTCCTTTGTCGCGATAGAGAATTCACCCTTCATATTTTGTTTGCTATGATAGAAATTCCTTCTTATCGCTTTGATGTCAAAACTTTGTCGCAACATAAAAACACTGTCCAACCGACTTGTGTTATATTTCATTTTTATTTTCTCACGACATAGTTACCTTATGTCCGACAGAGTTCACTTTGTTAGTCTTCACTTTTATGCTGGTATTGCAGGAAATATCATTGCGCATACCATTTGCTATTTTCCCTTGATCATTGTTCTGTAACAATCAAGGATTGTCGCAATGTTTCCTTTCATTTTTCTTTAGCAATGTCGTGACATGGAACTCTTTGTTGCGACAAAGATTCTATTTCTGCCTTAAGTTTAGCTTGGACTTTGTTGTGACATGTAGCTGCTGGCTACGACATAGTTCTTTTGACCTGCTTGAAATTGTGTCGCGACATATGAAAATTATGTCACGATAGAGACTGCTGCATTTTCCATTTTTTTTTTTGCTTGTTTTCTTTCCTTTTTCAATTAACACCTACAAAACACAAAGTTGGTGAATATTCCATAATTTGGCATAAAAATAGATTTAAAACTGTTAAAAACATGCAAGAAAAATGGATTAAAAATAGATGAGTTTAAGACTCATCGGTACCTTTTCCTACAAGAAAATTCCATTTGGATTATACAATGCACCTGCTACATTCCAGAGATGCATTCTTGGTATCTTTAGTGACATGGTTGAGCGAACCATCAAAGTATTGATTCATCACTTGTGGTTAGGTTTAGAATGCACAAAAATTTATATTTAATCTAATTCCACCTTAACAAGTACCAGGGCTACTTGTAGGTATAATGGCTTTAGAGTCGTCCTCTAGGATGGGTCTTCTACTTAGTTCGATAATCCTAGGTGATTCGATTATAAAAATGCCTCTTTTCAATGTAAAGTTTGGATTTTTATGTGAAGGCAGGTTGTTTTGTTTGTGAAATCAATGTTTAAAAGTATCCCAGGGCTTGGTTTCTCCAAGCTTCGCACGCATGATGGTTCTGAGAGGTGCTCAGGGCAATCCTCTTATTAGATTTGTGATGAAGTATAGATTCTAGGAGTAGGATAGAGTAGTGATACTTGATATGGCATTGGAAAGGCTTTCACCCTAGTGCTTTCATAGTCCGAACAAGAGACAATCTTGGTCGTGCATACTAGAGGAAGTCTTCTCAACAACAATCCAATATATCTGTTGGACTTGCTAAGTATCAAGAAAAGGAATGATCCACAACGATGAAAAACTCCTTTGTCTAATACATCCTCAACGAGTGAAGTGTCACACTCAAGACCTAGAGAGCTCCCGGAACTTTACCTCCTCTTCCTAGGCGACGATCATAGTGGTTCCACTTTCTTCCATAAGAATTCAACATTCAGACCCCTTTAGATCCATCATGGTGGGGGCCTGGATCCACCTAATCCCAAGATTAGGGTTACTAGTCACAAATGGCTAGTGATATAGAATCCATGGGTGAAGAAAACTAGCCTAATTTCATATGTAAACATAGAAAAACAAAGAAAAACAGAGGAAAAGAAATAAACTAATTTTATTGAATGAAATTCGCACTAATTCTCTCTATGAAATCACATACTATTTCTATCAGTCATCTTGTATATATAGGATGTTTTTACAAGTTTGGGGGGCCATTGAGGTTGGTTAATTCGATTCCCAATCCAAATATTACATATAAAGATGTAT
Source organism: Tetrastigma voinierianum (assembly GCA_016808115.1). Taxonomy (NCBI): domain Eukaryota; kingdom Viridiplantae; phylum Streptophyta; class Magnoliopsida; order Vitales; family Vitaceae; genus Tetrastigma; species Tetrastigma voinierianum. The sequence continues at coordinate 1,631,703 of JAEQBH010000013.1, read as the reverse complement.
GGGGTTGAAAAAGGAAAGAAAATAAATGAGAAAATCGGGGTCTGCACAATTTCGTGCCTACAGCACTGAGGGAACGAAATTTCGCTCCCTCAGGCTAATGGTACAACCACCTAAAACAAGCTTCGCTCCTATGGGGTTATGGGTGCAAAATTTCTCACCCACCCCTGTTCTAGGTGCAAAATTACAAAGAATATTGTCAGGCTTCCATCTCTTATCTAATCATGCTTCCAAGGCTTCGATCTTGATCAAATCTCGTCTCGGAGCTTCAAGGCTTAAATTTAAGATCTCCAAAGTGTTCTCACTGTTGATCCTCATACAATCCAAGAGCTGTAAAGATACCGAAAGGGCTTGAAAAAACACTTGAACTCAAGGAAAGCATCAGTTTCGAGGTTTGGAACCTAACAACTTGAAATTTCGGGGTCATCAGGAGGAATTAACAAAAATTCTCAGAAGAAAGAGTTTTAGATAGAAAATGCTGGATTTCGAGTCGTTCATCACAACCCCTAACCATCTTATTGCAAGGTTTCGTGGGTGGCAACACTTGCCAATAACAACCCAAAGGGGAAAACAAAAAATCCCAACAAAACCTTATCCAAGGACCCTCAGAGCATTAAACCGCTCTACAACAAAGAGGCGGTGGATTAATTTTGTACTTGCCCAAACCGAGCTGCTGGTCGAGGCAATGACCTAATCAAAACCAAGTCCTAGGTTCGCCTCTAACGGTATCCACACGAAGAGTGAAGCCGATAACCTCTAAGGTAATGGTCTCGGAAAGGGTCCCGGTGCTAGCCAAGTCCCGATCCAAAGAGGAAGCTAAAAACCTAGGTCTCTCAAACTCTAGAACACCTTCTTGAAGAGACAGAACCAAAAATGGCTTTGTCTCATGAACTCTTTCAAACCTCAAAGAGTCATCATCTTTCTAGGGTTTCCATAACATTCCTTTTATAAGAAAACCCCATCCTACGAAATGACCAAAATGCCCCTCACTCTAAGTGACACGCATCCCCATGCGTTATGGCGAGTTCCCACACGACCCTAAGCCCAGGTACAAGCCTAAGCCTTTTATCTCTCAAAGTGGAGGCTTTCGATCCCGGGATTCCACTAATCCCGTGACATTTCATTCATGAGAATTCACTCCCTCAAATTTGGATCACATCCAAATCCATTTTATATCAGCCTTACACTCTTCTAAGTGTATGACCCATTAGGTTCCAGTTATGTTGGCCACTTGGTTAAACAATTGAATTAAGCAAGTCAAGATTGGTATCTAGCAACACATCATGACCCCAATTGACTGGAGAGTTAGTGGTCTAACTGCATACCCTTCCCATAGACAAATATCGTGCAATTCGTCCTTTCACCAAACTATACGCTACTTGGTTACAAGCATGGACAATGTGTATCTCCCACTAGACTGGCTATGCCACACCTAGCCCAAGTGATATTTGATCTTGTCCCCAGATTCATTACTAAACCTTTATGCACTTGAAGACACTCCTTAAGGCATTCTTACTCTGGCCAGAGATTCCCGAGTAATGATTCCGACAAGAGGCCTTAGGTATACTCTCTCTCTATTAGGAGTGGCGAACTTTGTTGGATACTCAATTACCTTCGAACACCTCAAACTATACCCAATCCTCGTCCAATGAGCGACCTCCTGAGAGGTAACATGGATTGAGGTCAAAGTACAGGATCAACATCCAAGATATCCTTGAGCACCTCAAGTCTAAGGATACTTGCACCATTGCTATGATGAGATAATCATTTACATTTAAATAGATGACCATATGATTGTCTCATTATAGGTCTCCGATGTACTTAGCTACTCTTAGCAAGCATCCACACGCCAACTCTGATCAACTCATGATCACAGTTTATAAGATCTACTGATTGATCCAATCAAGGAGTATGACATGTGCTAGTCCGTCCTGGACTTCACAATGTCCGTACCTTGATGATCCTATGACTAGGATAATTTAGACACTAACATAATTGCACATGATAGGAATCTTATTATCATGATCCCATCATGATTTCCTTCATGCTATGTTAGGTATCATGGATTTCATTAATTCGATTAAAGATCTTTATCAATCCAACGTATGAATACCGAATTAACGTAGAAGCCTTACATATTAAATAATATGTTGTGCTTACAATAAGTGCTAATGGCGATTGCCTTTAGAGCACTTCTCTAACACTTATTACTATTCCCTTGGCAATGGATTAAGCGCAATAAAGATAACTAATCAAAACAAATAAAAAGTAAAATACTAAAAGCAATAAATAAACACACCAAAGCTGTAAATAAAAAATAGACATGAATTAGGGAAGGTGCTTGCAAATACTTAAGAAAACACATTGAAAAAGTTTAACTTATCAAGTTGGTCTAGTCAGGAGTCCAATGTAGCTATGATCTTTAAGGGTGAGGCATCTAGTGCCATGATGATTAAGGCAAAACTGCTCCCAAGTTGTCAATCAATCCTTCCTCAAGGACCTTGGTGGAAGAGTTGTTTTAGACCTCAAACATAATCAAACGTTCCAAGACTCCCCCTAACCAAATTCATCTCACCTTTTTAACATAAAGAAACTAAAACAAGTTGAGAACGCATAATTTATTTACTATATATATATATATATATATATATATATATATATATATATATATATATATATATATATATATATATATAGAGAGGAGGTAGATATAGGTATATATATATATATATATATATATATCACAGAGGAGTGCAATGCAAAAGAAATTTAAGCAAGAGTCTCAGAAGGTAGACTCCATCGATGGCCTCACGCCTGTTTACGGGCATCAAATTAAGTTCCCTGACTTCAATTCTAGCTAACCACCTAACCACAACAAGAAACCTACACCAGAACTCACGAGTGAGTAGTGAAATTAGTGACTCCCAACCGGTTGGCTTAGGGCACTAGGCATTCAATTCCTCTCGAACTGTGCTCGAGATTCAAATTAGATCATCCCACTTTTATTCTTTTTTCAACTTTTGTGCTTTTTTGATTTTTTTTTTTTTTTGTGATTTTTGCATTGTTGGGGCTTATTGGCCCCTATTTTTGAAGGTGTCCCAATACTATAGCAGTTCCATCATATCTCAAAGTAAGAATCATTTAATTAGAGGGGGTTGGTTCTAATAAACTGCAAGAGGTCTAGTGTGTGTGTGTGCAAAACAAGTTCCAAAAAGAAATAATATTTTGAAAATCAAGGGGGCTATTAAGCTAAGTTACCCACAAACACTATATTTTCTCAAGCCCATAGATCAAACAAATATAATGGCTCCCCAATTTAACCAATTAATATTTAGAACAATCCCAATGCATTTTAAAGATAATTCAGCACCCTCCTAACTCAATGGACACACTAGCATGCAAAAGAAATTGAAAAACACACAAACATGCAAGAAAGCAACAAAGATTTCAACTTTGGTTCAGACTGTCTCTTTTATCAAATATTTTTCCTCTCAATCAAGACAAAACATACCTCATTGAAGCATAGAAATAGAAATTAGGATGACTTGCCTTGATAAAGAAGAGATGCTCAAATCAAGATTTACATCAAGGCACAAATTTCAACAAGTATAAGGCGTCATGGGGGTGGCCAGTCATCATGAGCCATGTGCTCTTGATTGTTGATAATCTTCAAAGCTAACTACAAAGACACAACCTTTTCCAAATATTAAATATGAAATAAAAAAATAGAATTGAAAAACAAAAAAATTGACTAATCCTAAGCGTAAAAAAAAAAAAAAAAATATTCAAAATCTCTTTCTACCGGGAATTCAAAATGTTTTTTTTGTGCGCTAACTAAATAATCAAACATTAGAAAAAAAACATTAGAATAATTTGAATCGTCCAGACTTGAAAAGTCTAATTTAGAATTTAAAATGAATGATTTCCTTTCCTTAATTGGTTTGAACAGATTAATATGAAATGGAATTCGCTTCACTCGTATAATATATTAAATAAGAATTCTTCTGTCTATTGAATTCAAAATAAAAATAGTACTTTTTGTTTGAAAAAAATAAAAATACAAGGTTTAACATTTCTTTTTATTTTAGTATGTTTTACCACTATTTCTTTATCCATTTAATTTCAAATTGACTACTTTTTTTTTTTTATTTAATTTACTATGTTTTTGATACCTAATATCAATACAATTTCTTATTTCGAGGCATAGGAAAAAGAAAAAAAAATCATGGTCAGGAAGGTTATAGTAGCAAAAGCCATTGGAAGTTTAATTTTATACATTCAAAGATTAATCCATTTTGTTATTAATAGACCAAGATGAAGTTTAGGGAGTTTAGGGAGACTCATGGGGGTTCAAAGATGAAGTTTTCATCATTATCTATGAAGTAATTTTCGGCATATGTGTTCATCTCATCTAAGCCTTCATAGTTGTCATCCACATTTGGATGAATGAGGCTTTCCATGTGCTCATCTACTAGAGTGTCAATGATGCACACCCCTTTGATGTTGAACTCCTTATTGCTCGACATGGGTTCCTTAGAAATTTAGCATAGTTAGGCACTTGCTTTATAATGTCAAGAGGAGTGATATTTACCATAACTTGTTTGAGTACTTCAAGGATTTAAAAGGTATCACCTTTTCTTTTCTTATTGTAGACGACACATGGGAATGGAGGTGGTGTGAGATGAGCAAAGTCTTATTCCCTTATGATGAGCTTTTTGAGCTTTCTTTTGTGGTTCTTGGAGAATTTGGTGCTACTCTCTTCACTACTTACTGCCTCATTTTTGTTTGTGGTAGAATGTTCCCATCCCTCTTCATACTTAGGTGGAGGAGGATTGGGTTTGTCAATTTTCTTACCACTTCTTAGTGTCATGATAGCTTGCACTTCTCTCATGTGTGATGAGCTTTCCTCATGTACTTGAACTTCATGAACTCCTCTCAAATTCTGTTGTGGTTGAGATAGGAATTTGTCTGTCTCTTGAATGGGACAGAGTATACTGAATATTTTCTAGCTTTTGGCTCATGTCTCCATGTGACTTTTCCAACTCCTCAAGCCTTTAGGCATCCTTTTGGTTGATCATCCTTTGCTCACCTAAAAAATCACCTATTCTTTTTTCCAAATAAGAAATATCATTCTCTATCGGGTTACCTAAAGATGTAGCTAAAGTAGGTTGATGTTGCCCCTATGGTTGCCCTTAGTTTTGCCTCTAAGACAAGTTAGGATGGTTCCTCTAACTTGGATTGTAAGTATTCCCATAAGGGTTGTTGTTTTGAAATGGAGGATCTTTTTATTGGTCAACATAGTTAACTTGACCTCCATCAGATGTAGACAAGGTAGGGCATGTGTTTGTTTGATGCTCCCAAGAGTAGAAACGAGTACAAGAAGTAGGAGTTACCTCTTAATTTTGTATAGAATTTATATCTTGGTTTCCCTTACCTTCCATCTCCTCAAGCTTTCTATTGAGAGTTGTTATTTTTGCCTCAAGCTTGAAATTGTCTTTAACATGGTAGATTCCACCTCTAGCATTTGGTGGTTGTTTCATTGTCCACATATCTCTTAATTGGGATTCTTCACATCTTTTGGCTAAATCGACTACTTAAGCATATAATTCCAGGGCCTCATCTTTGGATTTTGTCAAAAATTGCCCATTGCACAAGGATTCTAGTAGTTGCTTCATATTCATTGTTATGCCCTCATATAAAAAATCAGTAACTTTCCATGTATCATAACCATGGTGTGGGCATGCATTCATAGCTTCATTAAATCTATCCCAACAAGAGGGAAAGCTTTCCTCTTCTTTAAAATTGAAGGTGCTGATTTGCCGTCTTAGAGAAATAGTTCTTTGTTGTGGAAAGAACTTTAGAAACCGTGCTTGCAATTCAGCCTATGCATCAATGCTCCTTGATTTTAAGTTATTCAGCCAATACTTGGCTTTGTCCTTCAAGGTGAAAGGAAAAAGGGTCAGTTTCATGGTAGCTATGGAAGTGTGCCTTTCCTTGATAGCTTGACCCAAGTTGTTGAAGTCATTCAAATGCATGTAAGGGTTTTCACTCTCCATACCATCAAATGAAGGTAGTTGAGACAAGTAACCTGGTTTCACTATGAATGTGTCCCTTAGGACAATGCATGGTGGTGCACTCTTCATTGGTGGGTTCTTGTGCTCTCTTAGAGATTGGAGCCTTTATTGATTTTCTATTTAAAGTGTGTTCCTAGTTGGAACTTGCTGTGTTTGCCCATCCACAATCGGATTTTTGTCATTCCTTAACTGATCTTCCATGTTTGCTTGGGTATTTGGGTTTGGTGGGAGTGTTTGATCCATGTGAACTAATCTTCCTTGATTATCTTGTTCCAGAGGTTTATATACCTAAATCTAAAAAATAAAGAAACTAAAAACAAAAACTAGATAAAACTATTAATAGGGTTAGTCCTCAAGAAAAACTAAAAGAAAAATTGTAGAAAAATTGAAAATAAAAATAAAGCAAAGAACTTTGAATTACCTAACAGTTTGGTACCATCCCTAGCAACGGTGCCATGTGCTTCGTTTCTTGTGGCTAGGTTCAGAATGCACAAAAATTTATATTCAACCTAATTCCACCTTAACAAGTAGCCGAGGCTACTTGTACATATAGTGGCTTTAGGGTCGTCCTCAAGGATGGGTCTTCTACTTAGTTCGGTAATCCTAGGTGATTTGCTTGTAAAAATCTCTCTTTTCAATGTAAAGCTTGGATTTTTATGTGAAGGCATGTTGTTCTATTTGTGAAATCAGTGTTTAAAAGTATCCTGAGGCTTGGTTTCTCCAAAATTCATACGCATGATGGTTCCAAGGGGTGCTTAGGGTAGCCCTCTTATTAGATTTGTAATGAAGTATAGATTCTAGGAATAGGATAGAGTAGTGATACCTAATATGGCGTCGAAAAGGCTTTCACCCTGGTTCTTTCATAGTCCGGACAAGAGACAATCTCGTTTAAAAAATCAGATTTTGGCAAGAAATATCCCATTTTTTGTTGGGAAAAACATGAGAGAGAAAGAGGGGAGGAAGATAGCTCCCAAGCTTTCTTTCGGCGATCCATGAAGTTCCGTCGGTCGGAATTCGTCAAGCTAAGAACTAAAGTTTATCGCCTCGACGAGGGCTACGCGTGTAAATCCAAAAAAAAAAAAGAAAAAAAGAATTTGACTAAATATCCAAACGAAGAGATTTAGGGGAAATCAAAGTTTTCGGATTTAGGAGGTGTTCTCGAGACCTCCTACCATTCTACTACGCTCCAAGAGGTAGAGGTTCTTCATACTTTGGTTTATTTCTAACCTTAGGGCTGTTTTAAGGGAATTTGGTTGTGTTGATGCCCTAAGGGGTTGTTTGGCCTGTTTTAAACAGCTTTATTGGCTATTTTGCGGCCCGTTTGGAAAATTGATTTGCAGTTGTTTATAGTATGTCCCAACAATTGTTTAAGGACTGTTTGGATTAAAAAGAATAATTCGAACTACTAAGTGGTTGTTTGACCTGTTTTAAATGGATTTAATGGTTGTTTTGTTGCTCATTTGTGATCGGTTTGGTGAATTGATTTGTGGTTGTGTATAGTATGTCCCAAAAAAATTGTTTAGGGACTATTTGGATTAAAAAGAATAATCTGGATTGCTAAAGGCTTGTTCGCGATTTATGGCCGCCATATTTCGCTTGGGTCATTGTGGACTGCTTTGTGAGCATTTTATATGTCACATTTGGCCTTGAGAGTTAAAGTTGTGATTAATTGATTTTGTAATAACATGATTTGGTTAGTTGTTGTTTGATGAATGTTGATATATGTGTGCTTATATATTGACATTAAACCGAATGTTTGTTTTGGAGATTATATGTATGTAATATAATTGTCCATGATGCATGGTAAAATGTATGAATTAAATTGTCCATATGGCATTCATCACATATGTGACATGACATTGACATGCAATGGTACATCACATTGCATATGCACGGGAACATCGTATTTCATGGGTGTGAGTGCATGGTTGAAATCAAACACCTAATTTGGTGGTTGATAAGTGGGTTCGGTATCATTGAACGAAGTCTAACAGAGCCACACGGTTGCATGACATGGAAAAACTTGTGTCAGGTAATAGCAAGAAGGGCTAGATACTCCCTCAGGTGAAAGACTCGGTTACTGGTTCATTACACTCCGACGTTGAAAGTCCAAAAAGTGTAAAAGGCATGTGGAGCCTGCGATGAGACTCCAAAATCTGCTGCCTACAAAAAGACACATGGTTTTGTATATGAAATGAACTTTTGAGGTGTGACATCCAACGAGTTTTTTGGTTTATAAACAAATGAATTTTGTTTTAAAAATGATCATTGGATATAATCCATCAATGACGGATTTTATCACACATTGGCATTGCATTGTGTGGTGGGAGTTGGTAATGGCTCAAGGTATGGTGCATGAATGAGTCTCATCTCATTTCATAGCATGACGTATAGGATTCCAACCTAGAATTGCATATTCTGCTTGGAATTGTTGATGTGAATGTGAATTGTCAAAGGTGAACATTGTGCACTTAGGTGGGGAGTAGCCTCTGTATGAATTACTCTACTGGGCGTGGCTCATCCTATACAGGAAAAACATTTCAAGTGCAGGACATGCGTCGATGAACGACTTTCATCCAGGGTCTTAAGGGTAAAGAAAGTTGACTTGTGGCTTTATGATTATTTTGGTAAAATTTTTGGAGTAAATTAATTTTGGCATGTACTAATATGTAAAAGAGTTTTAATTTAACTCATATGGAATATTTTTAATATAGTCTTACATGTTTTTATATGAATGTGGATAAATGGGCCCGATGTGGTCAATTTTTACTCATAAATGGACCCGGTGCAGTCATTGTGTTATATTGGGTACCATATGGGTCATGTGATGTATTATTGTACATGTTGGGTTTTGGATAGAGCTCCTCATACAAATGAGACGTAATTTTTGTTAAATTATGGATCTCGGTAAATGGTACAAAACGGTGTGGTATCGAGTTACATGATATCCACAGGCTTTCCACGGGTTGATGGGTGATCAACGGACCCTCGGATTTTGGGGCGTCACATGTAGACTATGTTTCTAAGTGGATAGAGGTAGTGACTTCCAAAACAAATGACCATAGGGTAGTTATTAAATTCCTTAGAGAAAATATTTTTTTTTTCAAGATTCGGAGTACCCAAGGCAATTATAAGTGATGGAGGGTCACACTTTTGCAATAAGCCATTTGAAAAACTTCTAAAGAAATATGAGGTTACAAATAAACAAGCTACAACATATTACCCCAAAACAAGTGGTCAAGTTGAGCTAGCCAATAGAGGATCAAAACCATACTTATGAAAGTGGTAAATACAAATCGAAAAGATTGATCTCTATATCTAATTGATGCATTATGGGCATGTAAAACAACTTACAAAACCATATTAGGAATGTCGCCTTACCGAATAGTATATGGTAAGGAATGCCACTTAACAATTGAGCTTGAATATAAAGCTTGATAGGCTATAAAAAACTAAACTTCGACTATGATCGGGCTAAGATAAAGAGGATGCTTGATATAAATGGATCACATGAAATCTGTAATGATGCATATATCAATTCTTCCATAATGGACAAAAGGTCTTCCATAAGACAAAAACGATGGCATGCAAAGCATACCTCTAGGAAAGAACTTCATATTGGACAAAAGGTCCTTCTCTATGACTCTAGACTCCCATCTTTTCCCAATAAAACTCAAATCAAGGTGGAGAGGACCTTATATTATACACTCAAATTTACCTAATGGGGCTTTTGACATTATAAATCCAAAATGAGGAGGAACATTCAAAGTGAATGGAAGTCTCTAAAACCCTATTTTTAGAGGTTTGACCAATTCTCAAAGGTATCTCACCTCCTTGAACCAACTTTTGAGTATAACGAAGAAGCCAAAAATAAGTGGACTCAAGGCGGACATCCAATAGGCTACCAAAATCCTTTCCCTTTCCCCTTTTTATTTTTCGTATTTTTTTTAGATTTTCTTTTTACAATTTTAGTGTTTAGATTGAGTCTTAAGACTAGGATAAGTAATATAAAAAATTTGAGGTTATTTGGTTCAAATTCATGAAAATACATTTGAGGAATCATGGTACCATTTAAAACCAATTAAGATGCTAGAACATCATACAGATGATTAGAATGATGAAAGACAACTGGAAGAGTAGTAGGTAGGAGAACTCAAAATTCGAAGTTGGGATAAAAAAAGAAACAAAATAACAAAAAACTACCAATTTCGCACCCACTTTCGTGTGGTGTGAAAATTTCGCATTGCTGAAAGATGGTGCAAAATCTAATCTAGAACACAAAAGACGCTCAAAACGCCTATAAACATGTAAATTTTGATATACTCCTTTGTTTTTGCACTTCCAAACCGAGAGTAGAGAGAAAAGGAGTAGGAAAAATGGTTTCTTTGGAGAAAAATCAAGCCTTTCAACTCCATTCCCATCTTCTTCATTTTCGAAAATGGTGAGATTGAAGAGAGCAAGTAACGCGAACTATCCGATCAGTTCCCGACGACTACGCACCCCTCCTACTCGATCCCTCTAGCAGCTCCAGTGAAGAGTACAGTCGGGACTCTCGTTCCACATCGTCACGGCCAACTGAGTAGGAAACCCTCCTCCAAATTTCACCATCCTACCCTTCCCTGTCAAGGTTCGCAAACCCGGCTGATTCCAGTGAGACTCGGTTGAGTTGTATCTACCTCGAGGTTGGCTGCGCCGATTCAGATACTTGATACGATACAACACAAAACTTGGCAATAAATTGATATGACTCCAAGCACTGCCGAGATTCCGAGTTAATCCTGGCCACTTGATCAGCTCATAAAGAAAAATATGGTTTCCCATCTCAAATGGAAATCAAATTTTGTAGAGAAATATGAAATTTAGTTCAACTAATCAAAAATCAAAAATTTTATCGCTCTTATGATTTCTCTTCAAAACCAAAATCAAAACTTTCCCTACTGGAGTCAATTAGTTCTCAAACCCCGTCACATCTGACATCAAGATGGTGGGAGAGGTGCTGGGTGGAATCAACGTGAGGTGCAACTACGATGGTTTGTGTCTCGATCATGTACAATGAAACAAAGGGCCGATTGCTTGGGCGAACGAAGGAGATGATCGGGTTGCTTGGGAGAAATGAGAACAAAAGAGATGAGCTGTGAAACGTTCAGCAAATTTTATTTCTATTATTTATTAAGTGAAGAGGTGTGTATTTCATTAATAAATTTTAGATTTAATTATGATATTAATAAAATTATATTATGTCAAAAAAAATTATATTTTCTTTTAAGGATTGAATCTTATGCCATTTTTTTTAAATTAATCATTTATTACAATGTAGTAAACTATCCTCAATGACTTAAACTATAACCCTTCCCCCTCCTTGGATGTCCTACATTTTGTCCTACATTTTTAAACTTTGAAGACTCTACCAACTAGGCATGTTGATGAATCTTATGCTATTAAAAATACTATGAAGATTTTAATCTTTATCTCTAAGAAAACGAATCTAATTTAATACTTTTAATGACAAGGTGAAAAATCTACTTTAATAACAAAAAATATTTTTATTTAAATTAATTTAAAGAATTTTTTTAAAGATAAAGATCAAATTACTTTTTAAATTAATATTTAATTTTTTTAATATCAAATGCTAAAATAATTTCATACTTTTAAAAATATTATTATTATTGATAAATAATTTGTTCTAATTTATTATAATTTTCTTTAGTAGTAATAAATAAATTTCTTTAGAATTAATTAATTAATAATTTTATAATACACAATTTTATAATTATTATTTTTATAATTATTTCAGTAAATACTTTTATAATTACTTAAATAATATTAAATATATGATAAATATCTTTATTAATTTTTTAACTCGCTTAATTCCATCACAGTTTTATAATATTTTTATAACTTTTTATTTATCTTATTTGCGTATTAGCCGATATATGACCAATACATCTTAGGACCCTTTGATTCAATGACCAATACCGTGACTTTGAATCATGCTTCTGGTGTAAAACCTGTGAAAAATTCAATTTTTCTAAAAAAAATGGTAAAATGGTAATTTCGGTTGAAAACTGGAAATTTTCTAGATATTTTCCGATTTATCGAACCGAGCTCCCGTTGAATCTGCCTTCCTCGCAAAATCTAGCCATCTGGCCAAATTCCATCGATTCGTGAGACAATAAATTTCATCAAGCTGAGGCATCTTGTGTCAGGTGACACATTGCATGACATGTGGTGCACTTGTGTGAATGATTCACATTGAACTAAGTGTCAAGTGGAGAAAATAATGGGAAAGATAAAACAAGAAAATAAAAAAATACAATAAGGAAAAGAAAAATAATAATAAATAAATAAAAGAAAAGAAAAGAAAAGGTAACGAGAAAAGTCTAAAAGATGAGAGAATGCCACTTATGGAACAAAAAAGGCAGTGGGTGAGCGTGGAGAAGAGAGAAGAGAGAAGTGAGAAGAGAGAGAGAGAGAGAGAGAGAGAGAGAAAAGGGAAAAGGGATTTTTCGCTTCTCTCTAAGATCTACGAAAATCGAGTTGTCGGTTTTCGTCGGAGCGAGAAGAAAAGTTTATCCACGCATCGCAAGCTACGTGTGGATACCAAAATCTTAGAGTTTCATCAAACTCCACGAGGTAGGGAATTTTCTTACTTGGAATATTTTTAGCCGAAAAGTCATGTAATGGTGGCATAGGTTTTCTTCGGGGCCATCACAGGCCATGTGATTTGGTCCCATTGGGACTGAATATTAGAAATTTTTGGGACTGGTTCCGAGCAGTCCTTGACCGTGTGGGAATTTGGTTATGATCCCGGGACTAAGGTCTTCGGGTTTTGTTGTATGTTATGATGTCACAATGATTCGGTGTCGAATTGAACAAAAAATGGTTCATGGCCGTGAAGGGACCAAGAGGTGTCCTATATTATATGGGTCTGAGATTTTGGTCATTTTGTGTGTTATTGTTGGAAAATAAATAAATAATATGCTATTGTGTATAAAAATCATGTTAACATGTGCTCATGATTTAGTAATGATAGAAAATTAGGATTTAATGGAAATTATATGTAGGAAATATAATTATTCGAATTTATAAATGTCAAGATGTAGCTCTTATTGTGCTTGTAGCATGACATAGCATGAAATGGCATGTTGAATGATTGCATTTCATGCACGCCACATGACGTTGAGCTCGTAATGGGTGCATGGCATCGTTATTCACCATTCTCAGAATGTGTGGTGATCTCTAAATGGGACAACGCCCAAATCAAGACTCACGCTTGTATAAAACAATAATAATAAATTTCCGTGTGTTCGATGTAGAAGCAAGATGGGGCGTGATCCCCCTGCGGTGAAAGACTCCAAATTTTATTCTCGTCGACATATGTATCCAAATGATGAAAGTTAGCGAAAGTGTCGAAGGCGTGAAGCCCGCTACGAGATCTCAAAATTCTCTACCCATAAAACATACTGATTCGGGGTAAATTCAAAATGAATATCGAGGTTGTCCATACCGGGTTAACAGAAACACCAATGATCGGTTTTCACACTTTGCATTACAAAGCGAGGGAGTTTAATGTAACTAAGTTACAGTAATGATGATTCCTACATCCATGGTGACATGAAAATTCCATGTAAGATTGCATTATTTATATGGAATATGATTTTATGTTTTATGTATGTCATTGCATGTGTATTTAGGCAAGGAGTGGCCCTTGTAGGTGAATTTTTCTACCGCCATTACTTAATTAATGTGGAACCCCTTTCTTCAAGTACGTGGGGTAACAGGAGACTGGCGCTCCGACGAGGCCTGATTATGAAGGAGGCCGATGTGTGGCCTTTGATATTTCCTTTGTAAAGTATTTTCAGAGCAAAAGAATCAGAATTAAATTCTTTCGACCATTTCAAATAGTCAGTATGTACTGCGGTAAGAGAGCTAGCACCCACTCTGCAGATCGTATCAAGCATTTTATTTTCTAAGTTATTTTAGATTTAAATGTGAATGAATGGGTCCACAAAGGGATGTATATTGTGAAATGGATAGATGGACTGTGGGGTCAATACTACTTCGTTAAGGCCCTCATGGATTAAGATTATACTAAGTATAATGTGCTGTGGTGTCAGAGCTCCCCGAACAAAGAAGACTCGTCGATTTTGTGGAAAATATGGATCCCGATAAATAAGACACAACAAAGGTGGTATCGTGTCACTGAAATCCACTGTGAATCTCGAGGGTCAAGGTTGTTAAAGGGACTCCTCGGATTCAGGCGCCATAGTTTGTTATCGTGAGCCTAGGTAACTACTACCCAGTGGAGCTCCTGCAAAAGTATCCACATGGTCCCTGAGACACGCCCAGATCTCAGCTTGCGTATCAAGAGTCTAGGTACACGAGTACCGACGGCTGATGGGCATGGGTCTAGATCATGCATTGTCGTGTGTTATGTGTTTTGTGTTTAACATACTGTGTGATTTGTGTGAATAATATACATGGTAGATTGTTTATGGAACACTAGGGCTAGAAAACATAACCTTAGGGGTTGAAAAAACAAAATGAACATGGTAGTTTAGGAACTGATTTGTATTAGTGGTTGGCATTATGCACCACTAAGGAAAAAGGGATGAACGGTGTAGTTCATGATGTTAAAGTTCATACACACGTGCACCACAGGTGCAGATCGAGATAAAAAATTCTGGAGAACTCTACTAAGTATTTGGACACGCAGATGGCTAAAGGAGGAAGAGGATGTCACAAGGAGTAATAACCCACTTTATCACCCGCTAGACCAATGCAGACCTCATAGAGGCTACCCTTATACAGTAAAAGCCGTTATCACACTATCGTGACAAGCTAGTGCAATTAGGAACCATGTAGGGTCAAGTAACCTCCGTGGGGTCTGAGGCACATGATCCTCCGGTCCTCTAGGGAAGGAGGAGACCCGATGGTATGGGTCATTGTTTTCTGATTAGGCCTGGAAGGATAATCGCGCCCGCAGCCGCCATCATTGCACAAAGCAGATGACGCTACTATCAGACCTGACTATAACGGCTGGCCAGGGAGGGACGAATAACCTCCAAGGGTTTCATGCACATCATCCTCCGACATACATGGGAGGAGGGACTCGATGGTCGTGACATCCCAGTACTGAAAAAGAAGTGGAAGACACACCTGAGCATCCGACATAGCAATGCTATGAAGGAGAATCAATCTTCTTTTAGCTCCAGGAAGAAGCAGAAGACTTCTATTTCGCACAAATCTTAGGGCCAAGGTCGAGTTGAGGCTTCTTGCCATACAAGGCAAATGACATGCTACCATTGCCATCAGCCTAGGCACATGAGACGGGATTGTACGCAGAGGCAAGGATCTTGGAATTATAGGACATCACAGTTCCAATCATCAGTGGGACATGCGCGGACGCAAATTGTTCCTCCTTACCCTAGCATGGGCCAAGGGAACCGATGTCAGTCCTAGGGTGCTACACAAGCACCTACTATTTCAGATGTACACAAGGAGCCAGTAGCATGGGCTTCGGGCCGAGGCCAAGACTTCCAGCTAGTACTTTTTAGGGACCCAGGTATGTTCACGCTATATACCGCAGATCGAGCTTAATGACGCCGACATACTGTGGTACGCTTTAGCCTCACACACTTTTAATAAGAGTGTTGTTTAAATTCGGGTGCATCGTATTCATGTTTATTGCTGCATAATGTGAGAAAATTTTGGGCTTAGAGGTTGAAACCTTGGAAAAGTTGTTGTATGTGAATTCTCCCCTAGGAACTAGGATGAGTGTTAATCAGATATGTCGATATTGTGAGTGAGATCTCAAGGATTCTGCTCATTGTGGACCTGAGGGTCATGGACATAACGGAGTTCGATGTCATCCTTATGATGGACTGGTTGACGGCCCATAGAGTCGTCATTGATTGTGATCGTAGGTGGGTTACCGCCTTCACATGGGACGATATTTTGTTACGTTTCAAAGGGATAAGCATGAGTTTTTACCCCTGCATCGCGTACCTAATTTAGGTGATGATTAATGATGGGTCAGCTAGCAAGCCTTACCCTGCAGGATGAGAGATGTAATTTAAGTCTACCTGTAGAGTATAAGGATGCAAACTTTTCATTGAGTTACACCCCGTACGCCCCATTTCTATGACTTTCTCATAGATAGCACCGTTGAATTGGTGAAACTCAAGGTCTAACTACGTGGATTGTTGGACAAGGTTTTGACAGACCGAGCACTTCACCACGGTGGCACCTGGGCTTGAGCCAAGAAGAAGGACAATACTCTTCTCAACTCCATGCATTGATTATAGATAGTTTAGGCTACACAAGAATCTCATCCATTACCAAGGATCTGATGCTTGCTTGATCACGAGGGGCGTGGAGTCTACTCTAAGATGTGACCTCACACCTGCTACCATCGCTTGAGAGTTGCAGGCCGATATCCCCAAGACAGCTAGGACGCGATATAAAATTGAGTTCACAAATATGCCCTTGAATTGACGAATGCACCAACGTAATTCATGGTTTCACTGTGGCTGTGGTATTCAACCTGGTCAATCAATCTGTCGTGGGTCTTGGCTGACCAGACTTCATCTACCCCATCCGAGAAAGCGAGCATGAGGATCATTTCATATCATGCCCTCCAGCACTGGCGGACCACTGGGCCAGTGCCAAGTTCAAAGCAAATGTGAATTTTAGCCATTGTGCGAAATTTTGACACTTATTCGTGTCAAATTTCTTCTGTGTGTCCAAGAGATCTCGAGAAGGTAAGCTACATGAAATGAGGGTCAAGCTCAGTCGAGATACGCAATTTCTAAGATTGCAAGATATTACAAAGTGGTTTATTGAGGATTTTCCCAATCTCAATCAGCATTTATGACTAGATTAACTTATAAATAAGTATGAGTGGGGATGACTGGTAGAGAAGGCATTCCAGGAATTGAAAAGGAGGCTTACTACAGCTCCTATTCTGATAGTCCCAAAATAGGGACAGAGGTACAAGGTGTACTATGATGCCTCTAGGGACAGATTAGGACGTGTCTTAATGCAGGCCGAGAGGGTTGTAGCTTATGGTTCTAGACAGCTAAAGAATTATGAGTAGAATTACCCTACACATGATCCGGGAGTCTGCGCCATACTTTCCTGAAGATCACGCTCACCATTTAAAGTGGTGAGTGAATTTGAGGTATTTTCTGCACCACCAGAAGTCCGAGGTATATCTCACACAACGGACTCAACACATGAGGCAACGCAGATGGATGAGTATCCGGAGGACTGTGGATTCCCCACTTCGCATTACCATCCCTAGGCAACAATGGCCGAAGTCACTGGAGTACCTGACTAAAAAGTGTAGCTTCTCGAGTGGTAGATGCTCGAGGATCATGGTCACGAAGCATAACAATAGTTGATTAGCTCAAGGTACTTTGGGGAGTCTGGTGGCTACGCCATCCCTACTAAGCAGGGTGATTGAGTCCCAAGGGCAGGACGCAGAGATATCGTCCATCAGGGACTAGGTACAGCCACATGTGTGACGGTCGGGCCATCCACACATATGGTAGTCTTGCATAGGGACTCAGATGTGGTCTCACCGACCACTTGAGAGAGGAGGATTCCTGGCTGAGTTCCACTCCTCTCGACACGAGCCAGATCCAGTGGCACGTAAGATGTATCGTGATTCACGCGAATTCACCTGAGGCCGACGCCGGTTTAAGCGACATTGGAGATTGTCTAATCGGTGTCCTTCACTCACGCTGGTAAAGGTCGAGCATCGGGCCGCAGTCTACTCCATCCATCGAGGTAAATGAAAGTGCAGCCGGAGCACGTCAATAGACTCAGACCCACTGGGCTGCCATTATACACAATCGCGAGGCTTGAAGCGGTATAGTGTGATCGTGGACCCACCACCGTTTCGTATGCTGACATTTGCACCCAGGATGACCTTCACACTGGAGGAATTCCTAAATTCTATCAGATATTCGCGTAGATTGTCCTACTACATGAGTGCTAGTTTCTCTTATCGGGGACTTTATTTGTGGATCCTAAGGAAGTTTGAGGCACACTTTTGGAAGAGTTTCCAAAAGGCCATGGGGACACAGTTGACGATGAGCACTGCGTTTCATCCAAAGACAGATGGTTACCTGAGGAGACCATACAAAGTTTTGTAGGACATGCTGTTTGAGCATGCGCCTTAGATCTTATGGGTAGTAGGGAGGAGACCTCTACTCTAGAATCTCGCCATGGCAACAAGTATCGCAAGAGGCCAGATGGCACCCCATGAGCTCCTATATTTCGAGGCCATGTCGATCCCTGAATTTGTTGAACAGTTGGGAGAGAGTTCCATCACTAATCCTGGATTCGCTAGAGACACCCCGAGAAGGTGAATTTGATCTGGCGCTCCACGCCAAAGTAGACAAACAGCCTACGCTGACAGATCATGTCTCAGAACACCTCCTAAAGACACCTCATTGCTTTTAAACATAATTGTATATATGATAAGTGCATTTTGAAATTTTTAGTTATTATTATTTTGCTAAGTGAGAAAATTTTGAAACCCGGAATTTGTACAAGTTACAAGGGTAAAAGTGGAATTTGTTGAAACGGGATATAAAAGTCATAAGATAAGAAGATGAGAGGCTATTATATAAATGGCATAAGTTGTGGTGCAAATAGAAGAGAGTTTGAGGACCGAAGGGTAATAAAAGGAAACTTAGATCAAATGGGAAAAGACCAATTGGTCTTTCATTTGGGAAGGAGGGCTAGGGCATTACATGAAGAGATGAGAAGGGAGAAGGAGAAGAAGAAGAAGAAGAAGAAGAAGAAGAGGAAGAAAAGAAGAAGAAGAAGAAGAGGAAGAAGAAGAAGAGAAAGAAAGACAAGAAAGGTATGGATTGCTATGGTCTTGTATGGATTGGTATGGATAAGTATGGATTTGTATGGATTTTTGGACTTTTATATGGATATTAGTTTGTTCCATTTCTAGGGTTTAGTTAAATTCAACTCAACTCTAGATTTGTTGGAAAGTTGGGCTGGTAAAACCCTAGTTTGTATAAGATGAGCATGTAATCCTCCTCGAGTACGGATTCGGGTTTCTTGATGTAATGGATACCTATTGGGTGTTGAAGCTAACCTAACTTATAAGTATTGAGTTTGGGTTTGAAAACCCTAATTAATCTATGTTTAGTTTATTGGGTTAGAAACACACTTGGGATGTTTCTTCTGGAGAGTATATGATTTTTCTTTGATTCGGTTGATTCTCAGAAAATGACTAAAATCAAAGGCAAATTGGGTAATTTCGGGCTGTACAATCGCGCACAGGGATCCCACGTAGCAACGTAAGCCCACGCCAAGGCGTGGCATGTCCACGCCATGGCGTGGCCAAAAGGGAGTCTTGGACAAGCCTCGGGTAGGCCGCGGCGAAGGATTACGCCGTAGCGTAGCTTTGTTCACAACATGGAAATTTTTGTCTTTTTGTTTTGTTTTGTTTTTCCGTTGCTCCGAGGACTTGTCTGTTGGACTAATGAGGACCCTATAAGTGTATGAAAAGGGTCCATTCATGTTTGTAAGGTAAAGGAAAAATTAGAATCGTATCTTGTCGCCTCTACTAAGCGAGCTCAAGTTGGCAAACTTAACGCCCCTATGATAAGATAGTAGTTCCTAAATACATAGAGTAATTTAGGATCGCTTAAGACCTAACATCAATGACACGTACTCTCTGCCACGTGAGCAAAGTACATATAGTACTTCAATATTTCGATTAGTGCGACTAAGATTTCGACCGTGTCACATATTTAGTACTTTGGTACTCTCCCGATTATGCCGACACTATTCTCTCACGTTGCTTGGCACTTCGCCAGGCTACTACACCCAATATCACCGCACTTCTCAGTACTTTGGCTTA
Organism: Tetrastigma voinierianum; assembly: GCA_016808115.1. Taxonomy (NCBI): domain Eukaryota; kingdom Viridiplantae; phylum Streptophyta; class Magnoliopsida; order Vitales; family Vitaceae; genus Tetrastigma; species Tetrastigma voinierianum. The sequence continues at coordinate 1,611,738 of JAEQBH010000013.1, read as the reverse complement.
TACTCGTGTCTTTACTCATTTCTTGCTTACTTCAGTTTTAGGTGTCAAATAGTTATGATAAGAGTCTCAATAACGACAAGAGTAAAGTAATGTACATTACCTGCTTGAATGTACCATATAAAATCTTGTACAAGTATAAGCTCAGAGTATCACACTGTACCTCCGCATATATAGCCGATAGCACTACAAAATTTCCATAAGTATAAGCTCTAGTACCACAGTACCTTCGTATAAGTATAAGCTCGTAACTCCACTGAGATCTAAATCAAGTTATAAGTCTCGCTTATAAGGCCAGTATGTGTGTATAAGTTTGTTATATATGAATTCATAAAAATTCCTCAAGTATCTCACATCAGACATTCATATCAAGAGTATACTTATCAGAAATGAGTATTATGAATGTGTATACGTATAAGTCATGTTTCCAACTAAGAGTTGCTTTGTACGGTTTTAATCCGTAGTGCTGCAGAGGAGGACTATTCAGAATATCCTCGAATACACCCTATTCGCTTTTACACATAATTAGGTATATTATATGTATTTGAAATTTTTCAATTATTCATAAGAGAAAAATGAAAAATGGATTTTAAAAGAAAGCCACACAAGGTCTTACGGGATTTAGAATTAAAGACTGCAAGTGGTCTAAGTGGAGCCTATATTTTGAGCAAATCCCGCTTTGGGAGAGAAAAAGAGGAAAAGATGAGAAATGTGAGAAGAGCTAGTGGTCAAGAAGACTAAGTTCGTTACTTCTTCCCATTTCTTGCTTCTTTTGTGATCAAACAACTTAGAAAGTGAAGATTTGAAGAGGGTAAGGTAAGAAAATAAAACCCTAACTTCTTTTGTGATTTTGATCTGGGAAAGCCCTCAACTGGGGAAAAAGAGTGTTTTATTGATCTAACCCATTATCGTGTGGTTTGAGGCAGATTCCATCGTGGTCAGGATATATGAGTTTAGAGGAAGAGTTTCAGTTTTTTTTGCGGGGTGAGAAACGGAAAATTGGCCATTTCAAAGTGCATCCTCACATTGGTACGGCATCGAAAGTGGGTACCCAGATTTAAAGTGGGTACCTGCACTCCAATCGCAGAAAGGTTGGTACCGATATCGATCAAAGTGGTACTAAATCATCAGTGGCACACAACGATGTTTCCAGTTAAATCTCGCATTTTTGTACCTTGCACAGCTAGTTCCAACAGGTATCTGTAAGAGGAACCCTAACAAATATCATAATGGGGGTTCAAGAAGGAAATTAAGTGAAAAACGCATTGTACTCGGGCCGCCTCTACGGGGTTGGTTTGACGTGCCAAAATCGCTTAACGCCTTCTATGATAAGATAGTAAGTTCTAACACATATAATCGGTAGTGGACTACCTAAGACCGGATATTGAATGACACGGGTACATCCGTCACGCGGGCAGCACGATAGTACTTCAAGATTGATTAGGTAATCCAGACTCTCCTCGACCGCATTTCTCGCACATTTTAGTACTTGGTACTCCGACGCGCGATCAAGACTCTTCGACCATGTTTCAAGACATTTAGTACTCGTACTCTCCGATTAGCGCGTTTACATCATTGTCGTTTCAGCACTCTACTTTGTGCTACTACACTCTCGCATCAGCATCAGACTTCATGATAGACAGGCCTTCATCCACACATCTTTGACATCGGTCTTAGGTAGTCAAACAGTTATACGATAAGAGTCTGAAAAATGAATAAAAGTAAAATAATATACATCATTAAGCTTTGTAGTACCTACGGATACCTTCAGATAAGTGTAAGCCCAGAATCCTAACACGAGATCTAAATAAGTATAAGTCCTGCTATAGGTGGCAAGTGACAGCTCAGAGTACCCACTGTACCTCTCAGATAAGTATAAGCTCAGGGCACTCCCACTGAGATCCGACAGTATAAGTCTACTATAGTACAAGTATAAGCTCAGAACTCTAATGATCTCAAACACATAAGTCTCACATATATAAGTGCATGTGTATAAGTTTGTTATATGAATTCATGAAAACTTTTGTTATCTGCTACTGTATATCTATTACTATTATATGCTTAATGTAAAAGAGTATTAATGCATGTGTAGGCTGTGAAGTCAAGGGCGTTTTCCACTAAGCTGCTATTTACCACTGGTTTTAACTGGTAGAAAATGTGAGGAGGACGCGATCTTTCGATTCTCATAGCCAACACACTAGTGCGGTTCATCACCTCGTAGGTTTTGCGCCCGATTATGTAAATGTAAAGGTACGCTTTTGTATATGTATATGTAAATGTATGTATCGATGTGCATTTAGGCTGTATAGTCTCCCGTATAAATCTCACTAGGTATCATTACCTGTCGTGGGACCCTTCGTGCAATAAGGGCAAGGCACGCTCTGAATGAGGTCGTGATTATAGGAAGAAGGTCGTATGTGTGCCTTGATATTTCCTTTTGTAAAAGTATTTTGTATAAAGAATTGTAACTAAATTTTTAGACTATCATTCAAATAGTCGAGTATGTAATTATGGTAAGAGGGTCGTGGATCGACCTACTAATCGTAATTGTTACATTTTCATATTTTAGATTTAAATGTGGGATGAATGGGTCATGGTAAAAGATGTATATATTAGGGTATGGATTAAATGGACCCCGTAGGTCACACGAGTTTCATTGAAAAATCTGGACGGTTAAGATTTATATTATTATACTGTGTCAAGATGTCAAGGTGAGCCCCCAACAAAAGGTGACCGCGGCTCGATTTTCAGAAAAATATGGATCCCGATAAATGAGTAACAAAGGTGACATCGGGTCATCCAAAACCAGAGGTAATGCAGGGGTTGACGAGTTGTCAACTGGACTCATCTGGGCGTCATGATCCGTACTTTGGTCTCTGTAAACAAAATTGTACAGAGACACCTGTGAGTTTTGTGACATACTTAGTTATTTTAAAAATATTACTAAAAGAAGTTATTTAACATGAAGTGAGTTGGTCTCATTAATTGTAACTAGGTCATTAACTTAAAAAAAATTCAAAATATTTTCAATGTCATGGTTAGTTACTACAATATTGACTTTTAAAAAAACAACAGCCTATTCATATCCAAAACTCAAATTCCAACAGGATGAATTCTATGAGATTCCCGCATTCCTCGACCACCCTCATACTCGCTAGGGGTTTCAGCTTTGTGAGAGGTGCTTTCTACACCTTTTATGACCCCGAGGCTATTCTCTTATCCTATTGTGGTTCAGGAATTCTTCCACACCATGACCTAGAGAGGAGACACTAGTAGGACCATCTTGCATTTCACTTTAGACGGAGTAAAGCGTCAACTGGACGCTAGACGCATAGCCAGTACTATGCAGATACCTTATGAGAGCCCTCTTGGGCAGAGATTTAGAAATTGGGAGTGGATGATGCCCGAAACCCATTGGAGTACCATTAGGCAGAGTTTTTGTGAACAGAAAAGAGCTGAGGCCAAACATGGAATTGGCCGACCACGTTATAAAGTGCAACATATATCCTTATACGCACAAGGTTCAGAGATGAGACGAGTTCTTGAGGGCACTATATTCCATTCGTCAGGGTATATGGTACTGCCTTGCTAAGCTCATTATGGAGACACACTTCATTTTTGAAGAGAAGATACATCAGAGTAGGTTACAGAGATCCCTCGACTACCACCTCCCATTCCCTCGCTTGCTCAATAATATTCTTGAGATACTACATTACATTGTCGCTCCTTGTAGGGGAGAGAGAGTTACATATGACAAGATGTTCAACCTGGCGAGATGAAGGCCATTTGCCAAATATAGAGGAGTCCAACTTATCTTAGAAGTCGCTGTTAGATTTATATGATAAATAAAGCGGATAACTTCAAAACTGTAAAGCCAAACTCAAAATATGCGTACATAGAATGTACAAATTTAGTCTTAGTTAGAGACATACCTATTGATTGATTCATAGTAAGATTCGTCTTTGCCCAAAGTAGGAAATCAAATAGGAAAGGTCTTCCTCACAATTTTTGTTACATGCACAATGGGACTCTTTGCAAAAAAAAAGGTAATAAAAATAATGAGGGGACTTAGCCTTTTATAACCTAATAATGACCCTTGATATGCCCTCCCATTATGGAAATAATCAATGTCATTAGGCCTACACTTAATAGTGCACAGATTCGCATGTTCCATTCATCGTACCTTATGAGGGTTTGAATGCCCCTTTGCATTCCTTTACCATCTTAATAACTATGTCCTTTGATTTTCTTTATAAAACAATTAAAATATGTCCACCTTATAGTTGGAATTATTCCAACATTCTCCCACATTAATGACTTTAATTGGTTTTATGTAAGAAAATAAGTTTGATAAAAAAAATAAAAAAAATTAATCAAACCAAGAACAAACATTATGTGGTCACAGATAAACGTAGTTAAGAGATAAGCACCTAAAAACAATCTGGTTCAATAAAACACTAACATCAAAACATCGCAATTATCATGTCATTTGGCGACACAAAATCAACCATATTTACAAATAGTAGTGAAGTTATTGACAAGATCATGTATGACAATGTAGTGTAGCAAGCAAATAAAATACATCTTTCATTCATAAGAGATCTTTTAAAGAAATCCTTTAAGAAAATCCACATGTATATCTCGTGATATTGAAATAGCTAGATAGTGTTGTTCTTGAGATATACCATCCTTGAAATAACACCACTCATAATGAAATATAAAATTCATGGCAAGATGTGAATATTAAATGTCAATATAATTCAGCAAATGTAATATATCACATGACAAGATACATAACTCCCATTAACCAAGTATAGCAAAGGACTCTACAATACCCATGTTAAATACATGTGTCCTAATGTAAGATCATGCAAGACTTCTTTCCGGATGCTCGTTTAATTTTTTTATTTACTTTTTTTTCAAAGTGTCGCAATTAATCTTTCGTCTAATCTAATCAAGTGGATCCAACCTGAGCTCCGCTTATCTCGAATTGCTTATTTATCTACAAACATTTTATTATGTCATTTCATTTGAGTTAATACGCATAAGTCATTTCAAATTATGTAATCTTTAAACATTTACTTTATACACAACACGTTTACAAAATGGACTGGATCATAGCTTTTACAAATGATATACAAAACACTATTTTGTAGATTAACCTTGTTCACAAAATATCACATGTTCGTAAAGAATGATTTGGTGCATATGATCTGGTATATACTTATACGCCACAACTTTCTCTATGACTCTGCGCTTCTTGATCTTGCCTTTTTTCCTGTTTACTCGAAACCTGCGCATAAATAAAAACTACACGCTAAGCATTTTCATACATAGTGGTTCTATACAGTTCTATTCAAATTTTCAGTTTAACATGACATGCATTTATTATAAAATCATGCCTGTTATATCAAAATGACATACTTTTTCACATGCTTTCACTTTACAAATCACTGATCATATTAAAATGTGCATTTTCACATGCAACCAATTTATTTAACTCAAATCATGAGATTTAAACATATAATCTCTAAGGATGTATTTAGCTTACAAATCCCATCACCTCATCAAAGTTTGTTATTTACCTTGTCTATACACTACATTCATGACCTGATTCGTCATGAATCCGTCCCTTTTGTCATTCGGTAATGTGCTTATACATTTAACAATTTCGGTCTCCTATCATGACGGATGCCAATTGGTGCATTCCGCCAAGTGGGACATTTTAACAATGCCATACACCATCATGATGGATGTCAATTGGTGCATCCCTCCATGTGTGACATTGCACAATTTTGGTTTGCCTTCATGACAGATGCCGATTAGTTCATCCCGCCATGTTGGTCATTCGATATATCGATTCAATTTAAGATGTCAAGAATTAACCAATTCGTTTACAATTCAATTAATCACTCTGCATTTGGTTGTCAAACATTTCAAATATCACAAGTTCAAATCCATATGCACTTTCATAATATCATTTCAAAGATATACTCATTTCATATAATCATTTCAGATTTATTTGGTAAACTACCAAAACACTTCAAATCCGAATATAATTTTGGTGAATAAAGAACTAACAATACATGAATCAGAATAGAGGTCCGAAGAACTAACCAAAGTTGTCGGCTCTCGTTTCCTTCCTTTCGATCTCGGTCCTAAGTTAGGTGATCCTCACCAGTCCCTAGTCAATAACAATTACGTTACTCTTAGTGGATAAACAATTATTATACATTTTTAGTGAATGACATCAATCTTCAATGTTACCGCTTTGGATTAAGACACTAAGTCTACCCATTGCTTCAGCCAAATGGTGTACGGTACGCTTTTTTTTCATTAGTTTATCCTTATTTAAACCCCACAATCATTTATTAGGGGGTCCTTAAACTATCTGGCGGTATGAATATTAGCAGTTAGGGAACAAAATTCAAAATTTCATTCTCATGAATGCTAGATATCGTCACAAGAAACCTTCGTCGCGACGTAGTTTTGCTACGCCCAAGATAATGTAGGGGTGCCATTTTGCATTCCTCAGTCGCTTTACCTGGGCGAGGGTATCCCACACCTTGGCAGAATTACTGTCATGCTGTTCCTATATCACAGTAGAGTCCGATTACAGATTTTCCAGCCCTTATTTTTACGATTTCCCTCAAAAAATCCTCAAAATCCCAAAACAAAACATGGGAATCACTTCCAATATCATCCTAAACCAACCATGAGCAAAACCCATAGATGGATTAAAGTTTTTCTAACCCAAACATCAAATACAACTTTCTAGGGTTTAGGTTCATAACTTGAATCTCTTGAAACTCTTTGCCCTAGCTTCCTTCTTCCTCCTTGATCACTTGGAAACCATAAATGGGGATGATCTCCCACCAAAATCACTTCTTTGCAAAACCCTAGCTTTCTCCTCTCACTTTCTTCTCAAAACCGTTTTTGCTCAAATGAGCATTCTAAGACCAAATGTGGTCTAATATCACTTATCCATTATAAGGCCATGTTTGGCTTCCAAAATGCATTTGGATTTTAAGTTGCCCAATTTAATTTTATGTTACACATATATTACTGATTTGCACTTAAACACATAAATATTTTCTCAATGACCCTTAGGTCCATTGCAATTAAATTTGCCATTTTTCACTGGGTTTATTTCGGTTCAATCAACTTCATTTTACATATAACATTTAATCATATGCTCACATATCTTATCACTTTTCACACTTATCGCTTCCCGAGAAAACCCAAATTTGGCTCATTAATTCATACCCAAATATATAATAAAAATTACAATAAAAATCTGGTGGTATTTCTTGGGTAAGCGTAAAACTTCCCCACTTAAGAAAATTCTCGCCCTCATAATTTACCTTAGTTAAACGCTTGCGATACCGGCCGCTTTACATTGTTTCTTCACTTACTAAGTCGCTTTCTTCGGGCCAGGGTTTCTCCACAACATCTCACTAACGTAATCTTCTTGTTCCGCAATTCTTTCACACTCTCCAGCCAAGATCTCATCGATCTTCTATATGTCAAACTTGCCTAAGCTCAATTGTCTCCGGAATGACCACATGCGATATCTGACGGGACACTTCAACATCGAAACATGGAAAACATTAAAGATCTTTTCCTTGTCCGGAGGTAAGGCTAAATCCAGATGCCACCTGGACCCCTTTTTTCAATCTTCAGCATGGATCATCAATGAATCTAGGGCTCAACTTTCCCTTTATCCCAAATCTCATCACCTTCTTCCAAGGCAATAATATTTAAAAACACTTTCTCGTCGATCTCATATCGAATATCTTTTCTTTCATGCTCGTGATATTATTTATGGGTTCCATCTATGTCACTTTCTCAATCTCTCTCAATCATTTTCACTTTTTCTTCGCCTCGTATCAAGTCAAGGCCAATCACTTTCTTTTCTATGACCGCCCAAACAAGACAACTGTTTTTACATTTTCTTCATATAAAGCCTCATAAGGCACCATTCCAATACTTTGATTGAAACCTATTGTACAAGCAATTCATCAAAGAATGTGGCTCATCCCAATCCACTCTATAGTCGATCACACAACTCCTGAATATATCTTCCAGATTCTGGGATCACTTTCTCCGATCACCATCCGTCAGTGGAACGTTGTACTGAAATTCCAATGAGTGTCAGGTCTTCTCGCATCTTTCCAAAATTCAAGTGAACCTCCGATCTCAATCTGAAATAACGGATACAAGAATCCTATCTAACCGAACTATTTCCTTGATATATAGCTCTACTAACTTGTCAAGTGAATAGTCGGTTCTCATTGGTAGGAAGTGATCTGACTTGGTAAATTGGTCTACTACGACCCAAACCGAGTCATGCTTTCTCCTTGTCAATGGTAACCCAACCACAAAATCCATGGTAATTTGGTCCCATTTCCACTCTGGTATTCTCATGGGCTGCAATAATCCCTTGGTTGAACCTGATGCTCGCCTTTACTTTGAGACATTTAAACACTTCGTCACAAACAAACATCTCTTTTCATTCCTGACCACCGTAATGACATTTTCAAATCTAATACATCTTTAAAGCACTCGGATGTATAGCCAAAGATCCACTATGTGCCTTTTAAAGTATGGCTTTCCTTAAATCATTGTCACCAGAAACTCTGCTTTCTTAACATTTCCACCAATTACTACAAACAATTTTCTCATCTCTTGTGCTTCTAGCACTCTGCTCAACATCTCCTACCCTCACATCAATTTCACAATGAGCCATCATCGTCGACATAATGACAATGGCATTTAACACTAAGCATTTGTGACGACTCTCTCGCTGTCTCATTCGCCAATTACATTGACTTTTCCGTTATAGTCATCATACAAATAAATCTCAATATACAACTCTATCCATCTACGTGACATTAAGCTCTCGTTGTGAGGGCAAATACTTAAGACTCTAAGTGATCAATGCAGATAAACACTTTCTCCATACAAAGAATGTTCAAATTTTCAAGATAAGTACACCGCGCTTTAATCCAAATCAGCGTGGTAGTTCTTTTCATGTAGCTTCAACTGTCTTGAAGCATAGGCTACCACTTTACCCTCTTGCATTATGACACATCCACGTCCATTTAGTGAAGCATCACTAAAGATCACATATTCTTTACCGCAGGTTGGCTGAGTAAGAACCGGAGCCTAAGATAAGAATGCTTTCAACTTATCAAAACTTCTTTAACATTTTTCACTTCATTCATACTTTACATTTTTCTGGAGCAATCTTGTCATCGGGGCTGCAGTCATAGAAAACCCCTTAACGAATCTTCTATAATAAACTGCCAATCTCAAGAGACTACACACTTATATTACATTTCTTAGTGGCTTCCATTCAACAACCACTTCTATTTTATTTGGTTCCACTCGGATTTCTTCTTTCAATACAATGTGCCCAAGAAAGGACACTTCATTCAACCAAAACTCACACTTGCTCAATTTCGCATACAACTGCTCTTTTCTCAAAGTATCTAACACTACTCGAAGGTGTGTGTCCTGATTTTCTCGATCTTGTGAATACACAAGAATGTAGTCTAGGAACACTACGACAAACTGATCCACATACAGTAGAAAAACAAGATTCATTAGGTCCATGAAAGCCACTGGAGCATTTGTCAAACCAAACGACATTACAAGGAACTCATAATGTCCATATCACGTTCTAAACGTTGTTTTATGCACATCCACATCTTTAATTCTCAACTGATGATACCCAGATCGCAAATCTATCTTCGAAAAGATACTTGCACCTTTCAATTGGTCGAACAAATCATCAATCCTAGGTAACGGATACTTATTATTTACTGTCAACTTGTTCAACTGCCTATAATCGATACATAACCTAAGCGTACCATCTTTCTTTTTAACAAAGAGCACGGGAGCTCCCCATGGTGATACACTTGGTCGAATAAACCCTTTTTCTAGCAGTTCTTGCAACTGGAATTTATTTCCTTTAACTCCAACGGAGCCATTCAGTATGGTGTAATGGATGTCGGCGTGGCACCTGGTACAACGTTGATAGCAAACTCGATCTCCCTCTGTGGAGGCAATCCTAGCAACTCTTTCGAAAACATGTTCAAAAAGTCACTAACGGTAGGGATATCGGATACACTAGGCCTTGCCTTTACCTTATCAATCACATAAGCGAGTAAACTACATATCCTTTCACACTATTTTTTCTTGCGGTGTTTGGATATCACATTAGAGAGGTGGTTTGACCTCTCGCCGATGAAAGTTGCTTCATCCTCATTCGGTGTTCTTAAGGTCACTCTTTTCATTCTACAATCGACTATCGCTTGGTGTCGGAATAACTAGTCCATCCCTAATATCACATCAAACTCTCTAAATGACAACTCTATCAAGTCTCCCATAAATTCATATTCTCTTATTCTGATAAGACAATCTCTATATTCTTTATTCATAATAACACTATGTCCGAGCGGGTTCGTCACCAAGATGTCATACTCGGTTTCACTCCTTGGAAAAATTACGAATTTGGTATGTCGGTACATATGTACAAAATGAGTCGATCACGGATCTATCAGTAAAATGCATAATAGTATCAAAGATAGTAAAATTACATGCTATCACATCTGGGGCGTCGGTATCTTCTACTGCTTTCATTGCATATGCTCTAGCTGGAGCACGGCCATCTTGCCTACCCAAATTCTATGTCCCTTGTCTCGAAACACTCGGTGATGCAACACTTTTGCTACCTTTCTATACTGATAAATTGTTACCCCCTATCTAGGATACTGTGAAGGGACATGCCCTTATCTGAGATTTCATTATCTTGTGCCCGTGGATCAAAGCCCAAGCAAGCACCTTTCAATCCTTGACACTCTCCCTTATGTCTTCTCATGGCCGAGAACAACGAGGAACATCTTGTCCTCTAGAAACGATGAGCTTAAAAATTAATAAATTTTTTAGTCATTTTTACGATCTATTTTTATCTAAAAAATGATTTATGAAACATGTGGAATAACTAAGCAAAGCTATTATATAGCGGAAATTCAAGAAAAGAAAGAATTTTTGCGAGAAAAATATGAGCAACATGTGAGTGGATGAGCGTGTGATATAATTGGTGAAGCGGGTTGCGACGGAAAGGCGCCTGGGATGAAAGGACACCGATGTCGTGAAGCCTTGTGGCCCAATCAAAATGCATATGCAGGTTGCAACAGCGAAACTCCAGTCGCAAATGAAGCTTAATTGAAAACAAAATGAAATTTGGGACGAAAGAAACTCAAGGTCAAACAATCGAGGAATTGAAAGAAAAGACGCGATGTCAGCGACATGCGGATCTGTGCGTGACATCAACGAATCGGATCTGGTAGCGTATTACGACACAAGGAGAAAAGTCGCGACGACATGTCGGTCAAGAAGAGGTTGCGACATCATTGAAGTCGCGGCGGTAATAGTGAAGAGAAAATTAGACACGGCCGGGTCAGCGGCGACAGTTTTACGAAAGGGTGGAGACAGCGATGGCGGTCGCGACGGCGGTTGTAAGAAGAGGTGGCGACAACACGGATGTCGCGACATCAACTCAAAGACGGAAGTCGCGACAACAGCGGCTGTGTGACATCAGCTACGAAGGGAAACCGGCGACATCGACCGATTAGTGCGACGGCGGTAATGAAGAAGTCGCGGCGACATCCGGAGAGTGGCGACAGCGGCTACGAAGAAAGAAGGTCGCGGCAACATCCACTTGTGGCGACATCCAAATACACACGGTTAAAATTAGCGGCGTCAGCAAGGCTGCCGGCGACATCGACTCCACGAACATGCCGCTGACGAGCAAACCTGCGACAAAGGCGAGAACGACGAAATTAAGTGACAAGGACTCGATGTCGCGACAGTATCAACAAACTGGGCCAGTTAACTTGAAATCCACAATGAGGTGCATCGAAATTAGGGCCCAACTTCAGAACCCTATAAATACATAGTTGCTATTGAAGAAACGCAGCTCTTGGCGACAGAAGAAATGCAGGTTCTTTGAAGGCTCCTGTATTTTTTTTCTTTTCTTTTTCTTTTCTTTTGTTTTCGTTTTTTTTTTTTTTTTAGATTAGATTAGTTTGTATTTCATCCTAATTTTAGTTTGAGCGTTAGGCGGCAAGGATTAGGCTGAATACGGATGTTTATTTCTTAAAATTCTTGTCTCGGTTGTTTGAATTCAGACAATTTTGGGATTTGAACCTGATTCCAGATTCCTGATGGTTTTCTTGATCAATGGCTGATGTATGGTATAATGATGATTTAGAAACCCGACTTCCATTGAATTGGCGTTATTGTCGAAATATTCTCTGCGGTATTTTATTCATAATATTTGAACTTGGATATTCATCCGACTTCTTTGGTTTTGCGTGTTCTTGGAATTGATCGATTTCGAGTCCTCCTGTGCCACATCGCGAGGTTGTTTGACTACGGTTTCCGGGAGGCCCTCACGGGTGACACGAGAGAAGGCATTCTGAGTAGAAAACAATTTCGAAGAGATATTTGAACTGATATTCTTTGATCTAATGCGCTGCTGTATATTTAAATCAATACATCCTCTTAAACATATGAGAATGAGTTGAGTGAGTTATAAATTTAAGTAGGCAGTTAGCACTGGTCGAATAGTGAATTCGATCCGTGTTAGCAAGTTTGTCGAGGAAAGAGTAAGCTATTCTAATTTTGAGGGTGAGGGACCAGTATAGTGCAACCTCAGCAATGACTAAATTGAAGGAGCTCAAGTCTGCAATCCATGTTGTGGGTATGAAGTATTGAGAAAGAAAAATACCCGAAACGAGGCAACTAGTTTTAAAGTAATTATTTCACCCCACGTGTTCGAAAGCGATTAAGGTGAGATGATGAAGCGTATTGGAGTGCGGAGATCGATCCTGTATATTAATCCCTTGAGCTAGTTTTAAAAGATCACATGGTCGAAAACCAAGATGCGATGCAATTTGTAGGAATTGATTCTTCCACCATTATTGATTATTCAATGTTTTTCTTTAGAATGGCTATTAAATCTAAATTTGTTATTTTGATATTTAATGTTCAATTCATTTTATTGTTCATTCATTTTCTTTACATCATTCATTTCAAGCTTTCCAAAGCAAAATCTCACTATCGTATTATCGTCCGAATAGTATGGGCTTAAGTAGTTGGGAGTAGTTAGTTAGAAAAATTACTTGAGATCTACGTGGGATCGATGCTCTGGACTTAAATCCATTTTATTACTTATCGACTTGTGCACTTTGCATTATCTTTGGATCGAAAACCACACGAAAATGGTTTACTCTTACAAAAATATCTTTTAATCAAGTGATACTTAAAGAAACTCACACTCGAGTTTAATGGTTTATTTCATGAGGATTGAAATGATAGTCCTTGGGTAATAAGTCTTGAATTTGAATAGGTGTTTTGATCCATAACAATTTATTGATGTAGTCTTAACGAGTTTTATGGCGCCGTTGCCGGGGATTAGATAATAGTCCTTAGGTGATGATGTCATAAATTTGTATACATCTTTTGGTCCGGTTAAAGTTTTATGGAGCCGTTGCCGGGGATCGAAAGAATTTAGTAAATTAATATTCAGACGAAAGAAGGAAATGCTAATTTGGACATTTGAGAAAAAAAAAAAAAAAAAAGAACAAAAGCAGTTTTAACGGTGACTACATGAGGTCACTAACCTTTAACAAACCGTAATGAATATTTGTTGGCCGGACCATCTATTAATGCGAGTGTGTTTTGATTTCGGGGACAAAATTTTAATGCATAGGAAGCGAGAACAACGTCGATTCCGGCGAGACCGCAAATTAGAGAACACTGAAGCTTGAGAAAGATAAAGAGGCGAGAGAAAACTCAACCGTAGCGAATGAAAGCGAGATCGAGAATGAAGCACACATAGAAGCGGCTAGAAGGCCTCCAATCAGCGATATGGAGGACTTAAGAGCCTATTATTCGAATGAGTACTGCAATCGAGCAACCAGCTATTGATGCAAACAATTTTTTTTTTGAACTTAAGCCGGCCTAGTACAATGGTAAGGCGGCATCGGTTCTTGGTCATCCCACTTGAGGACCAAGCGAGCTACACAGGAAGATTTCAGGGATGGCTAACCTGATGAAGTTGAATGGGGTGAGACCGAAGTCATCAAAAGCGCCCCATTCCCCATTCTCTCACGAGAGATCTGGCTTGACTACATGGTATGAATCTTTACCATATGGCTCATTGATACTTAGGAGGAGTTAGTAGAAGACTACTTGGGTAGATTCTTCCCCGACCCTCGCTCAGGAGAGAGGAAATCATTGTGTTTCAACGGGAAGATGAAAGCATGTAGCACGGGAAAGGTTCAAGCGGTTGTTGAGAAGATGTCCGATGCATGGGATAGATGAAGACTCAGATGGACATTGTATATCATGCCTTGAATGATATATCGAGGGGATCGTGATGCTTCATGTTGTGAAGCATTCAAACGAAAAGTCTTCGAAAAACAGAGAGGCGATTGAAGACACGGCTAAATGCAATGAAAACTCTTTACGAGTTTTGAAAACAGTGAGAGAAAGGGATCATGGAGGTGAGAAGCGAGATAATGACCATGAAGGCAGGATTGGATGCCATTATGCCTGAAATTCGGACCAATAAAGAAAGGAAGACACACCACTTCGCCAATGAGATAGGAGTAGTTGAAGGGGATTATTGAAGGAAGTCTTTGAGAGGCTATTGAAGAACAATTATATGATCAGAGGTTAAGTATGCGGGGTCGAAATTACCAAATTACAAACCAATGCTAACACGCCGGCGCATTATCCGACGAGAAACCATGAGCACTTCTCATATGGTGGAGGGGTGTGCAGGCCCGAAAGGCATGGAGCCGGAGACCCTCAACGGGGTTATCAGCAGCAACCACGAAAGTTCCAGTGTGTGAAATGAACTGAAATGAATCCCGAGAATTGAGGAGGCCCGACTTTTGAAGCAGATGTTGCATTTCATAGGGGATAATGAAGGTACATTGAACCTCCGTGAACAAAAGTTTGCGAGTTGGAAGCAAGCGCAACCCAGATTCTCTGAATTTTGAGAACACCACCAAATGCATCCTAAGAACACGGAGACACAAGTAGAGGCGTTGGCCCCTAACCTGCAAGCCAGGAGGAAAGATACCTTCGGTAAACCTGAAGAATCGAATTTGCGTAGTATGCAGCAGGAAGTGGGAAGGAGTTAGAAAAATGAAAGAAAAAATGACGGCTGACAAGAAGAAGAAAGCCCGGAAAAAGGAAGAAACCTTGGAGAAAAGAAGAAGGAGTGAGTGGGAAGGATATCAAAGGCTCTAGACCTGCGATCCCATTTCCACGAGAAATTTGAAATCGAGGATAGAGGAGGCCGGAGTTTGCGAGGTTTTGAAAACCTTCGGAAACTAGAGATCAGGTATGCCCTTCTGAAGTGGTAGCTCGGATGCCACTATATGCAAAATTCTGAAGGACATCTTTGACGAAAAAGAAAGATAGTGAAGAAGGGATTGTGAATCTAACTGCTACTTGCAGTGTTCTGTGATAAAGAAAGAATTGCCAGAAAAGATGAAGGATCCAGGGAGTTTTACCATTCCTTGCATCATTGGAGGGGTTGAATTCCAGGAAGCTCTACGTATTTCGGGAGCTAGTATAAACTTGATGCCTCTTTACATTTGCCCGAAAGCGATTAAGTTTGGAGGTTATTCCCACCCGCATTACTCTTCAAATGGGAGCGGATCGATGGTAAAACCTGAAGGAGTGATGGAAGATGTTTGGTCCTTTGTTGGGAAATTTGTCTTCGATGGAGCTTCCATCATTACGGACATGGAAGAAGATTCACAGTACCCCTGCTATTGGGAGACCATTCCTAGCTCACCCAGGCCTTTTTGATCGACATGCGAGGTCTCACCTTGAGGTTGGAGAGGGATTCTTTGCTTTCAACGATCAAAGCATGCGGAGATATAGATATAGACGAGAGAAAAATTGCAATGTAATTGTGATGTCTATACCTACAACACGATGTTCACAATGATTGTAATGCTCAAATTTTTATCAATGAAAAATAGATGAATTCCCGAGTATATTAGAAGATGACTACTCTGATTGTCCATCTGTGATTTCCATTCTATAAGCTGTGTTGAGCACAGAAGCTCATGAAATGACAAAAGGAAAATAATGAAAAAGGAAATTCATCGAAACATTGAAGAGGAAATTTAGTGTTGAAGAATTGCCAAGTCATTTTAGTAATAGCACTTAGAATCACGAAAGAAGACCGGTGATTATCTCTGCTAGACTTAGTGATGATGAGAGACGAGAGGTTCTTTGCAAATCTTAAGAAGCATAAAAGAGTCTATGGCTTGGTCCATTGAAGAATTGAAGAGGTATCGGTCAATCGAATTTGCATGCACAAAGTACGCTAGAAGAAACTTCAAAGCCATGCGTAGAACATCAAGGAAATGAATCCGGTGATGAAGGAAGTGGTCGGGAAGAGTACTCAATTCTTGAATCTTTGGTTTTTATCTATGCAATTTGAGATAGTCCTTGGGTGAGCCAGTCCATGGATTCAAGAAGGGTGGGTTTCTTGTGATCCATGATAAGAGAAAAATGAATTGATTCCAACAAAACGATGACAGGATGGAGGTATTCAGGATAAATCAGATTGCTATTGCACTGAGGACCCGAGAAGACCACATTCACATGCCCCTATGGTACCTTTGCCTTGAGAAGGGATGCCATTTGAGACAGTGTAATCTCTGCGCTACATTCAAAAGGTGTATGATGTCAATATTTTCGGACACAGTTGAAGAGTTATGGAAATTTTATGGATATTCTTGTGTATGGATCATTTGATCGATGTTTGAAGAACACAGGCTTGGTCTTGAATGCAGAGACAAACGGCTAGCACTTGAATTGGGAAAATGCCATTTTATGAAGTAACGAAGGTATTGTTCTTGGAGGCATAAAATTTACGCTCACTGAATTTGAAGATGAACCCGATCCGAGGTATCCATTATCAAAACTCTTGCCACTGCCCACGATCAAGGAGTAAGAAGCTGTCTTGGGGCATCTTTGGATTTTATAGGTCATCAAAGACTTCTCAAAAATAGCAGGACCACTATCTGGTCTTGGGAGAAGGATACAAGGTTTAATTTTGATGACTCCTGCAAAGAATTTGCTTTTGAAGAAATCAAGATCAAATTGGTTGTACCTATAATGGCTGCACGAGAATGGGATCGGGGATTTGAAATAATGTGTGATGCCGATGATTTTCTGATAGGGCATCTAGAGGCGAAAGAAAGGAAAATATTCGGACCATATACTATGCTAGTAGAACCTTGATGAAGCACGAAAATTACTCAGCAATGAAAAGAGATGCTAGCCATAGTATTTGTAGCCAGAAAAATTCAGGCAATACATACGGGATCCCATGTTATTATTCATGCTGATCATGCGTGATGGTACACGATGTCAAGAAGGAAGCTAAGCAGATTGATAAGGTGGAGTCTTTGTTATTGCAAGAGTTTGACTTGGAGATCAGGATAAAAGAAGTGTGACAATGTGATAGGCGATCACTTGTCAAGAGTGAGAAAAACCTTCTTGAAGAAGAGAAAGTAATCTTGACGGAGAACTTCCCGGATGAGCAAGCTGTTTAAAGTTTCCTTCCAACTTCCATGGTATGTGATATTGTAGACTATTTAGCTTGTGGGGTAGTTCCTTGAGTCGACTACCATGAGAGCTTAAAGGCGACGGGTATTATATTTGGGATGATCGTATTATTTAAAGTCTTGACATGATAATAAGAAGATGTGTGCGGAAAATGAACAAGGCAAAATTACGGATGAATGCCATGCATCACCATATGGGGTCATTTTTCGGGAGAAAGAAACGACTCATAAGATACTCTAATCTGGGTTTTATTTTCCACTATCTTCAGAGATTGTGCTGAGTGGGTTGAATTGTGTGATAGATGCCAAAAAGATTGGAAATATCCAGCGTGAAATGAAATGCCCTAAGAGTATAATGGTGGTGCAAATCTTTGATGTATAGAATAGATTTTATGGACCATTCATATCATTTGGGAACTGTACATCACTGCTTGCGATTGATTATGTTTCAGTAAGGTGGAAGCAGTGGCAATCGAGGAATGATGCTAATACGATTGTGAGTTTCTTATGAAAAGAATATTTGAGCATATTTGGAACACACAGGGAACTATCATTAGTGATGGAAGCCATTTGCAAACAAAATATTTGCAAAACTCATGAGCAGTGTAGGATCGAGCATGTAATGAAGTCAGCTTATCATCCCGAGCTTGATGAATGACGAGAAATTTCCAGGGAGATTAAAGAATATACTTGAAAAGTTGTGAGCTCAGCCAGGAAGATGGTCTTCCCGAGCTTGATGATGCACTTTGGGCTTACGGGGTGCATCTGAACTCCGGGTGGAATGTCACATCTGAAATTGTTTTTGGGAAACCATGTCACCTACCTTTGGAATTGGAATACAAAGCTGATGTGGGCCATCGAAGTTGAACCGATTTTAAAACTCTGAGGAAGAGAGATTGCTCAAGCATGCGAACTAGAAGAATTGAGAAATGAAGCTATGATAATGCTAGAATCTAAGGATAAGACAAAGAAATGACATGATCGAAGGATCTGAGAAAAGAGTTCAAACGGGAACTAGTTCTCTTACATTTAATTCTAGTGAGATTGTTTCCGAGGAAGTTAAAATCAAATGGAGTGGGCCATACGGTGGTGTCAAGCGATACATTTAGGCGGTGACTGTGGGAGCGTGCGGAGGAATTCAAGTCAATGAATGAGGCGAAGCATTATCTAGCGAGGGAGGAAAGAATGGAAGGAGCTCCGGCGGGTTATACGAATAGAAGGAAAATCAAAGCAGCGAGTTGTTGGGGTAAAAGCGGCGGTGATGGGAAATGACCCATAGAGACTTTAATTTCTGTTTTTAGATTTTGAATTAACCTTGATTTTGTTTTCTATAGTTATTATAATGATTAGTTAGTACTTAAAAAGTCAATTTTTGTTTAATTGAATCCTACCTGTAAATGTTGCGGTACTTGTAAATGGCTCGAAGCGAGGAAAGGAATGAACCTGCAGTCATTACAGCTCGACAACTGCGAGAAGAAACGACGGAGAAAAGAAAAAAGGGAGCATTCCTTTACTATATAAATTCTATCAGAATTTGAATTAGACACATTCTTTAATTGTTATTGTGAAATTGGTTTGTTTGATGATGAGAATACGTACTTGATTAAGAGTGAAAAGCTGGCACATTCATTAATTTGAGGCAAGAGTGCCGAGACTACGTTGGGACAAAGAAGAAACTTATGTCGTGGCGGAAAATGAAGTCACAAAAAGTTGATGTCGTGACTTGAGTCGATCTTTGAAGGAAGAACAAAGGATGTGTCGCGACCAAAGTTACGTGGAGAAAGAAATTGAAGTCGCGACGAGAAGAACTAGGTCGCGACCAAACATTAATCGCCCGAGGAAGAAAGAGAGGTCGCGTGACTTGACAATGTCTGAGATGCACGATGTCGCAGCCTTAAGAGGACTTGTCCTCCCACGGATAATTTATGTCGCGACAAGGAGGGTACTTTGTCAGCTGGGCAGTTTTCAATTTTGCCCTAAATTTAATGACGCACTCTCGGCTGAATTTAAGTCGACAAGCATTAATAAATGAAATCATAAATAGTCACCATAATAGCTGAATTACCATTGGTGAGAAATAACTTCCCATTGTTATCTTCTTCCTCGTACGAATTCAACTCTTCGTCTTCGCATATTCTACGGATTAGATTTTGCAAAACCACAAATCCAAACTTCCTCCTCCTAAAATTCCTTCCGATTCTCTCCCATCGGCTAAATCTCCCAAGACTTTCGGTCCCGAATCCGGACGAAATCATGGAGGAACATGCTTTAACCGAAGGAGCGGTTCATCCAACCCGAGAGTCAATCCAATTGCAAGGGAACAAGCAAGGGCGGGAAGGACAAGGCGATGGAAGAAGAAGAAGATGCGTTGTGTCGAAGAGGCTGAGCACATGCAAGAGGTATTACGCCTGATAAAGGGCTCATTGAGAGAGAGGATTCAGCAACCCTATTTCCCATTTCAAGGAAATGATAGAACAACGAGGATGGGAAAATTTCGCAGCACCAGAGTCCTGGAGATTCAAAGAAGGGTCCGAATTCTACTCTAACTCGTAGGGAAGAAAGGATAACTCTGTATTTGTCAGGGGAGTTTGGGTTCCATATGAGGCAAATGCCATTAACGAGGTGTACGGGATGGCAGGGCAAAGTCATAGCTCCAAATTTAAGAAGTGTTAGCAAACCTGAACCGTGAGAAGATTGTCAGAAAATTGACAGATGGTAAGGTTCAATGGAATCAAGAGAAAGGAGCACCCAAGACCATCGCCAGGGAGATCTTACGAGAGGCTAAGGTATGGTTTTATTTCAAGGCCTGTTAGTTCCAAACTGGGAAGCATGTATGCACAAAGTAAGGGAACAGAAGCCATCATCTCGTATGCACACTCAGTGGTACAAGCTCAACGAGCAAGAATTGAAAATTCAATATTAAGATACCACGAGGGAAAACAAAGAGGTTTGATCCCCATCCAACAACAATCACTAGGTTTTGCTCAAGGTCAGTGAAGGGAACATGGGCAGAAGAAGAAGAGGTTCCTAAGGCTTCACCATTAACCCTAACTGGGGTAAGTAAGGGGCCAAGGAATTTGAAGAAAAAGGGGATCATGGTGGAAGCAGATTCTGGAAAAGAAAAGGAGAATGAAAGACAAGAAGAGGACACTCTTCGGGTTGGGGATCAAGGAGAACAAAACCTTAAACACAACCAGGAATACTTATGTTTGCAGAGGACTTAGGAACCAGATGAGACAAGTCCTATAGATTTTACCACCCCACCGGCCGCCTTCCACCAATGAGAAATAGAATTCAGAAACCAGAGAAAGCCTTCTGTAGGAGCCCAAGAAGATAGCCAACAATGGAGATTGCTCATTTTTGCGCAAAAGTATGGAAGAAAGAGAAGAGAATGGAGCATTCAATGTAAATCTGTAGAAGATGTGTATGAAGTCGAATTGAAAGCAAGAGATCAACAAAGTGGGGAAGGAAGAACCGACAGAAAAGAGGAAATGTATGAAGCAGAGTTGAAGAGAGGAGAGCATAAATGGGAAGAGGAATTGAGCATAAAGGAAGAACAGCTTAAAAAGATCCTACAGCATCAAGAAGAAACTTTCAAAAAAGAAATGGAGGGAAGAGACAAAGATCTACTGAAAAAGCTGCAACTTAGCCATGAATCATTCTACAACAATCAATATGATCGAGACTCTCAACTCCTGAAACTTATCACAGCTGATGATTAACAAGAAGCCAAGACAAAGGAGCAGATCAAGGGGTTCAAATTTCTTTATATGTCATTGTTAAAGGAGTTTGAGAAGAAGATGTTAGATAGAGACAAAGTGTTTGATGACAATGATGCTTATGGAAGAAAATAGTGGGAGCAAAATTTGGATTTGATTAACAACACCCATCCAAATTTTTAGAGGTCATGACGTAAATGGAGCATACAATGAATACATTGGGTCAGAGGCAAGATGATTTGAATAAAAAAATTGATCTCACCAATGAACCGATTCTCAAGAACAGATGGAGAAAGAAAGTGCCAAGCCGAAAAAGAGGGCTGGCAAATGAAATTCCCAAAGTTCAATCCAACCTGAAACCCTTGATCCGATCCTCCAAACATATTTGCTACTTCCTCAAAAAGAAAAACCTTAACCGACTCCATCCATCTCTTCCTCATTCCCAGCCTGTTGATTCTCAACTTTTATACAATCTAATGAATGAAATCAGAAATTTGATTGATGTTGAGTTGTTTGAAGTCAAATTGTGTGTTTACTTTTTGCTTTAGTGGTTAGAAGAATAACAGTAGAAATAGATCAGTAATGAAAATGATGACATAGCATAGGTTAGTTGATTAGAATATAGGATGAATGAACTAATTAAAAATATGGGCTAGTTGGACACAGTAATTTAATTGAAACATAAATTGTGATTTAGTTTGAATTTTGCCGTATAAGTCTAGAATAAGGAAGGTTTTACGATTGAAGGAACAAAACAATTTTCTTGAGTTTGTGGTATGAACAATGAGTTAAGGAAACTGTTGGAAATAACATCATTTAAATTCTCATCCACTGATATGAGTCAAGAAAATCCTCAGGGTTAGTCACAGTTAATCAACCCAAATTCTAGAACTTGTTAGATTAATGATCATGGAACTTAGGTGATACAATCAATGTGAAATGATGCGAAGCATTCTTGGAAAGTTTGAGCCATTCTAGCCATCCCTATTCATATGCTAATGCATACACTTTAGTTCCAAAATCGAGCTAAAACAAGCCTTATTCTCGAAAGAAGCCAACGGAGACACCAACCCATCTCTACGTAATCAATCCTCTAAAGAACCCGTGGATTACCAAAGAACTCAAAAAAGAGAGGAAACAAATAAAGTTTGTGGGAGGTAAATTTTGAGGAACTCAAGGAGAAAATACGTAAAAGGGAATGAAGAGAAAAAGAACATTAAAAGAAGGCTTAAGGAATAGGTTTTGTTCTGCGGCCTAACTCTCTTGAACAATTAAGTTCTTAGGGTGTCTCAACACCTAGTATTCTAATGCCATCCGTATGGGAGTTACTAACCCAAAGTTCGTTAAGAATGTTAGAAAGCCTAAAAAGACAGAACATTGCACTATTTCTGAAAGGTGACAAGAAAGAAAATTTCCCCAGTTTGAATTATGAATGAGAAATGGGAACATACAGTTTTGAATAGAAGAAAATCAAGGTGGTATCCCAAACACGAAGTTTGGGGGAGTTTATTAAGGAAATTACAAGGAGGAAAAGGGACGCTAGAAGGAGTAAGAAAAGGAAACTGAGTATTGCAATCTTAACCTAAAATTCCATCCATCTTACCCTTACCCAAACCTAACATTACAAGCCCAAAAGACTCCGACTCAAGGTTGTAATCACCTACATTAGCGGAGATCAATATGGTCAATGTTTATAATTTGGAAAATCAGAAAGATCAAAATCGTGAGTATCCCCTAAGGGATTAATTGACTTACAAGAAAATAAAGAAAGAAAAATCAACTCACATTTCAGCGGTAATCACTTAACTGCATCGCTTGTAAACAAATTCAACAATTTCAAGTATGTATACCGATTGAGTAGAACTAACCCTTTATCCGACTCTCCTAAAGTCAATACAGTAGTGAATGCAATTTCAATTTCAATTAAATTGGTCACATCGCATAATGTAATGTAAAATGTCCTTTTGTTTGAGGACAAACAAAATTTTTCTTTTCTTCGCTGTGACAAGCAAATTTTAAGTTTGGGAGTTTGATGATTTAAAAGCCATCTATTTTGTCATCCATTTTTCTTGATCTATTTTATCTAAAAAGACTTATTTATGCAAAACATGGAATAAATTTAACCAACCGTTATATAGCAGAAATTCAAGAAAATAAGAATTTCGCGTAAAAATGAGCGTAGCGATGAGCCGCACGATATAATTCATCGAACCAGTCATAAAGCAGTGAAAGGCGCATTGCGATGAGTGCGATTCGATGTCGCGGAAGCCTGACAGCAATCAAAATGCATATTCCAGGTTGCAAATAGCAAACTCCGGGCCGCGAAAATGAAGCGAATTTGAAAACAAATGAGCCGGGAGCGAAAGAAACTAATAATGCAACCAAAGAATGAAGAAAAGAAGACATGATGGTCAGATATCCGATGCACCAGCATGATCAACATCGACCGATGCAAATTTCACGAGATCGCCATAAGGAGAAAGAAGTAGCGGCTAACACGCTCAAGAAGAAGGTCGCGATATCATCCGCAGGTCGCTGGCATGTTAATAGTGAAGAAAAAGAGGTAGTGACAACACCCGCCGCCGCGACAACAATTTTGCATGTGAAGAAAGTTTGAGACAACAAAAGAAGCGGTCGAGACAACAAGCCAGAGAAGAAGAGAAGGTCGCGACACCTGGATGTCGTGCCACAACACTGTAAGATTGCAAGGCCGCGATAACACCAAGTCGTCGACATCAACTACACAGAAGGGAAGTTAAGGCCATCATTCCGGCTGGTCGCGATAACATTGGTAAGAGAAGGAAGTCGCGACAACATCCAGAGGTCATGACAACCACTACAGAGAGAAAGAGGTCGCGACAACATCCACTTGTCGCGACATCAAATGCACACGCTAAGGCTCACGTCCCGGTTGCCGCGACATCGGCCCACACTCAGCCACACGTCGCAATCCAAACAAAGCTCAAGTGACAAAGACTGTGAGATTAAACAGAGGGTCGCGACAAGGACTCGATGTCGCTACAAAGATCAACAACCGGGCCGCTTAACTTGAGAAATCCACAATGAGGTGCACGCCAGTGGCCCAACTTCTAACCTCATAAATACACAAATGCTTTATTGAAGAAACGCAGCTCGCTTAATTTGAAAGAGAACTGGAGTTATCGAAGGCTCCTGTATTTTTTTTATTTTCTTTTTCTTTTCTTTTGTTTTCATTTTTTTTTTTTTTATTTTAGATTATTGCCTGTATTTCATTCCACTTGGATTTTGAACGCATCAGAAAGGATCGGGAATAATGCAGATGCTTATTTCTGTACCACTGCCTCGTTGTTTGAATTCCGTGATAAATTTGGGATTTCGAACACCCAGCCTCGGGACATGCTGGTTTTCGATCAATGAAGCCAATGTATGGTATAATCGTAATTTAGAAACCCAAACACTGACTGATCGTTATCGGGTCGAAATAATCTTCCCGCAAAGATTTTATCTCATTTAGCCGAACTCAGATGTTAACCGACTTGTCAGGTTTTATGTGAGCCTCTGGACTGATCCCACTCTCAGCCCCAGACCCATAACGAGGTCGTTTTCGCCGATTTCCGTGAGGCCCTCTCGTGACACAGAGAAGGCATTCCCCAGAGTAAGAAACAATTTTAGGGAAGGTATTCAACCTCGGAGCACAGTTGATCTAATGCGCTCGTATATTTAAATCAATACATCCTCTTCTCGCTTGTAACCCAGAATGAGTCGAGTGAGTTATAAATTTAAGCAGACAGATTACCCATTCGAATAGTGAATTCGATCCCGTGTTAGCAAGGATCTAATCAAGGAAAGAGTAAGCTATTCTAATTTTGCAGGGGCGAGGAACCAAGATAGTGCAACCTCAAGAATGACTAACTCGGGCTATTCTCAGTTCGCAAATCTGCCAGGGTGAAGTGAAGTATCGAGAAAGAAAAATACTCCAACAAGGCAACTAGCTTTTAAAGTAGTTATTTCACCCCCTCGTGGTTCTAGAGAAACAGCTTAAGGTGAGATGATGAACTGCGGTGGTCTCCGAGAGATCCACGCACTATATTAACTTCGACTAGTTTTAGTAAGATCTCAGAGTCTAAAACCAAAGATGCAAAGCATTTGCATCGTAGGAATTATCTTTTTCACAATAGCCGATTATTCAATGTTTTTCTTTTAGAGATAATCGTTAAATCTAAATTTGGTATTTTGATATTTCAATATTCAATTCATTTATTGTTCATTCATTTTTCTTACATCATTCATTTCCTAAGCCAAAGCAAAATCTCACTATCGTATTATCGCCCAAATAGTAATGGAGAGCTAAGTAGTCGGGGTGGGCTTGATTGGAAAATCTCTAGATCTCCTCGTGGGATCGATATCTCGGACTGCAAACCAGCCTTCATTAGCTTGTCGACCCGTGCACTTGGCAAAGATACCTAATCAAAAACTAATACCTTAAAATGGTTTTTTACTCTACAAAATATCTTTTAATCAAGTGATACTTAAAGAAACTCACACTCAAGTTTAACGGTTTATTTATCGAGGATTAGACAATAGTCCTCTGGGTAATAAGTCTCAATTTGAATAGTGTTTTGATCCATAAATAATTTATCGATGTAGTCTTAACGAGTTTTGGCGATGCCGCTGCCGATTTAGATAATAGTCCTTAGTGATGATGTCATAAATTTGTATACATCTTTGGTCCCAAGTAACAAGCACCTCCTTGTGCATTCGGCAATGACGCTCCCAATAGAATAACAGTCTCTACCGTGGGCTCGAGCCGGTAGTCGACCGAACCCCCGCGGTCCCTCGAATCTTTATCACTGCTGATGAGAACGTGGATCGGCCGGGATTTTTCTTTCTTTTCCCCCTTCTCATCTTTTCTCTCATTTTCCTCTTTCACTGCTCCACATTTAGGAGCACATGCCAAGGATTTCGGGAGAAATCATCATGGCAAAATCCTGACACGGGCCCAACATGGTCATTTCAGCCGGCCTTCAAACTTACGACACTTCTACTACATTCAAGATCCCCGGGAGCATACTTGCCTGACCGAAAGTGAATTCTCCCGCATATCTCTGGTACCCCTAATTGCCTTTGTTCTGCATTATGAAACTCTCGTCACATATCAAGCTTAAAAAGATGTGACTCCACATAATGCTTCTGAACTCATCCAAGAAGAACCTCCATGTAACTCTTCTGTGGTGCGGTTCCGGGTCACGTAAACCCACTACTCGATAAGCCTCATCCTAAGCAGTAGTGAGGTTGCACATTCCAACTCTCTTCCGATGTGCGTATTTGCACAAGCATTTTCCTTGCCTTCTCGAGCCAATTCTCCTTCTTCCATTGAAGGGCTCATCTTCTTTCTTTCCAAGAAAGCCTTACCTGGTTTACCTTCCATTCTCTCAATCATAATCACTGTATGTTCTGCTCTTGTAATGCCTGAGTTGGACCGGTTGGAGGATACCCATAGTACCTCCTATAACTTGTTCCAATTCATTTACTAGTGGAGCATGAGATGCTTGTCCACCTACCACACTAGCAGGACTATCAAGACGATTTCCCCGGTCACCTTCGACCCTATAGGTACCTGAACCATCCATGCTTACCTATTAAGACCCCACAAGATCCGTGATTGCCTGTATGTCATCCTTTATATGCAAATGCAATGTATGTCAAATACTATTTTTCAAAATCCTTTTACAAAATCGCTTAGGGTTTTTTCAGTAAACGCCAAACCTGTGCCTCATAACACTAAATGTAGCACCCTTCGAGATGCTCAAGCCATTCTTTTTAATTTGACGAATTTTCAAAAGTGTCGCGACCGAATCCCCCTACTTCCAACTCAAATGGCTGGCGTGGATCCAATTGCTCCGCTACTCGACCGTTTCTTATCTTATCAAAACATTTTATTTATGTCATTTCATTTTAGAGTTTTCAATTACGCAAAAGCTGTTTCAAATGGTAAGCCCATAAACATTTACTTTTATACAATACGTTTACAAAATGGCGTATCATGCCTTTACAAAATGATATACAAAACACTATTTCAGAGATTAACTCTTTTGTTCACAAAATATCACATGTTCACAAGAAATGATATGTATACATCGGTATATGGTTTTATATCGTCACACAACTTTCTTATGACTCTGCGCTTCGATTCTGTCTTTCCTTTCCCTTTCGTTCGAAACCTCGCTATGATAGATAAACTACACTAAGCATTTTCATACATAGTGGTTCTATTACGCCTCTATTCAAATTTTCGCTTTAACATGACATGCATTATCATAAAACTGCTCTTATATCAAAAACATACTTTTTTCACATGTTTCACTTTACAAATCACTGATCAGAGATTTGCAAATGATATACTCCCATGATGTATTTAGTTTACAAATCCCATTTACCTTCTCATCAAAGTTTGTTATTTCACTTTGCCTATACAATCTCACATTCACACACTCCATTTAGTGAATCTCATTCCTTGTCATTCTAATGTGCTTACACATTTAACAATTTCGTCTTCCCATCACGACGGGATGCCAATTAGTGCATCCCGGGCCATGGTCATTTAAAAATTCAGATATCACGACGATGCCGACCGGGTGTATCCCGCCTGCGGACATTTAATAATGTCATACACCATCATGCATTTCGATGTCGATCGCGCATCCCGCCATGTGGGACATTGAACAATTTCGGTTTGCCTTCATGACAGATGTCGATTGGTGCATCCCGCTCATGTCGGGTCGCTCTGCAGATATCGATTCAATCTGGGACATTTTAAGAATTGACTAATTGCTTACAATTCAATTAATCACTCACATGCATTTAGTTGTCAAACATTTTCCCAAATATCACATGTTCAAATCCATATGCACTTTCGTAATATCATTTCAAAGATATACTCATTCCATATAATCATTTCAGATTTATTTGGTAAACTACCAAAACACTTGAAATCCGAAGGAAAAATGTCTCCATGCTCAAGGGGAGAGGGTCCACGCCGTGTCTCCCCTACATTAAGGCAGAAGAGCCCGATTTTGCTAGATTTTCCAGCTTTTCCTTCTTGCATTTCCCTCAAAAAAAAAATCCTCAAATCCCAAACAAAACACGGGAATCACTAATAACATCCTAATATAATCCTAAACCAACCATGACTCAAAACCCTATAGATGGATTAGGTTTTTCTAACCCAAACATCAAATATAACTTTCTATATTTAGGTTCATAACTTGAATCTCTCAAACTTTCGCCTCTAGCTTCCTTCTTCCTCCGATCACTTTTGAAAACCATAAACGGGATGATCTCCCACCAAAATCACTTCTTTCCAAAACCCTAATTTTCTCCTCTCACTCTCTTCTCAAAACTGTTTTTGCTCAAATGAGCATTCTAAGACCAAATGTGGTCTAATATCACTTATCCATTATAAGGCCATGTTTGGCTTCCAAAAATGCATTTTTGGATTTAAGTTGCCTCAATTTACCTTATAGCACATATATTACTTCTATTTTCACTTAAACACATAAACATTTTCTCAAATGACCCTTAGGTCCTCATTTTACATTTTTTCCAAATTTGCCATTTTTCACTTGGGTTTATTTCCGGGTTCAATCAACTTCTCATTTTAGCAGATAATATTTCATCATATTCATTTCACTTTTCACAATTTATTGGTTTTCCCGAGAAAACCTAAGTTTGGCTCAATTCATACCCGAAATATATAATAAAATTATTATAAAAATTCTAGGGTATTTTTGGGGCGTTACACTAAGTCCTTTTGTCAAAGGATCAGCTAACATGTTGGTGGTGTTAATGTGCTCCACCATGATATCTTCATTTATGGGTCAAGTTATGGAATCAACGACCAATAACCCAAAAATAAAGTTCTTTAACCAAATTTCCCGAAAAGTAAAGAAGATCTAACAAAGTAAACAAACTCCTCAAATTTTGCATAGTAATAGCTACAAAGAGTTTGTTTCACACTCTTCCAAGAAATAGCTCCTTTTGCCATCATAAAAATATGCCTTGAAGTTGATTTTAGATCATCTGAACATCCTACAAAATATGAATCTGTGTAACTCAATAGTTCAAGGTTTTCCAATTTTCTATAAATAAGCATGTAATCTTTTGTTTGTTGCAAGTATCTCATTACTTTCTTTGCAGTAACCCAATGCGCCTATCCAGGATTAGAAAGATATCGCCCAAGAATGCCCACTATAAAGGCTATGACAGCCCTTTGATGAGCTTAAAAGTCATCTATTTTCAGTCCATTTTTCTGATTGATTTTTATATAAAAAGACTGATTAATATGCAGGAAGATGGAATACCTCACCCACCACGCAAGGCAAATAGAAATTGGAAAATAAAGTAGAAAATGCGTAAAAGAGCATCGTGGTCGCGGCAATACCGATATACGGGTCAAGGAAGTTGCAAAGAAGAGAAGTGCAAAAAAGGATTAAAGAATTTGATGTCGTAGCTTTGACAACAATCAAAATGCATTCCGGTTATACTACAGCGCGTCCGGGCCGCAATCAAGTATAATCAAGACAAAGAGCTGGCGAAGTGAGCTCAGCGTCAAACAACCGTAAATTGATGAAGAAGAAAGAATGTGATGTCGCTGACATCATTCGTGAGGTTTCCATGGATGTAATTTAACCTCAGCATACCGGATGGATGTCGCGACACCAAAGTTAGTCGCGATGTGAGCAAAATACCGATCGAACATTTCAACATCGCTTCAAAGTTAGAAGTAGTCGCGACTCAAGATCGGTAGAATAGCCGCGACATCGGGCCGTAAGGGAAATCACGGTCGCGAACATCGGCACTAAAAAGAAGGTCGCTACAAGATCGGTTGTCGCGAAGAATAACTACACTGGCGTGGGAAAGTCGCGATATCAGCCTCGCTGGTCACAACATTGGTAAGAAGGCTCACAACACAAAAAGTTGTGTCGCACATCAATTGTAAAGACTTGAGGTCGCGATAACATCCGTATAGTCGCTGGCAGCCACACAGAGAGAAGTAGGTCGCGATAATATCCGGGGCTTGTCGCGACATCAAATGCACACGCTTAAGGTCGCGACGTCTCTTAAGCCGCCGCGACATCGCCACACCAAAGACACGCCGCGAACCAAAACAAAGACTCTCGCGACATGACTAAAGACAACAGGTCGCGTGATAAGAATCGGAGCAAGCTCGCACATCAACAACCAACTGGCCATTTTAAACTGCAATCCAAAAAGAAGTGCATCGAAATTAGGGCCCAACTCAAAACCCTATAAATACGAAGCTGCTACCGAATGAACGCGCACTCTGGCGACGGGCGGAGAGATCTGGTCAAGTAAAGGCCTCAGATATAATTTTTCTTCTTTTCTTCGCTTTTTTTTTTTTTTTTTTTTTTTTTTAGATTAGTTTGTATTTCATTCAATTCGACTCAACGTTAATGTAGGCGGTTAGTTGAATGCACGGTATTCCTTCAAATTCATCGTCTGGTAGTTTGAATTCCAGACAAATTTTGGATTCCGAACTACCAGTTTCCGATTTACAGTGGTTTTCTTGATCAGCAAGCCAATGTATGGTGTAATCCAGCTGATTTGTAGAAACCCAGCCCCTATCGAATGACTCTACTGGTTTAAATTATCTTTTCCTATAGAATTTTATTCATTATCAACTGAATCTCTATTTATAATTCGACTTGTCGGGTTTTAGATTTCCCGGAATTGATCCCAATGTCGCCTCTTGTTCATGTAAGGTTATTCAAGCTCGATTTCAGAAGCCCTGAGTGACACGTAGAAGGCACTTCGAGAGAAGTGATGAATAATTTCTCGGAAGGTATGGGAACCTCGATTGATGATCTAATGTGCCTGCGGTATTTAAATCGATACACTTTCACTTGAAACCGAATGAGCCGAAAGTGAGTTATCAATTTAAGTACGCATAGCCGCGCCACCCGACCGTGAATTCAATCCCGTGTTAGCAACGATCTAACTGGGTGAAAGAATGAGTCGTCAATTTTGAGAAGAGGAAATCCAAAAGATGGTGTAAAACCCATGCAATGACTCATACAAAAGGAGCTAAGGTCGTTCATGTTATGGGTATGAAGTATTGAGAAAGAAAATACCCTGCAACAAGGCTACCCAGATTAAAAGTAGTTATCTAGCCCACTGTATTCGAGAGAAACAGTGAAGGTGAGATGATGAACTAAGTGTGGTTTGGAGATCCAAATTGCACTCATCACATTCCTCGGACTAGTTTTAAATCAGGTTCGTAAAGAAAAAATTACCATACAAGCCGTAGGGAATTCTTCACAATAAATTTTTATTTTCAATGTTCTCTTTACGCATAACTGCTCAATTCTAAATTTGTCATTTCATTATTTCGTAGTCATTCATTTGTTATTCATTCATATATTATTTTAGGTTTTCATTATTTCTGCTTTCACGGTTTATTCAAATTGTCCATTATAGTCCAAATAGTGCTGTAGCTTGGAGAAGTCAGGTAATTGATTGAAAATTCTCGAGGATCTCGTGACTCGATTATCCGGACTTAAACTAATTTACTACTCGTTGTCCGACCGCACTTGCAAAGATAACGGATCAAACCACTCAAGAAACAATTTACTCCAATTGAAACAATCTTTCGAACTAATCAAATAGCTACATGCATATACTCTGGCCAACAAGGGTATGGCGCGTGTTTAGGATTAGACACAGTCTTTGGCGATAGTGTTATAATTTGTACATGTCTTTCGTCCTGGCCAACAAGTTTTACGGCACGCTGCTGGATTAGACAATAGTCTTTCGCGATAGGGGTAAGTTATAAATTTCCAGCGGCTGTCTTTTCGTCCGGCCAACAAGCTTTACGTGGCGCCATTGCCGGGATTGAAAGAATTTGCAGATCAATATTATGACAAAAGTTAAGGAAATGCTAATTTGGACATTTAAAAGAAAAGAACAAAAATAAGAGCCACGGCAAGTATTATTAGCCACTAACTTTCAACGAGCCATATTGAAAATATTTGTCGCTCGACTAATCCGTATTAATGTAAGTGTGTTTCGATTCAGAAAACTTTAATGCATTAGAAAATGTAATGACCGATCTCGACCTGCAGATACGAATCAGAAAGAACACTCGAAGCTTCGAGGAAAGGTGCGAAAAGATCGAAAAACTGCACATGTAGTGCATGAAAGCCGACTGCATCGGGAAGGACAACGAACAAAGAGCGAAGGCCTCCAATCACTGATACAATGGAGGACTTTTGGAGACTTATTATTCAGGATGAATACTCTGCAATCAGACAGCCTGCAATGGATGCAAATAATTTTGAACTAAAGCCAACACTTATTACAATGGTTCGGAAGAATACCAGCGCATCGGGTCATCCCACGTAAGACCCAAATGAGTATCCGGGAAGGCTCGAATGGGTGTAAAAGCAAGAAAGTTGAATGGGGTGAGACCACGCAGGCCATTTAAATTGCATTTATTTCCATTTTCTCTAAGAGATACAGCAGCCACATGGTACGAATCTCACCATATGGTTCTCGCTGAGATACTGGGAGGAGCTTCAGAGAGCCTACCTGGTAGATTCTTCCCCCATCACTCACCCGTAGAGACTGAGGGAGATAATCAGAAACTCCAAATAGGTAAGATGAGAGCCTTTGGTGTAGCATGGGAGAGATTCAAAAGGTTACCGGAAAAAGATGTCCGATGTAATGGGATAGACTTGAAAGACCTGTGGCTGGACATAGTGTATCATGCCTCAATGATACATCTAAGGGTATTATCGATGCTTCATGCCGTGGAGCATTCAAACGTAGTGAGTGCTGAAGAGGCAAGAGATCCGATTGAGGACTGCAATGCACATAGAAAGCTCCATCGAAGTTTTCTAAAAAAGTAATCGGGCAGGAAGAGAGTTGAGCGGAGCCGAGCAAGATGACACCCAATGGAGGCAAAGTTAGATGCCATCATGCATAGAATGGACAAGCAAGAGAGGAAGATGCACACCGGCTCATGAAATAGAGTGCTTGAGAGGGGAACTATTGGAGAGGAAGTGTTGAGGTACCTAATAAGAACTCGTTCTTTATGATGCCGAGGAGGTTAAGTACTGGGAGTATTTTTCAAGAAGTTATCGGGCTCAAATCCAAATCATAACCCGGCCAAAGACATCATCATCCGAAGACCGAGGAACCGTTTCTAAAATTTTTCTATACTGGAGGGGTCTCACAAGGCCACAAAGGCATGAACAAAGATCCTCAAGAAAGGTTCCCGACGACGGCCGGCAGGAGGAGGAAGCGAAATGGGCTCCAGAGGGTCGAGAGAGGCCCCACCCTTTGAAGATCGAAATCTTTGCCTTGATTCGTGGGGAGACAAACCGAGAGGCGGTAAACCTCGTGAGAGCAAGGTTTGCAACGAGGAATTGGAAGCCTCAAATGCCAATTCTCGAATTTTCAAAGTACTACTAATGCTTCTCTCAGAACACGGGAGACACCAGATAGGGCAGCGGCCTAAGCACCATGAAAACCGGATGAAGATGCCTTTCCCGGTGACACGAGAAGAATCAGGCGCGGCGGTGCGAGCTTCGGAGAGAGTAGGAAAGGAGCTTGGGAGAGAGGACAGAAAGATGAACGACAAAGGGAGATGAAAGCCCGGACAATGCGAGGCTCTTTGGAGAAAGAAAGAAAGAAGGAGCAGTGTCGGGAGAAGAAGAAGTAAGAAGAAACCCGAAACGACACACTGCGGTCCTATTTCCACAGAAATTTGCGAATCAAAGATAGAACGGTTTGCAAGGTTCTTGAAAACCTTTTAGAAGCTAGAGATCAACATGCCTTTCACAGAAGTGGTTACTCAGATGCCACTTTATGCAAAGTTTTTGAAAGACATGCCGAGGCAAAGAGGAAAGATGCGAAGAAGGAATTGTGAACTGTTTGCTGACTTACTTGATACTAAGATCGAGGGGCTTACGAGAAAGAGATGAAGGATCCGGGAGCTTCGCGTTTCCACTGCGCCCATTGGAGAGTTTGAGTTTGAAAGCTCTCTATGACTCGGGTACGATGTCAAGAGTTAATGCCTTGATACATTTGCCCGAGAGTTAAGTTTAGGGGCTTACTCCCACTACGTTCTTCTCGAATGGCGAGATAGAACCACTGGCAAAAAACTAAAGGAATCATAGAAGATATTGCTGGTAAAGGTGGGAACTTATTTTTCCGGTAGACTTCATGGAAATGCTTGGATATGGAGGAAGATTAACAAGTCCCTACAACTCTTGCAGGGAGAGGCCATTCCCTTGCAGCTGGAGGCGACTCTGTCGATATGCGAGAAGGGAATTTCTTACTCTCGGAGTTGGAGAAGAGAGAAAGGCGACTTGATTTGATCGGAAGTTTGAGGAGTTTTAGACATAGAGAGGAAGATGTAAAGGTCAATAGAGATGTATATGTCAACAACTGCGAATTTTACTATGATTGTAATGCCAATTTTCAATCAATGAAAAAGAGATGAATTCTAGTATCTTAAAGATTTTGATTGATTTTACTACGCACATCGGGTTTACATTCTTCGAGAAAGTGATGAGTCTTGAACAAGCGAGGTGAAGCCAAATTGAAGAAAGAGAATTTCATCAAGAAACCAATGAAGAAGGGGCTAGTTCTAAGGTGTTGCCAAGTCTAGAATTTTAAAAGTATACTTACACGAAGGCGCCAAAGTAAACCGTAATAATTTACGCTGGAACTTAGTGATCTTTGAGGAGCAGAGGTTCTTTGAAATTTTGAGAAAATCATAAGAATTATAGCGAAGTACATTGAAGAGTTAAAAGGTATCGATCCCTCAATATGCATGCACAAAATACTTAGAAGAAAATGCAAGGCCAAGCTGTTGAACATCAAAGGAGGCTCGATCAGTAATGAAAAGTAGTCGGGAAGAGGTACTTTCAGATGGTTAAATGTTGGTTTTTATCTATGCAATTTCGGATAGTCCTTGGGTTTATGATCCATGTGGTTTCCAAGAAGGGTGGATTCACTTTTGTAATCATAGTAAGAAATGAATTAATTCAGCGAAGCGGTGGCGAGGATGGAGAGTATGCATTGATTACGGTGAACACGTGACCCGGGGAAAGATCACTTCCCACTTGCCATTCATTGATCAGATGTTGGACGGATTACGGGCAATCCCTCGCACATTTCTTGGACGGGTATTCAGGCTACAACCAGATTGCAGGTACACGAGGACGAGAAGACCACATTCACATGCCCTTATGGCACCTTGCCTTCGAAGGATGCCGTTTGAAATTTGTCATGATGCTCTGCTACTTTCCGAGGAGATGTATGATGTCAATGTTCTCGAGACTTGGTAGGAAAAGTTATGGAAATTTTATGGATGACTTTCACGATTAATATGGAGTCTAGTTTTGACGATGTTTGAGCAAACTGCGAAGCAGTGTTCAAGATGCCTTGAATGACGGTAGCATAAATTGGGAAAAATGCCATTTCATGGTAACGAGAAGGTATTGTTCTTGGTCGCCAAATTTACGCTACGAGGGCTAGAAGTGGACTGATCAAGATTTCTATTATCAAAACCCTTGCACCTACACGATAAAGGGATAAAGTTTCTTGGGGCGTCTTTGGATTTTTACAAGAGATTCATCAAGGAGCTTCTCGAGAATAGCCCGGACCAACATGCGATTCTTTGGAGAAAGACACAAAATTTAATTTTGATGATTCTGCAAGAAATTTTTTGAAGAAATTAAAGATCCAGTTAGTTCGAAGCACACATCATAGGCGCAGGAATGGGATGAGAGTCAGTAATGTGTGATGCCGTGATTTATGATGATGGGAGCTATTTTGGGGCGAAAGAAAAGAGAAAATATTGACCATATACTATCTTTGTAGGAACCTTCAATGAAGCACGAGAAAACTATTCCACAGGCGAAAGGAGATGCTAGCAATAGTGTTTGCTTGTGAAAAGAATGGAGCCATACGATGCGGGATCCCATTGTTATAGTTCACACCGGACCGTGCAGGTATCGAGATATCTTGTGTCAAAAAGAGCTAAACCCAGGAGGCGATAAGATTGGGTGCTACTGCAAGGTTTGATATGAAATTAGAGATAAAAGGGATGTGACAATGTGATGGGCGATCCACTTGTCGAGAATAGAAATCAGTAGAAGAGGAGGGAATCAGTTAAAGAGAGCTTCCCGGGACGAGCAGCTATTTCAATTGTCATTCGAATGCCATGGTATGCGGAATATTGTGGTGCCGTTGTGGAGTAGTTCCTTCGAGATTCGACCCTGACGAGAAAGAAAGCTGGGGTGGCAGCGAATTATTATATGCAGGATGACCCACTATTATTTAGAGGGCGGTATGATTATAAGAAGATGTGTGCGGAGGGGTGAAGCGAAAGCGGGTATGAATGAATGCCATACATCACCATATGGGGGGCATTTAAGAGAAAGAGCATTTCATCAAGATCTCAATCATGATTTTATTATTTGTTTCGAGGAATTTGTCTTGAGATAGATTGAGTGTGTGATAGATGCAGGTGGAAATATCGGCCCAGGAAATGAAGCCGCCTACGAGGCATATTGGTGGTGCAAATTTGTTATAATATGGGGGATAGATTTTACATGGGTTCTTTTCCTGATGATTTGGAAACACATGTATACGCTAGCAGTGGATAATGTTTCGTGGGTGGAAGCAATAGCTTGCCCAAGGAATGATGTTAATACGGGTTGTGAGTTTCTGAACATATTGAAGCGATTTGGAACACCCCGAGGACTATTATCGGTGATGGGGAAGCCCTTTGCAAGCAAAATTTTCGCAAAAGCTCATGAAGACGGATATGGGATCAAACATATAATGAGCCTAGCTTATCATCCCGGACTAATGGGCAAGCGAGTTTCGACCGGGAGGTTAAAAGGATCACAGGAAAAGGCGTAAGTTCAAGCGGGAAGGATTGGTCTTCGAGCTTGATGATGCACTTTATTTCTACGGAATTTGCATTCATAAACTCCCGTTGGGATGTCCCTGATTGGTATTTGGCAAGCCATGTCACCTCCTATCTTTAGTTGGAATACAAGGTATGTGGGCCATCGAAGGCTGAATTTTGATTTGAAAATGCGAAGGAAGAGGAATTATGGCCAGATGATTGGAAGCCCGAGAAATGAAGCCTATGATAATGCTAAGATCTACAAAGAAAAGACAAAGAAATGGCATGATCAAAGAATTCTTAGGAAGGAATTCAGAGAAGGGGATCGAGTTACGTTATTTAACTCAGTTAAGATTGTTCCCAGGGAAAATTGAAGTCGGGTGGAGTGGACCATACGTGGTGTCAAGCGATACTTTTAGACATTAACACTCCAAGGCGATCTTTGGGGAGGAATTTAAAGTCAATGGACAAAGGCGAAGCATTATCAAGCGGAGGAAGGAAAGAAGAGCTACGGCAAAGTTCGATTTGAGGAGAAAGAAAATCAAAGCGACGAAGTCCGACTAAGGACTCAAGCGGCGGTGATGGGAGCGACCCATAGAGACTTTAATTTACGTTTTTAGACTTTGAAATTTTGAATTAATCTTGATTTTGTTTTTCTATAGTTATTATAATGATTAGTTAGTACTTAAGAAGTTAATTTTGTTTAATTGAATCCCTTCCTGCCAAATGTTGCGAAGTACTTATGCGAGAAATGAACAGGCGAAGGAATGAACTCGGTCTGACTCCGGCAACTTGCAAAGGCAGCGGGAAAAAGGAGCATTCCTTTCCCTATATAAAGTGTGAATTTAAAATGAGAATACCACATTCTTTAATTCGTGTGAAATTGGTTTTGTTTGATGATGAGAATGCAGGTGAGTGATGAGAGTGAAAAGGCGTTTGTTAATTAAATTTGAAATAGTGCGAGGCTACGTTGCGATAAAAACTTATGCATCGTGGCCAGAGCGAAGTCACAACAAAGTTGATGTCGTGACTTAGTCAATGCTGAAGGAAGAACAAAGTGTCGCGACCAAAAGTTACATTGAGAAAGATTGAGGTCGCGACAAAGTGGGTCGCGACGAGTAATCCCTTCGGAAGAGAAGAAAGAGAGGTGCGACAACTTAACAGTAATCTGAGATGCACGATGTCGCAACCTTAGGAGGGACTTATCCTCCACGGTTAATTGTGTCGCGACAAACAAAAATATGTCGCGACACGGAGGATGAGAATTACCCGGTGGGAAGTTTTCAATTTGCCGCAAAGATTAATGTATTGTAGCGTTCTCGGCTGGAGTTAAGGCAAGACGAGCAAAATTAAACGGTAATAAATGGTGATTAATCTCGCGAAACGAAATTTAAATTCTAATTGAACGATGTGTTTGATACACACTTTCGGTTCGAGGGGAATAATCGAGGAGAAATTAATAAGTTCGAGAAAAACTTTCAAAATTCTCTTATCAAAACCACGAACTATTGGAATTACTAAGAAGAGCAAGGTTAGAAGTCTCACTAAATCCACTCATTGAAAATATAAAGAAGGAATAAATGGTTGTTCCTCCCAAGAACGAAAAGCACATAAAAGGATGGGAGAGCAGCGGAAGAAAAAACGAGGCATGAGAATGGAGAGAAGGAGAATGAGAGAAAGAAAGGAGCTTAGGAGGTATGAACCACGGGTTTATGGAATGAAGAGAATTCGGAAAACAAATAAGAATTTCATTCGTTATTCCATAAAGCATTGTGTAATAAAGAATGGTTGATGGAAGGGAATGGATTAGTTAGAATCCATCGACCAAGAGCTCGAAGAAAAGGGAGCTGACCCGATTTGTTGCAAGCCTTGTTAAGAGCGAATCACTCTTAGAAGGCGCTCAGTGCAGTGAGCCAAAATCACTCTTAGAAGGCTCAGTTTGGTGAGCGAATTTTGAAGCGGGAGGCTGCGACCGAAGAATATATAGGGATTTAGATCAAGAAATAAAGGGTTTTTCTCGAACTTAGATACAGTGTAACTGTGAGAAAACAGATTGTAATAGATCGAAATGTTTTGATATTTGAATAGATTTCCTTCTGACTTGCAAATTGGTTGTTCATAATATATGAATTTTATTTCTGTTTCATTTTAGTTTCTGATTTGGGAATTAACTTAATAATTCTATTCAATGCAGCATAAGGGCTGAATAACATGCAATTTAATAGTGAAACACAAGTGCGATTTAGTTTGAATTTGTGATAAGTCTAGAATAAGGAAGGTTATCACGATTGAAGGAACAAAACAATTTTCTTGAGTTTGTGGTATGAACCGGTGAGTCAAGGAACATTGGAAATAACATCACTCCCCAAATTATCATCCAGCGATGAGGTCGAAAATCCTCGGGGTTAGTCACAGGTTAATCAACGAATTCTAGAACTTGTTAGATTAATGATCAGGCGAAATCCTAGGTGATACGATCACGAGGAAGCTGATACGGAGGCCATTCTTGGAAAGTTTAGGCCATTCTAGCCATCCACATTCATATCTTTAATGCATACGATTTAGTTTATAAATTGAGCCAAAATAATCCTTATTCTCGAAAAACCAATGGAGACACCAACCCATTCTACGAGAGTCAATCCTCTAAAGAACACATGATTACCAAGAACTGAGAGGAACAAATAAAGTTTGGGGGGAGTGTAAAATTTTTTGAGGGAACTCGAGGATAAAATCTGAGAAAGGGAATGAGAAAAAGAAATACCATTGCGAAAGAAAGCTTAGGGGAATAGGTTTTGTCTTGTGGCTAACTCTCTTGAACAATTAAGTTCTTAGGGAATTGTTTTGACACTAGTACCCTAATGTCATGCGGTATGGGGTTACCCCAACTTAGTTCGCTAAGAGTGTTAGAAAGCCTAAGAAGACAAAACATTGCACTATTCCTGAAAGGTGACAAGAAGGAAAATTTCCCCAGTTTGAATTATGAATGAGAAATGGGAACATACAGTTTTGAATAGAAGAAAATCAAGGTGGTATCCCAAACACGAAGTTTGGGGGAGTTTATTAAGGGAATTACAAAGGAGGAAAAGGGGGCGTGAGATGAGTAAGAAAGGAAAAATGAGTATTGGTAAATCTTAACCTAAAAATTCCATTAAATCCTACCCTTGCGAACCTAACATTACAAGCCCAGAAAGAGACCTGATTGATCTTGAGGTTGTAATCACCTACATTAGTGGAGATCGATATGAATAACAAAGCCTATGGAATTTGGAAAATGGGAAAAGATGGCGTGAACATCGTCCCAGGGTTAATTGACTCATTAAGAAAATGAAAAGAAAACCAACTTACATTTCAGCATAATCAATTAACTATACTATTTGTAAAACAAATTCAACAATTTCGTTATGTACACCTAATTGAGTAGAAACTAACCTTTATCTAGACTTAAAGCTGAATACAAAGAAAAGAACGCAATTTCAATTTCAATTAAATTGGTTGCTACTGCATAACAGAACAGAAAAATGTCCTTTTTGTTTGAGGACAAACAAATCTTTTAACTCTTTGCTTGAGGACGAAGCAAAATTTTAAGTTTAAGGGAGTTTGATGAGATTAAAAGTCATCTATTTTCAGTCCATTTTTCTGATTGATTTTTATATAAAAAGACTGACTAATATGCAGGAAGATGGAATAACTTCACCCAATCTGCTGTGCAGCAGGAAATTGAAAAGAAAGCAGAAAATGCGAGAAAAGAAGCGGAATGTGGGTGTGCGATCTCTGGAGTATAATGGGGTGAAGGAAGTGGTTGCGACAAG
Source organism: Tetrastigma voinierianum (assembly GCA_016808115.1). Lineage (NCBI taxonomy): Eukaryota > Viridiplantae > Streptophyta > Magnoliopsida > Vitales > Vitaceae > Tetrastigma > Tetrastigma voinierianum. The sequence continues at coordinate 1,570,613 of JAEQBH010000013.1, read as the reverse complement.
AGAAGTACAAAAGGATTAAAGAATTTGATGTCATTGAAGCTTTGACAACAATCAAAATGCATCTTCGAGTTCACAGGAATTACAAAGGTCCGATCCTGAATTGAAGCATAATTGAAGGCGAAAGGCTGGGCGTGAAAGGAGCTCAAAGGTCGAGCAACCCGAGAAATTGATGAAGAGAAGAAATGATGTCGCGACATCATTCAGTCGCGGCAGGGGAATTTAACTGATCTGATGGATATGATGTCGCAAACACGAAAGAAGTCGGCGGGGAGCAAAAATTGATGAACATTTAAGGCGCGACGCCGGCTTCAAAGTTAGAAGTAGTCGCGACCTCAGCACTGAAGCAGAAACAGTCGCGACATCAGTTTGCAAGGAAACTAATGGTGTGACATCCAGATGCACACTAAAGAGGTGCGACAAGATCAAGGCTGTCGCGACATCGACCTGAAGGGGAAGTCGGCGACATCATTCGATTGGTCGGTGACATTGGTAGAAGAGGTCGCGACAACACCGGGTTGTCGCGACGTGATGTAAGACTTGGTGCGAAAGAAACATCGGAAATTCGCGGCAGAAGCCCTCTGAAGAAAGAAATTCGCGCACGACAACATCAGTTGTCAGCGACATCAGCTACCTACCGATTAAGATCGCTGACGTCCTTAAGGCTACAATGGCGACATCATTCCGCAAAGAATACTTTGTCGCGCGACCAAACAAAGACTCTGCGACATGACTAAAGACAACAGAGGTCGCGACGAGAATTGAGCAGCGCGACATCAATAACAATGAGCCATTTAAGCTGCGAGTCCAAAAAAGTGCATCGAGTGGGGCCCGACTTGAACCACATAAATACGGAAGTTTGCTCTTAGAGATGAGACGCGACTCTTGGCGAGCGAAGAAGAGATGCGGGTTCTTGAAGGCTCTGGCATTATAATTTTTCTTTTCTTCGTTTTTGTTTTTTTTTTTTTTTTTTAGATTAGTTTGTATTTCATTCAAATTTGGACTTGAACGTTAGCTGTAAAGTGTGTAGTTGAATGCAGATTTATATTCCTTCAAATTGCATGCAGTAGTTTGAATTCAGGACAAATTTTAGTTCGAACTTCTGATTTCCGATTTACGAGTGGTTTTCTTGATGTGAGAAGCCAATGTATGGTGTAATCCCGGTGATTTAGAAACCCGGCTCCCATTGAAATGACTCTATTGTCGAAATTACCTTATCTTTCACAGAATTTTATTCATTACTTTAAACTTAGGTTTATAATTGACCTAGCTGGTTTCAGCATTATTTCCTGGAATTGATCCCGATGTCGGAGTCTCTTATACGCAAAGGGTTATTCGAGCTCTGATTTCGGGAAGCCTACGAGGTGACCTGAGGAGAAGGCATTCTGAGAGTGATGAATAATTTTAAGGTATGGGAACATGATATTGATGATCTAATGTGCTACGTGTAATTAAATCGATGCATCCTCTTCGCTGGCTTAGAATGAGTTGAGTGAGGTTATCAATTTAAGCATGCGAGAGAGTTCGCCTCGATTCAATCGTGAATTCAATCAGGTGTTATGGCTTGATCTAATCGAGAAAGAATGAGGCATTTCTAATTTGTTACGAGGAAGAGGAACCGGTATAGTGTAAACCCATGTGATGACTATCTGAAAGGAGCTAAGGTTTGAGTCCGTGTTATGGGTATGAAGTGTTGAGAAGAAAAATACGAGCAAGGCTACCCAGTTAAAAGTAGTTATCTAGCCCCTTTGTATTGAGAAAACGGTGAAGGTGAGATGATGAATGGTGTGGTTTGGAGAATCGGTACACCTTTATCACATTCCTTGTACTAGTTTTAAAAATACGTAGTTAGGAAAGCGAAACTACCATACAAGGCGTAAGGAATTAATTCTTCACAAGCTTTATTTTCAATGTTCTCTTTAGAGATAACACTGATCTAAATTTGTCATTTCATTATTTCGTTAGTCATTCATTTGTTATTCATTCTCATATTATTTTAGGTTTTTCATTATTTCAAAGGCTTTCAAACCCCATTTCAATTTGTCCATTATAGTCCGAATAGTATAGAGCTTGAGTAGTTGGGGTAATTGATTGAAAATTCTTGAGATCTACGTAGGATCGATATACGGACTTAAATCGATTTACTACTTGTGGGCACATTGCACTTGCGACATAAGCGAAGAGATCAAAACCACTTTCATTAAACAATTTACTCCAATTGAAATAATCTTGAACTAATCAAATGGCTAAGACATATCACGGTAAACAAGTTTTATGGCGCCGTTGTCGAGAGTTAGACAATAGTCTTTTTTTTTTTTTTTTTTTTTTTTTTTTTTTTTAGCGATAGTGTTATAATTTGTACATGTCTTTTAGTCGGTCGACAAGTTTTATGGCGCCGTTGGATTGGATAATAGTCTTTTAGCGATAGTCTTATAATTTGTACATGTCTTTTAATTCAGGTCGTGAGTTTTATGGGCGCCGTTGCGAGTTAAGGCTTGATATTCTTTTAGCGATAGTGTTATAAATTTGTACATGTCTTTTAGTCGGTCGGCTTCATATTGCAAACTTGAGCGTACATGAGGCCCATACTTGATGCATGTGGAATATTCTCCATTGACTTTCTTTCAAAATTATTGCTAGGACATTGACTTTTACCAAGCTTGTCACCTTTCACAACTAGCACTTCTCCAGCCTTGCAATTATCAAAATATTAAAATCGTTTAGTACGATCGACATAATGATTGAGATAATCTTAACAAATTACGAGGATCTATCTGATGAATCTTAATACAAAGAACAAAGATGCCTCTGCAAGATCTTTCATGTCAAAGAAAGTCTTGGATAATGAATACGCTTGTCTTATTGAGAAGATCAAGATCATTATTGTAGCAAAATATCATCAACACCTGAGAAGCAGGAAAATTAACTACTCATATTCCCTAGGATCAAACACGAATTAAATTCCACCTTATTCTCAAAAAAACCAAGAGAAGTTATTACTTCATCAAACTTTAAGTACCACTATCTGGAGGCCTGCTTCAACCCGTAAAAGGATTTCTTCAATTTACACACCAAGTGTTTCTCACCATGTTCCTCAAAACCCTCGGGTTGCTTCATGTAAACAGTCTCACATAAATCACCATTTAAGAATGCGGTTTTAACATCCATCTAATGAAGTTCCATATCAAAATGTGTAGTTAAGGCCATAATAATTCTAAATGAATCCTTACTGGAAACAAGTGAGAAGGTTTCAGTATAATCAATACCTTAAGATTGAGTAGCCTTAATTTCTGATGTATGAATCTCGATCCTTCCTTGAGAATCCTTCTTGGTCTTGTATACCCATTTACAACCTATGGGCTTACAACAAGTAGGTAATTCCATAAGTTCCTAGACACCATTGTGGTCCATGGAAGTAATTCATCTTGCATAGCATTAACCCACATACTTGACTGTGGACAAGTAAATGCATCTTTATAGGTCATTTGGTCATTAAATATACCAATGTCAAAATCATGTTCTCCCAGATAAACTACATAATAGTTTGGAATTGCAGATTTCCTGGTTCTAGTTAACCTTCGGGAAGCTATTACTGGCTCTTATAGTGGAACAACCTTCTCATGGAATTGGATGACACTTAGGAAGCTATTGCGGCTCTTGTGAGGTGGAACTTGACTATGTCGATTACTTATCACAGTGTGTGTCTTGGTAGGCGATGGAATGAGTTCCACAAATTTTTGGCTCTCTAAATAAGGCAATGAAATAACTTTGTCTGCTCAAGTTTCTTCGAGGAAGAGGGAGCTTGGGAGTCGGGAAATCGGCTACATCGAGTTCAAATTTTGTGTAGAGACTCGACAATTCTACGTCACAGTATGATTGTAAAATTTGTAGCCTTTAGAATGATTTGGATACCCAATAAAGCAACACCGTATAGTTCTAGGATCAAGTTTCATTTCTCATGGGTTATAAAGTCTAACCTCAGCTGGATAACCCTAAACCCGAAAATGAGTTAGGCTAGGCTTTCTACTTGTCCATAATTCAAAAGGTGTTTTAGGGATAGATTTGCTAGGAACTCTGTTGAGGATATAATTGGCAATTTTTATTGCTTCACCCCAAAGGTATTCAGGAAGGTTAGACCTACACATCACCATGTCTGCCATAATATTCACCACCATGGTCAGATCTCACGATCTTTATGATTTTTTCTAATTGTTTCTCAACCTCAAGTTTAAACACTTTAAATTTGTCTAGAACATCTTATTTTTCTTTAATCAAATAAAGATAACCATAACGAGAAAAATCATCAATGAAAGTGAAAAAAAAACTAAAGCCACATATAGTAGTGGAATACAGACCACTAATATTAGTATGAACAATCTCCAACAAAACACCACTACGACTTGCTCCTTTATTCTTAGTCTTGGAAAGTTTTCCTCTAATACAATCCACACAAATCTCCATATCCTTAAAATCAAGAGATGATAATATAGAATTTTTATCAACCTTTCAACTCTTTCTCTGTGAAGACCTGGGTAAAGTGAAACGATAGATTACCATTACAATACAGGCTGCAAACTTGGAAATATCTCTAAATCTCGGATGATGACACGGACCACACTGTTGAGTTCGTCTCGTGAAAACTAGTTGCACAGTATAATTACATCGAATTTCGGGGCAGTCGGGATTCCACGTATTTCGAGGCAAAGTAAACAAACGACATGGTGACACATGACACAAGGATATGTGTCATGTGTCACCAAAAAGGTGGACACTTGGCACATGGAAAACCAAGTGTCACATTCTCTTCATGCATGAACTAAGTGGGGGAAAAGGTGGCATGAGAAACACATGGCATGGTGATTACCATGTGTCAAAGTGATTGAGAAAGGTGTTTTACACCTAGACCAAAATGAGTTCGTGGGGAGAATGAGAGAAGGAAGAAAAAATATAGAAAGAAGAGAAAGAAAATAGAAGGAAAAAGAAAGGAAAATTGGAGGAAAGAAGATTCAGCTTCTACTGGTCTCTAGCATTCGAGCAACAAGAAGCTCGACGGGTCAAGAAGTGAGCTAGTCTGTGCTCCAAGAGGTAAGGGTTCTCTCATACTTTGGTTATTCTTTATCTAAGGTCATTCAATGGGCATGAGGTGTAGCCCTAATAGTGGGGCTAGTTCAAGAACAGGTGTGATCAAACTGTTGATGATTTACAAGCCAGTTTCTAGGTCCTTTCTGTTTCTAGAACTACAGTTCCAGAACAGGTTGTGTTTGCTTGAAAATATGGGATTTGAGTGTGATGATAGTGTGGTGTGTCATTGCTGGGTATGGACTGACACGTTGACCTGTATGTGTTGTTTCTAAGTTCAAACATGAAGATCCAATTTGTGTGTCGTTGCTTGATTGAATGACATGCAGGTGGTGTGAAAATCATGTTGATGTATGTTTGCTTGATGTATTAACATGGGTTATACGATGGATGTGAATTATATGCAGTAGATATAATTATCCATGAGTTGTAAATGTTGCATGTAGCTCTCATCATGCATGTAACATGAAACGACATGCAATGGCATTTCTGCATTGCATATGCACGGGGACATCGCGTGAAACAAGTGTGAGTGCATGGCATGAATTAACATTGTGTTTGGTGTTTAATGGTGGGCTCTGTCAAAGGGACAATGTTCTAGAGTTGCACAGTTTAAATTATGTGTCAGGTAGTAACAAGAAGGGATAGACACCCCCTCAGGTGAAAAGCCTGCATCCTTGGTTAAACATATGTATCTAGCGGTGAAAGCCCGTAAAAGTGTCAAAAGGCTCACAACGCCTACGGTGAGACCCCGGAAAGTCGTTACCCACAAAAGACACATGGATTTTGAATAAAGCAATTTATCGAAGGTTGTCCAATGAGTTGAATTATAAAACAAAATTATTTTTTTTTTAATGAAGGTTTTTCATACATGGCCTACGCATGGGTAAGGGAGTTAGTGAGGGCTCGGGACATTGGCATGACATGTGAGCATTCATGTAGAAATGCATATGTTGTTGCTCAACATGTTTGCAAAGGTTGCATCATGGCATTGCATGTGCACTTAGGTAAGGAGTAACCCTTGTAGGAGAATTTCTCTACTGGGCATTGCTCACCCCGTCATGGGAAAATATTTGTGTACTGTGAGAGGCACACCAGAAATGAAACCACCGAGACCTACTGCAAGAGCAAGGCTGATTATGGCTTTATTACATGTTTTGTAAAATTCTAGACAGTATATCCAGTTCCTGTTTATGTAAGAGAAAAGAGTTTTGATGAAACTTGTTTTGAATTGTTCAAAATAGTTTGGCAAGTTTGTCCCAAATTTTGAGTTGCCTTTATTATACAGAGGCTACTATATTAAATTTATGGTGTTGGAAAAGAGTTGGAGGTGTAGGAAATGCCAAGAAGGCTACTGCATGTTTGGGCAGGTTTTAGGTCACGACAAGGGTTTCCTGGTCACGATAGAGTTTTTCTGGTTCTGTGTCACGACAGGGGTCCCTTGTGTCATAACATGGCTCTCAGGCTTGATGCAGTTGCTACGTCAAAACATAGTTTTCCCATGTCACGACAGTGTTTTGTTTCTCTGTCGTGATAATGTCACGATAGAGGTTTCCCTATCGTGACCGAGATGCTCATGACAAGAGGTCAGATGTTGCAACCTTTGTGTTGCAACAGGTTTGGCCTTAGGCAGGGGATTTTATGTCGCGACAGAGTATTTTATGTCACGATAGAGTTTGGTCAAGACCAAGGGTTTTCTTGTCGCGACAGAATATTTTTATGTCGCAATAGAGTTGGCCAAGGTGAAGGGATTTTATGTCATGATAGAGAATTTGATGTCGCAACAAAGTTAACTGAAATTGTGTCACGACAGAGTATACCTTACATCACGACAAAGAGTTCCAAGACATGAGGTCTTCCATGTGGCGACATAGTGTTCTATGTTGCGCCAGTGGGGCACGGAGCTACGTCGCAACAAGGTGGGACGCACGCACGACAAAGACGCACACGCGACAGAGGTATTCTATCGCCACAGAGATTTCTCTGTCACGATAGACTTGGTACAGTGGTAAAAAAAAAAAAAAAAAAGGGACCCCCAGGATATGGGGCATCACATTCTCTTGATATATGACCTAAACGTTTATGCCACAACATGGAAGACCTCTCTTGGATTCGTGATCTCTTTGATGTTGCTTTATCAGTATGCAAAATATATTCACCATTCATCACTAGAGACAATTTATATAAACCATCAATCAAAACACCATAGCCAATATTGGTAGAATTAAGTGATAACTTGACTTCAGAATTACCAAAATTCATACAATATCCTAGTTTATCTAAAAGAGGTATTGAAATCAAATTCCTCCTAAAGGATGGTACATAAAATGTATTATTCAGAACTAAAGTAAATCCTGACTCCAAATGCAAGCTAACATCTCCAATAAAAGTCACTTTAGCTTCAGCATTATTGGCAACTCGAAGTGTCCTTTCTGACTCTTTCAGACTCCTCTTGTTTGTGAACCCATGTAAGGTGAAAATAACATGAACGGTTGCCCCACTATCAAGCCACTAAGAATTTGACAGACCATTTACTAAATTTGATTCAAAACAAACATGAGCTAAGGGATTACCTTTAGTCTTATCTTGTTTTTCCAGCCAAACCTTGTATTTCAGACAAACATTTTTCATATGGCCTATTTTCTTGCAAAAATAACACTAGATTAGCTTCTTCATACCATTCTTAGGTTGAAAATTTCTAACATGCTTAACAAAGTCTTTACCCTTATGAGAAGCATGGATGCAGCAGTTCTGTGTTTGGTCGAGGAAGAGACAACATGACAGTAGCTAAACCCTCCTTTTCAAGTTTGTTTTCTTCCGCATAACACTTAGAAATCAATTCATCAAGTGTCCAACCCAGCTGCTTATATTAAAGGCGCTTTAAGTTGGCTAAACTTAGGAGGTAAAGGTTATAGAATCTAAGGTATGATAATGATAAACCACAAGAAAGGAATCTCAAAAGTTTTTAACTTATCCCTTACACCAATCATCCCTAAAATATATGCTCGAACCCCATCGCATTATACATTACGCCCAAATTAATTTGTTCAATGTGGTTCCGCCAATATTTTTATTAACTCAGACCTGCCACAGTCAAGGAAAAATAGGTTGCACGTAGTCTGCAGACTCATCAGAGATTCTCAGAATGGTTCCTCAGATAGTTAATGTGATTGAGACGATTAGATCACTCCTACTTAGCAAAATAGACATTTTTCAAAGAATGTAACAGCAGATAAGGTTCGTAGGTTTCGCTCTCGTAGCGCCATGTTAATGTCGTTGGCTCCTAAAGAAAATTCATTCGCTTTTTCCACTCTTTATAATTGTTACCAGTCAAGATTTATATGGTAACCATGTTGTTGTTCAACAAGAAAGTAACTGTTGATGAAACATACAAACAATTAGTTCATGAACAAGTGATAAGTTTGAATCATTATGATTCAATCAAAAGAGTTAAGTCGTATCATTACATAATCACCTTTGGGCAAAAAACGTAACATACAATGCACTCTTTTACAATATTACGTGTTCAAAGGAATTTTAGTTTCTTAAAAATATCACCTTTGGGCAGATACTTTTAAAAAACCAAAACACTCTTGTCTTTATGTAATAACACATCTCTAAGGAAATACATAGACATCACCTTTCGGTAGATGAATACATATAATAAATAGAGACAATTCCTTTTATAAATGAAAGAATAATTCATAATATCCCCTAAATTGGTCACTTTGGTGACACATATTAAAAATTACAATTATCCTTCCAAACGGGAAATCCAAAAACATGTCATGAACCTTCCTTTATGAAATCTTTAATCCGAATATCTTGTATAAACCTTCCTTTATGAGATCTTTAAACCGTATGTATATATATATATATATATATATATATATATATATATATATATCAACTAGTAAATCACAAAACAAAGACATATACACATTATGTTTGATTAAATTTCCGATAACAATGTTAAATTTATATGATCAAATAAAGCAGATAACTTCAAAACTGTAAAGCCAAACTCAAAATATGTGTACACTACATGTACAAATTTAGTCTTAGTTAGAGACATACCTGTTGACGGATTCATAGTAAGATTCGTCTTTGCCCAAAGTAGGAAATCAAATAGGAAAGGTCTTCCTCGCTATATTTTATACAGGCATAATGAGACTCTTTGCAAAAAAGGTAATCGAAATAGTGAGGGTGATTACTACCCAAAAAGTGCTATTTTACACCCTTATTAATACATATTTTGAGCACTTTTTGTGTACTAACCAGCCTAATTAACCCAATTGGCATGTTAAGGACCTAGCAAAGCTACTAATCAAATTTTGTGGCAAGTTTTGTTGTTTTTGCAAGCTTTTTATACCGTAGATAGGGATTCAACTCAACCATGGAGAATCCAAGTTCAACTCATAGCTGCAAATCAAAAACCAGAAGAAAAGAAAAGCATAAAGCAAAGCAGAAGAAATGGAGCAAGACTACAAAAATTTCGCAGCCTGCAAAATTTCAATCCTACGCCACTGTTCAAGTTTCCAACCACTGTTCATGTTTCCTGCTTTTGACTTTTTAACTTCTTTTGGTCACATTTGGTTTTCTTCCCATTTTATCCCCTGTAATACTTTTGGTTTTGGTTTTTTTGGTATTTTGTAAAGGGGATATGGCTATAAAAGCCCTAGACAAGACACTGTAAGGGCATCTTCCTCATTAATAAAGCTTCTTTTTCGGTGGGAAGCTTCAGCTCTTCCCGCTCTTTTCCAATGTCTCTCATTTTCTCCCCTTTTCTCTCATTTTTTGGGCAGCCAAACACCCTCCAAGGATGACAACTTGGAGGATGAGTGGCTAGAAACCCTTCCTCCTTGAAGGAGAAGGTTGTTGGGTGCAGGATTTGAAGGCAACTGGAGGTTCCATGTTTTCACTGTGTATCCACCGTCGCATTGCCTCCTTTAAATTTTTAGGTTTTGATCCCTTTTGAAGTCCCTTGAATGGTTATTACTTGGTAAGCTTTTGGATCACATGACTGGAAGATCCATCGATGTTTGTTATTAGTTATCATTACATCCATTGTGCGTGAGTCAAGGTGACTCAGGTTTTAATGACCGAGTACTATGGCCGGATGCCATTTTCAAAGAATATTTATTAAGGGTCAATTTTATAGCTAAATGAAGATCCGATTCGAATGACTATAGGTCATCATCTCCCAACGAGGAAATGACCTGGAAACCCCTCAATTACTCCTAGGAATCGACCCCGCTGACCCAACACTTCAAGGGAAATCTTATTTGCATTTTGGCTTCATTTCATTAAGCCCAAACATTCGCCCCACTGCTTACCTCAAACCTTAAATCCAAACGAAATTCACCAATTTGAACCTCACCAAAGTCATTTGTGCGAAGAAACCCATCTCTCAGAAACGACCAGAGTTACTTATGACGGCATAAAGAGCTATGCAAGCACAACAGTAGTGAGGAATTAGGTTTATAAATTTTGTTGATTCTGGCATACCCTACTGCGACACAAATCAGAGGGGACCTAGCCTTTTATAACCTTGTAATGACTCTTGATATGCCCTCCCATTATGGCAATAATCAATGTCATGATTCATACGTTCCATTCATTGTACCTTATGAGGGTCTGAATGCCCCTTTGCATTCCTTTATTATCTCAATAACTGTGTCATTTGGTCTACTTTATAAAACAATTAAAGTGAACCAACTTAGAAGTGGAATTTATTCCAACAACCACCCTTGAGCCCTGGGCCACGGGTACTACTCAAGAGAGATTTAACGAGGACAATGACCTACTTAGGCCAAATTCACCTCTGAGGCTAGCCGAGCCAGTTATCATACTTCCACCTCGACAATCGCAATACACAGACATTCCATCTACATCCACTGAGCCCCACTAATGAGCTACAAAGTTTGAAAGATAAGGTTCAGCACCTTCGGGCTGCTATGGATATTCTTTAGGTCTCTCATGAGTCTCTTGGTACTGTTATGATAGCGAGGTTCGATACTAAAGATGAGACTCTATTAAGTCATTGGCAACATCACCGAAGATTTGTCAGTCCCCGACAACGATGTCAAAACTTGTTGTTAACCGCAAGTGCATGGGTCGTACAAGTAATAAAATGGTTTTCAATTACAAACCAAGATCGTTCCCATGAGGACAGTAGGTTTTATGGTGGATTGAGTACCCTACCTACTAGATTAGTTTACTATCTGAGTATCTAAATGATTTGAGAAAAGGTTGTTAAAATAATAAAAACAAAACTAACGAAAACAATAATGATTTGTGAAAACCAGAGTAATTGACTAAAAACAAGAGAAAATGACTTAAGGAGGAACTAAGTTTGGTTATTGTCAATGATGTTTAAGGATTCATCTAGATAAGGCCTAAGATGAATGAATTACAACTTTAGTTGGTCCAAGGATACGGTACAAGGATCGCACTTTCGTGTTCCCCCTTGTATTTTCTCACACTATCCACCTATTCATAGTTACGTCCTTCTAAGTCGATAGGGCGATACTTTTCTACGGAATTTTTCCTTCATAGCTCTATTGGTCACTATTACGTCCTTGAAATAGATTTACCCAGACTACTCAGATTGGTCATAGTTACATTCTTGCAATCCTCACTTAATACATTTGGTGTCCCCTCCTAGTGAAATATGCTTACTACTAGACATTTCTAATTACCTAAGCCTCTTTGACTAACTTAATTTGAAGCTTGATTAATTTATTCATGCCTTAAGAGACTCAGAACCATATTTTAGATCTTAGTCCAAGCGTCACCAAGGATACCCTGGTAAAAGGGTCAAAGATCCGATTCTAAGCACAGATTAATTAACCAAGATCATAATAATCCAAGTATCTAACATCAAACACAACAAATCAAGTATAAATCAACCAACGAACTAAAGATTAGACAAACTGTGACACCGGCTTGAGAGTCCATTGTGACGAGTCAACCCTTAGGTCTGTGGATTTCGGGTAACCCGATACCACATTGTTGTGTCCCATTTATCGAGATCCATATTTTCACAAAAATCGAGCAAAGTCTCCTTTGTTCGAGGAGCTCTACCCAATTTACAACCTATATAACAATATATCCATGACCCATCCGAGGTCTCAGCAAATAATGTAATGACACACGGGGGTCCATGCATCCCATATCCACAATATACAACTATATCACAATAGTCCATAAGAGTTTTATTACAACTTACTCTTATAAAATAACATATATTAAACTAGCTTGTTCTAATATAGCTTCAAGATTTATCAAGCCATCTGGCTTCCTTCAAAATCGACCTCAGAAGGAGGGTTGTCCTACAGTGTACCACCTCCACGAAATATGGTCCCACGGCAGGTGAAGCGATACTAATGGAGAATGATTCTTATAAGGACTACTGCCCACCTAAGTGCACATGCAATGCCATTTCACACATTCAAGTAAAAACATACACATTCCTATTCAAATTTCTACATGCCAAGGATGATAATGTGACTCACCCTGTCCCATGTCCCGAGTCCTCACCGACTCCCTCACACATGCATATGCCTAGTGTGAAAACCGTCATTTATGTTCCATCAATGACCATTGTTCCAAAACAAAAGCTTTTTGTTTTATAAATCAAAATGCATTGGAAAAACTCCGATATTCACTTGTTTTTACCAAGTCCCGTGTGTTTTTGTGGGCAACAAATTTTCGGGGTCTCACCGCAAGCTTCACACACCTTCCGACACTTTCGTGAACTTTCATCGCTGGATACATATGTCTAACCAAGAATACCGTGTTTTTCACCCGAGGGGGTATCTATCCCTCCTTGCTATACCCAACACACGTATTTTCATTTCCTTTTCTTTTATCCAACCGTGAGACTCATTTTGGGCGTTGTCCATTTCACCCAGGCCACCATGAACGCAGGCACGTGTCGATCTACCATGTACTCACGATGTACTATCAAACACCAAACACGGTGTCAATTTACCAATCATGCACTCACACCCATTTAATGCGATGTCCCCGTGCATATGCAATGTAAGTTGCCATTGCATGTCATATCATGTCACATGCATAATGAATGCTACATGGACAATACAATCCACACCACTTACCAGTGTCATGGACAATCACATCACCTGCATATGACTTCCATAAATCATTTCATTCATGTCAACCTATCATGAAAACATATATTAACATTCATATTCAACATGTCATTCTATGATCAAGAAATGACACACACAAGAAAGCCATGTAATGGCCATTGCACATAACAATTCATTTTCGTATCAGCATTGCAAAGCACACATTGACATCCCGAGCCGTCACTCTTAGTCAAGCGATGATGATCCTTAAGACGGTTGTGGCAAGTGCCCACAAAACATTCCACACAACAAGCCATCATAGCCCACAGAATAGTTCCGAACTTAGTTCAATAACTAGTCCCCTAACAGTCCCAAAATTTGGACACAAACAATTAAACAACTTAAGTTATAGCAGTCCCGGAAAATGGACCATAACTTGAGTTATAGAGGTCCGATTTAGGTGATTCAAAAGCCTAACATCGAGTTCTCAGATAGATCTACAATTCCTTGAAGGATACTAGTCCAAATTCTCACTTTTTCTCAACCAAAAATCAGTCCCAAAAATTTGGGCCCATTAGAGTTTAGCCAAAACGGGGTAGCTTGTGTGGAATCTGGAAACGGACCATAGCAGGTTATAGATGTCCAATTTGGGTGATTCAAAAGCCTAACATCAAGTTCTCATATAGGGCTACAATTTTCTTAAGTCTAAATTCTCATTTTTCTAACCGAAAATCAGCCCCAAAAACTAGACATCGTATAGGGTCAAAACAGGGCAATATTCCCATAACCCATTATTTTGCCAAACAACCCCTTAGGGCATTAAAACTCAACCAAGCTTCCCCTAGAATGGAAAATAAATCAAAGTATGAAGAATCTCTACTTCTTGGAGAGTAGGAAACACCGTTAGGAAACCTCGAAACACTTCTGAACCTACAAACTTTGATTTCCTCCAAATCTCTTCTTTTAAATCTTCATAAAAAAAATCTCTCCTTTTTGGTGCCTACGCATAGCCCTCATTGAGACAAAGAACTTTAACCTTAGGCTCAACGACTTTGGACCGACGAAACTCGAGAAATCACCGAAGGATTCTTTCCTCAACTCTCTCTCTCTCTCTCTCTCTCTCTCTCTCTCTCTCTCTCTCTCTCTCTAACGTTTCCAACAAATCTGATTTTGGGAGATATTTCTCCCAAATTAGATATTTTTTCCCCTTTTTATATGTTGGACACGTGGCTCACGTCGCAGAATGTGCCCCCCTCCCCCTTGCTCAAGTCTGTTTTTGCCCTGAAACAATTTATTTTGTCCCGGTTCAAGTTCAAATTTTTTATATGAACTTTCTATAAATTATTACCCAACTTTCAAGATTTTCTCAAAAATCTCATTTTTGGGGTCCATCGGACACCCGTCACCTCGGAAAACGTGAAAGTTCCTACTATCTCGGAATTCAACGAAATTCGACTAGGTAGCTAGATTTCACGAGATGATTCCAATAGTGAAGTCCTTTTCATCATCTGAGATCTATAAATTTTCAGGTTTTCAACCTGTACTACAACAACAAATTACTGTTTTGCTTATTTTCAGAAAAATTGCATTTTCTCGGGTTTTACTCAAACCCAATCATTAAATCTAATGACCAACCCTATAAAATGCTTAACCTAACATTTCAGCCATCAAAACCTACAAATTCATGTTGTCGACAAACATAAAGCTCCAAATATTGAAAAATGAGAAGAAATAGAAATACAAAACAGGGGTTAAACTGCAAATGGCTTCAATCCCAAGCTCCAACCTGAAATCCACACTCTATACAGTTGTTCTTCCAACAATATTCGATTACAAACCAAAAAATTCACAAATACAAACCTAAAACTAAGAAATCTACATAATCTAACCCAAAAATGGAACAAAGCTTGAGGAGGGAAAAGCCTAGGAGAGAGCCTCCCTCTCCAAGATTTCGAACCATTAAAATGAGTAAAAAATATCCTTAAATACACCTTGAAAAATGGGCAAAAACTAGCCCAAAAATAGAAATGTTCTGGGCTGGAGAGCGTCACACGGTCTCAACCGTAAATGGCTTGTGGTCGCGACCTCATCGAGAAGTGGAATTAACAGTTGTAGGAATAAGGGGCTACAATTGCAACCAAGGTCGCGACCTTGCTACGTGTTGGCTCAAGACAGGGTCTACAGTCGTGACCGAGGTCACAACAGGCTTCGCGGTCGCAACTTCACCACATGTTGGCTATGCAAGACTTCTTCCACTTTTGCTCTACGGTTACGACTATGGTCATTTCAGGTCGCGACCATGAATGCTTCACTTCACAACTTGTTCAATTCTCGCCCGAATTACTTGCATTTCGTCTCGTTTTCTTTGTTTCTACAAAATAAATAATTATAGGGGGTTAGACATGAAAATAACTAAAATGAGTGCTTAGTTAACATCAAAATCATGAATTATTCTATATTTTGCATTAATAAACACTATCCTAAGATACACCTAACAGACTCTGAGAAATATTCGCTCCGCCGAATACATATACAGAGCAGCTAGTGCATTGGAAAGATTAGAGAGAAGACTTTCTCCGTCACCTCTTGGAGTCGATCGAGACTTGCTATAGGCCTAGTGTAGCCAGACCTTTTTGAGATACTTAGGGTGTTTTGACTATCTTTGATATACATACATACATACATATATATATATATATATATATATATATATCCGATCTTTTTGCTATACATTGAGGTGTCTAACAACTATCTCTACTCTTGGTGTACATGCTTTCAATTTTTATTTTTATTCATTACGTAAGTAGCTCATTTTCACTCTCCAACCTACATTCTCGGAAGTACCGAGCCTCCTTGAATCACATTTCACTCTAATCTACTGGAGTGTGAATCACATGGTATCTCCCTAAGATATAATCTCCTACCCTCATTAATCTTAATTTCCCATTGTGCGATCACGCAATTTTGCTAAATACCTCTATGAATTGGAAAAAATCTCTACTTTTTCAATAAACTTTCTTTTTTAGTCAAAACTTTTAATTTTTTTAACTTTTACTCACTTATTCAAGTCATTTTTGGAACCACACTATCATATGAAATATTGATGGTAACCCATGCTTAATTAGCTCGTAGTTATCTTGAAGGATGTTGTTGGGTTTGGTTGATCTTGTACCTAAGGAGATTGTGTTGTGGGCGACTTGGTTATCCAAGCCCCTTGTACTCCACTTTGATATTTCTATACGGAACTTGAAATACACTAACCATATTAAGTCCTCCACATATTCACAGGTTCTTGATAGCTGATCAAAAAGGGCATTTTTTTCTACTTAATTTTCCCATTTTAAAAGTCTTTTTGTGTTGGAAACTCATACTTTAATTGATTATGAGAGTTGTTAGTTCCTGAATCCATTACTAATGATTTTCTTGAGTACTGGTGTGCTTTTAGGCCTTTTTAGGTACTTTTACACACTTGGAATCATGAGGTCGAGTAATGAGGATATCTTAGGATCTTTTGTACAAGTTTTGAAGCTCTTGGAAGCAATTCAAACGAGTTGGGAGCTTGATAACATGACTGCATGTGAAAATGGAGGCTTGAAGACAATTCTGGAGAATTTTGCACCCATCACTCTGATTTTCACGCTAGCCCTATTTTCTAGTGCGAAATTTCGCATCGAGGCCAAATCACATGCTCACTGCCCGATTTTGCACTATAATCAGTGGTGAGTGCAAAATTTTGCATTCTCGTAGTTAAGCAATGCAAAAATTGCTAGAAGCGGAAAAATCGAGAAATAACGATTATTTATGGAATGTAACCTATTGAAATCCTATTTGTTTAAAAATTATGCCCCAAAATTGAATTATCCTCCTTTAAATAAGGGCTAGGTAGATCATACAAAAAAACACACAATCATATCTTAGTTATACTCTTTGTAATTGTTTTTGGGAGAACTCCTCCCTTAAAAAATGGAAAACCTTTGAGCACGTTTCTTTTATGTTTTTCTTCTCTCTTTCATCCATGGTTGCATTCTTCACCGTCATGAGTGAGAAAGCGAGAGTATCAAGGTGAGGTGGATCCATTCCACCCCACAATGGTGATCAAAGGGGAGATCTACACTTCATACCAAAGGTAAATTATTAATTCTGGTTTACAAGACCGGTTAGGTCGTGTGTTATCAGTTAGGGACATCCAATAGGGATGGCAGCAATCCTGGTTCACCTAACTACCCTTGAAGGAGTTTCTCTCGTAGGTAACTTAGATTTCTAGGTATTTAGAAAATTTTGAGAGGTATATTGGGTGCTTAGATGCTCGCCTTTGACACAACATATAGAGAGATTGTTTCTTGTCGGGAAACACAAAAGAGCCTAGGTAAGAACCTATAATGATCCCCTCTAAAAAACCATTTTATCAATTACTATACACCTAGAATCTATGCTTCATCTAAATCCAATAAGAGGCACCTAGGCGGAGTTTAGGGGATAGCTATATGCTAATCTTTCGGACAGACAACCAGGAACACCCTAAATCCCCTTTTGATCCTTCCATGGTGTGTGTGTGGTTTTGGTGAAACCAAAGCCCTGAAATATTTTTATTATTGATTCAATAAAAATACACTTTCATCAACATTCTTCTTCCTTAAAGCAAACTGTTTTCTTCTCTCTTCTCTTCTAAAAAGAAAACTAAATTAGCAAGTAACCCAGGATTACACTCTATAAATAGAGAAAATCCAACCCAAAGAATGACCAAAGAGGCACTATACCTACAGTAGCTGCAGGCTACCCAAGGTTGGTTTTAGGTTATATAAATTTTTGTGATTCCTTTGAGCTCCTAATTAATCACCCAACATAGGTGATTAGTGCCCAAAAAGTGCTATTTTGAACCCTATTTATTATAGGTTTTGAGTGCTTTTTGTATACTAATCATTCTAATTAACCTGATTTGCACATTAAGGTCCCTACTATTCTACGTCGCATTTTGTGGAAAATTTTGCGGAGTTTTGTAGACTAATCATGCCAAAATTGTTAGTCGATCAAACATAAGAATTCGAGTCAAACTCGACATAAAGTAAATCTGTGACCAAGAGGAAGAAGAGCGAAAATAGAGAAGAAATATGCGTGGAGGATGCGGGACGGTACGGAGGATCTGAGTAGAAGTGGAAATTTCGGGCATAGCGAAATTTTCGCAATGATGCGAGAATTTTCGCGCATGGCGAAATTTTAGCTATGGTTGAGCCCATTTATCATAGCGAAATTTCGCTATGATAGCGAAAATTACTGTGCATAGCGAAATTTACTGCTTCTGTTTTTGTGTTCAAACGACTCTGTTTTGGTTTTTCTCCTTTCTACCCTTGTAATAGCTTTTATTTTGGTTTGTTTGTATTTCCTTGCTCGGCGTATATAAGCTGGAGTGAGGTTTGTAATGTCAATCAAAAATTAAGCCAAATAAATTTTGGATAAGCTTTGTTCTCAGTTTCCGCTTCTGTTTCTTTTCTTTCCCTTTCTTCCTATTTACGAGCAACCAAACACCCTCAGAGACCTGACCTTTCGAAGGATGGTTGGCTAAAACCCTTCACTCCTTGAGCGGAAGAATTTGCTTGGGTGCAAGATCGAAGAGAACTTTGAAGGTTTCCCCTATTTTCATGCAAATCTGCCTTTGGCGGTTTGTGTTTCCTTTGAACTCTAGGTTTAAATTCCCTAGATTCACCTTGAATGACCTTTAATTGGTAATCTTTTAGGGTTCAATGGATGCTTATTGCTAGATCCACTGAGATTCATTAGTTACCCTCTATTAATCATTGTAAGGTGAGTCAGGGAGAATTGTTCTTCGCGTAGGTGACCCCTTTCTTGTTCGATTAAACACCATCTTTCAAAGGATAATTATTTTGGGTTAGGTTTATAGCTAAATGAAGTCAGGTTCGGGAGATGACTATATGTCATCCTCCCCAGCGAGAAATGGACAAGAACCTCTCGGTGACCTTTGAACTAAATCGATGGCGACCACTTTGTGAGACTTCTTTTTATATTTTTTATTTAAATTTCGGTTTGCCAACCATTACACCTGTTTTTATCAAACCCCAAAATCCAAAATTTAATTCACCATTTGAGCCTCTTGTGAGTCATTTTATGCAGAAAAACCCATCCACGAGTTCGACCTAAACCACTATCACTGCGATAGCTTTGCTCTTTGCGATGGGAAACTTTAGGATATAAATTTTGTTGATTCCGCATACTTCCTTCCCTAACTTTCCAATCTGAGCCCCGTTTCGGACACTAAGATGTTTGGGTTGGGGGGAGAGTTAGCGAACGAAGTGGCTTTTGTATTTATGCTTTTGTTACTATTTGAAATGACCCGTTTTGTGATGTTCGGTGGCTTCAGTGGGTTATTTCTATAAAGATTTGTTATCTTATCGACACTTTTCAAATTGGACCCATTTTACCTTAAAATTTACGTGTTCAATGCCTAGCCCATAGTTTGAAAAATTGAAACTTTGTCCAATTCTATTGATGTTAGATTAGTTCCATGCCTAATTGAGTGGATGATTAGTTGAATTCTTGTTGCTTTCGACCTCTTTCTTCCACCTTTAGCTAACCACACACAGTGCACATCAGGTTTCTTCAATAACATGAAAAACTGCCTTGCCTCCTAAGCCTTGCAATAACCTACCCTAGTTTCATTGTTACAACTAATAGGTTAGGACCATGAATAGAGAAGGTCAATGTGTCTTGAAATAAAAGAAAGAAAAATAAAAAGCAAAGAAAATTAAAAATAAAGAAAGAAAATTTGCAACTGCCTTGAAACCCGAGCACGATCAGGGGTATATGTGAAAGCCTTCAAGCAGTGCCTAAGCCAGGCGGATTTGGGAGCCACCGACTTAGTGCTCGCTACATGGGTGGATAGGTGGAGTTGAGCAAGTTGTAGGTGCTGGAGTCTCGAAATCATTCGAAGTCCGAGGTGAAACCTGAAGAGTTAGTGGTCGAAAGATCCTCGTGAATTGGTGCCCTAAGCCTTAATTGGTTGGGAGTCATCGGTAGATCCTCGTTACATGGACTTTGGTGAGGTCGATTCCTCAGCATTGCACCCCTACAACACAAAAATGTTGTGGAATAAGAGTGGGTCCTGATCTATTTAGGTTGGTTAGCATGCTAGGTTGTGGAAGTAGCTAGGTTGGGGGCAGAGTGCAGTTTGGTGGTTTATTGTTGAGAACTGATCAAACAAACACTTAGATTTTGGTGGAAGTTTTTGGTTGATTCATTGAGATTGAGGCTCTTTTGATACTCATTTTTGTATGGCATTCATTCTCTCAAGATAGTTATTGGACAAGGCTTTGATGATTCTTACTTAGGGTTAGGCATTACTCATTACAACCTTTTGAAATATGTTTTTTGTAGACATTATTTTGTTATCGTTGTATGCTCTTTCTTTCTTTCTTTCTTTCATTGCTAAGGGACTAGCAATGTGTAGGTTCAGGGGATGTGATTAGTGCCCAAAGTGCTATTTTAGACCCTATTTATTATAGGTTTGGTGATTTTGTATACTAATCGTTCTAGTGTGATTTGCACATTAAGGTCCTACTATTCTCTTGATCGCATTTTGTGGAAAATTTTGCGGTTTTGCTAGCTAATCATGCCAAAATTTGAGTCGATCAACATGAAGAATTAAAGTCCAAACTCAACATCATAAATCTGAGACCAGAGGAAGAAGAGCATAAAATAGAAAGAAATAGCATTTGGAGGATGCGAGGAAGCGAGGGCGGAGGATCAGTAGAGGAGTGGAAATTTCGCGGGGCATAGCGAAATTTTTTCGCAATCCTCTTGAGAATTTTGCTGTGGCAAATTTTAATATCATAGCAAAATTCGCTATAATCTTTGATTTTGCTATGATATGAGAATCTTATCCTCGAAATTTGCATACATTTTTGTGTTGAACAACTCTTGTTTTGGTTTTTCTCGCTACACTTGTAATAGCTTTGTGGTTTGTTTTGTGGAATTTCCTTGCTCTGATCGGTATATAAGCTAGAGTCAAGGTTGTAACAATCAATCAAAGTCGGCAATAGAATTTTGGAGAAGCTTTTCATTCTCTGTTTCCCGCTTCTTCTATGTTCATTTTCTTTCCCTTTCTTTCTCTTTTCGAGCAATGACACCCTCAGGGATGACAACTCGAGGAGGATGGTTAACTAAAACCCTTCCTCCTTGACGGAAGGCTCATAGTGCACCCAGATCTGAAGGAGTGCTGAAGGTTCCCCACGTTTTCAGTGCCTTGCAGCGGTTGTGTTTTCCTTTGAACTCTAGGTTTAAATCCTAGATTCACCTTGAATGATATTTAATTGGTAATCTTTTAGGGTTATTAGTGCTTGTGCTAGATCCACTAAGATTCATTAGTTACCCTCTATTAATCATTGTAAGGTGATCGAGAGGTATTCTTCAACATCGGTGACCTCTTGCTTTCATTAAACACCGCATCTTTCAAAGGATAATTATTTTGGAGTTAGGTTTATAGCTAAATGAAGATCCGGTTCGGGGAGATGACTATATGTCATCCTCCCGTAGCGAGAAATGGACTTCGAGAACCTCTGGTGACCTTTAGAACCTAAATCCATTAGCCTAACAAGGAGACTTCTTTTATATTTTATTTTATTTAAATTTCAGTTTTCCAACCATTACACCCCCTGTTTTTATCAAAACCCCAAAATCCAAATTTAATTCACCATTTTGAGCCTACTATGAGTCATTTGTACGAAGAAAACCCATCCCGAGTTAATTACTGAACCACTATCTGCGGTAGCTTTACTTTCTGACGATGGGAAGCTAGGATATAAATTCAGTGATTCGCGCCACCTGGCGAATCATGAATGAACCAGTTCAACACCTTTTACGGATGACAGAGTCATTTTGTGACTTACAATATATGCCTTTAGTAGTGTTGAGCCTCGAAGGCCATTGAGCCCCACATATGCAAGAAAAAAAAAGTGAAAAAGGGAAAAAGAAAATAAAATGAGAAGAAGAAAAAAAGTGTATCAAAATAAGTGAAGTGATCAATCGAATCTATAGAAGGCACGAGTCCAGAAGAATTTGATGCCTAGTGCTTACATCATTGACTTCTTGCTCTCATGGGCGGAAAGGTGGATTAGTTTCACTAGTAGGTGCTTTGGATTTTTGGTTGAGTGTTTAGGGTGAAATTCAAGGGGAAGTTAATGCTTGGTGCCTTTAACCAATTGGTGGGGAGTCACCAATGGATCCCCACTACATGAAAACTTCTCCACAATACCCTTAGAGCATTGCTTCCTACTTTTAATTATGATAATAAAAGAAATATGTGCATTCTTAGCCTGCTTTGGTCATCACATATCACTAAAGATTGAGTTGAATTTGGTTGGGAAGACTTAGTAAAGCCTTAGGGGTGGAAGTGCCTTGCTTTTCTCAATATTGAGAACCTCGTACATTAGAGATACTAAATGTAATGGGATCTCGAGAGAAAGACTATACTTAAACAAGTTAGCGTCAATTATTTCTAAGATAGCAATGGTTCCCTATCACAACTACAACTTGATATAATAAAAACTTTGTTACCACTTTACAAAGAATACTTTTACTTATATTTGCGCTCTTGCATTGCTAAGGTGTTGGGATTTGAAGGTGGCAACAATTTCCAAAACCTGCAGGAACAACAAAAAAATCCTTCAAAATCCCTCCCAAGGACCCCTTGTACTATCATAGTCCATTCAAACCAAAGAGGAGGTTGCGAGATTACCTTGTGTTGATTTCAAAAACCAATCCAATGGTCGAGGTAGCAAAGACTGAAGCGAACTAAGTCCTAGGTTTGCCTCTAACAGTATCCACATGAAGAGTTGAGCCAACAACCTCCAAGGCAACCGTTTGGGAAGAAATCTCGATGCTAGCCAAGTCTTGATCCGAAGATGGAAGCCAAAACCCAATCTCACCAAGAGGAGCTATTCTTAAAGAACACTCTCTCTATCTCAAGAACACTCTTCTTAAGAGAAGTGAGCAAAAGATGGCTTAGGGTTAGGGTTTTCCATAAAAGTCCTTTCATAGGAAAACCCTTACCCTTGAAATATCCAAAGTTCCCATCTCTTTAAGAGATAATAGGATACACATCCCTATGTGTTATGGCATGTTCCCTCATGGGTCTTAAGCCCATGAACAAGCCCAAGCTTTCTTTATCTCTAAGTGAGGGTTCTTAATCCTAGGATTCCACTAATCCCGTGACATTCCATTCTCGAGATGAATCTCCTGATGTTGGATCATATCAAATCATTTATATCAACCCAGCACTGTTCTAAGTGTGCTTGACCCATTAGGTTCCCAGTTATGTTTGTGCTTCATTTCGCTATTGAATTAAGCAGAGTCATGAGGCGGTATCTAGAAACCGCAATCATGACCCCCGATTGGCCAAGGTGTCAGTGGTCTAACTACTAAACCTTCCATAGACAATTATCACATAGTCGATCCTGTCACCAAAGCCCATGCCTTTACTGGTTTGGAGGCATGGGACAAGTATAGCTCCCACTAGATTGGCTATGCCACATCTATCTCAAGTGATATTAGATCTTGTCCCCATACTTATTACTCTTCAATTATGCACCTGAAGACACTCTTCATGGAATTTCCACTATGGCCAGAGATTCTTGAGTAATGATCCCGACAAGAGGCCATAGGTATACTCTCCCTCTATTAGAAAATACTGAATCCTTTGTTGGCTACTTAATTTACCTTCGAATACCTCAAGTTGTACCCAATCATCACCTATAGGTGACCTCTAGAAGGCAACAAGGAATGATGTCAAAGCACATAATCAGCATCAAAGATATCCTTGAGCACCTCAAGTCTAATGATACTTGCGCCATTACCATGATGAGACAATCATCTACATATAATAGATAATCCATATGATTGTCTCATAGTAGGTCTCCAATGTACTTAGCTACTCTTAGCAAGCATCCACATAACTCTAGTAACTCATAGTTATAGTTCATAAGATCCAAGCCGTGCTAGTCACTCGGGATTAACAATGTTCAGTCTCGTTAATCCTATGACTAGGGATAATTTAGATACTAACATAATTGCACATAATAGGAATCTTATTATCATGATCTCATCACGATTTCCTCCATGCTATGTTATGTATCATGGACTTCGTTAATTCAATTAAAGATCTAAATCAATTCAACGTATAAATATCAAATTAATGAAGATGTCTGATATATTGAATAATATGTAATACGTATAATAAGTGTTAAGGGCGATTCCTTTAGGGCACTTCTCTAACAAACTCCCACTTAGCCTTTGTATCTCATACCTTAGGCAAGTAGATGTGAATCATATTTCTTCTGGGAAGTGGCTTAGCCAAGAGATTAGACACATTCTGATCAATGGGCATATCTCTATCTTAACATCATGATAACCAAAGATTTCTCAAATTAAATGGTATCACCCTAAGTACTAGTTTTGACCTTTGATGAGATTGTGGTTCCTTTTTCTTTGTGTGTGGCTCCATTTAATCATCGATACTAAGTATATCAACAAGTGCTGAGGACCCTCCTGCGCCCACTCAGAGAGAGAAATGAACTACCATTTCAACCTCTCTAAGTTGTACTTCGAGCTTGACAATGTACTTTGATTCAGTCATAGAATCCACAGTCGTCTCTTATTTGGAACTCTTCCAACTTACTGCTCATATAGCTTAATGGAGATTTGGAGTCATCTCTATCAGATTAGTAGATTGAATCTTACCATAAGATCCTTATCTCCATCAATCAAGAATACATCCTTAGTGCTTCTCAAGTATTTGAGGATATTCTTAGCAACACGATGACCTCACTGGGTCCATCTAATATCGCAGCGGCTCTCGAGCATATGTCGTTAAGGTCTAATACATAACATAGCATAAATGATTTACCCTATAGCTTAAGCATATGGAATTATAGTCATGTGTGTCCTCTCATCTTGTGTCTTAGGACACATGGATTTCGAGAGTGTTATCCCTTGTGACATAGGAATGTTTCCTCTCTTGGACTGCTCCATGCTAAACCTCTTTAGCATCTAAGCTATGTATGTAAATTGCAGAAAGATAAGCAACCTTCGAATCCTATCTATAAATCTAGATCCTAACTATTTGAGTCAACTATCGGGGAATCTTCCATAGAATATTGCAGTATATTGACATATTGTAACATTGAGACGTCGTTTCTAATAAGTAATAAGTCATCCACATATAACACACTAGGAACACGACTGCACTCCAGCTAACCTTCTTGTACAGACAAGCTTCACCCGCATGTTGTGAGAAACCAAACTCTTTGACTATCTCATCCGGATATTCCAACGCCTAGATGCTTGTTTCAATCCATAAATGCATATCTGAAGTTTTCATACATTACTGCCATTTCCAAGTGTGAAGACCTCCGGTTGTGTCGTGTACACATCCTTTTAGGTTTCCTTGACAGAAAGTCGTCTTCACATCCATTTTCCATATCTCATAATCATAATGAGTAACAATAGATGGGAGTATCCTTATCTATTTAAGCATAACTATTGGACTAAAAGTCTCGTCATAGTCAATTTCTTGTCTTTGACGATAACCCTTAGCTATAAGCTTACCTTTATAGGTAATCACATTACCTTCCATGTTTGTCTTCTTCTTGAAGATTCACTTGCACCCTATGGGTTTTATTCATTTGGGTGGTTCAACCAAAGTCCACACTTGGTTGACTAACATGGAATCCATCTCTTACTTCGTGGCTTCAAGCCATTTTTTCAGACTCTGAACTATTCAGAGATTCATCGTAGGTAGTAGGCTAATCATCCTTTATGAGCAATACATCCCATTGTTCACTAATGAGAAATCCATATCTTTATGGAACAACACGTATCCTACTTTTGCTACAATATGCTTGTGTTTTAGAAGGACCAACTGCTAGTTCATCAACATGAATAACACAACCTTAGATTAAGTTAGTTGATCTGCATCTGTTTGAGCACTTTGAACTTCACCAAGTTCACCCTTGCTCCCATTGTATTCTTTTAAGAGAAAATCTTTCTCTAAGAAGATAGCATGCTTTGAAACAAACAACCTTTGTTCCAAAATTTTTTAGAACTAATATCCAATTGTCTCCTTAGGATATCTTACAAACAGACACTTGTCAGATTTAGTTTCAAGCTTGTTTGATAAATTTCATTTCTTGTAAGTTGGATAACCCCATATTTTCAGGTGAGAAAGATAATGATCCTTGTTAGTCCATATCTCATATGAAGTAACCTTAACTGACTTAGATTGGACTTTGTTTAACACTTAAATTGTAGTCTCATGTGCATACCTCTAAAGAGATTTGAGTAAGTTCGCCTTGCCTATCATAAACCTCACCAAGTCCAACAAGATTCGGTTTGTCTTCTTAACCACATCACTATATGCGGTGTTAAAGGTGGAGTCCACTTGGATAAAGTCTCATTATCCCAAAGATAACCCAGAAACCCTTGGCTTAAGTATTCAGTATTTGGATCTCGTCTAAGTGACTTTATACTTCTCCCAAGTTGTTTTTTCGCTTCATCTCTGAATTCTCTGAACTTTTCATAGGATTCAGATTTGTATCTCATCAAATACAAGTACCCAAATCATGAATAAACAATGATAAAGGTAATGAAGTAGACGAAATCATCTCTGACATATATGGACATAAGACCATATACCTTCATATGTATTAGGTCTAAAAGTCCATCAGCACGTTCACCCCTTCCAACAAAGGGCAACCAAGTCATCTTTGCCTAACAAGCAATATTCACATTTGTCAAATGAATCATAGTCAAATGACCCCAAGTTACCACTCTTGTGTAACTCAGTCATGCGTCTCTAATTTGTATGGCCAAGGTGACAATGCCATGAGTACGATGATTTCAAATTATCTCCCTTTGGCCTTTTATTTTCATTAACATTTAAAATTGGATTGGACATATCTAATATGTAAATCCCATAGCTTAATGTACTAGTAGCATAAAATTGACATTCAAATAATGTTCTTGTCAATGCTAGTCCATAAAAGCAATCATCCAAATTTAAACAAAGATCACTAGGGTGGTTCAAAACATAAGTCCTTATAGCAATAATTGCAACTCTTGCACCATTGCCGACTCGAAGGTCGGACTATCCCTTGGTGAGCTTACTGTTGTTCCTTAGGCCCTGCATATCAACCCATATGTATGAGCCACAACTCGTATCATATACCCATATGTTGTTTAGTAGAAACATAATTAACCTTAATGACATAAATAACTGAAGATGATGGTGCTTCACGTGCTACCTTCTTCTTGGATTCCAAGTAGGCCTGGTAGTTCCTCTTCCAATGACCATCATTTCCTCAATGGAAGCAAGTCCCTTCAGGTGCAGTCTTTTTGGCCTTTTTCTCTACCACACCTCCCTTAGTCTAAGTGGATTTACTTCTCTTCTTGTTCTTAGAACTCTTTTTAGAACCGAAAGAATCCACATGCATCACATGCTTTTTCTCCTTTCTCAAAGAAAACTCAGCTATTTTGAGAAAGTTGATCAACTCGGGTATGGTGGGCACGATGTTGTTCATCCTATAGTCAACCTGTTGTGACGACCACATCCCCGAGGTCCGGTGACAAGGGAGCGATGTCGCACTCACATGTCTCATATATCGAGACCCATTTCTATATAATTTTCTTACAAATAACCAATTTCTTGTAATATTTCACAAGAGTTTGATGTATAACTCTTTTACACTTTTACATGCCAAAATATATTAAAACTAGATAATTCTAATATATTTTACAAAAATGCTTCTCAAGGCCACAACTTTGACTGTAGCCTCTGGACTCGAAGAAACGTCGTCTTCTCGTGTATTTTGAAGAGTCCTGATAGAGGTGAGCAAAGCCCAGTAGTGATAATATTCTACAAGGGTTACTCCCCACCTAAGTGCTCATGCAGTGATCAAACACACACACATTCAAGTAAGGATATGCACATTCCTACTCAAATGTCTACATTCCATAAATGAGATGTGAGCTCACCTATCCATGTCTGAGTCCTCACCAAACTCTAGCACAATGCCTAAACCTGTGTGTGAACAAAGTCATTTCCATGACATCCAATGATCATTTCTTTGACTCATTACATTTATATTCATGTTCCATTGTTTAACAATCCCTCGCTGTTAGTGGGTAGTGTAGTTTTGGTATCTGCAGGCTCATAAGCCAGGACACTTTGGCAGGATTTCACTGGCACAGTGATCATGTCTAACCTCAATAAATTTGGGTCTTTCACCTGGGAGATCTATCTAGCATTGATGCAACATATTGTCTTTTACTATTTTCGTATTCCATGCAACTCATTTGGACGTTGTCCCATTAACCGAGCCCACCCAATTCAACACCAAACGCAGTGTTGATTAATAACCGTGTACCCACGACACACCATCGAACACCAAACAGTGTCAATCTACTATATGCGCTCCACCCCATGTCATGACAATTCTAGTGCATATCTGATACAGTATACCCTGCAATTTCTCATATTCCCGTACTAGCAAAACATATATCCCAAACTTATAAGTTCATAAATTCATTATATTATATATATATATATATATATATATATATATATATATATATATATATATATCCTATATATATATATATATATCATATCAAGCATATTAGCATCCATCAATCCATGAAGCTAAATAAATGATGTCCTTACAGCCTTCCTTAAAACTACCTCATGGCAATTTCTACCCGATACAATAGCACTGACATGCCATGCGATAGTCATGTCAAAACCTAATATTCACATCGACACAACGAGTAACTGCACACTCTTGAAAACTTATAGAATTCAGAAAAGTTATGATCACATACCTTCATACAGAATATGGTGAATATTCAATGGAGCTTTCCATAAGTCTAAAACACCCAAAGCAGGTTAGGATAAAAAGAAGTTATGGTCATCAAAGTTGGAGGTCACTGGAATAATAGCCTAGTTAGCGGGCCCTGCGCCAGGCCAAAGCCACTGGAAAACATAGATTTCAAAATGTTTGTGTTTCTTACTGTCACTCCACAGGTATATGGCTAGAATCTTGACTCAATGGTCTTTACATAGGGTCTAAGAACACCCGAAACGAGGTTCGGACGAAGAACTTATGGTCATCCGAAGTTGGAGGCCTCACATGTTCCTAAGTGGCTTATTCCTAGCCCATTTGACTCCTAAATGTTGACTCTTAAGCCAGAAGCCCCCCGAGGCTCTAATAGTTGTCTCCTGGCCCAGGTCAGTCCTGGGCGGTGACTCTAGCCAATCCAGCCTTAGGCGGCTGACTCCTAGCCAGACTCTTAGCCAGGCGTCTGGTCGGTCGGCTACAGACGGCCCGGCTCACCCAGCCGGTCGGCACCTTCAGCCTTTCACTTAGACTGTTCAAGGTAAACGGACCATAAGTTGGGCTATAGAGGTCCGATTTGGGTAATTCAAAATCCTAACATCAAGTTCACTGATGTGGCTATAATTTACCTAAGGACTCACTGCCAAATTCCCTTTATTTCCCACCTGAAAACTAGTCCTAAAGTCCAGTTAATGTGTATGATCAAAATAGGGTAACTCCCCACAGTTCAAAATGCAACCAAACATCCCCCTTAGGACAAGAGTGCCACACAGCCCTTAGGGTAGAAAATAACCAAAGTAGGAGAAGACCTACCTCTTGGAGTTTGTCGAAACTCCCTATTTCCGGTCTCTACTAGAAATTCTTTGCGCGGGGAAGCACTTTTCTTCTTGATCCGCCGGGAACCACCGGTTTGATCATTGGGAAACCTAGAGATAAAGTGGAGCTTCTCTCTCTAAGCTTTCTTCCTCTCTCCCTTTTTCCTTTCCTTTCTTTTCTCTCTTCCTACCAATTTTTTTGGTCTAAAGTCAAGTTTGGAGAGTACTTTTTGGCCACATGTCAATACCCCATTGGCTCATGAATTACCATATCACTTATCCATCTACATGGTTCTCACAATCATGTGTTGCCACATGTCTCTTATAGATTGCCAGGCTCTTTGTTTGACTTACCCTACACTTGACACGTGGCACTCTATGAACCACTCATCACTTGCCAAGTGTCTCATACTACCCTCAGTGCCTCGAAAAAAGTGAAATTCCGACTATCTCGGATTTCAACGAAATTTGATGTGGTAGCTAGATTTCGCGAGACTATTCCAATGGTGAAGTCCGTTTCATCATCCGAGATCTAGAAAAATTTCAGATTTTCCCACTTAAATTATCATTTTACCCTTTCTCAGAAAATTGAATTTTATCGGGTTTGTTCTTCCCACCAAAATTTAGTCGAGAATTCCACACATACTCATCCGTCATGCATATGCAACCACACACAACCACATGCATAATGCAACCATACACAACCACATGCATGCAGACAAGTCATTAAATCACTAGATGACTAAACCACGTACCTTCGTCCTCAAAGAGGAAAGGGTAGGTGGCCCACATTGTGTCCTCGCGCTCCCACGTTGCCTCCTCCACTCCTCGGTGTTGCCATAACACTTTCACTAGCCTCATGGTCTTGCGTCGCAAAACCTGATCCCGGCTATCCATGATGCGCACTGGTCCCTCCTCAAAGGTCCCATCTATGTCAACAGTAATCTCTCCTCAATCCACTACATGAGCTAGATCTGGAGTATACTTCTGAAGCATAGAGACGTGGAACACCTCATAGACACCAGACACACTAGGCGGTAATGCCAACCGGTACGCTACTGTGCCCACCCTCTCGAGTATCTCGAAGGGCCCGATGAACCTCGTGAAGCACGCTTGCTTAGGGCAGTCCTCCTCTCTTAGGCATCGCCTTCAGAAGGCAGTGATCCACCTCGAACCGAGGAGGTCGACGCCACTGTCTCGTGGCTCGCTCTTCTCACCCAGGCTACACGAGGCGGTAAGAAGACGTTGTCGTATCAAACCCACCTTCTCCGAGGTGTCTCTAATCAAATCCAAATCGGTGATGGAGTTCTCTCCCACCTCTATCTAGAAAATCGCTAATCGGCATGGCCTCCCGTACAAAGCCTCGTAGGGTGCCATATATATACTCGCCTGATAACTGTTGTTATAGGTGAATTCCACTAAGGGCAAGTGCTCCTCCCAGCTAACCCAATGATCCAGGACACATGCTCGCAGCATGTCCTCTAAATTCTATATGGTCCTCTCCGACTGACCATCTGTCTGTGGATGAAACGCAATGCTCATAGTCAACTGTGTCCCCATGGCCTTCTTGAAGCTCTTCCAAACGTGTGTCGTAACCTTGGGATCTCTATCTGACACTATAGACACTAGCACTCCATGTAGCCGAACAATCTCTCGGATATACAACCAGTAGAATTCCTCCAATGTGAAGGTCATCCACACGGCTAGAAAATGTGCCGACTGACGGTAGGTCCGCAATCCTGAGCCGCATCACACGCCGCGATGTCAATGTCAAGTAGGTCACAATCCCATCGTGACATGCTCCAGCCGGCTTCAGCCACACTAATGGCTAGAGTAGCCTGGCAGCCACGGTGCTCAACCTTAAACCTGTTGACATGTGAGGAATCGTCGAACAAAAGTCGGCCTTTCTGTCCACTTTCAGAGTGATGCGGTCGGCTGGCGACCTTTCCACTTAGACTGTTTAGGGTAAACGGACCATAACTTGGGCTATAAAGGTCCGATTTATGTAATTCAAAATCCTAACATCAAGTTCACTGATATGGCTACAATTTACTTGAAGGACTCACTACCAAATTCCCTTTATATCCTACTTGAAAACTAGTCCTAAATCCATTGTCTTATGATCGAAATAGGGTAACTCCGCGCCAGTTCAAAATCTGTGAAACATCCCCTTGGGATAAGACACCACCACACAACCCTTAGGGTAGAAAATAACTAAAGTAGGAGAAGACCTACCTCTTGGAGTTTGTCAAAAATCCCCGTTTCCGATCTCTACTAGAAACTCTTTAAGCAGGGAAGCACTTTTCTTCTTGATCCGCCAAGAACCGCCGATCCAATCACCGGGAAACCTAGAGAGAAAGTAAAGCTTCTCTCTCTAAGATTTCTTCCTCTCTCCCTTTTTCCTTTCCTTTCTTTTCTCTCTTCCTATTGAATTGTTTGGTATAAAGTCAAGTTTGGAGAGTACTTTTTGGCCACATGTCAATATCCCATTAGCTCCTTGAATTACCCTTATCACCTTATCCATCTACCTTGGATTTCTCTCCAATCATGTGTTGCCACATGTCTCTTATGGGTCTCACTTGAGCTCTTTTTTTTACTTACCCTGCACTTGACATGTGGCACTCTATGAACAATTCATCACATGCCAAGTGTCCCGTATTACCCTCGATGCCTCGAAAAACGTGAAATCCCGACTATCTCGGAATTTGACGAAATTCGACTTGGTAGCTAGATTTCGAGAGACGATTCCAATGGTGAAATCCGTTTTGTCATCCAAGATCTAGAAAATTTTCATATTTTCCCATTGAAATTACTGTTTTACCCTTTCTCAGAAAATTGAATTTTCTTGAGTTTTACACAAACTATGCAAAACCATTAGGTAAACTAACCATAATCAAGTCCACACTCAATTCAAAGTCCATCCAATAACCTAATTGATTCAACCCCTCAATATATTCATACATCTTCAATGTATACTACACTGGGGATGTTTCATCTTCCATCTTGGAACCAAAAAGCAGTTCAGAGATTTTGAACCTTTCAATTCTCGCCTGCTCATTATAATGTTCCCTTGGATGGCGCACTATGGAATATGCATCACATTTTCTCTCCTTACGAGGCTTCAGTGACATGGAGGTGAGGATAATCAATCTCGATCCTTACTTATCAAGCAGCGCTTGATATACCTATGAACTCTTTACGTTCCATGTGCTTGGGGATTGAAGGAGTGGCTCAACATGGACATGGGCTAATCTTTCCCTTTTGAGAACTATTCTCAAATTCTTTAGCCTATCCAAGAAGTTTGGCCCAATTAATTTATTTGCATCCATCATTGATTGCTATTTCACAATTGTTGACATAGTTTGATTCTAATAACCTAGATGTAAAAGAGATTATGTTATATTGTACTTTTAAAAAGCATGATTATTACGACTTGATAATTACGCAACAAGCCACCTTGGGTCAAAAGGTAGGTATCTTGGTTTGATTCTAATTAAGGTTTGATTCTATTTTATTACGAATTGATACCCCTCGCTATTGATTTGTAAGAACCTTTGAGTAAGTTCTTCTAGTGGGTCGATATCTAATATCACCAAGAATGACCTTAGGATTACCCAACAAACCACCTTGGGTCAAAAGGTAGGTATCTTGTCCATATGAATTGTAATTCAATGCAACTATTGAATCCAGTGTTATCAACCATTAATGTATGCACTATCATTAGGTTATAAACTCTTGATATGTGTACATCTCATGTACACTTACCCAACTGTGTCTCTAATCAACATTAACCTTGGGTTTACCCAACAAGCTAATGAGTCTAGTTAATGCTAGCCCACTAATCAGGAAAACTCATTTTCATGGATAAAACATATTCTTATAGAGAGAGCTTGAGTTTACCCAACAACCACAACTCCAGAAAAACTTTGGTTCACACCATATTAGTGGAAGATGTTAGCCTTAATATATTTTATTGACGGGTTTCTTTAACTTAGTCTCATCATTGCATTGACATGCTTTATATATATGCATTCATCTCATGAAAATATAAAAATAGTTACTCTAACTATATGGCATGATTATGGACATTCTACAATCAGCTCTATGAGCCAAAATAAAAATGACTAGGTCAAACCTAGGGACATGCATGATTATTACAACCCATGAAATTAAAATAAATTTACATTTCAAGGTCTTCTTTCTTGGATCCTCCTCCATGCTCCATTCTCCTTTTGTATCTCCACCAACTAATCCTAATATTATGTAATCTAATTACATATATTCAAAAGAAGAACCTCAAATTACATTTGAGAGGGATTTAGTAAGAGAAATACATTGAGACAATGGAGAAAGGCAAGGACACACATACCCTATTTACCTAAAAAGAAGTAATCATGCAATATGCTCAATCAGCATTGGGTAAAGTCCAAAATCATCCAGCAAGCCAACATACACCCTTAACATGCATTCTCTAATGTATCCTATTTAAAGTTAAAGATAAGGCACCCCCATGATTTCAAAAGCACATGAAAAAGGTTTCAACACTTAAACTAAATTGATCCATAAGTCGATTCAACTCTTGAATCACAAGCCCGATTCAACTCTTAAATATCTATGTGACGCCCCAAAACCCGGGGGTTCGTTTGGCTTCAACTGTCGACCCGTGGAAGACTCGTGGATCGGGTAACGACACCACCCGCTAGTGTCCCCTTTTAGAAACCCCGGAGTGATTTAACGAATCGGTGAGTCTCCTTTGTCTGGGGCTCTACCCAAAATACAACCTATACAAAAAACCTAGCAACATGGCCCAAAATAATATAATGACCTGGATCCAATTATGAGTGAAAGTGGCTAGCAGGGCCTCCATCCCACCCTACGAGAATATCTGAGAACTAATTACCATAATCCTCAAGAGTTTAATTACAACACTCTTACAAATATTACAAATTAGAACAAGGTTGTTCCAAAGTATTTTTACAATTCTTTTTACACAAAATACAAGCTAGGACTAGTTTGTTCCAAGCTTCTTTATAAAAAATTAATTACAAGCGCATGGCCGAACTTTCTTCATAGCTATGACCTCAGTGGCGCCATCCACCCTACATACTCCTTGTACACGAAGAGTGTAACACCCTTTTTCTAATAATTTAAGCGTAACTCTAATACCAAAATAGCGCAAATTCAAACAGCTACGATGTAAATAAATCACGATTTTGTTTCTTCTTTCTTTTTTTTAAATCTTTATAGAATATATAATAATATGCATCAAAACATTTGCGGTCGGCCCATCATTTTGGGATAAATCCAACATTTGTACAATATGGCATTATATGCCCTTTTCAATCAGATCATTTACAAAATAATATCAAAGTTTATACAAAATTGTCAAATCCATTTCATGAATGCATGGTAAGGATCTTTACTTCGACACCACGAAGCTTTGACGTTGACTCTAAATTTCTGCGGTCTTTGTCCTCGCACATGTTCACTCGATGCTGTACGTAATGAAGCTCTTAGCGCTAAGCATTTTCATGCTTAGTGGTTCTGCTCTAATTCTCTCTTCATTTCGGTTTAAATCAATTCATGCAATGCATTTATAAAACAATGCTTTTGCACATTTTTCAATGACCCGATGCGTACAATACATAAATATATATATATATATACTATATATATATATATATATATATATATATATATATATTCATTTCATTACATTCAATTACAATTCATTGGTCATTTTCAGATTCATCTCTGTTTCATACGCACTAAATCATTTCAAATCACAAATCATGCACTTTTCAATCTTATTATCATTTTGCCCTTATCGAATTTAACATATGCTTTCGGCGCACAGGATAACGAATCAAACACGATTCAGTGAGGCTATGGCCGGTATACGCGGTTTATAACACGATGCGGTCCTTTGGACTCTTGACTAGTTATTAAAAATAAATTTAGTGAACTTTTCACCAATATTGTCCCACATTTGGGCTCACGAATCGGAGTGACACTTCATTACATTCGGTAGCGATCTTGTAATTTGACCCTTATTGGTATACCAATCTATCATTAACTTGAATTTAACGGTTAACATTCTTTTAAAGGCCTTCAAATCATTCAATACAATTTACAATAGTGTATATACATTTGGATACAATAATTTATTTTTCAACACTCATGCAAATTTTCATATGCAATTTATTTCGCAATCGGTTGTCTCAAATCAATTTAAAACAAATCAAAATGAAATTTATCATAAATCACTTCAATATTCATAATATTTCACAATCAATTTTGAAACAATGAAAGAAGAGTGTAGTCGAGCTTTCACAAATTTAAACAGAGAGATTGAAGAAAAAACTCCAAAAGTTGTCTCTTCGATTCCCTACCCTCGAAATCCTGTTCTTGGGTTAAACTTCCTCGTCCTGCCCAATCGATCACAAATATGTCATGATTAAAACTGACGAAGAAAATCGATTATGCATTAAGTTTTTGGTTAGGGTTGATGTTTATCCAATACACCTTCACTTGAAAAACTTTCCGGGGACACATGAACCATATTTTGCTCATACTTCCTTTAAGAAAATTATATCTCTATGAGTCTATTTTTATTAGGAATTGGAATCATCTCATTTGGATCACCCAAACTCAAGTAACGGCATTTTAATACCAAACTGGTCAATATGACCAGCTCACTCAGTTACCTACTGTTATTCTCTATTTTAGGGGTCTTAACTCCATAAATTAGTAATGGTTCCTTCTACTCATTTGACGCTATGGTTCTAAGGTTTATTCTCCAATTGGAATCATCCAATTGGGATTACCAAAACTCAAGTTATTGCATTTTACATCCAAACTACTCTAATTTGAAAAGCAGAATCATATTGTTCTTGCACATAGCTCCACTTTGACAGATTTCTGGGACGTTTGGGGTTACAATTTGCATACACTTCCTTCAAGTAAATTATTCCCCTAGAAGTCTAGTTTATCCATAATTTTGAATCACTCAATTTGGATGAGTGAAACTCAACGTATGGCCAAAACACCACAACTACACCCAAAATAGAGCATACCCGTGAGCTACCCAAAACTCACCTTTAAACCCATATTCGTGAGCCTTAGAGCTACAATTTGCTCCTGGTCCCTTCTATACATTTGTAGCTCTAGCTCTTATGGTTATTTACCAATTGGAATAACCCCATTTAGATGATTATAACTTAACCTATAGCCAAAACAAGAATAGGGTTTTTGAAAAAAAATTGACAGCAACTCCTTTGAAACGTCACCATTTCCTTTATACAAAAATTTCTCAAAACCAATCCAAACCAATCAGAACAACCAAACAAAGCAACCCCCAAAACTTGTTTACAACCAATAAAAACACTTTCATCCAAAATTTTTGGGGTTTTCATCAACCCAACATAAGAAAATAAAAGTTAGGGTTTGGTTTCCATACCTTTAATCTTTTGATTCTTCAATACCAAGCATCATTCTTCCTCTTGATGTCTTAAACTTTTGGTTACTTGGAGAAAAATCACCAATCTCCTTTCTCCACAAGCCCTAGCTCTCTCTTTCTCTCTTAAAACGGAAATGCCTAAATGTGAAATGGCTTTCTAAGACCAAAATTGGTCTTTAATCCCATTACATGGCTAAGGCCATGTTTGGCTACTCCACTAATTCCCATTTATCATTTTTGCCATTTTAACACTTTATTTCATTTTCATTTCAATTTCATTTCATTTTATTCACATTTTTAACATTACACTCCTCATTTAGGACCCTTGGGTCCCCATTTGACATTTTTACTAAATTTATTTGGCTCTTGTAAAATTTCTAGATTTTATCATTTTTTGTTTTTTTAATCATTTAAAGCCATAAAATATAATTTAATTTATTTTACACCTGACATGTTATAAAGCGTAGGGTATTTTGAGCATTACGAGGGTCCCACGATGGGATGAGCAAATGCCTAGTAGGGTAAGCTCTACAGGACTACTCCCCACCCTAAGTGCATGCAATATCATGTTATGCAAATCGAAACATTCCAAGTAAAATGAAGTTTCTACTCTGGAATGCCTACATGCCATGAATGAAGTGTCACTCATCATGCCTATAACACGAGTCTTCACCGACTCTCTCACACATGCTTATGCCAAGTATAAAAAAACTTGTCATTGGTGTTTCACCCAATGACCCTTGTCAGCAAGCTTTTGTTTTAAAACTCATTGGACATACTCAGATGGCCGCTTTATTCAAATCCATTGGACAATCTCTGATAAACAGATTTATTCAAAAGCATTGGACGTACTAGCTAAACGGCTTTTGTTAAATGCATTGGGCCAGTCTTTGATAAACCCGCTTTGTCCAAAGCATTTGAGATAGATCTCGATGCTTAAGCTTCATTCAAAAGCATTGGATAGTCTCCAATAAACAGCTTTATTCAAAGCTATGAAATGCACCCATGAGACTCCGTTGGACGTAGTCTAAAATACTGAGCTCACCACCCACTAACCAAGAATGATGAATGATTATGACCATGTACACACACCCATTTAATGCGATGTCCCCATGAATATGAAATGCAATTATGCAATTCCATGTCTATACCATGCCATATATATGATGAGTGCTATATAGACATTTTAAACCATGCATAATACCAATGCATCATTTGGACAATCATATCAATTAACATACAATTTTCAAATAAACGACACAATACATGTCAACATATTATACACACATATATTGACATCTACAAGTGATCACCAATCAAGAAATGACTTACATTATACTCTGGGCTTAATTGTGACACCATGTCCACGATAGCCTGACCAAACCATCTGTTCTTGTTCATACACAAACACATCTGAAGCCAAACCATTTAAGACTACCGCAATTTGACTTTCATGCAATTTCAACCAAGTATATCACTCAATTCAAGCAATGATATACTACAATCATATACCAATTGTGGCAAAAATATAGACACAAATCATTAAACATCCTAAGTTGTAGCAGTCCCGGAAAACGAACCATAACTTGAGTTATAGAGGTCTAATTTAGGTGATTCAAAAGCCTAACATCGAGTTCTCTAATGCAGCTACAATTTCCATGAAGGATGCTAGTCCAAATTCTCCCTTTTTCTAACCTAAAATCAGCCCCAAAAACTAGACATCATAAAGGGTCAAAACAGGACACTATTCCCAGAACTCATTATTTTGCCAAACAGCCCCTTAGGGAAAAAACGGTCAAACAACCCCTTAGAGCATTGAAACTCAACCAAACAGCCCCTAGAATGGAAAACAAACGAAAGTAGGAAGAATCTCTACCTCTTGAAGACTGAGCAACAACCCGAGGAAGTTCCTCGAATGCTTCCAGAACCCAAAGCTTTTGACTTCCAGAACCTTCCGGCACAAAACCTTGGAGAAACTTTGAGTTTCTAGTATCCACGCGTAGCCCTCGCCGAGTACTCCGACTTAAAACCTTAGCCCGTCAAGAGATAACCACCCGATCTCCATAGATCGTAGAGAGAAGTTTGAGCTTCTCTCTCTACACCCTCTCTTCTCCTCTCTCACTGCCGGATACAAGCCCAAAAAAATAAGCTTTTCCCCTTTTTTTCCCTCCTTTTGTCTATCTTGACTTGAGTTGATGAGTGGCTCTTAAAACACCACGTGTCATGCAATCCTCACTATGATCCATTCCTACCCCGAAACAATTTTTTTTCAGTTCCGATTTAAGTTCAATTTATTTTAAATGAACTTAACTTGAATTATTTTCTAACTCCCGAGATTCTTGTAAAAATCTCGTCCCTGGGAGTCACTAGACGTCCGTTACCTTGAAAATCGTGAAAAATCTGATTATCTCATAATTCAACAAAAATTTTCTGGGTAACTAGATTTTGCTAGACGAATCCAACAGTGAAGTCTGTTTCATCATCTGAGATCTAGAGAATTTTCCAGGCTTCCCTAAACCATTCTGGCAATTTTTTTTTTTTTTTTTTTTTGCCATTTTCCCTAAAAATTTCTAATTTTCCCGAGTTTTGCACTCTAACTGATTCAACTCCTTGAATCATAAACCTGATTCAACTCTTAAACCGTATTTTCCAAAAGGTGCCATTTTTGTCCAATGTCTCTTGAAAATAATTTCAATCAGGGTTTAGAATTTATAAATCTCTTTAAAATCCATGATTCTAGAAATTTAAGAATGAACACTTCAATCTTGACTTGCATATTTCATCTTAGTCACACTAGAGATGATTCCTCAAAATAATGCAAGAAAAAACAAGAGAAAATGAGAAAAAATCCAAATCACTGCATGGAGATGACAAACATCGTCTTCCACATCGCGACGTCAAGGACACACGTCACAAGCGACATGGGCGCAGAGACTGGTTTCTTCACAAGCACCACGTTGCAATGTGGAGACACACACATCAAAACGTCACCTAGGCTTCAAAAGCTTCACGTCATGACTTAGTTCTTCAACAAACCAAATGCAAGAGCAGATTCTCACGTCGCAACAGGAAGACCCCACTTCACGACGTCACTGCAATATTTGGGGAGAACACTTGGCCACGTCGCGACGTAAACGGCACATTGCAACGTTGTCAAGGTCCTGATGCACCACGTCACGACTTGGGCACCTGCACATCGCAACATGGCCTAGGTTCTTCACCCACATTACGATGTGAGCTGGTCACATCGTGACATAAGCTAGGTTCCAAGTTCGGTAGATTTGATAAAAATCCCAACTTTGGGAATTTTAATCTCATCCAAATCATTTCTTCTTCATTACAATCATGTTTAATCATCTCATGATCATGTTACATGAAGAAGAACACTAGATCAAGCCCTTTCAAAACAAAATTCTCATTTTTGAACCTTTGAAAAACATGGGTACCAAAAACCAAAAACTCTCAACAAAGAACCGATTTTGATACCACTGTTAGGATTTCAAGGTGCCAACAGTTGCAAAAACAAAGGAAACAACAGCAACAAAAAAAAAATCCTTCAAAAACCCTCCCAAGGACCCCTTGTAGCATCAAAGTCGGTTCAAACCAAAGAGGAGGGTGCTAGATTACCTTGTGTCGGTTTCAAAAACCAATCCAATGGTCAGGGCAACAAAGACCGAAGTGAACTAAGTCCAAGGTTCACCTCTAACAGTATCCACATGAAGAGTAGAGCCGACAACCTTCAAGGCAATCATCTAGGAAAAAGTCCCGGTGCTAGCCAAGTCTCAATCAGAAGAGGGAAGCCAAAACTTGATCTCACCAAGAGAAGTTGTTCTTGAAGAACACTCTCTCCATCTCAAGAACACTCTTCTTGAGAGGTGTGAACAAAACATGGATTAGGGTTAGGGTTTTCCATAAAGGTCGTTTTATAGGAAAACCCTAGCCCTTGAAATGTCCAAAGTGCCCCTCTCTTTAAGAGATGATAGGCTACACGCATCCCTATGTGTTATAGCTTGTTCCCTCATGAGCCTTAAGACCGTGAACAAGCCCAAGCCTTCTTTATCTCTAGTGAGGGTTCTTAATCCCGGGATTCCACCAATCCCGTGACATTCCATTCTCGAGATTAATCTCCCTCATATTTGGATCATATTCAAATCTGTTTTATATTAGCCCCACACTCTTCTAAATGTGTGACCCATTAGGTTCCCGGTTATGTTGGCCACTTGATTCAACAATTGAATTAATCAAGTCATGAGTGGTATTAGCAACACATCATGACCCTTAATTGATCGGAGATTCCGTGGTCTAACGACTAACCCTTCCATAGACAATTACCGCTCAATTCATCCTTTCACCAAACTAAACCCCACTTGGTTCAAAGCATGGACAAAGTGTTGCTCCCACTAGACTGGCTACGCCACATCTAGCCCAAGTGATATTAGATCTTATCCTCGGACTCATTACTCTTCAGTTATGCACCTGAAGACACCCTTCATGGCATTTCCACTATGGCCAGAGATTCCTGAGTAATGATCCCAACAAGAGGCCATATGTATACTCCCCCTCTATTAAAAGTAGTGAATCCTTTGTTAACTACTCAATTACCTTCGAATACCTCAAGCTATACCCAGTCATCACCCTATGAGCGACCTCTGGAAGGCAACAAGAAATGATGTAAAAGCACAAAATCAACATCCAAGATATCATAGAGCACCTCAAGTCTAAGGATATTTGCACCATTGCTATGATACAACAATCATCTACATATAGTAGATAATCCATATGATTGTCTCATAGTAGGTCTCCGATGCACTTAGCTACTCTTAGCAAGAATCCACATGTCAACTCTAATCAACTCATGATTATAGTTTATAAGATCCACCGCTTGATCCAATCAAGGAGTATGACATGTGTTAGTCTGTCCGGATTAACAATGTCTAGTCTTGTTAATCATATGACTAGGGATAATTTAGATACTAACATAATTGCACATGATAGGAATCTTATTATCATGATCTCATCACGATTTCCTTCATGCTATGTTACGTGTCATGGACTTCATTAATTTGATTAAAGATCTAAATCAATTCAATGTATGAATATCAAATTAATGAAGATGTCTAACATATTGAACAATATGTAATACGTACAATAAGTGCTTAGGCAATTCCTTTAGGGAACTTCTCTAACATAAGGGACTAGCAATGAGCTGGTTCGGGGTGTGATAAACACTTAGAAAGTGCATATTTCAATACTCATTTTAACCCTTTTCTCAGTGGATAAAGCACTAAAACCCTTAATTTAGAAATTTGTTAGTTCCTAACCCCAAAACAAATGATTTCCTTAAGTTAGCATGTTTTTGCAAGTAATTAAGTACATTTAGCTACTCTTGGAGAACAATGAAACAAACAACAAGCATTTATGAGGTGCTAGCAAATATAAAACAAGGTTGGAGACAAGTACAAACGGATATGGGACTTAAAAAGAAGATTACATAGAAAAAGGATGCTTTGAGGTAAGCCAGGAAGATTTTGCACCCTCTACCCTTCATTTCGCACTATCCCTCTTTGACAATGCAAAATTTTGTACCCTAAGCCCAATTGAAACCTCTTTACCTAATTTTACACTGCAGTCAAGGGAGAGTGTGAAACTTCACACTCTCACCCTTAAGCAATGTGAAATCCTCTATATTAGCCCAAATAAGGAAAAACTCGATTTTTTTTTTCTAATTTTTAGTACTTTTTCATGGTTTGTAAAGGGTATGGAGCTCTGTGAGAAGACAATTATGCCCCAAGGTTGTATTTAGGCTCCTATAAATAAGCCCTTTGGTGGCCAAACGAATTATGCTCCATTGCATCCTTGGATACTTGAAAAGTAGATTAGGTCAAATACTTTATTTTTTGTTTGAAGCTTTCAGTAAAATTCATTTCTTTTTCATTCTCCCTTCTTCTTCTCTTGTTCTAGATCTTTTCATACATGATGGGTGTGTCCAACATCAACATGCATGAGTAGGCCCTTCTCTTGGGGCAATGCAGAGTTAGGTTTCATCTCCAAGGGTAACACAAGTAACAATGAACTAAATCACAAAGGTACGTGTTTTTATCATTGTTTTTGTATTAGGATGCGATTAATATGGTTGGGGGGAAGCCCTAGGGTTTCCATAGTTGCCAATAGGATCCTCTAGCCAAACTCTAAAGAAATCGTTCATTATTAGGTTGCTTAATCCCTTGGAAGTTATTAATCCCATTAGGTACACCGAGTAGTTATAGAATTATCCTTTACCCATCATCAATGAATAGTTAGCTTCTCTACATGGAATACTACACTTTCTAGTTTATCAACCCATATACCATACTCCTAGAACATATTCTTAATCTAAATCCAATAAGAGGACACCCAAAGCAGATTTTAGGGGATCAACTATAGGTTGGTTTTTCAGGCAAATGATCAGATAACAATAAAATCTACCTAAGTTACCTAAAGAATGTAACCATAACACGGAAAAATCCTAAGATTCTCTTTTTATTAATCAAGTTACTATTTTTATTATCAAAAATCCAATTTTTATTCAAATCATCACTCCAAAACTCATAAAAACCAAATATTTTTTCAATTTTGGCACTAGGCATAGATTAGTAATAGTCAAATAACAAAAAACCCATTTCAATGGACGACCCTAGAGCCACTATACCTGCAGTAGCTACGGGCTATCTGAGGTTGGTACTAGGTTAATTATAATTTTTTGTGTATTCCTCGAGCTTTTAAATCTAACCACGCAACATAGGACAAACCAATGCTCCCCTAGCCTTCATCTCCTCGTTCAATCATGCTTCCAAGGCTTCAACTCATATGGATTTCTTCCCGGTGCTTCAAAACTCAAACTAAAGATTGCAAGATAACCTCATGCTTTCCAAGATCCAAGAAAGTACCTAAAAATATTATAAACACGCCAAAACTTGAGAAAAACATTAATAACAAGGTTAGGGACTTGAAAATTCACATAATTTGTTAAGTATGACAGCTTAGCACAAAAAGGGTTTTAATATGAAATAATTAAGTGTGTAAAAATGCCTTATTTGAGTGGTCATCACACCCTAACCAACCCATTGCTAGTCCCTTAGCAATGGAATAAGCGTAACGAGAGAACCGACCAAAAAGATTAACTAAACAAGCAAACTAAAATAAACAAAAGAAACAAAAGCAAACCAAAACAATAAAAAACAAACAAA
Source organism: Tetrastigma voinierianum (assembly GCA_016808115.1). Classification (NCBI taxonomy): domain Eukaryota; kingdom Viridiplantae; phylum Streptophyta; class Magnoliopsida; order Vitales; family Vitaceae; genus Tetrastigma; species Tetrastigma voinierianum. Next base: position 1,526,045 of record JAEQBH010000013.1, on the reverse strand, counting down.
TTGAGATATGAAGGTGCTAACATTATTAAGAGAGTAATGAAAAAGATCATCTAATGTGTGAGATTCATTGGGATCCCAAGATATTTACTATCTCTAATGGACAAAGTCTCAAGTGGCATGGTGATCAAGGCATGCCCACCCCCAAGTCCTCACTAAATCTTTTTCATGAGGAGCTTGGTGTTAATGTGAATAGTTCACACACATAAGCAAATATCAAAACTCTCTCCTAATCAAGCTCAACTCACCTTTTGTGATACATGTTGACAAAAATAGGCTAAGAACACACATTTTATTTCATAACTTCTTAAGGTGTAGGTGTGAAATACCAAGGGTATCTAAGGAGCATTCCATGTAGCAGAGATTCATCGATGACTCCCTACTAATTGGTTAAGGGCATCAGGGATTAACTTCCCCTCGGATTTTACTCCGAACTACTCACCTAGATAAGCCTAACTCCCAAAGCACCTACGTGTGAAATTAACCCATCTTTTGTCCCTTGTAGCAAGTAGTGAAGTCAATGTGTTAGGCTAAGAAGATTAGTTGAGAAAATGATGGTTGAGATTATTTGTGCATGAGCATCATGGGTGGACTTATTCTAGTGGAATGTGAGTCTTTCCAATTAGTTATAGTTTTATTGCTTAGAGTTAGATAATAAAGAGAAGTAGCCTTTAATTTAGGGGCAGCCACTTGGCCATGTAACTTAAGTGGCATGAATTTAGGCTCCTTTAGTTATTTAGTTAGTTATTTGTTTAATATTTAAATCCTTGGGATACCAAGCAGGAGGGTACTCTAGAATTGGTAAATAAAAATCATTTGTTTATGGTTTGTTCTTGCCCTAAACAGAACAATTTTCTTAGCTTAGTACCCTACTTCTGACTGGGACCTATCAATGGTATTAGAGCTGGGTTGTAATGGCAACAATCAAAGAGTACATTGAAAATTTGGAAGCTAAGTTTAAGGAACTCTAATGTCGATTCCGCAAAGTGAAGGTGAGAGTGTCTGGTAAACTTGCAAAGATCAAGGAAACAATTAATAGGCCTTCTAAAGCTCTGATGTTTGACTAAGTTGGCGAAGCAAGCAATAACCCTGAGCTTATCCCTTTCAAAAGTCATAACCAAAGTGTAGAGAAAGAAAGTCGTGATAATTTTGAAGACTGGAAACCAATGTTCTCTTCTCAATTGGCCAAATTGGAATTTTCCTAATTATGTGAGGATGATTCAAATGTTTGGTGCACTAGAGTGGAGCAATTTCTCAACTATCAAGTCACCCTAAATTCTCAAAAGGTTCCCTTAGCTTCTTTTCACCTAGAAGAGGAAGCCAATGAGTGGTGGCAATGGTTGAAGCATGCATATAAAGAAGATGACAAAGAGAAATTCTTCCAGTTGAACCTTAAGGACAAGGTTCCAGTTATGGGGGTGGTATGTTAAGCTAAGAAGATGAGTTGGGAAAATGATGGCCAAGATTATTTGTGCATGAGCACCATGGGTGGACTTATTCAGTGGATGATGGGATCTTTTGCCATTAATTATATTCTGTTGCTTTGGGTTCGAAATGTTAAGGAAGGACGGAAGACAACATATGGTAGAATTGCTGTGGCTGCCTTTGTTATTGAAGTGGCACGTTTGGGCTCTTTAGTTGTCAGTTGGAAATTATTTGCTTTAATATTAGTGTTTGGATATGAGGATTTTGTTCTTTGAAGTGTTTGAAAGCTAAATTTGTTTGCTTATAGTTTTTTCTTGCCCTAAAAAGAATAATTTTCTTTGCTTATTACCTTACTTCTAATTGGGACCTATCACAATTACTCACACCAGATGGTTTAGGGCATTAGGCTTTGAAATGTCTCTTGGACTGTGCTTAGGATTCCAATTGAATCAACTCACTTATTCTTTTCATTCTTTTTCTAATTTTTTTTTTAAGTGGGTGGAGCATATTGGCCTCTCTTTTGGAAGGTGTCCCATCACTACGAGAGTCAAAGAATAAATCTCATGGGTGAGTGTCATCAAGAAGGAGAGTTGGTACCTAAGATTATGTGGGGGACCCAGTGTGCTTTGTGTGTGGCAAGTTACATAAAGAAATAAGTTATTGAAAAGCCCCAAGTGTTTTTTCAACTTTAATGTTTAACAACCGCAAGCGGTTCAATAGTAAACCACTTTACCAACATTACCCATAAAAAATGCCCACCCAAGGTTAATTCCTATGTCTTACACGTTTTTTCTTTACCTCCTCTTTGTTTTTTTCTTCACTCCTACTCGAAATTTCTTATTTCCTCTTTATGTCGCCGACACCCCCTTACTCCCTTCTTATTTCCTTTCGTTGGCACAAAATCCCCCATTCCTTTTTCTCTCCCTTGCTCAAAAATTTTTATCTCCTTTTCTTGTCGCCAACACCCCCTTCGCTCCCTTCCTCCCCTTCTTCTTTCCATCATCTCTCAAAATACCCCCTTTATTTTTTCTCTCCCTTGCTCAAATTTCTCTCCAAATGTGTCTAAAATTTCACGGAAAACTCCGCAGTTGTGTTGATTTCAGTTTCTCTCTTTCTGTTATCAAAATTTCTCCACAAATGTTTAAATTCCATAAAAAAAATCCAACAGATAGGTTGATTTCATCTATGTGTGGTCGAAATTTCCCCAATAATCAAAATTTCGATGAAATCTATAGAAATTTAAGGAAATTTTGTCTATCCATAATTTCTCACCTTAATTTCTTTCCATAGTTGTTGAAACAAGCTTGTGAATATAAGTCATCTCATATGTGTAAGGAGCAATAATATGTGTAATAAGTCATCTCATAAATAAATAATGATCCACATCCATCAATGTATCAATAATATTCAACATGGATATTACTACATAATACATAATAAACTCCCACTAACCCACAACAATCTCAACCGCCTAACAATCCCATACGGGAAACATGCTCCTCAAATATGCTTATCGATAAGGCCTTAGTTAGTGGATCTATCACCATGTTGTAAGTCGGCGTGTGAATAACAATAATAAGGCTCTCTTCAACTTTCTCCTTTACCACAAAATACTTTACATCAATGTATCTCGCACCTAGGGTACCTTTTAAATTATTAGAGAAAGACATTGATGCAATATTGTCACAATACATCATAATAGGCTTCTCAATTGAGTCAACTACTCCAAAATCACAAATAAAATTCCGAAGGCAAATTGCATGACAAGTAGCCTCATAACACGCCACATATTCTACTTCCATAGTCGAGGATGTTGTCATAGATTGATTGGCATTACGCCAAGACGCAGCTCTTCCTGCCATGACAAATATATTTCTAGTGGTAGATTTCCTATCATCCACACAGCCTTTGAAAACTGCATCACTATAACCAACTACATCAAGGGAGTTAGTGCATCAATATGTCAACATATGATCTTTAGTACCTTGAAGATACCTGGAAGATACCTAGAAGATACCTAGAAGATACCTAAAGACCTTTTTAATTGCTTGGTAATGAATAAGACCACGATTGGTCATACATCTACCAAGCACACCTACAACAAAAGCTATGTCAGACCATGTACAAACTTGAGCATACATTAAACTACCTAATGTTGAAGAATAGCAAACATTTTCCATCGCCATCCTTTCTCTATCATTCTTGAGACACTGATCCTTAGAAAGTCTTTCACCCTTCGTGACTAGCACCCTTCGTGACTAGCACCCTTCTAAAAGAACAATTGTGCATATCAAACCTCTTAAGGATCCTATCAATATAGGCTCTTTGAGACAACTACAACACATGAATAGTCCTATCTCGAACAATCTTAATGTTCAAAATAAAAGAAAGCTTACCAGGATCTTTCATGTTAAAATGGTTACCTGACATCACGCTGTCTCGGCCCGACGGGTGGTGTCATTAGTAGCGAGTATGTCCTCCGACACTCTGACACGAGAAATATAAAGCGCTCCCACTTGGCGTTCATATATATACACCTATCAACAACATTTCCTTAAAACCATTTATAATGATAACCTCATCAAACTTTATATACCATTGCCTTGAAGCTTTCTTAAGACCATAAATCGACTTCTTAAGCTTCTGAGTCAGTACCATTCTGGATTTGCTAGAAAGCCAGCGATTGAACCATATACACATCCTCAAACAAATCACCATTCAAAAAAGCGCTCTTGACATCCATCTGATGCAACTCTAGGTCATAATGCGCCATAATAATCATAATGATTCTAAAAGAATCCTTTGTGGATACGAGAGATAATGTCTCTGCATAATCAATTCCTTCTTTCTGGCTAAACCCTTTGGCTACAAGTCTAACCTTATACCTCTCCACTTGATCATTAGAGTCTCTTTTGGTCTTAAAGACCCACTTGCATCCAATAGGTTTGCTACCATCTGGCAACTCAACCAAATCCCATGCAACATTTTATGCCATGGATTTCATTTCATCTTCCCGTACGCTCCCAACCAAAAATTTGAGTGCGGCTGTATGGCCTCCTCATAAGTGTGGGATCATAATCTGTCCCACTTATGTCAAAATCATGCTCCTACAAGTAAACCTCATAATCATCAGGAATAGCTGATCTCTTAGTCCTTTGTGACATTCTCAAAGTCACACCAATATCTGCAATAACTGGAATATCCTGCTCATTAACAAAGGGATCAAGCTGACCAATTACTAGTTCATCAACCACTGGATCAATAACATTTCTATCATGAACAAGAACACTAGGAATGAATACACTTTCTTCTCTAAATGGAGGCCCCCTTAGACCATTACTACCATCAAATCCAAAATCGTCTTCAAAATAAATAGCTCTATCTAACTCCTGATTCTTGTAGTATGGGATAGACGAAGAATATTGAATTTTAGATCTATCTGATAGCCAAAAAAAATAAGCAACGATGGTTTAGGATCTAACTTCTTAATTTGGGGATTATAAATTCCCACTTCAGCTTTGCAAATCCATACACAAAAATAGTGCAAATTAGGCTTTTTTCCTAACCACAATTCAAAAGGAGTCTTAGGAACATATTTACTCGAGACTTGATTCAAAATATAAGTCGTCATTGTATCACCCCTTCTCCGGTCCAACCCGATTAGCGAGTCCGAACCGGATCCAAGATGCTCGTTTGATTCTTTTTATTTACATTTTATTAAATTTTATTTTTCAAAAATGTCGCGACGAATCACGGCGGGCGAATGGCGGATCGAGCAGGAGCTCGGTTACTTTCCGTCGTTTTTATTTATCTTATCAAAACGTTTCATTTACGTCATTTCATTTTAGAGTTCTCATTTACACGAAAGCATTTTCAAATGGTAGGCCCATAAACATTTACATTTTTACAAACACATTTACATTAAGGCATTCCATGCCCCTTCAAAAAGTACAAAACAATATTTCAGAGTTTAACTCATTTGGTTTCAAAATATCCATGTTCAAGAATGCGATGTATGCTCATGTCGGGGTATATGCTTATACACCGCACGATTTTTCTATGACTCTGCGCTTCTTGTTCTTGGTCTTCTTTCCTGTTCACTCGATACCTGCGCATAGTTAAAAAAAAACTACACGCTAAGCATTTTCATGCTTAGTGGTTCTATACAGTTTTCTATCTAATACAACATGCTTGTCATTCTATTTCAATGGTTAATGCATAAACAATACATATGCTTATACATTTGTACATACTTTTATTTACAAACATGCATTTTCAATGCAACAATTCCTCCACAATTCAATTCATGAGATTTAAGCATATACTCATGCATATACTCCACAATTCCTCCACTTGTCTTAGGTCCTCATTTTACAAATTTCAAATTTGCCCATTACACTTAGGTAGATTTCCGGGTCCAATCAATTCTCATTTAGCATATAATATTTGCATTTAGCTCTTAGCCATATAATCATTTATTCAATATTCATTTAACAATTCCCGGAAAATACCCAAGTTGGCTCAATTTATACTCGGAATATATAATAATTTTTATTATAAAAATTCTAGGGTATTTTTGGGGCGTTACAGTCATCCTCAAGGCCTCTCCCCACAAGTAATTTGGCAAGCTAAAGTTTGCCAACATAGAACACACCATATCCAACAAAGTGGGATTTCTCCTCTCAGCTATGCCATTAAGTTGAGGAGTACCAAGCATTGTGCATTGTGCATTGCGCATCAATGCCACACTCCAGTAAATAAATTGCGAATGGCCCCGAGTTCTGTCCAGTCTCATCATATCTACCATAAAACTCACCACCTCTGTTAGACCTTACAACTTTTAGCTTCTTATTCTTTTGAAGCTCCATCTTTACCTTAAACTCCTTACAGAAAACCAAAGAATATGACTTCTCACAGATAAGCTCAACATGTTCATAAAGAGAGAAATCATCAGTGAAGGTAATAAAATACCTATAACCACCCAAAGCAGTCGATGTGAATGGTCCACATCTATCAGTATGGATTAGCTCCAAAACATGTCCACACTTTGCTATCTTATCTTTTCGTACTTTGGAAGTTAGCTTCCCTTTTACACATTCTACACAAGTCGACAAGTCAGAGAAGTCAAGATTAGGAAGTATTCCATCCTTCACTAACCTTTCCGTTATATGCCTAGAAATATGTCCCAAACGTTTATGTCATAACATTGAAGAATTATCATTAGCTCTCGGGCATTTAGAAGTAACAATAGGAGCAACAACAGAATTAACATAATAATTGAGACCATTATTAAATCAAGTTTATATAAATGGCCACATAAGGTTCCAAAAACCAACCACTTTACCATTCTTATACATTTCAACTTTGTTTTTTCCAAACCAAAAAACTATAACCTTGACTAATCCAAAAGGAAAATAGATAACAAGTTTCTTCTTATTGAAGGTACATAAGAAACTTCTTGTAACTCCAAAACATATCTAGTGGTAAGCTTCAACTTGATTATTCCCATAATATCCACCTTCTCTCTTGAGCTATCTCCCATATGCACATGTTGCTTAAGGTTGGTTGGTCCCCTTTGACTTATCATCCCCTTTCTTTTCCTACTTTCCTTTTAATTTCCAACAATCTACCTTCTTGTGTCCAACCTTCTTGTAGTAGCTACACCTTTCATTGAAGTACTCCTTCCTTTTTCCCATGTGATGGGTGCCATTTTTAGGCCCTTTGGACTTATTATAATAGGAAGAGAGTAACATAATATGGTCCCTTACTCCTTTAACTCCATCATACTTTGTATTATTCAAAAGGTCCAAGTAATGATGCTTCTCATCCATGTCAAACTTGATAAACTTCTTTTCCATCTCCTCAAGAAGTCCCTTTGTTGTATCCACCTTAGGAATGCTAGCATATACAGCTTCATCCATGCAATTCTCCCATCGTCATCATACAACACTTGTTAGAGTGCTTCCAATCCTCATAAAGTTTCTTAACAGCGGCACTGTTGTCATCGGTCAGTTTCTCTGGTGGAACTATCTCCAAATGTAAATCCAATTTCATAAATGTCATATTCATAACTAAAGTCTTCTTCCACTTCTGATAATTTGTCCCATCTAATTTCATCATGACAGTCATTGGCTGAACATTCGGGGTGCTACTAATTGTGAAAATAGCAAACACAACAAAGCATTTAAAATATATAAAACAATAACTATTTTCCAGCACCTCAACACAAAACATAAAATCAATATCGATAAGGTCTTTATAGTACTAACGATACCCTTTCACGGACAATCAACCAAATAACCACAATCAAATGCATTGAACTAAATTACCGACAAGGTAACTCAGAACCTGTGATTCATGGCATTCCATCAACTTCCACTGCCATTCCCGGCATCATATAAAACAACTAAAATCACTGACAAGGTAGCCTAGTTATCCATATAGACCCTAGTTAATAAGTGGAAGAAAAATAACATATTGAAAATTTCATGAAATAGGTAAAACATATCCATTATGTCAATACACATTACACTGGTACACATAACACATACAAAAATAAGTCTCACAACAAGTGAATACCTAAAATCCCACACTACTATACCGACTAGGCACAAAGCCTCTTTAGGGAAAGCTAACACAATTTAATTCCAAACGTAGATATTTAATTTAATTCAAGAAATTTGAAATTGAATAATAAGGAAATAAATAATAAATAAATGAGATTAGAAATTTATTTATTTATAATAAATAATAAATAACAATTTTATTTAGTTTTTTACTTATAATGACATTCACCAAATTTGTGTGTTTCATATCAAAATCAAGGCTCAAAAAATATTCATTCCATATTGAGAACACAATCTCAATCATCCAATATCCGATTAGGAATTTATTAAGTCTTTCCATTGGGTAAAAAAAAACCTTAATGAGAAAGAAAAGAAATTGAGTATAATCTTAAAAGATATAAAACTTTGAAAATAAATAAATAAATATATATATTTAGAATATTTAGATAATTGGATTATCCCGGAAAGATATTTAGAATATTTAGATATTTAGAATATGACGAAAAGATATTTAGAATATTTAAAATATTGAGAGTTTCATTACACCATGTAGTTTTATCTCCAAACAAATTTGTAACTACTAAAATCTTCAAAATCAATATGATATAAAATAATAATAAAAAGAAAACTCCTTTCCCGATTACTCATTCTAGCATAAGTGGAAAAGGTAAGGAAAACATTGTTATTGATTTATTTATTTCTATTCGACAACCTGGCTTTCTAACTCATATAGTAATCAAAGACTTAAAAAAAAAATCTACATAAAGTGGTGGGCATTGGTTGCCAAATTTTAGATCTAACAACTTTGATTTTTTATCAACGCTACCTTTTATGTGGCAACCCAAGTTTTTTTTTTTTTTCTCCAAAAAAAAAGAAAAAAGAATAAGTCACATATATACCTACACAAATGAATGGCCGAACACATATACAGGTTTTCAATCCAAAAAAGGATCAATGGTCAAAGGCAGATCAATATACGATCAATATACCAATATATATTAAAATATACGAATCGAAAATATACATAACAATTCCTTTTATGCATAAAATATATTAACCTCCAAACACAATCACTGATAAATCAAATCTAAACTCCTATGAGACAAAGAACACCGTAAAAATAGTGTCTATGGATACACTATTCTCAAACCACTCTCTTACTTTTGAAAACCCTAGATCATAAAAAAAAAAAAAAAATACAACATATAACTATTTACTTGTACTATGTCTTTTATAGTTTATACAAGTCATAATGAGTTTTTAAAAAGAGTTGGTTCTTCAATCCAATAAACCAACCAAAGTCTTATATAGATTCTGTGACCAAGGGGCCTATCACAAAATAGTAAACAAGTCATTCTCATTAAGGCCAATAAGTGAGTAACCCGATTATGCTAAGTTATCAAATTATTTATCTAACACTAAATTCGGTAGTGAGAAGAAAAAAGGAAAGAAAAAGAAAAAGTGAGATGCTTTAAGTTACACAAATGCTCTTGTGCACAGCCCAAAAGGACCCACAGACTCTTTCTCCATTGAATATTTATCACACCAGCATGCTTTCCTCATCTCCATTTTCTAGGGTTTTGCGCTTCCTCCACTCTCCCTCTCTATTCCCCCCATATCCCACTTTCTTTATACACCTTTCCTTTCCTATTCTATATACATATCTTTGCGTCTGTGATGGATCCACAGTCCACTTCCTTCTTTCACATCCATTTACACTTATATTTAAAGAAATAAATAAAAAGAAAAGGAGATGGTTTCATTTGGAATCTGCAAGTCTAGTTTCGATCATTTTATTTTCTCTGGTTGGGAACTTGAAGGACAAAAAGTTGGAGAGACATTGGGTTTAGCCCACGAAAGGGTTTTTAAGAGCCAGAAGTCTTGTATTGCTTCTTTAACTATGAACCCTAAGGCTCGAGGAGAAGGTGGTGGGGGCTAGAGGCAGAGACAGAGAGACAACTGAGGGATGGAGGCACAGAGACGACTGGAGAGAAACTGAAAATGCCCAAGAAATTAATTAAGTCACTTGTATGGGAGGAGTGGTGAGGGGTAACTTAGTAGTTTTGTAATCGGGGCGGGGCGGAGTGGTAAAAAACCACACCCGCCTTATACCTGATAATGTTTGTCCTAAACCCATCTCATTATGGGCAAGGCTGAGACGGGTACCTGAAAAAAAAAGATCTGTTTCGTTACCATCTCTACTCTCAAAAGGCTTTTTGAAACCATTATGATTGGGTTAAATATGAATGAATGCTAAAATAGTGGTCTCTTCAACAAATATCCCATATTGACCTAACATGTCTAATTCTACTCATTTCTAATAGCCTTGCATAAACAAATATCCCCAAACACTTTAAGAAACATGTCCACTTTACACTTTTATTAAAGCTCGTAAAATTTGACACGACACGAATGTAACATAGTTTTTGCGGATTTTGGTTAAGTATAATCGTGTTTTGATCATATTCGTGTTGACTTGATTAACACGTTTAATAAATGGGTCATGTTCGTGTTGACATGTCTAACACAAATTTGACCCAAATTGACCCATTTAATTATTATATTAATTTATTAACCTATTTAATAGGTTATTTGTGTTAAATATAGATTATTAATTATAATTCATATTATTTTAAATAATAAATTTAATAAACATGTTAAATTTAATAAGTTATTTGTGTTAAAAATGGATTATTAATTCTAATTCTAATTATTTTAAATAATCAAATTAAATATGTCATATTTGTGTTAACCTGCCTAATACGAATAATAAATGGATTGGGTTTTCGTTAACAAATATTAACACATTTACCCATAAACACGAATTACCACCCCTAACTTTCATCACCTATGTAGGAGCTTACTGAGTTAAATTCATCATGAGCTTCAAGGGTAGTTATTTGGGTAAGGAGAATCAACAACATGACATTGGAAACAAGTTTCATCTTGTCATATTTTGAATTGTTGATATCTATACTAGCAGGTTAGTTCTTTCCTTTAAGTCTTTAATATCCTCCTTAAGAATAATCATTGTCTTTTCCTCAAGAAGTCGTTAAAAATGGGAATTAAATGTAGTTTCAATTTTAATTAAATGTTAGAGTTTGGGCAATTCTTATGCATTCAAGTAAATAAATGTGCACAAGTAAAGGCTTTAGCACTTAAGTTTCATCAAATGTTGAAAGTATAAGTATGAAAAATCATTCCTTATACCATATTAAGTGTTGAAATTATAAAATTGCACCACATTAGTCCTTCCAATGATATATATATATATATATGCACCTAAGTCAATTAAATTTGTGTGAATTGAAAAAAATCATTCCTTATACTATATTAAGTGTTGAAATTATAAAAATTGCAGCCATTAGTCCTTCAATTCTATATATATATATATATATATATATATATATATATATATATATATATATATATATATATATATATTAACATCTCCTCCACTTCTAAAAAATTTTAAACGATTTTTTTACATATAAAAATAATCATAAATGATAATTTTAATACAATATAAGATGTTATATTTTCATAATTCAAATCAATATAACATACATCAAAACTTTTTTTTTTTTTTTTGAAAAAAATTATTAAAACATTATTATAAGATAAGGCATAGAAAAAGTCCATCTATTATAGACAAGGATGAAAGAGTTATGTCATAAGTGAAGGACTATAAGGAGTGATTCTATGGAACAATGTTTAGACCTAACATCCCAATATAGGGTTTAGAAATAACAGGACACAAATAATAAATGGGTTAGAAATAAAAAAATTCAAATACGACTCAATTAGTAATTAGGTAACATGATATGACACATGTAATTCGTTTATTAATTTAATAATTTAAAATAATATAAATTATAATTAATTCATCAATATTTAACACAAATAACTATATATATATATATATATATATATATATATATATATATATATATATATATATATATATATAAAGAAGTTAATCTAGGTTAAATATTAATTAATATAATAATTAAACGGGTCAAATTTGTGTTATGTGGATTGACATGAATATAACATCGTTATTAAACGGGTTATGCGGTTCAACACGAATTTAACCCAAACATGATTATTGATGATCTTTTGATCGAGCGGTGGAGCTTCTGGCTGGAGTACTTGGGGCGGTCGGTGACTCCGAGATCTTCGGGCTCCTCTACAAAAATAAGAAACAAAAAGGATTGGCAGGGATCGCCCGTTGCCTCTCCGATGCCTAAGTCAGTTCCTTCCAGTGGAAGAGAAGAAGATTAACTACTTAGGGCGTAAATTGAGTGCGTACCTTTCACCGATGGGGTAGCCTGGTATTTATAATAGATGAACATGATAACTTTCCTATATGGATGATGATACGGATATTTTTCCTATTGGTAAGGGATTTTCTTTCCTTATCGTTGATCGATTAATAAGGGATAATTGATAACAATTTTTAGGAAATATCCTACTTCTCTAATTGGTGGAGATTTAATTAGGGAGGTTGGGTACTCGCTGTATGGAATTCTTTGGATGTTCACGTCCACCTTCTTTTCGAGCGAGGGGTGAGCCGGGTCCCCGGCTTAGGCATTCGTGTTTGGGCATATGTGGTGGGGCAGGCACATGTCTTTGGTGGGCTGCTCCTTTGTCTCTTTTAAGCGATGGCCCCGGGGCGTGATTGCGGGCTTTACTGCGCTATTATTTTAAACCCGATCAGTTGCCACCCGACCGCGGCTACGCGGTGTAAGCGGGGTTAATATCGTTTCATGGATCGGGTGTGACTTCCATGTGGCTACTCGGGGACGGTTTGATTGGGGCTATGTCACTATCAAACGTCTTGTGATAATGACGACTTTTGACACCCGCTTCGGTCGGCTATCGCCTGTTGCCTTTAAGGACATCCTCGGCGATTGCCGGTATTCCTCTGTTCTTGATTCCTCTTCCTCTGCGGGTTTGGATTTTCCCCCTTTCGAAACAGCTTTGTCCATTGCTGAGGATCGCCTTTGTCGTCTTGCCCTCCTGAGGATCGTTTTCTTCCGTAGCTCGGTATGTCTTCCTTCTTCCTCTTTTTAACTTTCCCTGTCTTGGCCTTTAGGCTGTTTGGATGTGTTTGGAGCCTCTTTTGTCATTCTTTCGCCTTTCTTTATCTTCGTCCAAACATGCATGCTTCATCTGGGTCCAACCACTTTGTGGGCCTACATATAGGAGGCAGGCCTACTGAGTGGTCCGAATCTGAACGAGTAGGTGGTGGGTCTGGTGGTCTCCCCATTGCAGCCATTAGGGCTCCATTGGTGGGTCCTTTCCCTCTGCCTGGCAAGGGTAAAGAGAGGATTAGCAAGATCAGGTACCCCACCTAATCGAAATATCTTAGGGCCTTCTGGGTGGGGTGTTCGAATGCGGTTATTTGGTCGGGTCGAGGAAGCCCTCTATCGCGGAAATTTTGCCACTGTTATAGACACCAGATTGGTATCCATGTTTGGCGTCCAGACTTTCTCACCTCTTACGTCGTCCATGTTCCTAAGATGGTTTGCTTTTTTGAGGCGGCCTTTGAAAATGGTCTCCACTTCCCTTTACACCCTTTCTTCAAGTGCGGCCTTCAGCACTTCAACGTATGCCCAGCTCAACTTTCCCCCAACTTCTAGGGCATTTTAGTTGGCCTCCTTGTTGTTTTCATGGATAAAGGCTTAGGGGTTCCCAGCCTAGCTCTATTGCCCAGACCTTTAGGTGTAAAGCTTGGTCAGCGAAAAGGTTTCTTAGCCATTTAAGCGAGTCCGACTCTAGGGTGATTATTTCGACATGCCATCCTCATAAATTACGGAAGGAGCGTTATTTTTGTTAGTGGCCTCAGTGGGAATATAATCACGTTGATCGAGGAGAACACGCTTGGCGTTGAGCCCTCTTGGACCACCCAGAACTCACGTGAATTCTCCTTGCTGGTCGGTCCCAATTTTGGAAGTCCTTGGGTGTCTCCTAACTCTGGTTTGGTTATTGTGGTTTTGGTGTGTAGCTGGTCTTAGCCACGAGGATGAAGAGGTGGGCGGAGGTTGGTTAGGTGCCACCCACGGGGGCATACTCACGAGCTCGGTAGGTCGGATATTCTCTCGATCGTCTGGTGCGACTTGCCACGACTTCTTGCTCCCCGGTCGCCTCCTTACGTCACACCCGTTCGGTCGGAGCCAGGGTTAGGCGGATCGGCAGAGTCGAGGCGCGGACGCCTTCTCTCTTGGGACTCTTTACTGTTTTTTTTTTTTTTTTTTTTTTTTATAACGGGAATCAAATATCGGATACATGCTCTGAAGAACTACCAGAAATTGATTGTCCATCAAAAAATCTACACACATATCTTTGAGTCGTTCATGCTAAAAGCTGTGCTTTTACATTTACAAATTAGAGGCGTAACCATGTAGTAAGCCCTACTAATTCAGTGCGGCCCTTCGTTATCACTGAACTTCGGACGTCTTCACTTGTACCTACACGGTTAAAAGCCAGGTGCTAAGGTTTACGCTCAGTGGGAAACATATGTCTTATGCATATACACATTTCAAATCATAAAACAATAACGAGATGTCGAAATTTTCGTAAAATTTCATAAAATGAACTTATACGATCACTTAAGTTTATAACAAACTTATGCTTATTGAATCTCCCATCGGGTTCTGAGCTTATTACCGAGTGCAGGTACTACAAAGCTTATCTTGGTACTTCTTATCTTATGCCTTTCGGAACTTTCACTTATAGCAGACTTATTCTTATTCGGAACTTATACTTATAGCATTCGGATCTTATACTTATAGCAGACTTATTCTTATTTGGAACTTATACTTATAGCATTCGAATCTTATACTTATAGCAGACTTATTCTTATTCGGAACTTATACTTATAGCATTCGGATGACGCCTTATCTCAGTAGGACTTTGCTACTTATAACTTTATCTGGATCTCACGTAGGAGTTCGCGAACTTATGCTGTGCAGAGACCACCCTTAGGTACTACAAGGCTTATACTTATATTACGGGTTTTACACTTGTTCGGTGCAGGTAGGTACTACGAGATATTGCGAGCGATATGCGTACGAGACTTATCGCCTGCGGAAGTACGGTAAGTCTTCTGAAACTTATCTTGGTGCTTCATAGCTTATACTTGTACTACGAAGCATATCCTGGTCTTACGAAACTTATACTTGTATTACTAAACTTATTCTTGTATTTCGGATCTCTTATACTTGTGATACGGAGACTTATACATACGGATCCATACTTGTCTTACCAGAGCATATACTTGTCTTATGGATCTTATACTTGTGTTCTGAGAGCGATTCTTGTATTCACGGATCTTATTCTTGTGCGAAGGTACGAAAGTGGAATCGATAAGTCGGAAACGGATAGAATCATATCACATACAAGGTCAAATCGAGACTTATGCGGGGATACGGGACATTAGTCAGAGTAGTAGGTATAGATCATGATAGATACGTATCTTTGGATTCATACATATTCGGAACATATCGAAAACAAAGCAGTTTATTGGTTTTTATATCATAATCATATTCGAGTTACACTTGTTGGTGCAGTAGATTTTCTGAAACCTATCCTTATACGGAGTGCGGGTAGGTACTATAGAACTTATACTTATTTTGCAGATGAGGAAATTGCCGGAGTGGGTGCTTCTGGAACTTATACTTATTTCTGGAGTATGCGGAGTACCGAGTGGAGTGCTACGAGATTTTACTTATACAAAAGTGTGCAGTAGGTTAACTGCATATAAATCTGGGGTGCAGGTAGATACGTTTAGATCTTTACTCTTATTCTTTATTCAGATTCTTATCATATAGCTATTTGACTACCAGACCAATCATAGAAATGAGTGGAATGGCGACCGCGATAAGTACCCCGAGGTATATCTGATGCGAGATCTTAGTAGCACCAACAAAATTGCGCAAAATGCGGCAAGAGATGTCGTAGCTAATCGAGTCTCAGAAGTGCGGCGGGAGTCTTGAGTAGCACTAATCGGAAGTGCCGAAGTCTTGGCCAGTGTCGTAGCACTAATCGGAGTGATGAAGTGCGACGGGAGTGTCGTATATGTCGAGTCTGCAGTCTTGAGAAAAGATTGTCGTAGCACTAATCAGGACGTCCACTCATTCATTTTTCGGTCCTAGGTAGTTATACTATCATAAGTCTTTCAAAACTCATAACCTATCTTTATCACGTTCTGTGTTCATGCCATATTGCTTTCCATGTTCATGTTCATGTTCCAGTTCATTTTCATATTTCATATCATATTCATGTTTCATGAACACAGCTATACATATTGCATTTCCTTACACATGGCATTTCATATACTTGTACAGTATGATGCCTATGTATTCACACATCATTCATGTATTCTTGTCCCTCTATGAATCTATTTTACTTAGAAATTGGAATCATTCCAATTGGATCATCCAGACAAAAGTTATGGCATTTTCAAGCCAAACTAGTCAATTTACCGATTTTACACTTGGGACAATTTGAAATACCCATTTTCCAGTGTCTTGACTCCATATTTGACACTGATTCTTTATGCTCCTTTAAATTTAAGGTGCTAAGGGTTCTCCTCCAACTGGAATCACCCAAATCGAGACAGAAACTGAGGATTATGTCTAAGCAACACGGGTTACTCTATGATCAAAACTGAAACCAGATTTTGGCTTGAACATAGCCCCACTTTGAGTGAATTTTTGGGCCACATAGAATCCGAATTTGAAGGTATCTATTTAATGATGTTTGGTTCTCCTTGAAGTATAGTTTAACCAGCAACCCCAGATCACTCAAGTGGATCAGAAACAGGTAAGTTATGGCTAATCTGAACGGTCAAAGCAGAAAAACGAGAACACTACAAATGCCCAGGTGCCGCTCGATCGGTGCGGAGTACGGCTATAATTTGCCCAGAATGTGGGTTTTTCTTCCCTTTTTCCATATATTGCTCCCCAAATCAACTCAATACTATATATACACATCAAAACCACTCCAAATTCATCTTTATGTCTCTTTTCTACTCAAATCTGTCTTTCATTACATATCTTTCTTCAAAACTTTTCATAGATTACTCCAAAAACCATTCTAATATGGGTCATAACCCATACACAACTTAAACACAAGGATTAGTTAGGGTTTGTTCTTAACCACAACTTCGATTACTTGCATTTAACCATGAATCCAACCTCGAAGGGAGGATTCCATACTCATCTTGTTCCATATGGGGTTTTGCCTGACCCAATTTCAAGAGATCTAAGGTTAGGATGAAATTCTACTTGAGCCACTAGATTTAGGAGACCCAGAGCCATTAACCATACAAAACCTTAGAATTCATCTGAAAACCAAATATCCATACCAAATCTTACTAGAATCCATACCTTTTTTGTAGCTTCTCTTGCTTCCTCTCTTATATTCCCTCTTCTTCTTCTTCTCCCACTTCTCTCTTCTCTTTCTCTACGTTTGGTCTCTCAAAAAATAGAGACAGTTATCTTATCCTTGTTTTTGAGTTAAGGCCATGTTTAGTCAAGACAAGAAAACCCATTTTAGTTTTAAGTCCCTCTAATTGTCTTTAAGCCCGTAATTCCTTCTATTTGCATTTCATTTTAAGCATTTCATCAATTTAACCCCTAGTCTTTCCTTTTATGATACTAGGTCCTCAAGTAGTAAATTACATATTACCCCTTTGCTCTCATATAAATTTTTGGGTTTCTCGTTTTATTTCCCGAAAATTCATATTTATCTTTCATTAAACCCTAAACATGTCGAAAACGACTAGGGTATATTTCGGGATGTTACACCTTCCGTCATGAAGCCTTCTCTACCCCTTGTCTCCAAGTCTTCTTCGTCTTTTGCTTTGGAGCCTTTTATCGCGAAGCTCACTCAGGGAGAGCTTCGAGCCTGCCTGGAGGTGCTGGCAAAGAAGAAAAGGAGAATAAAGCGGAAGCTTCAGGGCTTCTACGAGGGTTGCCCCAGGGTAAGATCTTAAAGGTGGGGTCTCTTTGCCGCCTTAGTCTCTTGTCGGGCTGGAGATTCCTCGGGAAGGTGGTTGGGCCAGTTAGGAGTTCTTCTATTTCGGGCGGAGTCTACGCCATGGGCGCAGGCCCCCTCCTCGATGGAGATGATGTGGGGAAGGGTCTCTTTGGTGCTGTGGGGATGAGGACTCGCTTTCTCATGTGGAGCTAAGTCGTTGAGGCGCATTTCCTCCATCCTTCGCAATCCAGGCCTCGAAGGTGGGCGCCACATGCAGTGAGAGGCTGCTCTTTATGCTTGAGCAGAAACACGTGCGATCAGCGCGCCGTGATCCATTTCATATTGTTTAGTTGTTAATTGACTCTTTCTTGTTCTTTGGTAGGTGGTTACTTACGCGAAGGGCTGTGAGAGGGCCGGCCTTCGCAGGGAGCTCGCCGAGTGACGAAGTCTTGCAAGGCTAGGTTGCCTCCTTGACCTCGAGAGGCGACCTTCGAGCTTCAGACGAAAGGACATTCAGGAAGCATGAAGCCTGGTGACATGAAGCATGCCGGCTTGGCCCGGCGATGAGGAGTAGAGGATAAAGAAAATAAGGCTCGGAAGGACTTGAAGGTGGCGAAAGGCGAGTTTCTGATTGGCAGAGAGGTTGCATCTTTGTGAGGTGACGTGCATCAAAGTGGCGGCGTTGGGCCAGTTCGCGAGGCTTTGGAGGATGGGAGCTCTGTAGAGCACTTAATGGAGGAGCTCGGCAAGCTTCGAATGGACCTTGAGAGGCAGGAGGCTTTGGCTAGCCGGAGGGTGAAGTGATACTTGAGCTCACAGGGCTACCTAATGGGCCTCAGGGTGAGGCTTGCCTTCGGCATGGGAGCCAGAGCTTTCAGACTTAGAGTTGATATCAGGCTTTTCGATGAGGAGGTAGAAGAATTTGCTTAGAAGTGAAGGGTGAGTGAGGCGACGTGGGCGCGAGGTGCTCTAGGGCCCACGGTGCTCCCTTGCCTGATGATCTTCGGGTTCCTTTGGAGGCCAGCTCTTCTGCCTTGCCCGTTGGGGCTCTACCTTTTGACCCACCTACTTCCATGAATCGGGGCTCGACCTTAAGCGCCTAGATTTTTTATTTTTACCTTGCTATTTCCGGGCGCTGAGCCTAGGATTTTTGTATTGCTTCTGACATTGACTTTTCGTTGATATGCAAAGATTCATTGATTAATTTTATCACTCTTTTTATTTTTTTTCCAAATTGAGCTACTTAGCTCCTAGTCTGTGTGAGCTGTTTAGCCCCGAAACTGAGCTATCTCGCTCAAATGCTCTATCTCGTCACTAAGCTCAAACTGAGCGACGGCCTCAAGGAGCTCTCGAGCTGCTTGAGCCTCTAAAATGGGCTACGCTTCGGGCTATGGTGCCTTTGAGCTGCTTCAGCTCTAAAACCGAGCTACTAGGCCCTGGCTTTCGCTCTCCGAACCGGAGCTAAAATGGCCCCTGGCCACAAGGCCTCCTCGGCGCGAAGCCTCGCAAACCGAGCCACTGGCCCTCCGGGTTATCAGGCCTCGAGCTGTTAAGCTCTGAAAAACTAAGCTATTGGGCTCCTGGGCTATTCTGCCTTCTTTGAACTGAGCTAAAATGGCTCCTGGGCTACAAGGCATTCCTTGAGCAGTTAAGCTTCGCAAAGTGAGCTACTAGGCTCCTGGGTTATTATGCCTTCTTTGAGCGGTTAAGCTTTGAAAACTCGAGCTATCGGGGCTCCTGGCGAGCTCGCTTCTCGAACCGAGCGCCAGCCTGGCTCTGGCTACATGGCCTTCCTTCTTAGCAGCTTAAGCTCAAAACCGAGCTATTGGGCTCCAAGCACAGGCCTTCTTTGAGCGGTTAAGCTCTAAAAAACTGAGCTATTGGGGCTCCGAGGCTATTCTTCCTTCTCTTAACTTAGCTAAAATGGCTCCTAAGCTACAAGGCCTTCCTTGAGTAGTTAAGCTCCACAAATTGAGCTACTGGGCTCCTAGGCTATTGTGCCTTCTTTGAACTGAGCTAAAATGGCTCCTTTGAAATTGTGCCACATGGCTCTTTAATATCCCTTCCTGGGAAAGGCGACACTTTAATGCAAGCTCATGGGGAACCTAAGGCCGATCGTGAATTTCCTGTGTGCCTCAGCTTCTTTATAAATAAAATGCCCTCCTTGACGGTGTGTTATACTCGTCTCATTTTTATTCCCGTCTTCGAGTAGTGCCTAGGTCTCAAGTGATGGAGCTTCATGTCCGATTATGTCACGCGTGACGCGCCCTGAGGTCACAGGGCCTGCGCTAGCTTCTCCGTCTGTCAGTGAGTTGTGTTTTTCCTAGCTTCCTATGGGGTCAGGTTGTTCCCTTAGCCCCGCCCCATTGAAGGAACCTGGACTGGGAACGTATTCTAGGTGGTATGCTTCAAAGGGAAAAATTTTAAGTCCCACTTTCTCCATTATTCCTGTCCTCCCCTTTTTTCTCCCTATCCCCCCTTTTCTCTTTCTCCTTCTCCTTCCTTTTCTCTTTCTCCTTTTCTTTCTCTTTCTCTTTCTCCTTTTCTTTCTCTTTCTCTTTCTCCTCTTCTTTCTCTTTCTTATGGTTTTTGCCTCTGACTCAAAAGTTGGTCGACAGAAGAGCATGTCGGGAGATTGTAATTCTTTTTTAGATGTAAAGAAAGATTTTGTAATCATCTACAGATTGGCCTGAATGAAATTTTGTATTTGTTTTATGTGACTTTTCAGAGCTTCTACTAGCCAAGCTCCTTGCTTTCTCTTTTCCCCTCTTTTTCCTTGTGGGTTTTTCTTTTTAAGGAGTAGGGAACTATTTGTGCCGCTTATCTCTAAGGCGCAGTGTGGAATCCAGTCTTTGCTGACTCAGGATCTCCAGTTAACTATAACTCCTTTGAAATAAAGAACAATCTTTTGTAAAACATACGCTTTTTGCACCCAGACCTTTCCAAGCTGATCTCCTTGCTTTATCATTATAACTCATTTTTTCACCCACCATAATATTAAGCAGCCTAAAAATGAACATCGAGACTGTTATTTAAAATCAAAACGTTGGATACTTTATTAAAGACTACATTCCGAGGTCTTATTGGTAGAACCGTTTGAGGTGTTCAGCATTCCATGAGTGGGGTAGGGTTTTTCCTTCTTCTGTTTGGAGCTCGTAGTTGTCAGGTCGGACTATGCGAGATACGATATAGGGCCCTTCCCAATTGGGTCCCAGCTTCCCATGTGTGGGGTCTTTCCTCGCTGGCAAAAGTTTTTTTAGAACCAGGTCACCAGGCTTGTAATTCCTGGGTTTGACCCTTCGGTCATAGTATCTTTGTTGTCTTTCAGTGGATAGTCCTCAATACGCTCAGACTCCGCCCCTCGCTTCTCTAGGAGATCCAGTTTAGGCGAAGAACCTCGTTGTGTTTGGCGCTGCGACCAACTTGGCCATTTTAATCCGAATTTCGATGAGCTACGCCCTGCCAAAGGCCAAAGTGAATGGGATCTCTTGAGTTGCTAACTTACGCGTAGTTCTATGTGCTCATAACACCTCGGGGAGGTATTCTACCCATTTTCCCTTTAGACCTTCTAATTTAATCTTCAACGCCACCTTGAGAGTCCTTATAGTGACCTCTCGCGTCTACTGATCAGTGGAAGAGCCAAGGATGAAAGTAGTAGTTCTCGATTTCCCAAGCCCGACGAAACTCGAACTAGGATTGTCGAATTCGTTTCTTATTATCAAACACGAGGTCCCCTGGATCCGTAACTTGCATATTATAGAACACTACAAAAAGTTACGCACCTTATGTTCCGTGATCATTGCTGAAGGGTCTCTGGCTCTACCACTTGGTAAAGTAGTCCACTACCACAATGACAATTCTCCGTATCGTCCCTTCCAATGGGCAGGGGTCCCAATATGTCTAACCCCCATTGCTGAAAAGGCCAGGGGCTTATGATTGACGTCAGTGGCTCAGATGGGAGATGAGATCTTGGGTATACCCCGACAAGCTTTGCATTTTCCTCTCGACCAGCTTTGTGGTTAAGGCTCTTTGAGCATTATGGGCTAGTAATACCCCTACCTCAAGGTTTTTTCTGCTAAGGTCCGAGCTCCGATATGGTTGCCAAGGACGCCTTCTTGTACCTCCCTGAGTATGTGTACCGGGCGTCTTTCCTAATGTACCCTAAGAATGGGCATTGTGGACGCCTGAATCCTGGGTCCGTCGACTACCCATCAACTCATGGAATACTGCTGTGAATGCCAAAATCCCGACATTATTCACGAAAATCGGGCAGAGTCTCCTTTGTACGAGGAGCTCTACCCAAATACAAAACCTGTCCCAATCAACATCATGAGATATATATATGAGTAAAAACGGCCACTTGGGCCCATAAACCAATACCCATCCAATTTATACCAACCATATACAATAGTTTCGTGGAGGAATAATTTCATTTCATACAAATATATATTAAAAGTTTAAAACATTCTAATACGTGTATCCAACTAAAACCAAAGCCACAACCTGACTTTATTCAAAATCGGTCTCTAAGAAGAGCCGTCTTCTCGAGCGCCCAGACTTGAAAAATAATATCCTCTGACAAGCTATCGCCCAGTAGTGGAATCACCCTAAATGGGTTACTCTCCACCTAAGTGCATATGCAATGCTCCAAAGTAAACACACATTCAAGTAAATGCGTGATCCTACTTGAATGTCTAAATGACCAACCCACGTCCCGAGTCCTCACCGACTCCCTCACACTCGCCTGCTTCATGTATGAGAAAACATCTTTTCAAAACACCTGTTGTTTTCGAACTATACTACCAAGTATCTAAAGATAGGACTACCCTCCGAGGCGAATGTGTTGGAGAACCTTCCAAAACAGTCATGGTCCTCATCCGAAATGATATGTTGGACCGTCTCCCAACCCCATTCTCCGAAAATTCATCCTGTGAAATTCCTTTCAAAAACGTTTTCGTTTTTCCTTCAACATGCACTCTCCTAATTTCTAGGCTATCCCAGTGCATATGAAATGCATTATGTCATTTCACACAATATACATACAACACATGCAAATATACCATCATGCATATATTTACATAATTTAAATCACACAAACATGTTATGCAATTCTCATTAACAGATTTCACCAAAATTAGCTCACACAAGCATTTATCAAACACGAGCAATTGGGATGGAATTACCTTAATCAAACATAATTTCACAAAAATATTTCGTGAACACTATTCACGTGAACAGTAAAACCCTCGGGTCACTGTTCACATCTAAATACCTAATATCGGTTCCACTTTGTGGACCCGAAATCCATGGCCATTTCCGGCCTTATACACATCAATACATGATTTATTGCACAATTTACACAATTAACAACCCAAACAGCCCGTAAAACTGATACGGACTGTCCAATGGGTCTCATAAATCCCAACACTTCGGTTCCAAGATTTGGAACCGATCAAACGACCACTCACGGCCTCAATCAACTCAAACATCGTAAATACACTTAAACAAAGTGTAAAACTCAAGTAGGATGAAACCCCTACCTCATGGAGTTTGTCGAAACTCACCGGTGCCTACGCTGCTGCCCTCGTCAGAAAACTACTTCTCCTTCGTCTCCGACGACTCCGACGGCCGGATCGCCCTCGTAATCCCAGAGAGAAGTCTCTCACTCTAAAACCCAAACTTCGCTCGTGATCTCTTCCACGTTTCGTTTCGCTCCTTTTCAATCGATAAGACAATCCATTCCTTTTGTCCTATTACTAACAAATTCTAAAATGACATATATGTCCCTTCTTCTAGATTTTTGACACGTGGCACTATCTCGGCCATCCATTTCCATCATTTATCTACTCATGCAACTTGTATCACATGAGTACATGTTATATGTGACTTTTGTCACATCGAATATTGTTTACCAAGACTCCAAAACGTGATGTTCTCGAAAACGCAAATTCCGACACTGCCTCGCATTCGACAAAATTTGACGTGTTAGCTAGATTTCGCGAGACGATTCTAACGATGAAATCCTTTTCGTCATCCGAGATCTAAAAAAATTTCGGATTTTTTTTTTTACCGAAATTACGATTTTGCCATTTTTCTAGAAATTGGAATTTTCTCGGGTCTTACAGGCGTAAAGAAGCCTCATTTATAAAGGACCCCCCGATGAACGGTGAATCTTGCCGACCTTGCTCTGAGTTTGGATGTCTCCTTCAGGTTGCTTGGCAATGTTCCTTCTACTAAGTAATCTCATATGGGGTCCATCCAGCTCGGTTCGGACATCACAGGGGAGACCTCTCCGTTGTCGATGCTTATTGAGCGTTTTGGGAGGTGCTCAATAGGTAATCGGGCCCGCTCAGCCTTCCTCAGAGGCTATTGCAGCTTTGCCAAGGCATCGCCTTGAGAATTCTCTCTTGTACATGTTCGACCGAACTCTTATGAACTTTTACAACTCTCGCACCTCTCGAGGTATTAAGATCATCTTCTCACCTCTGGCTTCGTAGGAGTCTTTTATCTGCTTTACTACCAGTTGGGAGTCATTGTCACTTCCAACCGATCGCCCCATGGAGTGGGCGAGGTTGGGCTCCACGGTGACAACCCCATATTCTACTCGTTATCGAGGCTTCGAAGTCGACCGAGCTCGTATTCCACATCTATCCCGCCTGGAGAGGTCAGGATCGGGACCCGCACCGTCTCGAGAGCATCAAGGGGTCCCAGCCCCGCGCATAACCTCCATATGGGGAGGTCGAAAGGCCAACAGAAGCCTTGTGAGGGCTCACCGGGTGAATTCCATGATGAAATCTCGCCAAGATCTCGCTCTTTATCATTGGGTCCCGTCAGACTCGATGTCGAACTCACTCACTCTATAGCCCACTTTATCGCTTTGTGCGCATTTGCTTCCATCGGATATTCAGCTTGGAATCTGCAAATGTAGCCAGTTTTCTGGGCCTGAGTTTTCTGCATGTTACTCGTTGCTAGGATCGCCTTTCTCCATCTACCTCTCCTCTGCCTCCTCTCGTAGAGCCTCACTCAATAAGAGATCCGCCCGCAGACCCCATCTCTGCCTTCCCCGACTAAGGCGCACTAGCTAGGAAGTCCGAAACGGCCGTGCAGAGTGTATGGCCTTCCATGGCTTACTTGAATGGGGGAGAGCCTGCAGGTTTTTGATGAATCCACTTCCCTGTTGTGTGCATCCTAGAAGGCCTTTTCAACCCAAAGAAAGGCCAGATTCTGTCACTGGCTCAGATACAGCTGGCCTGGGCTTATTCTTCCAAATGTGCATTGAATGTCCTAATATTTGAAGGTGTGCATGTCTGTTAACACTTATCTAACTATTTCATTTTATCTCTGTTGTTTACTATAAAACCCAAGAACTTCCTTACGGAGACCCAAGGCAATATTCGTCGGGCTTAACTTCTGCATTGTGGCCTTCTTCAGACCTGGAACGCCTCGGCTAGGTGGGTTATGTGGAGCTTGCCTTAATTGATTTTACTAGCACAATGCCTATATACTCCATATTCCAATTTGCTTTTTAAACATCTCGTTCACCAACCCGTAGGTGGCCTTGTGTTGCCACCGCGGCATCACCCGGGACAGCGTGAGTCTCGCCTAAAAGAGAATCGAATTAGGTCTTCTTGGTCAGTTGGGATCCATACTGATCTTATTGTAGCCAAAGAAGGCGCCCCAGCTCGAGGAGTTCATGATCGCAAAGTGGGGCGCCACTATGAGGTCAATCCGCGTAGAAGGAAGGCGCTTCGCGCACCTGATATTCAGAAATCGGCGCAGTCGCCATTCGCTCGCTGGACGAGAACAACGCTAGCCAACCACTCCGATATTCTACCCCTTCTTTATTGCATCTGCTTAGAGGAGCTTGCCGACCTCCTCATTAATCGCCTTCGTCTCGGGGCGAAGCCTTCTTGCTTGACGTCAGCGACGGACCATTCAACTTGAAGTGGCATTACCACCGGGTCGATTTCCATCATGCCCTTCTCAAGCTTCCGTGCGAACACCTTTGCTCGCTTAAAAGTGGATGAGAAGGCTTATACGCCTTTAGCCGCCAGACCCTATGTGCACGAGGCGCTCGCTAGTCGTCAAGCTATACAAGCTCTAGTTCTTTTGAGGGGCGAATGAAGCTACTTATCTCATGTCGAAACATTCATGTAGATTGTCAACCGCTTTTGTTTCAATGGGATAAGCCGAGTAACACTTCAAGCATTAGCTCGCTTCAACCATTCTACCCATTTGGCAAATGGGAATTTGATTACCATAAAAGCAGCTAAGTGGATCAATCTTATGGTATCGAGAGGGCCTGCCCAACATGTTGTGTCAACAAGATCTACTACAGAAATCTTATCACATAGCCGGGCATGGGGTCTCCCAAAAGTGAGCACTAGTTGTATCGACCCTGCAGGCAAGACTTTCCAGAGAATCCACGTAGGCGGTCACCACTTAGCCTTCCAATGCCCATTTTTTCGAAAGCTGATGCGAAGATGATGTCGACCGAGCTTCCATTGTCGACAAGGACCCTGTGGATTATTTTATTGGCTACGACGGCCCTTATCACTAGTGGATCGTCATGGGGATGTTGGCAGCCTTCCATGTCGGAGTCCGAAAAGGCGGCGTGCAGTATCCGTACCAGGAAGTTTGATATGACTTGTATTTCTAATGTTTCCTTGATCACGTTACGCAATGGCCTCCCGGGCTGAATCGACTCCCTACTGCGAAATCCTTCGTGATCACATGGATTTCTCCCAAGGCACCAGCTGTTTCAAATGGGTTGATGAGGTGGTGGTGGCCGCACCTCGATCCCCCGACCTTCCGAAGCCAATGAATCGCCAAGATGCCCATGCCTGATCAGTACCAATTTCTTCACTGGATGCGCTTACTTCGTGTCCAAGTGATCCCCGTACCTAAGGCGATGGGTATCGCTCTTCGGGTCTGACTTCATCCGAGATGGTCATCTTCATAAATTTTTCATGTTGTACCACAGCAGGGACCCGTGACACCGAGGCCGCTGGTAATGCCAGGCAACACCGCTACTACAACTCAGGCTGAGGTGGTCCCAAGAGGTCTCTGACGCCCTCGCCTTCGTGGATCTTCATGTTTTCTCGAGCCTGGGATTCGTCCCTATATCCCTATCTCCTGTGGCTGCTCCCGTTTCTGTCGCCCATCTCTTCTCCTCGAGCAGAAGATCTCCTTTGTCGACAAGAGGGCTTTTCACCATCGATATACTTCTCTTATTTTGGCAGCACCCCACCATGCTTGTCTCGAGGGTTCTGAGATAGAGAACATCGTCTTAACCACACCCCTAGCCCCACATGAAAGCCATGATGGAGAACTTCATTCAGATCTACCTTTACTGACTGTTGAATCTCCGAACATATAACTGTGCCTCCACAGTTTTCCCACTCTTATGGTCAAAAGATAACTTGGCTTCCCCACAGACGTCATAACTCGATAAAGTGGGAGACTAACGCGCAGAGCTCTATGAATGATGATTACATGGCGGAAGTCTATTAAACCAAAAGCAATGTTAGGCCCTTTTAGTGTGATAGCTAAGGCTCCCAGATCGATGGGTTCTAATATCCGTGCGCCCATCCGTTCTTATATGTATTATGTCTACACCCCCTCCCCTACTATCGGGTAAATACACCTACGTAAATCCCCATTACCTCCTAACGACTAGAAAATTCCGTGAAGGCTTCGTATTATGTGCAGAATTCAGAGGCAAATTTTTTTCTTTTCTAAACTTGTGATTTGAGAAATTTACAAAGATACAAATTTATATAGACATATCCCAAATCCTCGTATACACAATTCTATACATTTCCAAATATGGCAACCAACAACATTCTTTCCAAAAGTTATTTCAAGCTCCACACATTTTCATTGTAAAACTATACTATGTACATACATATGCTCCATTATACAAATTCAAAGTATTTTCTATAAGATTATTAATTACAAGACTGATAAAAGTCGAGAATCCTACAATGCCCAGGCCCGCGCACTGCACTGGGAAAATAGTTTTTAAACGTAAAATAATGAGCCAATCGAGCCTTATAGAGTGTATGCTTTTAGAAATGTCATTTTTTCAGCATCACCGAAATCAGAAGACTTCCTATACGATATTTTTAAATATTTCTTTCTTCGCTTTGCTTTACTTTAAAAGTTTCAAACTTTTATTGCTTGCTTGCTTAAAAGTTTATAAACCTTTCAAAATCTCTTGTTTTAAAGTTTCTCAAAACTCTCTCTACAACCTTTGCTTTAAAAGTTTCTCAAATTTTTCATAAACACTATTCTGGTCAACTGCTTTGAAATAAACGTGAGCCCGGCTCAACCGTTTGCTTTAAAATAAAACGGGAGCCTGCTCAACCGCTTGTTTTAAACAAAACACGGGAGCCCTGGCTCAATCCAGCCACGGCTGATTTTTTAAAACCGTATAAACATGCTTATAAATCATCAACAACTGGAGGCCTTTCCTAATAGCTATAACTTAGAACACAGAGACTGATCGATCGTAGCTTTTGACCTGGGTCCGCATCACCTAGGTGGAAAGGCCTTGGCCCACGCCATCTTCCGTGTAAATATGGTGAAATATAATCCTATATACCCAAGACATGCCACGCCCTTTAAATGTATGATGCATCAAGTTTGCCACTGTGCAATCTAAAATGCATGTATGAAATCCTAACACCACCGCACACCACGAATACCGACCGTGGATGCTTGCTTACACTAGGATTTTGGTTAGCCTATTTTACAAAATACTTTTGTTTGCTTGCTTGCTCTTTGAAATATGGTTTTATAGTTAAAACTATTGCTTACTAAACTCATTGCTTGCTTTTTAAAAGTAATACTGGAATTAATCAAAACCATTACTTATTTGCTTTTCATATGGTTTAAAATCAAACCGCTTTGCTTCGCTTGTTAAACTCAAGAGCCACTTTAAAACATGGTTTTTCATAATCAAAACCATTTAATTACCAAAGGCAAAATAGCTTCATAATAATACACTAAGATTTAAAATAGTGCTTGTAACACTCACCTCTTTTGTTTCCCAACTCAGCAAATCCACTACTTTGCCTTTGCTTTTAGCCTACATACTCAAACGAATACGACAACGATAATTTCTACGTATAACGTATAAACTTAACGTACTTCACACGAAGTCACTTTACGCCACAACATTCATATAAAGTCAAATTAACAATGACTTTGAGTACAAGTTTTTACAAATAAAAACCCACTCATTTTGGTAAACTTTTCCACAATACTCTATGGACTTTATTACCCAAAAAAGGTCTTCAAAATTAAGTAAACTTCCAGATCAGTCCTTTATATATCCAATGAGACATTCCCTTTAAAATTAATGTAAAATTCCTTCTAAGGCCCTCAACCACATAACACAAGTTACAGCATGTTTTTTGATTCCAAACTCACTGAATCACCTATCATATCCTTGATTTCTGGGATCTTAACTCCATAAATTGAAAATGGTTTCTTCACTCATTTGAAGCTATGGTTTTAAGGTTTCTTCTCCAATTGGAATCACCCAATTTGGATCACCAAAACTCAAGCATGCATTTTATACTAGATTGACAATTGGCAGAACAGAATCTGCACATAGCTCCACTTATAAAAATTTCTGGGCACCTTTGGGTTCACAATTTGCATAAACTTCCTTCAGATAACTTATTCCCAGAAGTCTATTTCCACTATACAATTTTGTCCACTAATTTGATGAGTGAAACTCCACTCTATGGCCAAAACACTATTAAACCATACCCAAAACAGAGCAAAATCAGCGAGCCACACGAGCTCACCTTTCAGTCCGTATTTGGGGAGCCTTAGAGCACAACTGTTCAGGTCTCTTCTGATACATTGGCTCTATCTCTGGTTCTTACCAATTAGAATCAATTCATTGGATGATTATAACTTAATCTATAAATAAAACAAAAACAGGTTTTAATTAATTTAATAGAATTTCCTTTAAAAACCCAACATTCCCTTTGTACAATTCTCAAAACCAACATGGAATTCATCCAAAACAACTTCACAACACTTAAATTGGTGCTAACTCAACCACAAAAACCCTAGGTGAAAAATGCAAGAACTCTACCTAAGGTCCAATTCTTATAAACCAACATAAAATTATGATGATTCCAGTGTTTAATTTCACCAATTAGGTTTTTCCCACAAAACTTTAAGAATTCTAGGTTGTTGATTCTCCACAAAACCCTAGAACAAGGAGCAATTTGGCTGAAACATGAGCTTAAAGTCATCTCTTTAGTCCATTTTTCTGTTATTTATTAAAATGAAATATTTAATATGCCACTATGAAGAAACTCACCATTCTATTATTAGCAGAGGAAGCAAGAAAGAAGAAAAGTGTTATAATGCAGAATAAGTGGATAAAGGTGCAGCCACAAGGGTGAAAGGAGAAGGAAAAGAAATGACTAAGTCATTGATGCGCCGGGTTACACAAACCAGCTTGAGGTCGCGATGTGGATAACAGTTTATATAGGTCGCGACATGAAACCGCACATGAGAAAGACCGAAATGAGCCGATGTCGCACGTGAGATCGGGTCGCACACAAGAACAGACCGAGACTCAGAAGGTACGATGTGATGTCGCGACAAGACATCGAGATGTCGTGACATCAGAACGAATAGATCAAAGCCGCAGTCATAAAGCATAATATCAATCCACGATGTCGCGACATCAAGAGCAACCAGTTGAAAGCCCCAGAGAACTAAATTGATGTCGCGACACCCGACCCGCTCAATGAAAGGTAAAGCTTCAGCAAGGCTCACACACAGCCGGTCATACCTGAAGACAAGTTGAAAACTACAAATGAATTGGGTTGATGTCGCGATTAAGACTCAAGTCGCGACACCTAAAAAACAACGAGAGGAGTCCCAAGGATCTAAGTTGATCACGACAAGAGAACGAGGTCGCCGGCATCAAGAACCAGATGAAAGTAGAAGGGAAATGAACCGCCGTCACGACACTGAGGCCGGGTCACGACATCAAAACCATCAAGTGAAGATCGCAGTTATAAGTTGATGTCGCGACACAGATCGTCGCGACATCGTGAAACGACTGCATCAAAGATGCGTAAGGGGATGTCACAAGACATTGATGTCGCAACAAACATGAGCGACCGCCAGCTTCCATAGCCTATAGCGATGATGTCACGCACGATCGTCGACATCCAAGACATCGCCAGCACCGCAGCGCCTTAAGCCGAGGTCGCGACAAGATATCGACGTCGCGACATCAGGAGAGAACAATTGAAACCTGCTAAGACGTGAGAAGATGTCGCGACAAGATGATGATGTCGCGACATCAAGAATGACTAAATCAAGGCTATATAGTGTACGCTGAAGTCGCGACGTGGGATCGAGGTCGCGACCTCGATGATGTCACGACAAGGAAACCAAGTCGCAGTAATGCGCATAACCGGCCCCGGATACTCTGCCACCCACAAAGAGTTACATTATTAGGATTAGGGCCCAATTTAGAACCCTATAAATACACGCCTATCCAAATTCAAAGAAGAGTTTACGCTACGCATCAGACGCCCGGATTGGGTCAAAGCTCATTTTTCTTTCTTTTCTTTAATTTTATTTTATTTATTGTTTCGCATCGCTTTTGAGTAATATTATGTTTTCGTATTTACTTCGTTGTATTTTCAACTGATGTTATCGCTTTAGGCCTAAGCCGAATGCGCATTTGGCCTTTCAAATTACTAATTGGAATGTCTGGGTTCGCATGGAATTCGATTGTTTCCATTAACTTGCGCTTTTTCTTATGATCGAGAATGTCAGATTTGTATCATAATTGAGGAATCCAAATTCTTCCATTAATTGAACGTTATCGCGACTTATCTTTCCGTATCGCTTCAGTAAAGTTATGACTTGGGGCTTACGAATTTACTTCAGATTTTGGTTTTATTGATTTTGGATCCGAATACCTCGCTTTTTATACCCAAGTAAGAATTGCGCTACACACCTGAGCCAAGGAAGTCCTCGTGACACAGGAAGACAACTGGGTAACGTCTAGTTCTTTAGTTAACCCTCGCTTATTGGGATCTCTCACATGGTAAAGCTTCACTCGATAAACTTTCACTTGAAGTCAAGAATGAGTTGAATGAGCTATCCACTTAAACAAGAAGAGTTCCACCTCAATCTGATAGTGAGTCCAACCTTCCGTGTTAGCCGAGACCTTAATCAAGGAAAGGCTGACTCCATCCTAATTCTCGAGGGAGGAGCAACTGAAGATCCTCGCTTCACCAATAACTCGGGAGCAGGCTTACACCCATAAAATGGGAAGTGAAGTATTGTAAAAGAAAACACCCAGATTAAGGAAGTCCTTTAAATGTAGTTATCTTAATCCCAGATTCGAGAGAATCAGGCCGTAAATTAGATAAATGTCGTGGAGGGAGAGATCCAATACATCATAAATTGCCTCTGGCGATTTTTGAAACTCGAGTTAATCAAGAAATTCTATCGATTTAACTACAGGAACTGATAGTTCACTATAACCAATGGCTGATGTGTCTTTGATAACTATTCAAGATCATTTTTAGCTTAGAAATTCATTGGCTCTTGCCTTGCTCCCTACCAGCTTGTTGGTTATTTCATATTTCCCTTGTTTCTTCAATTTTCAAGATTCAATGTGACTCCACTATCATTTATCATCAAATAGTGTTGAGCTTGAGAAGTCGGGTAGTTGATTTAAAATTTTCTTAGATCCTCTCGTGGGATCGAGACCGGACTTAAATCCATTTTTACTACTTGTCAGACTGCGGTACTAGAGACAGCAACCAAAATGTTTCAGAAAATGACTTATTTTAAGAGATCGTTTACATATTATACTCTACAAGCTTGGGTGTCAATGAGGATTAATTAATAAATTTTCGTGATAGTGTCATAAATTTCCAGGCTACGGTTTTGATTTACCAATAAGTTTATGGTCGTCATCGGGATCGAAAGAATCTAACAAACTTCAACATTTAGATGAAAGAAGGAAATACTAATTTGACATTTAAAGAAAAGAACAAAATAGTTTTTCGCGTGTCTATTTTCAATCATCTGAATAAACCAAATTAAAATGTTTGATGATTTGACTACGCCATTGAAGTGTACGGCTTTAAAACTGATGCATAGGAAACAAGAATGTATCTGATTCCAAATTACACAGAACAGAAAGGACGCCTGCTTGAGAAAGACCACAGAAGATGTAAAACACAACCTATGGAAGAAGAAAAAGCAGGATCAGTCAATACATACAGAGTATTAGAAGGCCTAAACATCGGGACATACAACGGAGGATTTGAGACCAATTATACAGAAGAATACTCAATGATCGCATGTACCTCAATGATGCTAATAATTTTGAATTGAAGCCAAGATCGATTGGCAATGATCCAAAGAAAGATCGGGCCATCGGGTCATCCCAATCAAGATCCAAACGAGCACCCGGGAAGATTCCTCGTGATGGCTAATAACGTGTCAATGGGGTGAGACCAGGTTACAGAACCGCACCTATTCCCATTCCTCCCTTGAGAGAGCACAAGCAGTTTACATGGTATGAATCATTACCATAAGGGTTCTCATGGATACTGGGAAGAGTTAGTTGAGGCCTACTTAGGGTAGATTCTTTTCCCCAAATTTTTAACCATGCAGTTAAGGAGAGAAATCATCAGGTTTCATTAGGTAAGATGAAAGCCTCGTATGTAGCTCGGGAGAGATTCAAACTAAGGCTTAGAGATGTCCACGGCGGGATCGATCTAAAGACTCCAAATGGACATTGTATATCATGCCATGAATGATATATCAAAAGGATCATCGATGCTTCATGCAGCCGTGGAGCATTCAAAAGAAAAGGCTTAAGAGGCAAGGGAGCTGATCAAGGCTAAATAACATGAAACCTTTCCAGCTTAAGAGGAAACAATGTGAGGAAAGGGAATCATGGAACTGAGCAAGATGACAAATGGCGGAGGCCAATGGATGCCATTATGCAATAAAGTTAGACAAGAAAAGAAAGACACACACCGCTTCGCGAAATAGGAGACAATCAAAAGAGAGTTAATGACTTGAAAACAGAGGGTAACCAATTTCTATGAGGCCGCAGGGGTTAATTATATGGGGTGAGCCAGAGCTATCATTTAACCTAATCCAACCTTCCAAATATTATCACCCAAAGATGACTCAGAACCATGAGAATTTCTGCGTTGGTGGCCGCCAAAGGCAAGGTGGACAGAACCCTCATCAAGGGTATCAAAGCCACTCAGGGTTCCAAAGAAGAGCAATGTATAGAAATGAGTTAATGTGAATGAATAATGTGGCCGTAGGAGGGCCTTTAGCTGAGAAATGATGCTTAGCTTTATGGGGACAATAAAAGTCAATAAACCTCCATGAACTAATTGAGGACTGAAGCAAAATTACCACCTCAAATTCTTCACTACCACGCATCCCTAAGAACCCGGAGACACAGCAGGGGTACCGCCCAACCCCCGCAGCCGTAAGAAAGATGCCTTCCTAAGTGATAATGAGGAAGAAACCCTAAAGACTGATGGCAAATAGGAGGGGAAGGAGTTAGAAGAGTATATAAAAGATGACAGCAAAATAAAGAAGTAGTAATGCCTAAGGGAAGAGAGACAATGAATGATAAAGAAGGAGTAGAAAGGAAGAACACTCCATGATCAAAGCTCAGAGTCCCATTTCCACAAAGACTCGTTAAATCAAAGATGAGGAGTGCGCCAAGGTCTGGCAGGAACTTTCCTGTGGTTAGAGATCGTATGCCTTATCAGATGGTGACTCAGATGCCACTTTAGTGCAAATTTCCAAGGACATACTGAGCAAGAAAAGAAAAAGAGTAGAAGAAGGACAGGAATTCAATCACACTTGGTAAAGGCAAGAATCGTGAAAGAACTACCAAAAGAAAGACGAAGGACCTAGGAAGTTTCACAATTCCTTGTAATGCCTGAGACCTGAATTCAGAAGCTCTCTTCGTGACTCGTGACAGTACCAATCTGATGCCTCTCTCTCATGGTTCAAAATTAAGTCAGGCTTACTCCCACAACCGTTACCTCCTACAAATGGCGCATGATCAATGGTGAAACCGTAAGGGTCATAGAAGATGTGTTAATCACCGTGGGAAGTTTGTATTTCCTGTGTGACTTCATCATTCGACATGGAAGAAGATTCACAAGTACCCTACTATTAGAAGACCATTCCTAGCTACCGGAGCTCCGATTGACATGTAGCAGTTTCATTCTGAGGGTCGAGAAGAAGCCGCTACATTTAACTCATCAAAGTATGACAAATATAGATAGGGACAAGGAAGGTTACAATGTGTAAATTGATGTTGTCTCTACTTCCAACTCTAATGTTATAAATGATTGTAACACTCCAGTTTTTATCAATGAAAAGAGATAATCTGAGTATCATGATGTCTATTCGAATTTCCATACAAAGCAGCTTTCATTCTATAGAAACTGTATGTTGAATCCTACAAATGTAAAAGATAATAAAATAGTGAAAGAGGAAAATCAGCCAGAGACCGTAAGGGCTAGCTCTGAAAGAGTTGTGGTCACGAAGATACCTACTAGAATTACCAAGAAAGACCACATCATCGCTGCACTTTCGTTGATGCCGAGGAACAAAGATTGCCGGAAATATTAAGTGAGCTGTAAGGAATCTTTAGCTGGTCCATCATGAACCAAGTATCACCCAACAGTTTGCATGCATAAGATTCTGCTGGAAGAGACTTCAAACCATTCAGAGAACATCGAGAAGACTCGAATCCAGCATTTGGCTGGAAGTAGTCGTAAAAAGAGGTAACAAATCATGGAATGTCGGCTTTATCTACGCTTATTTTATAGTCCTCGTGAGCCTAAATTAGCGGGTTCAAGAAAGGAGGGCTTACCAGGATCGAAATGAAAAAAATGAATTTGATTCCAACAAGAACAAAGGATGTGATGGAGGGTATGTGTATTGATTACGTGAAGTTGAATACAAAGAAACTTAAAGATCATTTTCCTTACCTTTCATTGATCGATGTTATTAAAGCCAGTGACACCTCACTTTTGTTTTCTGATGGGTACTCGTAAGTACAATGATTGCTATTGCACAGAGGATCAAGAGAAGACCATTCACATGCCTCATTTACCTTGCCTTCGTAAGAATGCCATTTGGGTTATGTAATGCTCCGCCACATTCCAGAGGTGCATGTCTATTTTCGACGGGTCGGCTAGCGATGGAGATTTTCATGGATGATTTACCGTAGTATGGATCCAGCCTTTGATCAATGTCTAAACAATTTAAACAGATTCAAAGATGCCGGTTATTGCCAAATTAGCATCGAATGGGAAATACTTTACAAATGTATGTATTGTTCGGCATAAAATTTCAAACATCGACTAGGTCAGACCAAATTCAAGGTATCAATTATCAAGACTCGCACCACCTATCACAAAGAAAGAGTAAGAAGTTTCCTCGGGGCATGCCGGATTTACGTAAGATTCATCAAAGACTTTTCTAAACAGCCGTAATTACCTATAGACATCGAAAAGGATACAAGGTTCAATTTTGATGATTCTCGCAAGGATGCTTTCGGCGAAATCGATCAGATCGCGCTGCACCTATAATGGCCGCACTGCCGTAACGGAACTGATTTGAAATAATGCATGCCGTGATTTTCGCGATGGTTTGTCAGGCAAAGAAAGGAGAAAGTATTCAGGTCATATACTATGCCAAAGACCTTCAATGAAGCACAAGAGAACTACTCAACAACCGCAAGGAGATGCTACGTGGTATTTGCTTGTGAAAAATTTAGCAATACATTGGGATCCCATGTGGTAATTCATTATCATGCAGAAAATAAATCAAATACTGATGTCGAAAAAGGAAGCAAGCCAAGATTGATAAGATGGTGCCGCTGCTGTAAGAGTTTGATTTGGAAATAAAGGATAAAAAGGGTCAGGATAATGCGATATTTCACCACCCGGTCTGCAGTAGAAAGAAATAAGGATGAAGAAGACACAATGTGCGCTAACAGAGAACTTCCCAAGATGAGCAATTGTTTAAGGTTTCCTTCCAACTCCAGCAAGTTTATATTGTGAATTTATCCTGTTTCAGGAGTAATGCCTTCGAACTCACCAATAAATGTAAGAGGAAACTCAGAATCGATAGCAGATATTAGATATTTGGGATGACCTAATTTTATCAAGAGAGGGGCGACATGATAATAAGAAGATGTGTGCCAGAAGATGAACAAGGCAACATTTTAAATGAATGCCATGCATCACCGTATGGGGGACACTTCTCAGGAGAAAGAACAGCTCACAAGATACTCCAATCAATTTTTTTTGGCCCACTATTTTCAAAGATTGTGCAGAATGGGTGAAATTGTGTGATCGATGCCAAAGAATTGGAAATATCGGCAGCAGGAATGAAATGCCCCTAAATATGGTGGCAAATTTCATGTCTGGGGGAATAGATTTGATAGATCTTCCTGATCACCTTTGAAACATCATATACTGTTAGCAGATTATGTCTCCAAATGGGTGGAAGGCCATTCCAGGAATGATAAGCAACATTGGGCTTGTGAGTTTCTTGCAAAGGAATATTTTTACAGCCTGGAACCCCTGCAGAACTATCATAGTGATGGGGGGAACCCATTTCATGGAACAAAATATTTGCGAAACTCATGAGCAGATATGGTATTCAAGTATATAATGACAGCTTGATCATCCCACACCAATGGACAAGGTGAATTTCCAACAGGAGATCAAAAGAATACTTGAAAAGACTGAGCTCAAGCAGTGAAGGATTGGTCTTCCAAACTCGATGATGCACTTTGGGCCTGGCACAGGATCATACAAAACCCTCTAGTGTCCCCATACAGAGTTGTTTTTGGTAAACCATCTACCTCTTTGAATTAGAATACAAGGTAACAAATACCAAGAAGTTAAACCGATTTTAAGGCCGCAAAGGAAGAAAAGACTCGCTCCAACTGTCCAATTGGTGAATCGAGAAATGAAGCTTATGACAATGCTCGAACATAGCATAAGACAAAGAAATGGTACATGATCGTAGAATCTTGAGAAAGAGTCTGCAACAGGAACAGTTCTGCTGCTTAACTCAGATCAAACTATTCCCGTGAAATTAAAATCCAGACTGATGGCTATACATTTAGTATAGCAATTACATTCGAGCAAGAATAATCAAGACTCATCGTGGAAGAATTCAAGGTCAATGACAAAGAAGCATTATTCAACAGGAGGGAGGAAGCTATAACCCAACCTGTCTATGAAAAGAATAAGTACCACAACAAAGCAAGTCCAAATCACCCAAAACTCGAGCAATAATGGGAGGCAACCTGTGAGGATTTAATGCCGACAATTTAAATTATTTCTTTCTTTAGCTAGTTTGAGCGAATTAAGTCAATTTGTTTCTAAGAATAGATTTAAATCTTTATTAGAATTTGATCGTGTTTTAACTAGAACTTCTCAGACATTGCAAAGGATCTTCTCGCAAGGGTTCAAGACATGAATAGCAATTATATAGGAACGATTCCAAGAATTGCAGAGGAGTCTAACATGAGGAAAAAGGAGTAACCTTCTTAACCTCAAATCCCGTATGTATGATTGAACTAATTGTTAAATCAAGCAGTTCAAATGTACCGATAAATGTCTAAGTGTGTTAGAAATAAGAACAAAATTCAAAAGTTTTCAAATTCATTGAATTAAAGGCTGGTCAATGTGTATGGTCATATGTCAATGGTTATTTAGCCATCGTCCATACATAACATTGATGTCGCAGACTAGCCAGAACAAATAGTGTGTACAGTGAGATTCATGTCGCGACATCACTGTGATGTCACGACAGTGAATTAGGTTTTAAATTTGAGAAGCGAATTCCCGCCACATCCAATAAGTTCTGAATTGTGGACATGTCGCGACATCCTCGGTATAATGGCGACATAAAATGCGACACACATGCAATCACTCATTCCAAAAGCCCAAATTTAATGATTCAAATGAAAGGAGGCGGAATTGAAGCTCACAAGTCATAAATGAAGCATTAATCAGGCCACAAACATTGATTGAATTGTAAATCGTTGGAGGCTATTTCATTCACTCCAACCTACATAACCATTCGCCGCCTTCCTCTCAAATCTCAAACTAAAACCCTAGCAACAAACCATCGAAAAGCTTTTCTCTTGCTTCCAATGGCTGAATTCAACACCGTCCCAATCTCACAGATAGTTCAGTAAATCACAATAACTGAAGGATAAGAAACCATCATATAACAGCTTAGATGAGATTCGTCTGAAGAAGGTGAGAGACGCCATCTAAGCAACTAAGCTCCTGGATTTCAAGAAAGCGGCGTAAAGGGAAAGGGAAAAAGGAGAGAAGAAGAAATAGAAGATTTCATCCCTCCGATGAAGCTTATTCTCGCGGGAAGTTATATATTACGCTAACAAGGTTTTGTTACAGAGTGAGATTCAAACCCCGTGACTCCTTTCTGGGTTGAGATGATAGAATGCAGAGGATGGGAGAGTCTTTGCGCCGCACTAAAAGCGTGCAGGATATACAAAAGACTGTGAGAGAGTTTTATTCCAACATGCAGGAAGGAAGGATGGAGCTGTTTTGTTAGAGGAGTCCGGGTCTCACGGCGAAGGCCATCAACGGCCTATGGCATGACAACGTTATCGCTACACCCCAAATTCAAGAAAATTCTGGAAAAGCCGAATCTTAGAAAGATTGCCGAAGCTCACCGATGGAAGGCCAGCTAGACCCAAAGAAGGAAAGCCAAGAACTCGGTCAGTGTGGAGCCTTTTAATAAAGAAGCAAAGGTATGGTTTTACTCTCTAAGGTCATTTGTAATCCCAACAAGACATTTATGCACAGCAGGAACAAGAAGTCGTAGACCATCAGATGCCATACTAAAGGGATACAAGATCAATATTATAGGTTATATCAGAACTCTATCATGAGATATCATGAAGGAAACAAAAGAGGTTCGTTTTCCTCACCCAAAGAATAATCATGCCTTTGCTGAAGGCCAAGGAAAGGAGTTTTGGGACAAGAAGAAGTCCCCAAGAGCTTCACCCCTCCTTCTCCGCTGGAGTTAGTAAGGGACCAAGAAATCAGAGGAAAAAGGGAGGCCGGGCAGAGAAATGTATGAAACCCAAGTCAAGAACTAAAAGAGACCACCAAGGAGCAGAGCACCCAAAGGACATCACCGACTACAATGATTACATGTTTGCATAATGAAGGGCAGATTGCATACCACACTTCCATCCCCTCGCTGCCTTATCCCGCATAAAGCAAATTTCCAACACGCAGAAAGCTCAAGAGGAGCACAAGCAGGACAATTCAATTCGGGAAGCTCTCAATTTATTTTGGTAAGAATAGGAAGAAAGAGAGAAGGAATGGAACCTAAAACAGAATTCAGAGAGGGATGTATGAAAAGAATCAAAAGAGACTCAACAAAGGAATAATTAAATTAAAAGAAAGGGAGCATGAAGTGGAGATCCAAAGAAGAGAACAACAGTGGAAGGAAGAACTGAACAGAAAAGAGGAACAGACGGGGAAATGTCACAAAGAAGGAGAGAGTCTCAAGAGAGAAATGGAAGGAAGAGACCAAGATCTTTTTATCAAACTCAAACCGAGTCATGAAGCTTATAACAAGCAAGCTTGATCGATTAACCTCTAGCATTGCTAGAGAAAAAGAGATGCTGAGTATGACACCCAAATTGGGGAGCAGATAAATGGTTTCAAGTTCAAATCTCTACAGAGAGAACTGGAAAATGTCGGGACGAGTAGAGATAAAAAAGCAATGGGAGACTCGAATCCTACAAAGTGTAAGGAGGGCCGGAAAATTTAGATTTGATTAACAACAATCTTTCTAAATTCTCGAAGCTCATGACTCGAAATGGAGAGGACAATGAATGACTCAAAGAGGTAAAGTACTAAATAAGAAGGTTGGATCTCTAATGAGATTGGCTACTGACGAATGATCGAGAGGGGAAACCAAGAAGAGAAAAGAAAGAGAAATGAAATTTCCTCCATTCCCAGCCTCATTTGAACACTTTAGACCTGATCTCTAACATTTTTGCCACCTCGTCCAAAAAGAAAAATGTGACATTCTCGCTAACCATCCCTATCACTTATCAACTATTATATCCACGCTTGCAAATAAATCAGAATAAAATGAAATTTAAAATTGAAATGATTGTTGCTATCTTCACAGATTGTCATTATTATGTTGCCGTGGTTGTACATGATTAGGAAATCATGTAGAATTAGTTTCAAACAAAAACTTAGAGGTCACAGTTTGATCGTATGAAGTGTTAGAGTAGGAGTAGCTGAAACATGAAAATCTAATAAGGACAAATGCATGAGTTTAATTGAAATACAGCAGGAATTTACTTATATTTAATCGATAAGTCCGTATTGAAGAGGGTGATACAATGCATGAACAAAACATGACTTGGAGTTTGTGATACGAACAAGAATCAAGGATCCCGTTGAATATCAATTAACTTAATTACTCATCAATAAAATGAGTCAAGATGTCTGTGCTAGTCACACCGCTCCATCCTGTGTTCTCGAATTTATGATTATTGATTGAGGCTTAAATCCTAGGTGATATACCGACAAGAAATGATGCGGTGCTATTCTCAACGGGGCCAGCTTTCCGCCACTCATTATATATGCTGCACCTTAGTCCCCGACCTGAGCCAAGATATCCACAGTTTTAATAATCCAGCAGAAGCTTCCAAGCCATCCTTTATCACTAATCTTCCAAAGAACCTATATAACCAAGAACTCAAAAGGAGGAAAGAGATAAAGTCTGGGGAGTTTAATTTAGGAAAAGCTAAAGAGATAAAGAGGAGTGAAAGAAGAAAGATCTAAGACAGGAAAATACAAAAGAAAGAAAGCTAAATAGCTTTGCCTTTTGTAATTTAACTTCTCAATTAAGTTCTGTGGGTGTTTCAACACCTAGCACCCTAATATCATCTCGGTGCGGGAGCACAACCTAAAGGCTAAGAGTGTTAGAAAGCCTAAAAAGACAAAACAAAGCACACCCCGGCTGGTGATTAGAGAGAAAATTTCAAGAATTACGAAGAGAATTGGGAGCATACAATTTTTGAAAGAAGAAATTAAGGTGGTATCCCAACATAAAGTTTCAAGCCTGGGGAATTACAAGGAGGAAATAGGAAGTTGAGGAAAAGAAAAGAGTTTTGGGTTATTCAAATTTAATATTCATTCATCCTAGCTCTTACTCTGCTTTAACATTACAAGCCTCCAAAAGACCTGATTGATCTTGAATAAATCACCTACATTAGTGGAGACTAATATGAAAATGCTTATGGAACTGAAGAATGGAACAATCTAAGGTGTAAGAACTTTAGGAGTTAAATGACTCAGCCATAAATTGAGAAAGAAATGTGATTCATTATTCAACAGATCCAACGAGTATATTGTTTGTAAAAATACCAATGATAGCTTGCATAATATAAAGAGTAGAGACCAACCTTGAATCTGACCGGTAAAGAATGTACGTAAAATTTTGCATACCTTGAATTGCAATTAAATTAATGCTACTCATAGAATAAAATAAACAGAAAATGTCCCCTGTTTGAGGACAAACAAATCTTTCTTTTCATTGAGGACAAGCAAATTTTAAGTTTGGGGAGTTTGATGAGCTTAAAAGTCATCTCTTTAGTCCATTTTTTCTCATATTTTCATTAAATGAAATATTTAAGATAAGTTGTGAATTAAGAAGAAACTCACCAATTTGTCAAGAAGGTGGAGGCACAGAAAGAAGAAAAGTGTTAAAATGCGTAAATAAGTGGATAGTTGTGCAAACTCTGCGTATAGAAGGAAAAGAAATGACAATATGTAGCTAAGCATAGTCACTTAGCCTTCTGGCTGTGGATAATATAAGTCACATGAAACCGCACATGAGAAAAGACTGGAAGAAATGAAATAATGCCGCCACGAGATCAAGTCGTGACATCAAGAAATAATAGACTGCGGAAGGCATGATGTGATGTCGCTGGCTGATATCGGCGTTTGACATCAGGAAACTTAATAGATCAAAGCCGCAGAGTCATAAAGGTCGCTGAGATCAATCCGATGTCGCTACATCAAGCAACCGCCTGAAAGCCAGAATTCAAATCGGGCTACCGCGACACCAGACCTCGCCAAATAAAGGTAAAGCTTCATGAAGTAAGGTCACGATAATCAATTTAAGTCACATACCAAGACACAAAGCTGAAAACTACAATGAATAGTTTCGATGTCACACAAGACCCAAGTCGCACACCTAAAACAACGAGGAGTCTCAAAGGACGGTTGATGTCACGACAAGAGAACGGTGTCTACATCAAGAACCAAAGAGATGAAAGTAGAAGGGAAATGAACCGCCACGAGATCGGAGGTCGTCACATCAAAAACCATCAAGTGAAGATCGCATATAAGTCGATGTCGCTGGCTACGAGATCAAGTCGCTACATCAGAAACGACAGACACTGTAAAGACGGTGAGCTATGCGGGATGTCGCTGATAGCGACATTGATGTCGCGATGAACATGGTTTACCGCAGTTTCATGGGCTCCATAAGATGATGCCGCGACATGAGATCAAGTCGCGAGTCCTAAGACATCGCCTGAAGACCGCAAAGGCCTGCCGAGGTCGCTGATAAGATATC
Source organism: Tetrastigma voinierianum (assembly GCA_016808115.1). Taxonomy (NCBI): domain Eukaryota; kingdom Viridiplantae; phylum Streptophyta; class Magnoliopsida; order Vitales; family Vitaceae; genus Tetrastigma; species Tetrastigma voinierianum. The sequence continues at coordinate 1,482,339 of JAEQBH010000013.1, read as the reverse complement.
AAACGCCGCTAACACGAGAGAACAATTGAAACCCGCTTAAGACGTGAGAAGATGTCGCGATACAAGATGATGATGTCGCGACATCAAGAACGACTAACCGCTATATAGTGTACACCGGTCGACGCGGGATCGAGGTCGATCATGATGTCACGACAAGGAAACTCCGTCGCGACGTGAATGGGAGAATCCCTGGGGCCTGGATACTCATACTACAAGAAGTTATATCGGATTTAGGGCCCAATTTTAGGAACCCTATAAATACACAAATATCCAGCTTATGAAAGTAGTTGGCGGCCATGCATTTAGATGTCTGATTGTCGAAAGCTCATTTTTCTTTCTTTTCTTTTAATTTTTTATTTTATTTTGTTGTTTCCATCGCTTTAGAGCAGATTATGTTTTCGTGATTTTCATTTTCGTTGTATTTTCCCGAACTGGATGTTATCGCTTTAATGTCAATGCGCATTTCATTTTTTCAAATTACTACCTGGAATGTTTCAGTTTTAATAAATTTGAATTCCAACATTGTTTCGGGGCTTCAACTTGCGCTTTTTCTTATGATCGAGAACGTCAGACGTAATTTAGTAATCGAGGAATCCAAATTTTCCATTAATTGAACGTTATCGCGAATTCTATCTTTCCCCGTAGTCGCTCTAGCTAGCTTTGTTAATTTGGCTTACTGAATTTACTTCAGATTTTGGTTTTATTGATTTGATCTCGAATACCACTTCTTATAATTAAGAATCATACACACCCCGATTTCATGAAGTCCTCTCATAGTGGATAATGTGGAAGACAACCTTGGGTAACGCCTAGCTCCTTGAAGGTATACTAACCTCGCTATTGTGTGGATCCTTTCGCGCTTGCAAGTCTGCTGATAAATCCTCTCTCACTTGAAGTCAAGAATGAGTCAGAATGAGTTATCCACTTAAACAAGCGCAGTTCACCTCAATTCGGATAGTGAGTCCAATCCCGTGGTTAGCCGAGATCTAACCAAGGAAAGGTCAGATCTATCCTAATTTCGAGGAGGATAATCCGAAGTCAGAGATCCTCGTCACTAATAATCCTGAGTTAAGATTACAAATTCATAAAATGGGTATGAAGTATCAGAAAAGAAAAAATACCTGTATTACAAAGTCCTTTAAATAGTTATCTAATTCCCAGTATTCGAGAATCAGTCATAAATTAGATAAATTAAAATGCTGAGTAGAGATCCAAATGACTACAATTGCCTCGGGATGCATTTTGAAACTTGAGTTAATCAAGAAATTTAATATTTGAACACAGTGAATTTATTACTCACTGAATCTTTTATTGATGTGTCTTTGAGATAACTATTCAAAGATTCATTTCTTTATTAGAATTCATTATTCTTATTCTTATCTCCCAGCTTGTTGGTTATTTTATTTCCTCTTTTGTTCTTCAATTTTCCAAGATTCAACGTTTGACTCACTATCATTTTATCATTCGGGCCATGGAGCTCGAAAATGTGGCAGTTGATTTAAAATTCTCGAGATCTCATGGATCGATATCCGACTTAAATCCATTTTACTACTTGTCAAGTCTGCGGCACTTCGTTAATAGCAAATCAAACAAAGCTTGAAAATGACTTATTTTAAGAGATTTCTGCTCTACATATTATAATTTACAAGCTTATGTGCTACGAGGATTAATGACAGTCCTTTGTGATAGTGGGCTGTAATTCTGTACATGTGTTTTGATTTTGTCAATGTAATGCATACCAAAAGCTCAAGACATCAAATACACTTAATCAAGACATACATACCTCATCTTCTTCTTCTCCTCCTCATTCTTCCTTCTCTTCCTTCTTCCTTTTCTTTGGGCCTCTCCTTCTCCCTCCCTCCTCAATGAAACCCAGCTGGAGCAAAATATGATTTGATTTTACTTTTTCCCATTATAATATCAACTCTTGTTAATTGAATCAATCTCATCTCTTAATTTTTCAATTGTAACTTATGCTATCGGTGTTTGTACCCATCTCTCACTGAATCATTTTATTATTCACGTCCTATTTGTTAAACTATTAATCAGACTCCTCGTTTCCTCATAATAATAAATCCCTGGTTCCATAAATCCCTTACTTCCTACTTTATCTCCAAAATTACTATGTGACACTTCCTAGAGTTTTATATGCTCTCAGCTAATGTGATCAGACACTCTCCGGATTCGGGCAAAGATATTATGATCTATGGGGTTTTTCGTCTGGTCGAACGTTTAATCAGCAAAGATTCTAAACTTCATTTAAGAGGGAAGTGCAAAGACCTCTGGCCAGAATGGGGATTCGGCTGTCAGACCAAAGCGTCCATGAGACTGGAGCCTCACCATCGCTTCCTTCATATTTAAGTCACGACGTCCTCAACTGCCTCAACACCGCTCCGCGCCTCCCGCTGACAAAGGATGGCCCATCATTGCTGTCCCTAATTACTATGTCTCTCCTCATCACATTCTCCAGGATTGTGGTGTCACCCCCCGGCCACAGGTTTCTCCTTCCATCTCGCTTCTCGAGGAGGGATGAGGCATGCTCTTCTGGTAATGCCACACTGCCTCTCTGCCCACGCCTCCCCGGGGGCGGCAGCAGATGCTCCAACTTCAAAGAACGCTAGCTGGCAGACCTGAGCGCCCATCTCGCCGCATTACGCAGAGTTTTAATGTAGCCTCCGGAGTTCAAATATCTACGCGGCTCTTTATTGTCTTATCCTTGGGGATCGCGGTCTCTCGCTTATTCGAAGTTGATACCATCACCAACAGAGATCGCCTTATTTGTAAAGGAACTGGGCCGCATCGCTAAACTCGATAATGCTTTTTCAACCGAAACCGGGCTAGAGCCTCGTTGAGGTCTGCCATCATTCGCTAACCCGGATGCCCGCCCCCTCCTCCGCAAAACAAGAACAAAAAGGATCAAGGATCGCCTGCCTCCATGCCTAGTTTGGCTTCCTGGGAAAGAAGATCAACCGCCAGTGGCGTAAATTGAGCACACCTTCAACTATACGGACGACCCTGCATTTATAAATTACTAATTACGATAACTTTCCATTTGATAACGATACTGATATTTTTCCTATCAATGTAGGATTTTCTTTCCTTGTCGCTGACCGATCGATATGATAATTGAAACGATTATTAGAAATATCCTACTTCTAATTGGTGGATATTTAATTAGAGGTTGGGTAATTTCTATTTAATACGTTTGTTGGATGTTTACGCCACCGCTTCTCAAACGGCAGGAACTGGTCCCACTGGCCTTCGTGGCTCAAGATACGCATGCAGCCGTTTTATGCCTTTTATCGGGGCCTCGCTCTCATTCCTTTAAGCCCCATATTGCTTGTGTTCGGGGCCCACGCCACTTTTTTATTAAACCCAATCATTTATTCATTCCAAACTACAAAAACTGCGTCGAGTTTGTTTGGGACAGAGTCGTCAAATTTTTAATGTTCCTCCCGAGTATATTCTTCAATGAAATTAAAAATTTTTAAATGACAAAATTATTCTTGTTTCTTACAAAAGAATTTTAAAACATAGTTTTTAAATCCAAAAACAATGGTGCAAGAAGAATGGTAATTTTAGCTTCTGACTAAAAAACTAATGCATATTCTAAATAATGCCGTGTTGCAAATAATTAAAGTATTATTGAAGCCTTGTTCACCAAATCACCAGAAGACATACCAAATTTTTCTTAGATGAGAATAAAATGTTTTGAGGAAAATGAACTCCTTAATTTAGGGCCTAGGAAAATTGTTTTTAAGAACAGTTTTTAAAAATACAGAAAACACAATTTTGATGTTTTTTTAAAAGGGTTCTTATTTTTTTAATTTAGTATTTTTTTTGTGTTTTCCATATTTGAAAAAAAAACTGGGAATTAAAAATGTTATTATATTTTCCTTGTTCTTTTTATTTTCTAGAACAAGAAACGATTTTTAAAAACTGTAAACAACGTCCCCTTAATTTTCTAGAACAAAAAAAACAGTTTTTAAAAACTGTAAACAACATTGGCTAATGATAATGACATAATCTGCACAAGAATATGAAAAATGAGGAAACAAACATTGTTAATATTGAACACTTTTTTCCTAAAATAAAACTAATGTTTTTTTATACTATTTTTTAAAAATAATTTTCTATTCTAGAGAAAAATTAATTGAGAACATAAAATAAAATAAAGAAAACAAATTTGACAGTCAAAAACTATTATTTATTCTTGAAATAGAAAACAAAATGTTTTAAGTTTTTAAAAACAAAACGGTTTGGTTCCTGTTATTGAAAATTATTTTTTTGTTTCAAAAGTACAGAAACAGAAAAGATCATGTTTATTTTAATTTTGCCAAAACTTAAAACACTAACTTCAAATAACTATAATAGTTTTTAGAAAACACCAAAATAGTATTCTCCATGTTTTTAAAATTTGTTCTTAATAACATATCTCAAAAACAATAACCAATCAGACCCATGGGTTTTTAATTTATTATGATTGTTTTGAAAACAAAAAATATGGTCATTTCATATAACACTTTTAATCATTTTCACAAGTTTTATTATGACTGTCTTAAAGACCAATTGTACAAATATATAGAATGATTGTAAATAAAGGATACACAAAAAAAAAAAATCTAAGATATATTAGAATACTAAAAATATGTTATATTTCCAAACAAAGTTTTATTTAATAGAACATGACAGAAAGTCTTCAAAAAAGAAATTAATTTTTCAGAATTGTTTTGAAAAATAGACAGCAAAACTAACCCTGAAAAGCTGACAGGTCAGTAAGAATTGAGAATAGTCAAATTAAAGTTCATAATAACAAAACAAAAGTTCAAAGATCAAATACCTTCTTCCCTTTTCTGGCATGGAAAACACACAAGATTAGAAAGCAGAAAGGAAAATGACAACTTTCCAATACGAATTGAACATAAGCTTGCATTTAAAAGGTTCAAGAATTGTGAGGAAGATATATATATATATATATATAACTACTATAATTCCCATTTAGATATAATTAAAAAAAAAAAAAAGACAGAAAGAAAGAAAGAAAGGAAAGATTTTCTTCTTTGCTTTAGAAAAAAAAATAAAAGGTCACATCTGAGGTCCAAGAGGTAGCCTGCTCATAATTTGATGATAAACAGCAGAGCCGCTGGAAAGGTTTAGAGTGGGTTCAGACATAGGCTCCACCTTTGGTTCTCCTTTTGGCAACATGAACCCCATTTCATTCACCTGCCGTTGCTGTCCCAGATACGGATGATGAACCGGCAGAACAGGTAGCTTGCCCTGCTGGGTCGGCCCCAACCCGGCCATTCCCAGATTGGCCAGCCCTGGTTGATTCATCACGAACGAGAAACCACCATGGGAAGGCCCCAGCTGCTGCTGCTGCTGCTGCTGCTGATGCCTTCCAGGCAGATTGAACGTGCCAAATGAACCAGGCCTGTCGAACCTCGCCATGTTATGAACTTGTGATGCGTCCGGCCTGTGAATGTGGCTTTGAACAGCTGCTGCTGCTGCTGCTTGGGCAGAGCCAGTGCCAGAACCACCAGAGGAGTTGACATGGCTGCTATTGCGAGCAGCAGGAACATCGTGATTGTGCTTCCCCTCGTATGTGGTTATAACTGACTTAAGGTCATGTGAAGCCCTCTCCACATGCTTCCTCACTGTGCAGCCTGCATTGGTGCACTTGTAATAACTCCTGCATCAAAATGGCAACAGATTGGTTCTAGTTGCAATCTTACAATTCAATTAATGATTCTGTCCTTCCTTTTCTATCTATTACTTATTTGTTTCCTGTGTATGTGAGTGAATTATGTATATACGAGATGGATGATAATGAACCAACCTTGGATTTGGATTCCCTTTCACAACTTTCTGCCATATCCATCATCAAGTATATCCACCTCACTGGTCGTCTGAACCACAACTCTAGGCTCACGAATTGCTCTGGTGGCTCCACTCATTTCCGCTGCATAAGCTTCAACTTTCCTAGAATGTTAAGCCCGAGTTAATAATTTCTTAGTATGACCATACCAATTGCATACAAGATAAACATTCATAAAATATCTAAATGGGATAGAAACCTTCTCTTTGATTCAGATTCATCTCCTTCGCCACCATCATAACCCAATGATACACTCCCATGTGTCACTCGGTCATCCTCATCTTCATCATTGGAAAAGGTGGATGAGGCATCCACTGCATCGCCTGATTCAAAAGGAGCGCAATTTTGACCCTGCAAAGTGGTAGACGTGTTGCCAAATTCAGCACCCAAAGATGATGTCGCCTCAAGGTTGTCATGCCTCCAATCAGGAGCTCCAGAAGTTGTTCCCTTTTGGGTGCTTGCCCAAGCTGCATCACCATCACCACCCTGTGGCCCTGCCTGTTCAGGTACATCTAGCTGCATGTCACCCCGTGGATTAGATGACCCAATGGCTGATCGGCGATTGAGAGGCAGCTTGGAGTGATTGTGAGCTCCCTTGTAGATGATCTCTGTTATGTGGCCCTCATGAGAGCGTTCCACCTTCTTCTTAACCGGACAATTTGGATGTGTGCACTTGTAATAACTTCGTGGAAATTCACTGCCTTTTACTTGCTTCTGCCCATATTTTCTCCAATTATATCCATCCTCGGCTGGAGCACCACCAACCACAGAATCTCCACCACCCCTTTGATCTCCATCCTCATCGTGTTGTTCATCAAGTGGTGGAGAATGTTCGGCACTGCCAACTGTACCAAGGACAGTTGGATCTGAAGTAGGAATATCTTTTTCAGTGGATGATCTGGATAAGTCTGACTGCATATGGAATGTATTCATACTCTGAGGGTGGACTTTGGAAGGTTCCATAATTTGAGAAGGTAGAGAGTTCTCTGACTCAACTGAGACCTCAATACTGGAAAATGATTGCTGAAGCATGGTGGTGGCAGAAGTTATCTGATCGCAAAAAAGGATAAGATTACTAAGCCGTTACTAGTTAGCAGACTAAGATAAGGAATTGCCTATTTCATTTGAATAGCATTTAACTAAAACTCGATACATATTTATATATAGTATGTGTGTATGTGTGTGCACACATACATTTCATATATGCTTGGGTACATATGTATTGTATGCCTCAATGTATATGCGCACATATGCTTATAAACATGCACATAGTTTTCACAATTTAATGACAAAAAATTAAGATTACTAAGAGAATGATTACTTTGCTGGCTCCATTAGTAAAAAAGGAGGAACCCGACTCTGCAACAGGCTTGAACGCAAACGTTGTGGCATTGATTTCCTCAAACAGATCTTCTTCACTCCTATCAGGGGCTGCTGGGAACAACATGGAGCTCCTATTGTTAACATTTGGAATAAATTGGAATTTTCCCGTTGTTGGAGAGGGCTGAGCCTATAGTACAATACATATAAAAGATGAGATTTAGTACAAGGTAGAAACACTTTGGTAAACAGCTTTCACAACTTTCAACTTTGATAAACTATACAAGTTTGATTCTCTGAATCCGAAATAAATTAAATTTTGCTCAATTAAAAGATAACAAAGACGTTCATGTTGATAATGAATTAAGCTAAGATCTTCATGTAAGAGAACAATCTTAATCCAGCTGGAAATTTTTCTGGGATCCCTATCTACCACAAGTTTAACTTCTAGTTCCGGTGAACGAATAACCATTGAGTTCTCTTTCCAGACACCACATACAAAGAGACCCATCAAGGGTCTTAATGTCACAATCATCCAAAAAAGCACTTCTGTGAGTCACTGATTGGCTGCTCCTAACCAAACATGTGTGAAAGAAATGCAAGGAATTGGTACAAGCATCAGGCATGAACCTTTCAAATCCAAGCCTAGATATAAGAAGCCAAAAGGCACGGTAAGAAAATATGGGAAATCAGTTATATCCCCACCAACATGACAATAATATACAAGGGCCAAAGCCAGCACTAATTCAAGCCTTGAAATTTTACCTTACACCTATTCAAAAGTGTTCCTCATGGTTTCAAACTGATGAATTGCAGATAAATGCAGATAGGAAAAACAATGTCCCCGTAAATTTCCAAATTTCTTAGTCTAAGGAGTAAAACAGGCACCCATTCTACGGTTCTGGTCATATATCCCATTAGAGCTTGTTAAAATCAACCATCAGCTAGTCATATACTTGTTGAAATAAAGTGGATGTAAACTGAAAATGAACCATTTTCCACAACAAATACAGACATGACTTCATAGAACAAAGAGATTTTTTTTACTTCAATAGCTTTTCTGTCAACATGTTGTCAAGCCCTAGTTTTACAACTGCAATTGATCAAAAATCTTTTAATACATTTTGCATCACATAAGTAACTAACAGATTTCTTTCTTATGTTTACTTCTAAAAGAAATGAAAAACCACTTCCAAAGTTGCCATAGGCAGGGGCAAGAAAACAGCAGATAACCTTTCAACACCTGAGATTTTCAAGATTAGAATCTTACCAGTGCATTTGAGAGAAAAACTGGAGATTCTAGCAGCGTAGTTGGACTGAGACCAGGAGGGATTGTCAAGTAAGGAGACCGAACATCCGGGTTCAATGACAGGTCAGCAGATCTGATACTTTCCGTATTCAACCTTGGAGCATTGAATCCAGCTCTGGCTGCTATTCTTTCCACAAGACCTCCTCGTGAACTTAATCTCTGATCAGAAAATACACTTAAATCGGTCAATTGATCACCCAAATCACCATCTGATGCCTTTTTGTCATGATTTCTAGGCATAATCTGCTCTGGAGACCCCAGAAAGAGACCCTCATTTCTATTTCCATTGGTAGTTTCAGAGGTTGCTCTGGAGCCAATATCATCACCCAGCATCGCTGAGAAGAGCATTCTTGGGCTTGGACTGGGAGGCATCCAGTCTCCCATCATAGTAACATGATCATCGATACCCGCCATGCTGATTGAAACCCTTGAGTGCTATTGCCTCAAAGTGTTGCACAGGCCAAACGAATCCCTGACAAGTTTATAGCAACGCAAAAAAATGCCAGATTCAAGTTAATCCCAATACTTCCAAATAAATTAAGGTCTAAAACAGGGAGAAATGAACATAACTTCCTTTTCCTTGAGGAGAAAATGTAGGAAATTTAAAATACCCATCAACAAAATTCCATTTGACAGAATCAAGAAACTCAAAAGGCACGACTTTTGCTAAGTTCCTACACAAAACTCCAATTTGTATATATAAATATTTTTTTTTTTTTTATAACTTGTCCTTATCTTCTCAGTTTTCTTATGACTAAGGTGGCTTAGGGTACAAACTGAGTCATGCTCTCAGGAGACAAAAAGAAATTTGGGTTGAAAGAGAGAAGGTTGACACGAAATCTACATGACTCATCTTCTGAAAACAAACCCTTATTTCTGTTCCCTCTCCTAATTCTAAATCTACAGCTCATTACAATAATTGATCAACAGTCGACATAACAATTTAAGGAAAAAAAATACCTAAAAATCAGCCAAACGCTAAATTAAAGACATGGAAATAACGGGAGAACTCGGAATTAGAAGAAAATCAACAGAAGAAAACCATGAAACGAGAAAAAGAAAAGCCAGTTATTGGATCTAGTTATACGGAATTCGACATTGAAGAAGAAAATGAAACAAAACCCAGAATTGAAAAAATCGCAATCAAGAACAAAATCTAAAGGAGAGCAGAAAAGTGGGGCATCGACCAATAAACATCTTTAACCTGAAATTTGCAGGGAAGCATTGGCAGGAGACAAAGGGACATGAAATCGGCAGAAATCAGAGAGAAAAGAGAGAAGAAAGAGAGGGAAAGAAATAGAGAATGTTTAAATCAGTCAATCGTATAAAAATGATGGACGTAGATACCTGATTACAGAGTCAAAAAGCGAAGAAGATAGGAAGAAGACCTTGGCAGGTAGAAGCACATCCAGACCAAACCTGAGCTGACCGGACCTGACCTCTCTCTCTCTCTCTCTCTCTCTCTCTCTCTCCTTTCTTTTACTTTTTTTTTTTTCCTTCAAACTCCAACAGAAATGGAAACATCCTCCCTCATCCTCATCCTCTGTCAATCGGTTTTTACACCAATCTCAACACAGATGATTATTATGAGATCATCAACAATTCATACAGACAAACAAAACAAACAAACAAACAAAAACCCCATAATATTATAATCCTCTAACCCACAAAAAAAAAAAAAAAATTAACAACAACAAAAAATCATGGAAAAGATTAGATAAAAAAAAAAAAGAGAAAGAGTTGATTAACGGAATGGTGGTGGAAAGAAAACGGATGGAATCTTTGAAGAGATATCAACAACAAAAGTGCAACAAAGCTTCTTTACCCATTTTTAATTTTCTTTTTTTAAATTGTTTTTTTACATTCTTTTCCTTTTTAACTTATCCCCTCTCTCTCTCTCCTCAGTAATCCTACATCCATGTATTTGGACTGGGCTTTTTATGCCTTGGCTTGGCTTGGCTTGGCTTATGATGGGCCCATAATATTATTTTATTTTAACATTTATGGTAAATAAATATGTGTTACAGAGGAATTGGCTGTCTGCTGTATTTGCCAGACACTTGTACCCTCTCCTTATGCTATTGCTAACTGAAATATGTTATGTTATAAACACTTGTTGCTGTTTGCTGCTGTTTAGCCCTTTTCAGTTACCTTCCATTTTTAGCATTCACACACCACACAGATTTTATACCTACTTCCTTCTCTCTCCTCTCTCTCTCTCCTTAGTTCCTATTTTTAAGAACTTTTTTTTTTTTTTTTTTGAAAAATTACAAAGAAAATGCTCAAAAATAAGTCATTTTTTTGTGATATCCTATTTCTCAAAACTCCTATTTTTAAGCTCTTAAGGCTTGACTGGAGTGAATGATAAAAAAAAATCTTGTTTTGGGATAATACCTTTTTTTTATTCTTTTGTATTTTCAAAAGCTATTTTTTAAAACAGTTTAACCAAACAAAACTTTTTGGCCTTGTTCTTATTTTTGAAAATATAAAAAAAAAAATTATTTTTGTATTCTCTGAAAACTATGATTATAATTATCCTAACTTAATATTCAGATTTTTACGCTTTTTAAAAACAAAAAAAAGTCAGGAATCTAACTTATTTTACGCTCCACGCTCCAAGACACTTCGTGATCCGACTCACGTAGCTATGACTGAAGTACAGAGCCATATTGCTAAACCTAGATTGAACCTTCGGTATGACAGATGCATCACATAAAAAGCGTGACCGTATTTACCGACATGCAGACTAAATAAGCGCTGCCAGAATGACGACACGACGCGCATCAATTATCCTTCTTATTCGGCGACGAAGATACGCTTGTTTACCATTCGATAATATAACGACGATAGCTACGACGCGATCAGATATATATATATATATATGTACATGTGAATTTCAAAATGAAATTCTTTTAAGAGGAGAATAACATAAAACTCGAGTAAATTTGGACTTTAAGACGATGAAACGAACCTCACCGTTAAGACAACTTATTCTCCTTGTTTTTCATAACCTAAAACATTTTTCAAAAACCGTTAACTAACAACCCCTTTAATTCAATTTTCCTTTTAGGTTTTTGGGTTTTTTTTTGTCACTACCCATTATGTAAACTTAATTCTCTCCCTCTTTTATAACTAAACATTTTATTATAATATGGTAAATTATACCCATTAGGTCCTATCTCTTTCTTGAATATCCTATTTTTTTAAACTTTGAACGTTTTATCAATCGAGTTTAAGCTTGGTATGTCGACTTTCTATATTTTAATTTCTAAAATTATTTCCATTCCCTATAACAATAATAAATGGTTATGGTATGCTTTACAATGAAATTCAAAGTACTAGTCAATGTCTCCCCAAACCCTTTACTAAGGGTAATGTAATAAGATTAGGACGGCCTTGGATTTTTGCAGATAGTCCAAAAAGCACCGGCATGTGCCTTTGACTAAGGATGTAATGAGGTCCCCCCTTCATCTTATTTTATGAAAAAATTATAATAAATAAATAAATAAATAAATAAACCTTTCTAAAATAATTCAATCATATCCCATCCCTTCCTTCCAGACTCTTCTAGATTTCTTTATTAGGTGATTAGAATTATAATATGGGTAAACTTGTTTTAAAGGTTCAAGTAATTGATTCACACACTCTGTATTTCTTTATTGCTTTTTTTTTTTTTATCTTTAGCATTGGTTCATGTTAGCTCATGATTTCTTTTTCTTTTTTAAGCCGATTGTTCTTGTCTATGGAAAGCTGGTGGAAACAAACTTTGGGTATTTTTAGAAAAAAAATAGGAAAGAAAACAATTCTATTGTAAACAAAAGGTTTTGGTGGGTATTTAATACCCTCTAGGAATATGCTGGCTCCACCAATGTATAAAATATTAATATAAAAATTATTCCCAATAATTAATTAAGTTCTTTGAAAAGCAATGCTCCCAATTCATTGTCTTGGATTGGGAGCATGGGGTTGATTTTTACATGGAATTGATTTATTTAAAGGGAAGAGTTATATAAAGTTCTCGTTTATAAGCTTCTCAGCTGGAGGCTAGATTTAGATTTTTATTATTTTTTAATCGCATTCATAAAAATACGCCAAAATATTCCAATCCAAATTCATGTCGGTACTTTATATCATTTTTTATATTTGAACTCCTCAATCTGTTGATTTGATCAACTTTTCACAAATCACAGCTGCTTGGAAAGAGTGCTCACGATACATACATTTTTAAGTCATATCACACTCGGGATTAATTCTTCAATCGAAATGGACGAATTACAAGGACGACAGTGCCTCTACCACATAACACAACAACGTTTTTTAGTACTGAACTCGAGACTCCTCGACTGCTTAAAAGAGACCCCAATCGCCCCCATCCACGTTGCCTCGATGGTTTTCATCAACTTTTGGGAAGGCAGCGCATTCTATAAATACCATCAAACCAATTATGAGCCATCCAAAAATCATTGATCTATATAGTGAAAGGAACATTTCTCCTATAGGAATGGAGTAATATGCAAAAATATTACATTTAGCCTCCATTTCAAACTCGAAAAGTGTTAAGAAAAAAAAAATGCAAAGAAAATCAAAAAACATCAATATTTTACATATTTTTAAATTTCTTAGTATTTATATAATAAAAAAACAAATAAAAATTAATTTAAATAAACAAATATAATTAATTTATTATGTTTAAACTCTATTTTTTTATTTTCCTCTATAATTTTCTTTTCTTTCTTTTTTTTTTTTTGTTATTTTTCTGGCTCAACAGCTTTTAAAACAACTTTAATCATTCTCTATTTTTAATTTTATCTCTATTTTCGGAGATTTACACCAAAAAATGCACTCTAACCATCCTCCATTTTCATCTCCATATATTTCGTAATACTTAATACGCATCTCTTAAATACGGCACGCACTATTTACATCTACACCAAGATAGCGAATAAGAATTCACTATTATGTTATTATTTTAATAATATTTTTATAACATATTTTATTTTTTAAGATATATATTTATTTATTATCTATTATTTTATTAATTTTGAATTATTTTCCATATATGCAAAATGATTTTAGAGTATTAATTTATAATTATTTCTTTAAATAAATAAATTTATTTTCAATGGTTCTCTATAACAAAGAGCATCTCGGACTCCAACAATGGTTTTCTATTTTCAACTTTAAATTAGCATCTTCTCTATATTTAGAGATTGTGGGGTTACATAAATATAAAATTATATAAAATAAATAAAATTACAATAAATAAAAATAGATAAAAACCTTAAAATGCCTTTTAAACTAATAAATTATATTATAAAACATAATATTACATTAGAAAATAAAACAACATTAAAAAACTACATAATAAACTTACATTAAAATTATAACCATATGATAAAAATAAAATATAAAAAACTAATATGGTGATAAATTACCTCTATAATTTCAACCGTCATGTTCATTAAAATTACCATCACTTGATCCACTTATTTAGGATTTACAAGTCATTTTTTCAAAAGGTATAACAACCGTGTTTCTTGTAGTTAATGTATTAGTTTAAATAAATGATGTCCGGAACATCATATTTTCTATATTCTTTTTTTTTTTCAATTTGAAATTATATTTTTATTCTAAGAAATTATTGCATTAATTAATTAAAATCTTAATGTTTTATTATCTAACTCCAACCAACAATCTTCATTTTCAATATAAATGAAAATAATAAAAATGCATTATATCATTGTCAAAAAAATAATTTAAATAAAAAATTAAATTTATTTATTTTAAGAAAATTTTATAAATTATTAAAAATAAATTAATACTAAAAATGAATATATTAAAATCATTTTACTATATTGTATATAAAAAATAATTCAAAATTAATCAAATAATAAATAATAAAAATAAAAATAAAAATAGCTTTGAAAAATAAAAATATGTTATTAAAATAAAATATGGGTCTCATTATCTCTATATTTAGATATTTGAATAGTGAATATCCAAATATGGAGATATGCTATTCACATATCTATTTTAAAAATTAAAATAAAAAACTATTAGAGTGTGGTTTTTACCCCCCAAAATCTCTCTCTATATATAGAGAAAGATATAATAAAAAATAGAACATTGTTGGAGATGATGAGACCCATATTTTAGAGATTCAACTCCAAGAAATAATCTTTATTTTCAACTCTAAATCACTATTTATTCTCCAAAACATTCATTTTTTGAAATAAGAATATTTTAAAATATGAAATACTTTTATTTTTATTTTAAGTATAAATAAAATAAAATAAAAGGCAAAAGGGAAAGAGAGAAGACAAGAATAGAGAAAATCTCCAACAGTATAAGTGAACATATGTAGCAGAGGAGAGGAGAGGAGAGGAGAGGAGTAGTGGGCCATGAGAAATGAAAGGTGGATGAGTTGGGATGCTTAGATTTAGTCAAAAGGGGTAAAGTTAAAACAATAAAGACTGAGCCAAAATCTGGTATCAGAGGACAGACCAATCTGCCAAATGGTAGCCATCACTGACTCTTCCAACAAAATACAAAAGAAAAGTGCTCTTTATTCAAATGTTGTATTTCAGCAAGACACATATTTATATGCAATTCATGAATCAATTCCCTTAAACCCAGTCAAAAAGATGTCTTGACCAAGTCATTGTCTCTGTCTATTTGCCCTCACCACTGCTCTACTCTACTGTTCCCAACTTTCCGTGTCAGCTGTTGTAGCCATCCCCATTACAATTACAACAAAATTAAGAATAATTTATATCTAAGATGGGTTTATGGGGCTGGAATAAAGGGCCAGGGTCCTGGAATATTTAAGGATGCCAAAATTTTGTGAAAGGGTTGTGGGCAGGTGGGCCTCTTCCCATTTGTGGTCTGCATTGAACGCCCACCATCACAATTGTTAATCGTGGGACCATGAAATGGACCTAAGAAGACTCGAACTAGAGAGCATTGAAAACAACCCCAAAATCGAACCAACTGAGTTGATTGACCATGAGGGTGTGACCATCACCCAAGCACAACAAGGTCATCAAGAATGAAAGCAATCTGAAAACATACACAAGGATTAGAATCTAGAAGGATGGATGCATTGGCTTATGAGTTATGACAGACAACTTTAATATGTGGTAAGAAGATTACTTCCAAAGAGTAGAGAGAAAAAAAAAGGGTTTAAGCATCATAAAGATATCCCAGCAAAGAGGTGCACTAGCCCCCATAGATTATGCTTTGTCTTGATAAAAAGGTGAAATTGAAAACATAAGCAACATAGAAGAAAATGAAAATGTGTCCCCACACGCTGTATCTTCGTCAAAAGTTCAATTGGAAGGACAAAGAAAGCTCAACCAGTTGCTAAAATTTCAACATCAAATGCAGTGAAGAGCACCTGTGATTCATGACTTAAGCTTACCCAAGCCACACTAGTCACTAGGACCTACAAAAACTGGTGGTTACTTCACTTGAGACCATTACAAACAACGATATCCTGTCTCTTTATTCAACTGTGAGTTCATATAAGGAATTGAAACAAAGCTACCAAACTTCACCCAACATAGGCACATCGCAATTATTGGGCTTCCTACCAGCAATTTCAAATTTTCACCAACATTTGTCTTTAATGGAAAAGCAGTGAAGCATAAATAATCAAGATAGGCCAGTAATAGTAAACATGTTCATAGGAAGTCCTCTATTGTACCTCTTGTGTTGGTTGCGGCTCGGCTAGGAAGATCACTTGAAAAGGCAGATATCCATGGCCGACGATTTCAATCACAAACTGGAACTAAGAAGCTACATAGATGGAATTAAGATCTGGTTCAGACACTGGTCGATCAACAGCAAGCAAATGCTTGAACTTGAGGAAACTGATAGCAGTATATGGTATTGTGACATTGGTCTGTCTCTGTGTGGTTCCTGCTGCAATACAATGGGTAAAAAAGATAAAAACACTAAGGAAAAATGAAAATAATCGCAATCAGATCCTGCCTGAAATCCCAATCATAATTTTCTAGGGGCCACAAATCATCCTTATTATCAACCAAATGAAGCTTTTCAAACATGTCATGATTATTCAATGTCTGGACACTAAATAAAACAAAGAATAGAAATTGCTAAGACGGAAAAACAATCACTATGAAAAAGGTCATCCAGGAAAATCCAAAAGTTCTACAGGGAAAAAGTAGACAAACATAATTTCAAATCAAAGATAGAAAACATCATGCGGGAACATGCAAATGATGATATAAAGCTAAAAGGATATGACTAAATAGCATAATCCTATAAATATTTTTTTAATTTTTTTTTTCAGTGGCCTAATTCTTAACCATGAGCAACAGAGGCATGGAAATTACATTACCTATGATATACTTGTACTTAGCAAGGTCAGACAGCTCAGAGACTTTTGTGAACTATCAAATCCATGTATGAGCAAGCATCTGAGCTGATAATGGCTCCACCAAAATTGAAGATTAGCACTACAGAAGCAACATGCCAATAACAGCATCAATGATATTCGAATCAAATCAAGATCAATCTGATCGAACGTAACCATGACATAGCTTTGTAGTTTTAGAATCAAACCTCTTTTTCAGAATCATGAATAATACATTTGTTTGAAAACTACATGCTGCAACAGGGACCTCATCATCTAAACTGACATCATTGGGTTGAAAGGAGAACCATAAATATCTCCCAAACTTGTACATCCATTGTCCTAGTTGCAGAACAAATCACCCTGAGAGAATCATATACCACTGCACTACTGTTTGGCGCAATGCAGATCGAAGAAAGGGGTAGTTGGAACAAAATCTGCATGCTCCCAATGCCATGTGTTTGGAAATTTTCAATTGTCATTCCTTCCTCCGTTTAGCAGCCAAAAGGGGCATTATAGCTGATTGTGTGATTTTATTACCTCATCCATGATCAATCATTCAAGTACATCACATTATATAATCTATAACTAAGAGAATCATGAAGAAATAGCTGCCATTTGCCTGCAGATTATATAATCTTTCCCTCCTTTTAGCAGCCAAAAGGAGCATTATAGCTGTTTGTGTGATTTTATTACCTCATTCATGATCAATCATTCATGTAGATCCTATTGTATAATCAATAACTAGGAGAATCACGAAGAAAGAGCTACCATTTGACAAGCAGAAATCTCCCCTGCAGATTCCTTCTCTTAGGGGTTCAACAAGATCACCTTTTTAGAATGACTAAACATCTGAGCAACAAGAATCTAACTTGTCAGATCCTACAATACAATTGGATGCAGCAAGAATCAACTGGGGTTTCTTCCTAGACCATTTGAGATTTGAGATGTTGAAAGAAGGAAATAGAAATACAACTAAACGGAACCAGGAAAGCGATATTTGGATGGCTTAATTTGATAACTTGTAGCACTGTTTCAATCAACTTCAATGCACTGTCAGAAAACATGGTTTGAAATAATAGTACAGAAATAAGATGCTTAGAAATGGTTCGAACACGAGTATTAGTTTTAGACTTTTCTTGAACATTGATTAACAAAAAAAAATGAGAGGCATCAACCAAACAATGCCTCATTAGCACCTATGATGCTGGCAAGGAAGAGAGTCTGAATATCTCCTCTGTAATTGGATCTAACAGATTGCTTGTAGCAAGAAACTCAAGTTATATTTACTAGTAAATATACAAGGAAATATTTTTTTTCAATCATTTGACTGAAATAACTCTTCTAACCACTGCCATTTTTGTTCATTTTTCTTTTCTTCTTTTAGGCAAATAAGATTGCTCTTGCTGATGCAAAGATTAAAGCTTAGGAAATATGACAATGAATGCAGGAAACTTGAGCCCCATCTTAATGTTTAACAGCTGCTCCCTTGAAATAAGATTAACCCTGGAAAGTGCTGGAGGTCCATAAAAGAAATAGCTGACCACATGCCATGGAGATCTACGAGTACCAAAAGAAGAAGAAACCAGTTATTTGCAGATGTGGGCACTGCAAACATTACTTACATTTAAAATATGTTACCACACCCTTGAATCAATATGAATATCCCATCAAATTTGCATTATTAATTCAATTCCGTAGTATTCCGAATGATAAATTTATGATTCCATTTTCCAACAAAGCAACTGCCTACAACTTTACAATATCAGAGGACATCACTTCTCACATTCACTGATTTCTATTAACAACAACAATTAACAACTGTAACGAAACAAATAGCAACACATCAGTTAGCAAAACTGTGACAGAAACAGAAGCATATGGAAAGGGACAAAATTCTCTAACTTTTGAGTAACAGGTTGCCCCAATTTAAGCAAATGAGAAATCCCTTTTGTCTACACTCCCCCCCATGGTTTTCATCAACTTCTGTCTCCTTCAGTGTTCTATTATTTACAGGAGGCAAAATATGAAGAATTAACCTGTATCCAATTTCAGATGTTCAAATCATTGTCACCACACATCTGTGCAGCTGCAGCTTGGTCACATGTCGTGCCGTGCAGGGCTATGCCAGCAAGGGCACAACCTTTTTCGGATGGTTGGATTCACATTTCAGAAACTAAGCTTCTCCGTCTCATACCTCCTCAGCAACTGAGTCTTTCAGTGAGAAACCATCTAGGATATCACTTTCTGTATCAACCTGAAGCTCTTTGAACATTGCCATCACCTGAATCATAGTTGGCCTTCGGAATGGTCTGTCATCTAGACACTCAAAAGCAATATTTAGATACTGGAACAGTTCAGCCTCCCCAGATTTTTGCGTCATCAACTCTGGGTCTAATATCTCGTTGCTTCTTTTTTCCCTTTGAAGCTGCTTTGCCCACCCAACAAGGTTGTTGTCATCACCAAACTCTGAAGAATCTATCGGCCTCTTTCCTGAGAGAAGTTCCAGCAATACAACACCATAGCTGTATACATCCCCTTTTGTTGTGCACCTAAAACTCTGGTAGTATTCTGGAGGAACATACCCCGGAGTCCCTGCAAGGGTGCTCACACTGAGATGAGTGTCTAGAGCATTCACCAATCTTGCCATGCCAAAATCAGAAACCCTGGCTTCAAAGTTTTCATCAAGAAGAACATTGCTAGACTTCATGTCTCGATGGATAATGTGAGGTATACAGCTGTGATGAAGGAATGCAAGCCCTCTTGCTGACCCAATCGCAACCTTCTTTCTCGCTGCCCAGTCAAGATTTGAGACACCTCCTTTGGCCCTACTATGAAGAACATCCTCCAAACTCCCCCATTTCATGTATTCATATACAAGAAGCCTCTCCTCCCCAATTTTGCAGTAGCCCAGCAAAGGAACTAGGTTCCGATGCTTTATCTTTCCAATCGTTTCCATTTCTGCCATAAATTCTCTGTCTCCCTGACCCGTGACATGAATAAGCTTTTTGATTGCCACAACACACCCATCTTTCAGTTGAGCCTTGTAGACCTCACCAAACCCTCCACATCCAATTAAGCTTTCAGCGCTGAAGCCATTGGTAGCTTCAAGGAGATGGGCAAAAGTCAACTTCCTCAGAGGTTTTTCAAATGTGGCGACATTGATACTCAGAGGCTCAGGAACACTAGAAAGTTTCCAGCTGCTGCTGCCAGAAGTTGGAAGACTTTCAATATATTTATCTCTATGTTCCTCCTCATGCTGGTTCTTCCTCATCCTGTAAAGAGCCAATGTAAGGCCAAAGATACAGAAAAGAGAAACTGTGATGCCAATGACCATTTCTGCGGCCACTGCCTGCTGCTTCCTCTTTCGACTAAAAGAGCTTGCCTGGGGGTGAGACCCACTACCAGAGCCACATGGGGGTAAAGGAACGCCACAAAGGCCAGAATTGTTCTCATATCTGGCGGTGGGAAAAGTGGTCAACTGCCCTCCAGAAGGGATTGAACCAGAGAGGTTGTTGTTCGACACATCAAGATCGCTGAGAAATGAGAGAGTCCCTAGTGCCCCGGGGATGATTCCTTGAAGGTTATTATGAGAGAGATCCAAGACTCCGACTGCCTTCAAACCTCCAAAGCTGTCAGGTATGTTTCCAGTTAGCTGGTTGTGTCCCAAATTCAAGACCTGCAAATAGCTTAAAGAACCAAAACTTGGAGGTATAGTCCCCGACAAGTTATTGTAGGAGAGATCAAGGTAGATCATGCTGCCATTGCTTGAAAACGTGTAAACCGTTAGACCAGAGTATATTCTAGTTGATGAGCAAGAGTGTACCATAGGAAAACTCTCCAGTCTCTCTGATCGGATGCCCTCAAATTCAACAAGTCCTCCAGCACCTCTGCAAGCTGTCCCACCCTCATTTCTCACAAATACAAACTGCTTCCCTGAAACAAGTCCAGGTGTGACTAAGCCAGCATCACTGGCGAGTTCAGATGGTACTGGACCACTAAAACCATTGCTGTTCAAATCGAGCCAAATGAGATTTTTGCACTTTCCAAGCTCTGCGGGGATCTGTCCATTAAGTGAATTGTTACCCAACTGGAGAATAGCAAGGTTATGGAGATTCCCAATACCAGTAGGGATTTTTCCGGTAAGCAGGTTGCTGGAAAGTGACACCCATATCAAATTTGTGCAGTTGGCTAGGGAGAGTGGAATAGTTCCACGTATCCGATTATTGTTGAGAATCAGGGTCTCCAAATTTCCACCCTTGATGCAAATGTCTTCCGAGATTTCACCAGTGAGGTTGTTTGCCCACATAACCAGATCAGAAAGATATGGTAGGGTCCAAATTTCATAAGGAATTGGGCCACTCAAGTTGTTGAAACTAAGATCGATTGACCTCAGGCTCCTGCAGTTTCCAAGCTCCAACGGAACGGTCCCTGAGAGGAAATTATCAGCCAAGAGTACCTTCTCAAGGACAGACGGGGATGCAACAGAGCAGAATCCAGAAGGGAATGTCCCCGTGAAGGCATTAGAACTGAGATCAAGCACTTGCAATCGAGTGCAGTTCGTCAGGGACAGGGGTACAGAACCAGTTAAGTTGTTGAAGGGGACATAAAAATATCTTAGATTTGGGAGAGTACTGATTACCCTTGTAAGGAAATCCCCTGACAGCCTGTTGGTGCCCAGGTTGAGGCTAACCAGGGACGAGCATGATGAAAAAGTCAAAGGGAACCCACCAGAAAGATTGTTTCCAGAAAGGTCCAGACCCTGCAGAGTCCCACAAGTTGCAGACAGTTCTGGCGGAATCTCACCCATGAAATGGTTATGGGCCAAAGACAACCACCGCAAATTCCTCAGGCTCCCCCACAACTCCCCCTCCCCAGGGATCTTGTACTCTATCACATTATGAGACAGGTCAAGCGTCTCAAGCTGCTCGCAATTTCTCAAGTTGAATGGGAAGTCCGGGCCAGAGAAATGATTGTGGGACAGATCGAGCACAGTAAGATTCCCACATTCCCCAAAATCAGTACTGGATAATTTTCCAGAGAAGTTGTTGTGAGAGAGATCCAGAAGCCTCAGAGACCGGGGCGATAGTTTCCCAGCCGGTACCTCCCCTGACAAGAGGTTGTAAGAGAGGTCAAGAGTGGAGAGGTTTTTGCAGGGAGACAGAGAAGAGGCGCTCAGTTTCCCGGCGAGCTTGTTATCGGAGAGATTGAGTAGATTCAAATTCTGACAGTCGGAGAGGGCGCGGTCGAGGAAAGCCGAATCAGAAATTTTGTTCCGGGAAAGGTCGAGCTGGAGCAGAGAAGGGCCGACGGCGAGACTGCCGCCGGGAATAAAATTGCGGGATAGGTTTAGGGAAGCAAGGCGATGACAACCCAACAGCAGCGGTGGTCCAGACAGCGGAAGCGTCAGGTTGTTAGCAGACAAATCCAAGGTCTGAAGCTCGCAAGAACCCTTGTAGGACCGAGAGAGGTCCCCCTCCGTGAAGTAATTGCCGTGAAAATTGACTACACGGAGATTTTCAAGCGCCAAAAGTTGAGAGAGTTGCAGACTACCAACCAGGCCGGCGTTGGTGAGGTCGAGCGCCACCACCCTGCCAGTACCGCCGCCGCCGCCGCCGGAGGCGGAGGAGCAGAAGACGCCCCTCCACGAACAAGGACGGGGATTATCATGACGCCAATCATTCAAGAACCCGCCGGGATCGGACACGACGGAGGCGGACTTGAAAGCCAACAACCCCACCACATCATCGTCATCATCAGACAAATCTTTAGCGTCTGCCGCCATTAACAACAACAGAAAGAAAAACAGCCCAACTCCAAGCTCTTCAAACCATGATGCCCTCCACCCCCTTCTCATCTTTTCCTTCTTTTCCCCTTTCTCTTCTTCTTCCTCCTCCTCCTCCTTCTCCTCCCTACTCCTCCATTTACAGATCTGCTCAAACAACATGTCAAAATCACTATCAGTTATCTAATCAAATCAACCTGCAATTTCAAAACCTTTTATTCATTTGTTTATTTCATAAACTAATAATTGGATGAGATCATGAACAACAGAATAACAAAAAAGAGAAACAAAGAAAGAAAGAAAGAAAGAAAGGGTACCTGGTAAGTCCAAAATCGGAGTCCGTTATTATTGCAGAACGTGGGTACGATGTTCAGAAATGTCGGACTGGGGCTGGGAAGAGTCAGACGCATTCGAGAAAACAGAGCTTTACCGTCACAAACACACACACAGCTCAACTCCACTCCAACCCCTCCACCATTATCCTCCTCACTCCCCAACTCTTCAACCCCAACAAAAAAAAAAAACCAAAAATTACACAACAGTTGCCTTAAATTTCGGATCAAAAGGGATGAAACTAAAAGGCGTATTGAAATAAAAAGAAGACGTAATACACCATTAAAGAAGAATACAATAGAGACAACCCAACCCTCCTTCTCCTTCACATTTTCGAGCTTAGTCAAACCTAGTCATCACCTTTCACCCCCCTCATTAATCCCATTATCAACTTACCAACCCATATTCCTCTCTTCGATAAAAGCAAACTCGATATTTTTCAACTAGGAAAAGAAATGGGCTTTCTTACGAAAATCATTCATCAATTTTTTTATATTTTTTTGTAAATTCTATTCTCTTTTCCTTAGGATTCCCACATCTAAGTCTCTTCCTGTCCTTTTATTACTTAAGTCAAGCCTAAAACGATTCATCATCAAATAAACCAATATATAAAACATGATAAATAAATTATTGTTTGAACTTTGAAGTTTTTTTCATAACCACTCCCATGATTTTCGCAATCCCGTTACGTTATTTCCATATATATGATATGATATATTGAAATTAGAGCCAGGGCGAAGCAAGTTGTAGTTGTTGAGAGTTGAGAGAGAGCTGGGAGCTTGAGTGGCGGAGAGGTAACCCGAAGTTTCCTTATTCCCCTTGCGTTTCATTATTTTATAATATCTCTATGTCGATTTTGCTAATAAGCCAAGTTCTTATTCATTACTTAGTCTTGGCCTCGGTTACCTTTCTCAAAAGGGTTAAAACGTGAATGTTTAATTAAGTTCACGTGCATCACTTCTTTTTTTCAAATTAAAATTATTATATATCTAGTTAAAAAATATAAAAACATATAAAACATTTTTAAAATTAATAAATCTAATCATATAAAAAAATATAAAATAAAACAACATCATGTCAATATCATAATAAATTGGTTCAAAAACACTATAGTTATGCTAGAGTGACTAAAATATATTCAATTATCCACCCACTCACATTACACATATAAATGCCGATTTATTTTTCTCTTTTTTAAAGAAGTTATTTTTATTACAAAACATATGGGTGTTACAATGAAGGAAAAAATTGATGGAAGTTTTGATTTTCAAAATCTAGTCTTTAAATCAAATAACCTTATTTTAAATTCATAGAATAAAATAAAATGACCAATTTTATAATTTTTTTTTTATAATTGTAAGTGTTTAAGCTAGTTCATAATCACAGTAACAAATACTTAATAATAGTAATTATTAAGGAAGACATACAATAAGTAATATTAATTATTCAAAAAATATTTTTTATTTTATCTCATATATCTGAAATAAATCTAACATTTATTTCTTTTATAACGAGGCGTTAAATGCGAATGATTTTTTTGAAAAATTTTGCAACATCGACAATATAAACATATATCGACCCCAAATCGATACTGTATATTTTATATATATATATATATATATATATATATATATATATATATATACCTATATATATATATCGAATATTATAAATTATTTAAAATTTAAATATATGTCAGTTTAAATATCGAATTAGTTTACAAAAGGTATATGAAATAAAGAATATATTATTTTACTCACACTGCGTCTTGATAACTTCACATTTTATAAATGGCAATAATAGTATTATAAGAAAGGCATCTGAATTAAATTTATTTATCTCTTTACGATATAACTATTCTTTATTTAACATTTTTATAAAGACACTCATCTCAAATAATTTTTTTTTTTTTGAAAAAATTTTCTCAAAACATAGATAATATCGCCTATATCGGCCCCAAACCGATATATCAATTATATTGATGATTTTTTATTGATATTTTTGTTAATTAATACTGTATATTATATAAAATTATATATATATATATATATATATGGCCATGTTTTTATCCATGGGTGGAATGCATTGAAAGGGGAAGGTATTTTATATAATATATGAGGGGAGGGGGGTGGAAATCCAAAAAATAGGGAGTAGAAAAACTTAAAAAGACGGTGATGGGAGACATGGGGCACGGGGCGCGGGGAGGGGGTACGTGGGGCTGCGTATCTTTCACTGTCTCCAAGTCTCTGCTTCCCCCAACTCTCTCTCTCTCTCTCTCTCTTGGAGGGACATTTTGTCAGTAACCACCGCACACGAGCGCATCCTATTCTCTCTCTCTCTCCTCAACATTTAAAAAATGATAATATTTTGAAAACCGAACCAATCTTTGAACTCGAATTCGAAATACTCTGCGAGTTGCTATCAAAAATATCATCTCTATAACCACTAAAATAATACCTTAAACATAAAAAATCAAGTTTCGATGAAGGTGATATCAGATGAGGTAAAATATCATTCAAAATTTTAAGGTGATATATTTGATAATTTTTAAGAAAGAATAGAGAGGTTGTAAAATAGCGATTGATAGTTGCGTTTACATTAATGCATTTATATTTAAATCCGTATTTGATAAGTTTAATTATATTTTTAATAAAGCGTTGAATTATTAAAATGATCACGCATTTTGTGGCTATTATTGAAGCAAAGAAATCGCATTTATGGGTGTCAGTATTTGTTTAATGTCTGAGTGACATTTGACGTCTTATTTTTAACGATTTTATTAAATTGCTTTCTTTATCATTTATGTAAAGAGTGATATGTATGGATAGTGATACGTATACGGATCGTATCGATATTCGATTGACCGAATCAGATTAGCGTTAGATCGTGGTGGCGGCACATGATAGATCAGGGTTGGACGCCAGGTGGTGGTCAAAATCAGTGGAAATGAATCGAAAAAAAGTCATTGATGTACAAATCAATGGTCGAATCGGATTGAAATTGAATCAAAAAAGTTAAACCATTTGGACCGAAAATATCACTGATCCGACGGGGCAGTTCAATTTTTAAAATATTGTTAAAAAAATGTATAAAGAAAGAAGGAAACCTAAACCCAAACCTTCCCCCTTTTCTCCTCCATTCATTTAATTTTTTTAACAACGTTTTCGCTACCCAACACCGGAATCCTCGCAAAGAAATCAGCCTGATTTCTGGACCGTCCTTTTTGTTTTTGGTGTTTTCTTAGACTAATTTAATATTTATTACTAAAATAAAATAAAAAAACAGTATACCATCATCAGTTATCACCCCCTGTCTGTCCCACCAAAATTAAAATCTAAGGAAAGCAGATTTTGGAGACCAATGGGTACTACTTTCTTGACAATTTTTTTAAGGGTGTGATAGGGGCATATTGGTAATTTAGTCCTTGTGTTCTGGTCTTCTTAGTTGGTGCCCTTGAGGGTGGACCGTGCCCAAATATTTGACTTAATCTTCTTCCCCTTTTTAAGCTAATTCTTACCTCAAACGTGACTTTAAGATTGTGTAGGTGGATGTTTAGATCCTTGTTTACACTTGATGTTCACATATGTAATATTATAATGTTTTTGGTAATTCCAAAACTAAAACTACAAAATAAATTTCCTAATATATATATATATATTGGTATTTTAAGTTTAATAAATAATTAATATTTGTAATCTTTTAAAAATTGGTATTGAGTCGAAAAAGTTATGGGTTCATATTTCACTAGATGAACCAATAGTCGAATTGGGTTGGAACTAAACCGAAGGTTGTCGATTGATGATCTAATCGATTGGATTAGCACGTGTAGTTCGATTTTTTATATACCATTTGTTGTTACATTGATCATCCGAACCTTTAGGCATCACTTAAAGGCGGTCGACGTTGGATCGTCCAGCTATCCCCGATGAAATTAAGTGTAGGTGAGAAGATAGAGCGCAGGATTGTACGAGTTGGAGTGCGTATCTTTTCGCCGTGAGGTTTTTAGCGGGTTATCTGCGAGCACTTTATTGATTTTTAGGAAGAAAATGTATCGCGTTCCTTATCAAGAGATTAATTCTTTAACATCGAATTAATTATTATTTATCATGAACTAATGTTTTCAAAAATGATGAAATTTGTGAATAAATATTTATTAACGTGTTGCTTTGCCTTTATCGGAAGTGTATCATGCTTGAGCTTGTCGTATGCGAGAAAGGACATTGGGCGAGGGAACATAGTTTCAGATGGGTTGCCCCAAAGGCGGCATGCGAAGACATCACAGCTCTCCTGAAACGAGCTTCCGAGATTCTCCCGTCCCCAGGTAGGAGTCCTCCGATGTTAATATGATAGATGGGTTTTGGTCGTTTCGTATCGCGGATCAGACAGTCCCTAAGCCTATTAAATAGTAAGTTTAAAGACCATGGTACTCACACCATTCCTCTTTAACCGTATTTGTTTTGTAAAAATAACATAAGTGATTCTTTAAAAGATAAATTTTGAAAAGGCCCCATGAGGATATCAATGGGAACTAGCTAAAGTGTTTAACAATTAAAAAATATATATATATATATAAATTTTGATAAAATAATATTTAAAAGAAACCCTTTTCAAAGGCCCCACTAAGATATCAATGGCCATATTTTTGGAGATTGATGAAGGGATTATACACTTACCATCATTTACCTATAGTTAAGAAAGAAAGAGCGGGAGTATAAAATTGAGATTGGCAACCACTATGGTTTAATTATTTGTAATCAAGTGCTTTTCTTGGGTTTGGTCTCATACAAATGACTCTTAAATCAAATTACTTTTTCTAGTTAGCAACCGTAATCATTTTTTTGTCTAATTAGACTATAAAATTGTTGTTGGTTTCTAAAAACTAATAAGGAAATAAAAAATATTAAGGATTTTTGAAAATTGTTTTTTTTTTTTAAATTATTTTATGCTCTAAAAAAATAAGAGAACTCGTTTAGTTTATAGGTTTGCTCTAAGCGGCCTTGAGGGGCATGTAAAACATTAAAGCCCCGTGAGTTTTCGAATACGAAATTGTGTTAACTGTGTTTCAAAAACTTTTATCGATGACAGTTTTCAAAAACAAAAACCAAACATGCCCTAAAAACCATGAATTTATTTTTATTTGGTTGTTTAATAATAAGTTTTAAAGAAAATAAAACATCACACTAAATTATTTAAAAACTTATTGTTTTAAAAATCAGAATCGGTCTTAAGTCCTAGCCTAGCTTCCTTTCTCGCAAACTTTATCTCTATTAGCTTCTTTTCTTTCTTTAAGGAAGGGCGATTTTTTTATCATTCTTGGCCTAAAATCACATTTTTACACATTTTTTCCATCTTTTTTTTCTCAATAAAGTGGGTCTTCCACATATATCTAGGTTTTTATATATTTTTTTCATGATTTAGTTGTCGCCTTGATACACGTATAATTGACATTTTCTTCGTGCGTGTGTGGTTGTCGTCGTCTTAGTGTGACAGGTGGTTGTGTCGTCTTAATACGACAGTTTGGTTTTCGTCGTCATGATGCGATGTTTATTTGTGTTTAAGAGATTCGAACGAGTAAAGTATATTGATCCAGCAATCGAATCCCGATAGTTGTTAGTATGTTGCGAGCGAAGTCGAGGTATTTTAGTCGCGATATTAATATCGGAATGTGTGGGCTATTTATCAAATATATGGGTTTTGGAGTCGTTTAAAATTATCTTATTAAGCTTTGAACGTTGTTTCGATCCTTTGTGTGGTTTTTCGCGATTTTGATTTTATGTTTACATCGTGATTCTTAGTTTGAATTAATGAAATTATTTTTCTCTTAAAACTCATAATTGACCGATCAAACTGATTAGATCGTGAATTGGTGACATTTTCGATCCAGTTCAACTATGGTTTGACTCTTGAGTCGTGAATCTTTAACTTTTCCGATTCAATCACCGGTCCAATTTTTAAAACATTGCTTATATATTTTAAAATTATTTAATTGTTTTATTAATGAATTATAATAAATAAAATGAGTTTGAAATAGTAAATGAAAACAATATATTATATAATATTTAACTCTATCTTTTATCTTTCCTTCTTCTTATTGATGAGAGATTATTTGTTAGTCCAAAAGGGTTTATTAGTTAAGAAGAGTCTGTTTTTATATAGTGCTATGAACTTTTTCCTCTAACCAATGTGGAATGTGACATACACTCTCCCATGCAGCCAAACATACCTCCACATTAGGGTCGGGAATCTGCTCTAATACCATTTTGTGACGATCTGCACGTAACCATGCAGATATTATCCGCTTTGAATCCAAGGAACCCTCGCAACTTTAAAACACATTTAATATGTTAAGAGAAGTTCATCCTTATATAGTTCCAAAAACCAAGCATAACCTAAAGTGTAAAACCCGGAAAAATTTGAACTTTTTCGAAAAAGGGGCAAAAAACGGTAAATTGTCGCTACGGTACGAGGGTTGAAGACTTGAAAATTCTCACAGATTTCGGGATGTGAGAACAAAAGCTTGTCGTTGGATTTTGTCTACCCGCGGGGAGTAATTTAGTTCTGAGCAATTTTGTTGAATTACGAGATGATCCAGTTTTTACGCGATTTTACGAGGGTAAGGAACTCAAAATGAGTTGGTGACACATGACATGATACGTAAGTAATGGTAATGGGTGACTGCGATGGCGTGAAAATAACCGCAAGTTTATTGAATATTGGTTAAAGCGAATCCCGAGTGAATAGGATTAGACGGTGTAGTGTCGAGACACGTGATATCATGAGATAATTATAACCTCGGCAGCGGTATGGTGTCAAGGCGCGCCCAGATGTGATTACTGGGACTCGATGAATTGATCGATTAATGGGATTATACGGTGTGGGTACGAAGATATATCTTATCGAATGTTCGCGGGTTGTGATTGGTAATGGGCCACGAGTTTTGGGGTGTTACATAAAGGCTCATTGGTTCTCACCCCTTCAATTAATTTACCGACATAAAGTAGTTAAGTGTGTCCAAAGGTAGCCCTCCCACCCTTTTGTTAAATGCCTTTAATGGGGATTAAAGCCTTGGTAGACCTATGTATGCTTTTCTATGAGATAATATGAGGGCCAAGGGTTTTATGGGACTCGTACTAGGCAAAAAAAAAAAGAAGCCCTTTCTTTACTCCATTTTCAAAAGTTATTTACAAAATTAACCTTTTACAAAAATAACCTTGAAAATCTCTCATTTATGATAAAAATATCCTTAAAAATGTAAAGATAAATCCCCATATGATAACTAAATTTCATGATCGTTTTGTCTTATCCTCACATTATAACTAGAGAAATTGGTTTAAAGGGGACAAAAACAAAAGTTATTTGTAAAACTAACAAACCCCTTACTTTTATAACCTTAAAATATCTCAATTTTAGACAAAATTACCCCTTAATGTGTTAAAAACCCAAAAAATATTGTAAATCTAACCTTTTTCTATATATGTCGAACTAAACCATCGTTAAGTTAGCATTTGAATAAACTTAAAAGGTGTCGAGTGAGTTTAGCATGACATATATGTTGAACGTATCGTTAAGTTATATTTGAAACAACTTGAAGATGGTTTATTAGGTTTGTAAATAATAATATTATTTAGTTTAGGCTTAGCAAATCGTTAAAGTTATATTTGAACAAACTTAAATGAGTTAAATCCAGGTTTGTATGATGGTTATAAAGGTAAATTTGTTAAAATGATGTAAAAATATCATTCCTTCTCGAAGAAAATAAGTTAGATTTGCAATTTTTGCTTTTGGTCCTTTTTAAACGGTTCCTCCACTTATAACTAAATCGGCATTTTTGTTTGTAAGTGTATCGTTTTATACTCGTGTTTGGATTTTAATTAAAGATATTAGTTTTATAATTTTTGTTATGATTTATCCATTTAAAAATGTTATTCCATTATTTTATGTATGAGACAAGAAGGGCCATGGAGAAGTGATCTTATCCCCCCATTCATCTCTCTCAATTTTTCTCACCACACCCACCAACTCAAGTATGACTTGAGAGGTTTTCTTCTTTCTTTTTTCCTCTTTTTTTGGGTTTTGACATTTTGGAACCGACCCCGTTTTATGGAAAGCAATTGCTATCAATAATACTTTTTATATGCACTATGGAGGACAGATTTTATATTACTATGATGATTTTCATATATGTTATATTTAAAAAAATAAAAAATAAAAAATGATGATTTTAAACAGGGAAAAATTAATATTTAAATCCTTAACTTTTCAAACTTTTGTAATTATATCTTGAGGGTTGTTATTTAAATATATCAACTTTCATTTTAATTGATTATATAGCTTTGGATAACTCGAACCTAGTTCCGAACCTAACTGTCTTTTTATATGACAAACACAAGTCTATATGGTAAAATACAAAACGACGTCCTGGTTTTGTACTATGGGGAGAATCAAACCAGGTCAACCAAAACGACGTCGTGTTGAGCAACCCCTTCTTCTTCCCTTTCGCTATTTGGATTGGATTTCTTTGACTGCAATAGGAATGTCGAGGCTAACCTTGCAGACTGGGGGAATGGGTCTTCAACCTCTTCTCCTCCGTCGTCTCCATCAACATACATCTTTTTCCCTTTCGCTATCTGGATTGGATTTATCTATTTGCAAGATAGATGGATGAAAACATCAACTTAATGCATCAACATAATGGATTTATATATTTGGATAACCTGTTTTTGAAAATTGTTTTCTCTGGGAAACTAGAACATAGAGAACACGATTTACTCTATTTTTTTCCAACGTTTATGTGAAAACACAGACAACGGGGGTTTGATTTCAAAGCGGCGTTGTTTTGGTTTGACTTGGTTTATTAACACATTTGTATAAAGCAGCGTGGTTTTGTATTTGTTATTTGTATGTAGGCATATTTGCCATGTAGGAAGACAACTAGGTTCGGGTTGTCTGAGGCGAGAGAATCAATTAAAATGAAATTTGGTATATTTAAATAACATCTTTTTTGTTCAAGATATAATTGTAAAAGTCCGAAAAGTTAAGGATTTAAACAATATTTTTCCCTTTTAAATAACGTTTTTCAAATTTTTTTTTTTGTTTACCAATGATGCGCAACTCAGTTTGTTAGAGCTCATTTTGTCATAGGCATCCACGGGAGTTCAATTCCCACTGTGGACAAATACTGTATTAACCTTTAGGATTAAATAAAATGTGTTTCTTTTTAAGGGTTGTTTTAGAAAATAATTATATAAATATAAAAATAATTAAAAATAAATTGCTAAGTATAAAAAAACTATTTTAAAAATAAGAATCGAGAAAGTTTAAAGCTTAATATTTTCAAACAAACTTTTATTTTATAAAAAATTAAAAAATTAAAAACTGTTTTCCAAAATAGTTACTAAATAGAAGCCTAACTTTTGAACTCCTCCTTCCTATATAATGGCTTCTTAAAATTCTCACTACGATTTACAAAACATTACGTGGCAAATTAAGTCTTTCGTTGTTCAATAACTGGTATAACGTTTGTTATTGTCAAATGCTGATGCGACGTTTGTTATTTTGTGCTTGGTAGGACGTTGTTTGTCGTCGTTAGCCGATGCAGCGTTTATTTATGTAAAAGAGCGTTGGGCGAAGCAAAGTATATCGATCGGTGGCAATAGTCGAATCGATAATGCGTTAATATGTTACAAAGCTGGAATAAATAGATGTTAGATCGCAAATAGTAATATCAAATGTATAAGCATTATCGATATATGAGCTTTGAGTCAGGTCAATTTATGTTATTAAACTTGTAATCTTGATGGTCTTTAGTGATTTTGATTATATGTTTATTGATATATTCTTCGAATTTGAATACGATAAAATTATTTTTTAACACAAAATAAAATTAAAAGTATTTTAAACTTAAGTATGAGATTTTGCATTTATTTAATAATTTTAGCAAAAAAAAAAGTGATATAATAACCTAAAAACATCATTATATCCAATAAAAGGTATAGTTAACTTCTATTGGAAGCGATTCATATTTGATGAAATATGTCTGTTATTCATACTATGTTTTGACAATTATTGCTTTAACTTTTGTCCAACAAAAAAAATACAAATTATTTCAAAAACCATCTACAATTGAATCACATTATTATTTATTATTATTATTTATATGAACTTTTGCTGAAAAAAAAATGTTTTGTAATGATAAAAGAAAATTATTCTAACATTTTTAGTGAAGCATATTATTTATTTACAATCATATGCTAAATTGCAATTTGAAAAATGTATTGTCATAATTTCTTGTCAATCAAATTGCATACAATTAAAAAAATAAAATAATACAAAATTTTTAACAGGTGACAATTAACGTGATCTCTATATAATAAAATGGATTTAATAATATACTTATTCACATGAATGAAAACCCATAAACAATGTTTTAAAAATCGGAGCGATAATTGAATAGGAAAAATTATCGGTTGGTAGATCATTTTCCAGCAGTAGAAACAGGTTGACGTAATAACTTATATTTAAAGCATATTTTATTTAAATTTTAAAATATATAATTAATTTAAAGATATATTATTACTTTTATATACAAATAAGTATTTTAAAATTTATTTTGAAAAATATGTATAATGTTTAAATATGAAAACATATTAAAAATGGAAGAAACTTATTTATATAAATATATCACCCAATTTGTAGTAATATATAATTTTGTTAACATTCTAAAATAACCTTATTGATAATGACATGTGGTGGGGTGATTCAGCCTTCAATTTCTAACTTCACATGTTCGAATCCACGGGCCTATAGTATTTGATTGAATTAAGTCTTCTAACCCTAAGCAAAACGACATCGTTTTGATGTAAAAAGCATCAAAACGATGTTGTTTTAATTTGAAAAAAAAAAAATTTGTAGGAGCGAATCGCTCGGTTAAAACAAAAGCCGTGATTTGTGGGGTTAATGATCGGTTTATTATGTGGCTCCATTTTGCAGTGAATGTGCTTCAGATTTATTGGTGATCGGGACTGTGATCCGTCAGGTTTTGGCTGTTATACGTTAGATCAGTAAGTGGAATTGATTTTTGATGATTCAGTCAAATATAGCCATTCAGTTTCACCATTTATAAATCATTTTATATTCTCATATTTTGGCATAAAAATTTTTTTTTATTTTATAACTTAAGTGATACTATAACGATGTAATGTAAAATAAATATAAGTAAATAAAAAAAATGGTAATTTGGCCTAAAGCTTTTATAGTAATTTTTTTTTCTTGTCCCACTTTGTGAATAAAGGGAAAGGGAAAAGAAAAAAAAGAAAGTACAAGGAAATAAAGTAAAATTCTTGGGGTTTTGAGAGGTTGTTGGGGTGTTTAAAAAAAGAACAAGCATGGTTTAAGAAAGGAATTATGTATAAAATAATAGATTAATATATTAAATAATAAGGTGGGTGTTTGACACAGGCACTGGTGTAAAAGTCTCATAATTTTTACATGATGACATTTTTGGACATTTGAAGAAAGAATGTGTGTATGTTTTATATTCATTTTGTTTTTGTTTTTGTTTTGCACACCATTCAAAAAAAAAAAAAAAAAAAAAAAAAAAAAAAAAAAAAAAAAAAAAAATTTATAAAAATATATTTATATATTTATATATATATTTAAAAAAAAAAAAAAAAAAAAAAAAAAAAAAAAAAAAAAACCTATATACCAAAGTTTTCAAAAGTATAATCGATAAGCCCACATTTGTTTTCCTTGCCTTTAGGATATTATAAATTTGTAAAGAATAAATATAATATAAAAGTTGAAATAAAGCATTATTTTCTTTTTAATGAAATTTTTATTTATACAGAAATGATTTGGAACAAAAATAAAGAAATCCATAATTTGATCAATTGATATTCTCATAAATTTCTTTCCAGAATTTTAGATTTATTTTTAAAAATAATAAATAATAAATATTTAAAAATCAAGTATTATGAATAAAAGTAATTTTAAAAACATATTCAGAAATATAAAAAGTACATTAAATTAGGAAATTTTGAAATTGCAAATTCAACCCAACCATGTCAGTGGCGGATCAAGAAAATAAGTTTAAGGGGGCAAAAATACTAAGAAAAAAAATACGAAAAATAATTTTATTATATTTGATGGTCCAATAAAAAATTAAAAGAAAATCAAATATAAATAAAATTACTTATAAATTTAAGTATTTTAAAATTATTTAATCTATATATTGATGAGTTAAAATAAATAACCTTGATTTAAGGTAGCAAAAAAAAATCATATGAATTTAATTTAATTTTTATTTTCCTTGATTTTTTTCTTTCTATTTTCTTTCCTTTAATTTTCCCTCAAATTTTTCGGGAACAAAACATAACCTTAAAGAAAATCAA
Source organism: Tetrastigma voinierianum (assembly GCA_016808115.1). Lineage (NCBI taxonomy): Eukaryota > Viridiplantae > Streptophyta > Magnoliopsida > Vitales > Vitaceae > Tetrastigma > Tetrastigma voinierianum. Next base: position 1,446,951 of record JAEQBH010000013.1, on the reverse strand, counting down.
ATATAAATAAAATTACTTACAAATATAAAAAAAAATTACTTAAAAACTTATAAATATAAATAAAATTAATGAGTTAAAATAATATATTTTTTAAATAAAATCTTTATATTTCCAAAAGTTATTATGAATTATCACTTAAGCTTTGTTTCTTTATTATTACTAATTATATATTTAATAATAAAATAAATAGAAATGAAATAAAAGTAATGAGTATAATGAAATTTCCTTTTCGATTTTACTTTGGACATTTTTTAATATTAATTTTAAAACTTTTTATTGGTGTTGAGCCGAATTTTGAAGGTTCTGTGGCCTATTTCTAAATTTTGAAACCCAACTATCCTAAAACATAATTCTCTCTATTTTTTTTTTATCTTTTACTTTATTTATATCCATGAAGTATTTCATTCTAAAGAAGATTCAAATCGAATTAATTACTATTATATAAATAAAATTTAATATGTTTGCATAAAAAAAAATGTTTGCACAAAATTAAAATTAAAATGTTATTTATAAAAATAATTTATTAAAAGCTTTTGAGGCCTGACTTAAGTGATAAAGAATAAAGGTTAAATAAACCAAAATATTTCAAAAATGATTGCCTAAAATTAATCTTGAAATTTTATACAAAAATGTACCTACAAATATAAAGATAAATTCCAACATGATAATTAAATCCCTTACGAGCATTTTGTCACATACCCTACATTATAATTACATCTTGGTGGGAGTTTTTGTTTCGAAATGATATTTTTTTGTATTTTAAAGAAAAAAGTTACTTTTCTAAATAATTTTTGAATTTTTCTATTTTAAACAGTTATCCCCTTATTAGAATAAAAATACTAAAATTATTATTTATATTAAAAGATTACTTTTACCTTAAAAATAATTTTTAAAAATGAAAATGAAAAACCTGAGCTAAAAGTTATCTATTTAAATTCAAACCTCTACCACTAAAAACATCAAGAAATTTAAGACTATGAAAAATTGTCTTTTCAGTAGAGAACAAAGAAATGCCTCCCACAGCTAGCAAGCTAAATGTTTGGGTTAGGTTATAAAAAGCCGTTATCGTATAAACGAGTTTCATTCATTAAATAATGATTTTAATTTGAATATCGAGAAAATAAAATCATTATTTACTTATGTAAATTCGTTACCGTATGTGTGCAGTTTATCTCACAACATCGTCAACAAAACATATTTTGAAAGAGGTGCAGAAACTAGAAGACTATGAATGGATTTGAAAGATACTTGAGAAGACTAACAAAATCATATTTAGATTTGAAGAAACTAAAAATTTCTACTTTTGCCTCCAAATGTTCCAAAAAAAAAAAAGAAAAAGAAAAAGAAAAAAAAGAATAAAAAAGTAAGAGGATAGGACTTGGGAGGAGGGAGAGGGTTAAGAGTCTTGACTGGGGAAACCAAAGGACAAAATAGAAAAATAGAAAAAAAGAAAAAAGAGAGAGAGAAGAAAGAGAGGACGTGTGGAATAGTTTGTTTGTTTGTTTAAATTAAAGGAAAGATTGTGGTACTAATTCAACGACTCTGTAGCTGTGATTACGTGACTGAGATAGGGATATGCCATTGGCACAACACCCAACCAGATAAAGTAACCTTAACCACCTCTCTCTTTCCTTCTCCCCCCTTCCCCTTCCTCTTCCCCTTCTTTTCTTGTCATATTCCTTTCACTCCCCCCATACCCCCCAAATCCTCTTCCTATCCCCTTCCGATGAAATAACATTCAAAACCATTCTTTCTGTTCATCATTCTCAACTGGTAAGCATCTAGTTTTCATTTTTCCCTCTTGCTTCATATTGTTGTTTTTCCGTTTGCAGGAGGAGGAGGAGTCTTCTTGGGTCAATGTCAGATACTGATATTTTAATCAATGTGTGGTGGGAGTTAGAATCTTTTTTCCTTTCCCATTTAATATATAATTAATTGATTCCCATTTACTGACTGTTGGGTTTTGGAGATGTTAGTTGGGTTAGCTCTGAAGTCTTTGTTTTACAGTGAATTTTAGCTATAGAAGGTAATGAATTTTCCCTCCCCTTTCCCACCCTGCTAGTACATAGGTGGTTGATTTTTAAATCACCATAGAGAGGCCCTAGGCCCCTGTATCTGAACAGGTATTCAGCCCTACAAGCATGCCCCACCAAGGAAGACAATTGCAGATCTTGATATCTTTCTAGGAATTCCTCACATGGGTATTTCAAAATGAATGAAACATACCCACTTGAAATACTTAGGTAGTAATTCATTCAGAAGTAATTGATGTTTTCCATAAGCCATATTCTGTGACTGAATAGTAATTGATGTTTTCCATAAGCCATATTCTGTGACTGAATAGTAATTGATGTTTTCCATAGCAGCAGATGAAATGTGGGGGTTCTAACTTTGTTCAATGAGAGCCTTAATGATGCTTGGCTCGAGAATTGCGTGATTTGATTAAAAGACCTTTTGTAAACTTCTGGTGACCTTGAAAGACTTGAACTGCTAACCATTGGGTTAAACCCAAAGCCTTAGAGCCTACCCCTCATTGTTAAAAGACCTTTAGAAAACTTAATTTCGGAAATCTAACCTTTTATTGATTTTGACCTCAATTTAACAAAAATGTCCTTGTTTACAGTAAAAATAACAATTTCTTTTAAAAGATATATATTAAATGGTAAAAGGGCATTTTCGTCTAAAATGAAGTATTTTTCGAGAAAAATGTGGGAAGGGTTAAATTAAAAATTTTGGGTTATTTGAGGTTTTTCAATCAAATATTTCTTGATTACTTTTCTTGTCTGTTGTTAGTTTAATCAACACAGGAGAAGTAAGGTATCAACTTCTAGGTTTATTTGCTCTGGGTTTCTGAACTTGGTCCAAGTAATGAAAGAAGACCAGACATGGTTGTCTGTCTTGTTCCCCTTTAAGCAGGACAAATCCTCTGATAATATTAATGCCTTTACATAAATGTAACTTTTAATCAGTCCTTAAACTTCAAATAATGTGAAAAATTTTCATCGGTTTTAGAAATATAATTGCCCTGCAATGAGCCACTTATCAGTCCCCAAAAAGAATGCTATATTCTGTTCTCTAGAGCTTGACCATTCTGGGTTTTGATGAGATTCCATGTCATTGTTATTGTCTTTTAGTACATGAGTTCTGATTTTGTCATATAAACTCTCAAAGTAAGGCAGAATAATCATGTAGCATATAATTGTATTTGTGCCTTAGCTTGATTCTGACTGTACCTAATGTGGAATCTCAGACTCATTGTCTGGATATTTGTGTTCTATAGCAATCCAGCAAATACATATGGAATGAATACCAACATTTTGTGAATTTGTAAATTGGTTGTGTTCATCTAACTTAGCATATTGAGAACAAGAGGACCTGGAAGGATTCTTAACTTTTTGGCATTGCATTGTTTTCATGACACTAAAAAAAACAGCCATAACTTCAGCAGGTGAACAGATGGCTGCCTTAGCAACGGCGGAAGTTTGTGATTCAAATGCTGCACATTTGAGAAACGGTGATTTGCGTGTTTTGCAACCGATCTTCCAGAGCTATGGGCAGTGCCGAGCTTTCTCAGGCCCCGTTGTAACGCTTAAGGTGTTTGAGGACAATGTGTTGGTGAGGGCACTTCTTGAAACCAAAGGTGAAGGAAGAGTCCTAGTTATAGATGGTGGAGGAAGCATGAGATGTGCTTTGGTGGGAGGGAATTTGGGACAGTTAGCACAGAATATGGGATGGTCTGGAATTGTTGTGAATGGCTGCATCAGAGATGTAGATGAGATTAATGCTTGTGATATTGGTGTTAGAGCATTGGGGTCTCATCCCATGAAATCAAACAAAAAAGGCATTGGTGAGAAGCATGTTCCTGTCTTACATTGCAGGCTCCTTAATTCTTGACGGCGAATGGTTATACGCAGACAGCGACGGTATTCTGGTCTCTAAACTTGAACTCTCTCTTTGAAACCTCCATGAAATCTTGGATTTACTTACCCTGCCTAACATGAAACTGGGTTCTCAAATATTGTCTCTTCATCCTTCCTTTGATAGAATCACACTCTATGGATATCAAATTTCTTTCATGCTCAACCATGTAATAATAAGCAACCATGAAGTTTTTGTCCTGCTGTTTTAGCTATTGCAGATTCTGCATTAATAATTTTACAAACTTTGTGGTTTTCCCTTTCTCTCTGTGCCTTCAAGCATGTTCTTGGCTTAATACATTCTCTGCCTGTTTAATGTGGAGGGCAAAAACTGTAAACATGATGCTTTACTAATTTAATTTATCAAGGTTCTTATTAAAGTGATGGCTACAGGGCTTAATACTGTATGCATTCAGAAAAAAATGGAATATACTAATGTAGACATATTAGTTGGGACGTAATAACGCTGCTAAGTGTCTTCAAAAAGCTCGAGGCCTGCTTCAAGCCCAGCTCGGCTTAGTGGGTTAAAGCCCCTTTTTATAAGGGTTGGGTTGTGGGCTTCATTGTAAGCCAGCAAGCCTCATGTAATTTTACTTTTAATTCTTTAGGATTTACATTTCGACCTAGGCTCGCCATGCTTACGCTGTTCAAGGCTCGTGATTAAACTGTGGGCTTAAAAATATGTAACTGACCGGGCATTGGCGGTTAATGGGCTCATTGGTTTAGGTCGGGTGTGAGCGACCAGGTTTGAATACTCTTAAGTGAGAATAGCTCATCCTTTATTTTCCCTTCCATTTATTTTGGATCCTTCTTTTCTTTCTCGTTAAATTAACCATACTTAATGTAAACATTAAATCCAGATCAGGACTTGTGTTATAAAATTATAAGGTAACAAATCGTGAGGGGTAACTTAGTTGATCTAAGGCTCTGGAGTTTACTCAATGGTTATCGGTTTGAGTCGCCTCTGAGTTATTGGAGGTTATATCCGGTTGTTAACTTTAAGACCCTATGGATTTAGTCGAGGTATTGATTCAATTTGGGAGAAAGGAATTAGGTCTCCAACCTTTTCCTTAAGGTTAGAAAAAGTTTGGTCTCTTTCCTTAAGTGTAGAATTGATCAGAGTACAAGCCATCATCCATGCCATTCATGTGCATTTATATTAAAAGGAAAATTTCAAAGTAATAGGAATAAAATGATTAATCCAATTTGTTTAAAAAAAAAAAGAAAAAACAGAATGATTAATCCAGCTCAATTCATATGTGGTATATATTCTGGGAAAGTATTATGCCTAAGAGCAACTCTAACTATTTTCTATTTTTAAATTTATCTCCATATTTGAAGATTTGTTCCCAAAAAATATACTCCATTTCCATCTCCTAATTTGGAGAGTGAATAGTAATTATTATTCCATTATTATTTTAATATTATATTATTATTCTTTTATTATTGTATTCTTATAATAATAAAATGATTATTTTAATAGTATTTGTATAACATATTTTATTTTTTAAGGTACATTTATTTTTATTATCTATTATTTTATTAATTTTGAATTATTTTTTCCAAATAAAAATTATTATTAATATATTCATTTTGGAGTATTAATTTATTTTTATTAATTTATAATTATTTATTAAAATAAATAAACTTAAATAATTTAAATTTTTATTAAAATTATTTTTTGATAATGATATAACATATTTTTATTTACATTGCAAAAATTAAAATATTAAGATTTTAATTAACAAATTCAATAATTAACATTAAAATTTAAATAGTTAACATTTTTTACCATGATATTAGTTTTTATATTGTATTTTCATCATTTGGTTAAATATAATTTTATTATGCAACTTTATTTATATTGCTTTATTTTCTAATGTAATATGGGTGAGCTATAATATAATATTTATTAGTTTCAAATGCATTTTTAGGTATTTATTATATTTTTTATTTATTAAAAATTAATTAATTAAATATAATTTTATATTTATATTTAAATAAAAATAAAAATATTTTATATATTGTTATAAATGTGTCGAATCGGTGAATGATACATTCATACGTGTACCGATAAGTTCATAAAAATTCTGACCTAATATGCCTTAAAGATTTACTTGAATAGACTTCAATTCATAATGTTCATGAATGTCCCTTTATATGGTGGTCATTATGGTGAAGCACATTACGAAGGTAATCATGGTAGCCATTTAAGCATTCTACATGAAGCCTATAAAAGGTCTCTTTCATCCCTTTGTAATGTATCCTAGAGAAATACAAGTTCTCTTTTCACTTATCCCTCTCTTCATTTCTCTTTCTTCCTATATATAGAGGGAATATTGAATTTCTCTCTCATTTAAGTTTGGAAGTATGTAATGGTTTACGCATGCGATTATCAACCACAGGGTTGTGCACTTCATAATAAAACTTGTGATGTTTGCAATATGTGACTATAAAAACTGAAACAGTCTAAACCTGTAGGTGCACGTGCCTCGAGTGATAAAATGGTTTTCAATTATGAACCAAGATCGTTCTCACGAAGATTTTAGGTTTTATGGGGGATTGAATACCTTAATTACTTGCTTAATTCACTATCTGAGAGTTTCAGTGAGTTGATGTGAAATTATCAAACTAATAAAAGCAAAACTGAACAAAAAATACAAAATGCTGGTGAAAATTGTAGCAAGTGAATAAAACCGAGAGAAAACGACTTAAAGATGAACTAGGGTTGGTTATTGTCAATGATGTTTAGCGATTCATCCAAATAAGGCACGGGTTGGGTGATTTATAACTTGAATTGGTTCGAGGATTCGGTACAAGGATCTCACTTTCGTGTTTCCCCTTGTATTTTCTCGCACTATCCACATATTCATAGTTACATCCATCCCCAAGTCAGATGGATGATACTTTAAAGACATTTTCCACAGGGGAACTCATGGTGTAATTACGTCATTTATGATATAGCTACACAGACTAAGTTCAAATTGGTCTGATTCATCCTTGGAATCCTCACTTAATACATTTGGTGTTCCCTCATAGTGAAAGCCGCTTAGTATTAGACCTTTCTAATTCCTTAAGCCTCTTTAACTAGGTTAATTCGAATCACGATTAATTGATTCACACATTAAGAAAATCAGAATAAGATTTTAGGGCGTAATCCAAGTGTCATAAAGGATACCCTAGTAAAAGGATCGAAGATCCGATTCTCAACATGTATCAATTAACCAAAACCATAATAATCCAAGTATTAACACCAAATACAACAAATCTAGCTTAAAATATCCAACCAAACTAAAGATTAAATGAATCTAACATCAAGAGTCGATAACAATCATTATGAAGTGTTTTACTACTTTTGTTAGGCCATTAAAGCCCATGACATAATAGTGTAGCAAACTAAGCTGTAGAAATTGAAGAAGGAGAGAGATAGAAATACAAAATGGGAACAAAAGCGAAAGTGACTTGATCTACAGTCAATGAAATCTACACTCCACAAGGTTGTGCTTCCCAACAATATTCGATAACAAGTCAAGTTGTTTCACAAATAAAACCTAAATCTAAGAAATCTAAAGAATATTAAACCTAAAAATGGAACAAATCTTGTAGAGGGCAAACCCTAGGAGAGAGCCTCCCTATCTCAAAGTTCGAACCCTAATAATAACTGAAAGTTGCACTTATATACAACTTGAAAACTAGGCCAAAACAAGCCCAAAAATGGAAATAATCTAGGCGAAAGCATTCAGTGCTGGTGTGACCACCTGAAAGTTGTAAAATATTGTTGTAGTAACGGGGTTTGTGAGTCGCGACCACCTTTGAGGATTGACACTTCTCGAGTTCTTTGTGGGGGCCAGTCGCGACCATACTGCATATTGGTTGAAATAATCTTTTGTGGTCGCGACCACACTGCAATCACTATTGTACAGTTCTTCATCTGTTTTGCTTTATGGTTGTGACCACATTCTTCCATGCATAACTTATTCTTGCCCAAATTGCTTGCTTTTCGTCTTGTTTTCTTTGTTTATGCAAAATACACACATATAGGGGGGTTAGACATGAAAATGAGAAAGAAGGGTGCTAGGTTAGCATCAAAATCATGAAATATGCGATGTTTTGTATTAATAAAAGCTAACCTAAAGCACACCTAACAAATTCCCCCAAACTTAGTATTTTGCTTGTCCTCAACCAAAGTAATATGATATTTTCTTTATTTACAACCGATTGACATGTTGAGCATGTATTGAGATATTGAATGATAAACTACCTCAGTGATTTTACCTTCAAATCACCTGAAGAGCTTTTCAGAGATAACTTTCAAAATAATGGATTTACTGATAGTTGAACCTACCTGGCCATAGTTCTCGAAATTGGCCATGTGTGTAGTCTCCTCTTTGGTGAATTCTGATTTGAGATAAATTAGATGAGTATGAATGGAATGGAGATCTCACTCACACATAGTGAGTGTGTAAGACTCCATGGAAGCATTTGTGTACATATCACTCTCCACTAATGTAGGCAATGCACAACACTTAGGATCAAATAGGTCTTCAAAAGCTTGTAATGTATGGCTTAGGCAAAGGTGGTTAAATAGGTCATTTAGGCTTTAGTTTACCTAAAACATACATATTTTCCATTTTCTCCGCTTATTTGTCCATGCTTTTAGCATATCATATTCTTTGTAGTTTACTTCCTAAGCTCCCCTCCCCAAACTTAGCTTCTTTGCATCTTTTTATCACATAGAGTCTCCCCCAAACTTGCATGACTCTCACTGTTTTTACCATTTTTGCAATCAAACCAAGTCTTTATTTCTTTTTTCTTATAACCTCCAAGGTATGGAGTAGTGCAATGCTTGACCTTCTTAAGCTTTCTACATACCCTTAACGAATTTTAGGTTAGTAACTCCCAAACCAGTTGGCCTTAGGGTACTAGGTGTAGAACACCCTTAAGAACTTACTTGCTTAAGCTAGGAAGGCTACAAGGTCAAACAACTCCACCTTGTTTTATTCTTTCTTTTTCTGCCTTTTTTTTGCCCTAAACCTCTTTTGCTTTCCATTCATTATTCACCCACTTCAACCAAACTCCCACTTCAAACTACATGTCTTCATAGGATATAACTTTGATAGTTACATGCTAGGGTAAACATGGGCTTTTGATTGAAGGGCATTCAACACAAAGGTTCAAAGGGCTCATTCTTGTCTTTCAAGACATAAAATGGCTAATAAGGCTCAATATTGGGTGACTATAGATTAATGCATATAAGGGTTAGCTAGAAAGGCTCAACAGATCTAAGGATGGCCTATATCATTATCTAATTGTCATGTTGCCTAGGATTTTGCCTAAAGTGATAATTGAACAAGTTCTATAGTCTTAAGAGATCAATTAAAATGATATTCACTTAATTATTCTCTAAACCTAGCAATATTGACTACAAAGGGTACATGACTTGTGCTCAAGATACTAAGAACACGTGGTCTGGTCTGTAACTACACGATCAAACCATTATGCTTTACATTCAACTATCTTTCATTTTCTTCATGTGAAAGAAAGAACAATCATTTTTCATTATAGGCAACCCTTCTTCTCAACAACAACCCAACAAAACTAAAACACATAAACTTTTTAATATTTTTGGATTTTTCAAACTTTTTCAAGTTTTTAGGGATTTTTTTGAAAATTTTGACAATACTTCAAGAATTATGTCTTAAAACAAACTATATGGTAGTTCAATAGCACTCAAAACAAAGATTTATGATACTAACCATTCACACAATCAAACCATAAGCATGCATATAAGACATTATGTCCTGAAGCACATACTAGCACATAAAAACAAACCACAATTATCTAAATAAACACACCAAGCAAACTAAAAGCAAATCAAACTAATAAAAAGGTCTCATAAGTACTGCAAGAAACAAAGATAAGGGAAAGAAAAATAACAATTAGGGTCAAACATGCCCCCAAACTTAAAATGAGTAGTGTCCTCGATGCTAAACTAATAAAACAGGGGAACATAAAACTCCCCTTCTCATCATGCTATGCCCGAATTTTTCTGTTCTCATCATGCAATATGTTTAAACTGCTCTTATAGTCATTAAATTCTTGTATCCACATCTCCCCCATAGCTACCAACCTCCATGTTAATATGTTAAACTCTCTATGGGTAGATGGTGGTATGTCATCACTTTCCCATTCCTCACTCTGCTCCTTATCTCCTTGATTTTCTTTATTCACTTGGTCATCTTCACCCCGTTCAGTTATCCCTAATGGCTTGATATCTTTTGAAGGTTCTATCGAGGTGAGTGAGAGATCTCCTTGTATCCTCCTCCAACAATGACTATTGTATTACATTTCCCACATTGAACTTGTACCTTTTATTGCATACAGAAAAATCGCTCTATCCTTGTATAGAGTAGAGACATGCATGGAAGGGAGAAGCCTTGAGTTCATGAAATAGAACCAAGCTTTAGCCTCTTCAATAAGGCTTACCCTTGCTATATCTAAGAGTTCTCCTCCTCTTTTTGTTTCAAGCGGTATTAGGGCTGGCCTTTCTAGAATCTTGGCATAGTAAGACTCTGAGTAAATTTATATTCATCGCTATCAATGTCAGGCATCCCAGAGTACTCTGTGATAGATAGGAATATCAAGAAATTTTTTAAATCCTCAGTATTGATAACTTTGGTCTTGGAGATTTGCAAATTCTCGACTGTTAGGCGATCCCGGGTGAGTGGGTGTGCACGAGAATTTTAGTGTTTGTCTTGAATACATGAAAAAGCGATAGTTAGGACTATGCTCATGAAAATCCCTTTCAGGCACGATAGATCGAATCCCAAGTGAATGGAATAATTCTTCGGCCTTACTCGTTAATGAACTTAGCCGGGTTTTGGGGTGGAAGTGGAATCCTAGTCGGCTCAGAGGCAGTTTTCCTTTTCTTTGGGGCCATGATTTCTCTCAAAATTCACTTGATAGCCTAGACTTCACAACTTTGCTCTTCCAAGCTTAAAGCAGGGTAGGTCTTAACAAAAAATAGTCCACTTTACCAAAACAACCAACTCTGTAGATTCAATCCAAACTAAACACCCAATCCCAACCAAAGATAACGCTTAGGTTAGGGTTTACCTTGCCCTAGCCTTCAAATGGTCTTCAAATGGTGGTAAAGGCTCCCTTGTGGCAATGGATGGTGAGTCTTGGTGGATTCGGTGAAATGAGATAGGGAAATGAAGTTGAAGCAGATGGTTGTATGGGTTAGGACTTGGGAGAGAAGATTTAAAACCGTGTGACAGAGAGTAAGAGAAATGCCTAAAAATTATGATTTTAGGGGTTTTACACTTGAAGTTGCCGCATGGTCGCGACCATAAGATGCTTGTGGTTGTGACCACACCGAAATCAGGACACAATTCTTAAAAACTTTTGTCATGGTCGTGAATACTGAAATGTGAAAAACACAGGGTTTCCAAAAATGGTTATGGTCGTGACCACACCGAGGATAAGTTTTCCACATGGCCCAAAAGGAATTCATGGTCGCGACCACATTGAGATATGTTCAAAATAGGATCTCTATGGTCGTGACCACACCGAGGACATTCTCAAAACAGGGTTTCCAAAAAACTCATGATTGGGACCATAAAATTCTGTGGACGTGACCATGGATGAAAAACTTTGTTTGAGTGTTTTGTTGACTTGATTTTTGAAAAATTTAAGATAAAAAACTTCTTCTAATAGTCTTTTTATGTGTCCTAACCAATTCTTTCCCTTAAAATCACCAATTCCCAATGAGTCACTCTCTTGATCACAATTTTCTTCTTTTCGCTTCAAATATCTTGACCCAAATGATATTTTCCTTAATTCATTCATTAAATGCTCCAAAATCTTTCTTTAGCTTGGCTTATGATCCTGAAACACAACACACTAAACGGACACATAAAACAAATCTAGGATCCCTAAACAAAATAAACTGAAAATAAATGGAACAAAAGAGGTAAAACAAAGTAAAATGAAAAAGGGATCCTTACAAAGCTTGGGTTGACTCCCAAGAAGCGCTAAGTTTAATGATGCTAGCTCGACCAAGCCGCATCTTGATGGTGCAACTACTCACAGTGACGCTTATTCATGCTCTTAGTTACTCAACTACATCATATTAGCTTTACAATTGGCTTTGCCTTGACTTTCATGAGAGTCTTAGTCATGCACACCGAAGGGCTTTTTCCCTAAATGTCATCAATACACCATGCATAATCTCCACTATTTTTCTTCCATACAAGCCACCGCAGGCTCTTTACGCATCATCATTTAGAAGAACAATTGAGATTAGCCTTGCTTCCAAGTAATATTATAAGCCCACAAATCGTAGCGAGCGTGTGGAAAGCTCTATCAACAACTAGTCATCTAAATTGCTCGATTCTTCCTCAAAAATTACAGCTTCTTCACTTTTCTCGAGGTTAAAATAATATTTTCACTCACAATTTGGATTAAGTTACTCGTTCATTTCCAGTTCTTGGTAAGTGCGACGAATAAGACATTCCTCAAGCGAATCTCTATCCATATACTCCTGCATCATCTCCCCACTTGAAGGTATCAATGAATCAATTCTCATAAATTTGGTTTTTATCTGTAAAGCGACCCCAGGGCAGGCTCGACCGGTTAAGCGGATCGAGCCGAAGCAGGGCACTCAGTTCATTTCTTTATTTTCGTGTTATTAAATTTTCTTTTTAAAAAAAATGTCGCGACACGAATCCTCGGCGACTTGAATGGCGGATGAGGCGGATCCGGTTTCTTTCAAGCGTTTTCATTTATCTTGTCAAGCATTTTATTATGTCATTTCGTTGTGGAAGTGGTTTCGAGTTTGGCGAGCCCATAATCATTTACAAATTGTGCAATTCGGTAGGCCATAAACATTTAACAAAATACATTTACAAAGAAGGCATTCATGCCTTTTCAGAATGATATACAAAAATCAAGGTTTAGAGTTTAACTCTTTTGTTTACAAAATACCTCATGTTCAAAAGAAATGATGTAACACCCCGAAATATACCCTAGTTGTTTTCAACATGTTTACGGTATTTTGTAGACATAAATTAAAATTTTCGTAAATTTAATTCGAAAATATGGAAAGTTAGAAACAGAAAATTGTATCTGACGAAGGATAAAATCGTAAATTGTCAAGGTATTGGAGCATGGGTTAATATAATTAGAAGCAGTATAAATATTAAGAGTTGTAATGTATTAAGGGTGGGCTTAAAGCTAAATACTTAAAAACCTTTATTATAAGAGTTAGGAGACCAAAAATGCATTTTTGGTCTCCAAGAAAAACCAGCTTCTGGGAAGGAGGAGGAAAAAGGAAGGAGAAGAAGAGAAAGAAGAAGAAGAGAAGAAGGAGGAGCAAATCAGGTATGGATGCTTGCATTTGGTATGGAACTTGATTTTGCATGGACACATGAATTCTGTATGAATTTCCATCTGATTACATGATTAGTAGCACACTTTGAGCAGGGTTTGTGGGATGTCATCACCAACAAAGTTTCTTGAATGTAGGGTTGAGTAAAACCCACTGACCTGTATAGAGATGAATAGAAAGCATGTTTGAGTTTAATAGAGTTCATAAGAGGTGTATTGAATGATAAATTGAGTAGAAAAGAGATCATAAGATGAATTTTGATGATCTTGAAGTGTTTATTAGGTATAGAGTTGATTGGGGGTTCAAAAGTATGGAAAATGGGAAAAATACCCATTATGGGCATTTTCGAGTTAATCTGGGGTACAGCAGGCTTATGCCAGGGTACAATTCAGTTCAGTCATTTTTAGCTGAGTTATGCAGAGTCTGACTTGAGCTTATCTCGGTACATCTTGTTACAGTTTTCTGTTACGACCCGGTTTTGATATTTTGGCATAACTTGCTCATTTCTTATCAGTTTGAGGTGATTAGTGGCGATTAAAATAGACTTCAAGGAGAACCAAACATATTCATAGGTATCTCCAAATTCTGCTGCTAGATAGCCAAATTCACCTCAAAGTAGAGGTATGCAAGGCCCCATTCTGCACCGAGTTGATCATGGGTGGTCAGAGTTGTTTGGACGTGGCACAATTCGATTGCTCAAATTGGAGTGATTCAGTTGGAATAGAGCCCTTAGTACCTTAGATTTAAATGAGTACAAAGAAATAGTGCCAAATATGAAGTTAAGATCCCGGAAAGTCAGTATTTCAATTGTCCCTCGGGTTAATCGGTAAAATGACCAGTTGGCATGAAAATGCCATAACTTTAGTTTGGATGATCCGATTGGATCGATTCCAATTCCTGGGTAAAGTAGATTCATAGAAGAATAATAATACATGAATGAACGTGATTATACGCATCTTACTTTACCAGCATATGAAATCATTCTGTCAAAGAACACATAATATGGCTAAGAATGCTATTATAAAATATTAGGATATAGATTCATATAATTATAAAAATGCCTAAGACCGATTATTAAATGACACAACACTCTCTGATTGTCTGACGGCACTCGATCGTGCTTGGCGCATTAGTACTTGGTGCTCACGATTCTGTTGGCACTCGATCGTGCTTGACCTGGTAGTACTTAGGGTACTCTTTGTCATGGTGACCTCTACGATGGTGCCTTTAGCACATTAGTATGATACTCGATTAGTGCGGCGGCACTCTCTGTGGTCACCTTGGCACTCCTGCTTAGTATTCTGACACTTGATCTTTATAAAGTATCTTGGATACTGTGATGTTGTATCTTCACTGTTTATTAATTGGTCTGGTGACCCACAATTATATGATCATACGCAGCTTGAAATAATGAACCGAGTAAAAGGTGTATCGATTCTGATACGCCAATACCTACGGTGTTCCCGAATATGAGAGCAACTGTAACTCTGAGGAGACTGAATAAATATAAGTCACATGTCTGATGCTCCAATTCTAGTAAGTACCTACGGGTACTTCTGTACAATGAATCTATGTAGTACCTACGGGTACTTATATATAAGAATAAGCATAAGTAATTGTATAAATCTATGATATGCATGCATGTAATTTCCAATATCTGTTATTGTTATATGCTAAACATGAACTTGTACATGCATATTATATGTTTCCCCACTAAAGCGTAAAGCTTATACGGGTTTTAATGTCAGGTAGCAGGTACGAGAGAAGAGCGATGGGAACCAGCATTCTTGAGGGCCTTCTACAGTAAGGGGTTCATCAACATGGGTCCTTTTTACGATAAGTAATTGTAAATGTATAGTTTTTGAATATGTAATGGGACTCGATCTTTGTATATGTGTGTGACACTTTGCAAGCACACCTCTGATTAGTGATATTATTTGGACTTTGTATATGATGTTGATATATTATAAGACTTGGATATACCAATGTCTAATTAAGCAGGTAAAGAGTCCCAGTACATGGTCTCACGTCCTGAACTCGGTTCGGATCCGCCATTCGGGTCGGGCCGGGAAACGGGGCGTGTGGGGTCGTATCTGTTGATGCACCTCGTAGAATGTGTTAGCCTAATGAGATGTCTTTTACATTTATTGTCTAGAATGGATCCGCGAGCGGTGATGAAAGCGGTGAAGCGTCAATCCTTTGGATCCATCGCTTCGGTCCGTCAGTCAAGGATGAATGAAATGCTTCAAGCTGAAGCATTGGTAAAGTCTCTCGAGGATATGGCCAGGGTCTTAGATGCGACTCAGCTCATGAGCTCCAAGTGATCTGTCTGAAAGCATGGAGTGGAAGAATTCCATAGTCTGAGTATGGAAGAATCCAGATAAGCTAGGAGTTTGGCGAAAACTTGAAAGTTTTAGATGGCTTGAAATGTCAGTGGACAGGTCACATGTGCGGTTTTCATTCTTTGCGAGTGCGGCTTATGATTGGTGGAAGGCTGGTTTGAAATCCGCTGTAATCCCGTATCCGAGTTACATGGGACTGCCGTTCTGAGTTTAATCACAGTATGTCAGCGTGATTACAAGGAATCAAATGGAAGAAATTCTTGACTCTAAGGCAAGGGGAAAATAGCGGTGTAGAATATGAGAAAATTCGGCCGCCTCGATAAATATGGAATCTGTTCTTACGGAAAAAAATTCAGATGTGGACAGTTTGAGGAGGGCCTACATGAGTCTATAAAAAGGTACCTCCATGAACGTTTGCCGGCTACAATCTTGTCGATTTTATGGTAGTGCAGCTGGCTATAAAAATTGAAATCACGATGAAGAGTCGAAGAAAGAAAGAAAAAGTTCTCAAGAGGGTTCCTCTTGGAAAGACACAGAGAGTCACAAGTTGATTCGATCTGAGGTCCATTCTGAGGGTAGGAGACAAGGACCTACCATGACTAGGATTCCGTCCGGGGCATCTCAGTGGGCCAGAGGAAAAACCACATTAACCCACGACCACAATTATCATAGTGGTATTTGCGAATGATGGCGGAGGTTGTTTTCGTGTGGAAGTCTGAGCGTATGATATGGCTTGTCACTTAAGGATTAGGAAGTTCTAGAAATCCTCGAGGAAGTGGTAGAGGGGGATCAAATGTACCTCCATGGGCTTCAGTAAGGTGAAGGGCCGAAATTAGCTCATGAGTGAGGTAATGCTTAGAGACGATCAAATCGATCACGCTCACTACGACTGACACGAGCTTATGCGATGAGATCTCGAGAAGATCCGGACATACGGGGGTTATTGCGGGTACATTCACTCGTTGATATTGATTCATATGCTTTGATGATCAAGACTCTACACATTCCGCCTTATGCATGGAACGAATGAATGACAAACTCAGGCGGTAGAGCTATTAGATTATGACACCTTGTTACAAGTCCTACGGGGCATAGTGTTAGAGTCTTAGTGTATAAATTGTCCATAATGGTCCATGATAGGGGAATTCTCAGTTGTCCCAATCGCTTTGCCTTTTCATAAATTTGATTTGATCTTAGGAATGGATTGGTTATCTAAACACGGACCATAGTTGACTGTGATAAGAAATAGTCACCTTAAATGTCCTGACCTATTAGAGTAAGAATACGAGATATCGTCGGGAGTAAGTAGAAAGTTATGTCGTATGAAAGCGGCGTTTTAGAAAGGTTGTGAAGCCTTTGGCTGATTCTTGACTCAAAGGCAAGTAAATTTAAAAATATTCTTGTGATTAGGGAGTTCCATGATGTGTTTCTCGAAGAGTTACCGGGAGTACCACCTGAACGAGAAGTGGATCTCTCTATTGAAGTTGTATAGGGAACGACTCCTAGTTCGAGGACACCTTACCGTATGGCTCCAACTGAACTGAAAGATTTGAAAACTCAGCTACATGAGCTATTGGATAAGGGTTTCATCCGACCTAGTGTTTCACCTTGGGGTGCACCGGTTTTATTTGTTAAGAAGAAAGATGGCACTCTTCGGATGTGCATTATTCTCAGGCAAATAAGCAAGTAACAGTTAAGAATAAGTGCAGTTGCCAGAATAGAAGATTTATTTGATCAATTGGGAGCAAGTGTCTTCGAGAGATAGACTTGTGATCGGGATATTATCAACTCTGGGTAAAAGAGGTTGATGTCACAGCGGCTTTGAGCAGTTATAGCCCGCGCTATGAGTTTTGGTCATGCCATTTGGGTTCATGACTAATGCTCAATTTTGCATTTATGGACATGATGAATAAGGTTTCGCTATTTGGATCAATTTGTTGTGGTATTTATTGATGACATCTGGTGTATTCTAAAGATGCAGGGAACATGAACACCGTTGAGGATAGTATTGCGAACTTTGAGAGAGAATCAGTTGTTTGCCAAGTTAAGTAAATGTGATTTTGGCTTAAGGAAGTGTCATTCCTAGGCCATATTGTATCTAGCGGAAAGGTATTAAAATGGACCCGGTAAAATCGAAGCAATTGTGGTGGAAACCTCCTCGGCATGTAGCAGGGGTGAGAAGTTTCTTGGGCTTAACGAGGTTATTATCGGAGATTTGTCTGAGGCTTTTCAGTTATAGCATCCTCACTTCTAGTGCTCGGAAAGGGTGAAGTTTGAGTGGGATGATAAGTGCAAATCCAGTTTGAAAAATTAAAGAAATCTTGGTTGAAGCACCCAGTGTTGATTTAGCTGCCGGGTAGGGATTACGATTATCATTGATGCTTGAGGATAGGTTTGGGATGCGTATTGATGCGGGATGGGAAAGTGGTGGCTTATGCTTCGAGCGATTAGTACATGAGCAAAACTATCCACACATGATTTGGAGTTAGCGGTATAGTGTTAAGCTTTGAAAATTTGGCGACATTATTTATATGGAGAAAAATGTAAATTTTCAGCGATCATAAAATTACGAAATATTTGCTAACTTCAGATTTGAACTTGAGGCAACGTCGGTGGTTAGGTGTTGAAAGACTATAGTTGTATAATTGATTACCACCCAGGAAAGCAAATGTAGTAGCATATATGCCTTGGTAGGAAATGATTTGCTGCTCACGACCTTGAAAGATTATGATTGGAGATTTACTTTTAGATGGAGCCTTATTGGCTCGGTGGATGTGATACCAGAATTAAGACAAATGATAGTGAATCTTTCAGAAAAATGATGACAAGTTACAGAAGTGCTTTCAATTTGGTCGGTCTTGGAGACAAGACCCCAGTTTTGCCATAGATGGAAGTGGAGGTTTGTTGTCTGAGCAGTTATGTGTCTGCAGAATGCTATGGAATTGAAAAGCAAAATATTATATGAAAGCCATGATCACATTTTCACTATATAAATCACAGAGTAATAAAATGCAGGGATATGAAAGCGATCCTGCAGTGGCGAGAGTAAGGACATTTACGAGTATGTGGCTAAGTGTGTCTAGCATTATTGACAAGTAAAGCTGAACACGAGTACCATCAGGTTTATTGAATCCCCTTGAATTCCCTGATGGAGTGGGATAACATAACTATGGATTTCGTATCCGGTTTCCCTCACCGAAAAACATGATGCAATCGGGTAATAGTGGACCGGTGACTGGTCACCTTTCGCTATCTGGAATTCGGCTTGACTACTCCATGGATCGTTTAAGCGGACCTTTATGTGAATGAAATTGTTAGATTCGCATTCCGATATCGATAGTATGTAGCGATCCTCGATTTACGTCGAGTTTTGGAAAGAGTTCTGATCGGCTTTGGTACGAGATTGAATTTTATGCTTCTTTCATCCGCAATGATGGGCCAGTCTGAAAAGTGATCAGTATTAGAAGACATGTAGGGCTGTGTGTATTAGTTTTCTGGAAGTTCAGGGATAAGAGTGCGTTCCACTCATGGAGTTGCATAACATGAGTTATTAATCCGAGCATTGGTATGGCCCCGTATGAAGCTCTGGAAGACGATGTAGAACTCCTACGTGTTGGATAGAGATGAATGAGCATAAGATTATCGGTCCTGAATTAGTTAAAGACACGGAAGAAAAAATTCAGATTATTCGACGAGAGGGTAGAAATTTCACTGTGATAGACAAGGTCTTATGCTAATTTGAAGAGAAAAGACATAGAGTATGAAGTTGGAGATAAGTGTTTTTAAAAGTATCTCCATGGAAAAGATACTCAGTTTTGGAAGAAAAGGCGGGTCCATGATTCATTGGCCCTTAGGATTTAGAAAGAATTGGACGATGGCCATCTGGTTTGACACTCCTGCAGGTGCTTAAATTACATAGTGTATTCCATGTTTAATAGCCGTAGATATACGTTCGACCCATCGCACATATTACAGGGTTCCGGATATACAAAGTCTGAGATTTCACATTAGATGAAGAAGTAAAGCTATTCTAGATCGTGAAATAAGGCCGATTCTCAGGAAACAAGTAAGTTCCAGCGGTAAAAGTGCTTTAAGCTGACAATCACGTTATGGAAGAAGCGACATGGGCTTGAGTCTGACAATGAGGTACAACCCTCGACTCTTCGGATCAGGTGTATTGAATGAAATTTATTTTAAGGGGAGGTATGCATCAGAAATATACCTAGTTGTTTTCAACATGTTTAGGGTGTTTTGTAGATATAAATTAAATTTTCTTAATTAATTCGAAAATATGGAAAGTTAGAAACAGAAAATTGTATACAACGAAAGGACAAAATCGTAAATTGTCAAAGGGTGTAAGACATGAGTTAATATAATTAGAGCGAAGTATAAATATTAAGAGTTGTAATGTAATTAAGGAAGTTGAGGCTTAAAAGCTAAATACTTAAAACCTTTATTATAAAGAAGTTGGGAGACCAAAAATGCATTTTTGTTATACAACTAGAAAACTACGGAAGGAGGAGGAAAAAGGAAGGAGAAGAGAAAGAAGAAGAAGAAGAAGGGGAGCAAATCCAGGTATGGATGTGCTTTCAGTATGGAGACTTAGGATTTTTGCATGGACCTGCATGAATTCTTGTATGAATTTCCATACAATTACACATGATTAGTAGCACACTTTGAGCTTAGGGTTTGTTAGGATGTCATACAGTAAAGTTTCTTGAATGTAAGGTTGATAAACACTAGGCCTTGTATAAGAGATGAATAGAAAGCATGTTTGATTTAATAGAGTTCATAAGAGGGTGTATTGAATGATAAATTGAGTAGAAAAGAGATCATAAGATGGTGAAGTGATCTTGAAGTGTTTTATTAGGTATAGAGTTGATTGGGGTTCAAAGTATGGAAAAATGGGAGAAAATACCCATTATGGGCATTTTCAGAGATTAAGTCTGATAAACTTGAGCTTGTACCGAGTACAATTCTCGATTCTGGTCATTTGGCGAAGTTGTCGCCGTCTGACTTGAGCTTGTATGCGTACATCTTGTTGTGGTTTCTGATACCGATAGTTTCGTATTTTAGCCATAACTTGCTCATTTCTTGGGTTGGAGTGATTAGTGGCCCGATTAAAATAGACTTCAAGAAGACCAGCCTGTTGATAGAGTATCCTCAAAATTATGCTGCTAGATATTTAAATTCACTCAAAGTAGAGAGTATGTGGCCCATTTCTGCACAGTTAGTGTAGATTAGTCCGAGTTGTTTCGGACGTAACTGAGTTGGTCTTTCGGGTGGAGTGATTCAGGTTGGAATAGAGCCCTTAGCACCTTAGATTTAAATGAGTATAAAGAGATAGTGCCAAATATGAGATTAAGACCCCGGAAAGTCAGTATTTCAACTGTCCCTCAGGTTAATCAATTAAAATGACCGATTGGCATGAAAATGCCATATGCTGGACTGGATGAAATCTAGGTGGATCGATTCCAATTCTGGTGAAATAGATTCATAGAAGAATAATAATACATGAATAAAGCGTGATTATACACGCATCTTACTTTACCGATTATATGAAATCACGATCACATCGAACACATAATATGGCTAAGAATGCCCTATTATAAAATAGTAAGTTATGGAATTCATATAATTATAAAAATGCCTAAGACCAGTTATTAAATGACACAGCACTCTCTGATTAGTGCGACGACACTCTCTGATTGTGCTTCGGCACATTAGTATGATATCTCTGATTAGTCTGTGGCACTCTGATCATCTTGACACATTAGTACGATTACTCTACGATGATGCAGCGGCACTCTCGATGGATGCTTTAGCACATTAGTACTCCAGGTACTATGCGATTAGTCTGACAACACTCTGTCGGTGCCTTGGCACTCTGCAGTGTTGACATGATCTTGTAAAGTATCTTCGGATACTCATGGTGCTGTGTCTTACTCATTTATTATTATTGGTCTAGGTATTCCCATAATTATATGATCATAAAACGAATAATGAATAAGAGGAAATGAAGGTGTATCGTTCTGATATGTAATACCTACGGGTATTTCTGAATAGTAAGCTCTGTAACTCCCTACAAGGAGACTGAATAAATATAAGTCACATGGCTGATTATCGGTCTAGTAAACACCTCTGGGTACTTACATGCAATGAATCTATGTAGTACCTCACGGGTACTTATATAAGAATAGCATAAGTAATTGTATAAATCTATGATATGCATGCATGTAATTTCCAATATCACATTATTGTTATATGCTAAAACATGAACTTGTACATGCATATTATATATGATATTCCCACTAAATGCTCTAAAGCTTATACGGGTTTTAATCAGGTGTAGGTACGGAGAAGGCGTGTCAGGAACTTCGCATTCTTGGTGACCTACAGTGGGGTTCATCATTTTGTGAGTCATACTGTTCCCGAGTAATTGTAAATGTATAGTTTTGAATATGTAATGGGACTCGATCTCTTGCTATATTGTGACAACATAAACACCACTCACGATTAGTAGTGTTATTTGGACTTTTTGTATATGATGTTGATATATTATAGACTTGGATATTTTAGTATGTCTAGTGTGGTAAAGTCCCCGGTACATGGTCTCACGTCCGAGGCTTCGGTTCGGATCCGCCATTCGGGTTGGGCTGGGAAACGGGGCGTGACAAATGATATGCAAATGACGGGGTATATACTTATACGTCGTACTCTCTCTATGACTCTGCGCTTTTTGATATTGGCCCACCTTTTTGCTTACTCGATACCTGCGCATAGATAAAACTATATGCTAATCATTTTTCGGTAGCAGAGTAAGGTTCTATCGAGTTCTATTCCAATATTCGATTTAACTTGACATGCATTTAACATCAAATATGCCTATTATATCCATGAACCTCATGCTATTCATTTTATTATGCTTTCATTTTACAAATCATTTATCATATCACAACAGCTCAATTTTCAATGCAATAATTCGACAATTCAATTTATGAGATTAATCATATACATAAAATCCCATTTATACTCATTGATGTTGGTTATTTTACTTTGACTATTCAAATCACATTTATGGTTCGTTTGATGAATCCGTCATATTATCCGTCGGTAATGTCGCGTACACATTTAACAGGGTCGGTCTCGTCATGGCCGGATCGCAGTTTGGTGCACCGAACATGTGGTATCGCCATGCCATACGCCATCATGGCGGATGGGTGATCATCATGAGTGGGACATTTCTTCAATGCCATATGCCATCATGATGGATCTTGGATTGGTGCATCATAAAGTGGGACATTAGACGATTTAGAATTGCCTTGTGATGATTCTTAGGTGGTGCATCCCATCAGGCGGTTCATTCGATTATATCATTCAATTCAAGATGTCGAGAATTAGCCGGTCATTTTAAATTCGATTATCATTCGTATTCCGGTTTTCAAATATCACATTTCAATTCCATATTCACTTTCGTATTATATTTTCAAAGATATACTCAATCTATGTACTTATTTCATGTACTCATTCACGTACTCATTTAATATACTCATTCATGTACTCATTTCATAGTTACTTGGTAAACTACCAAAATACTTGAAATAAGAATAGAGTTAGAGAACGAGCCGAAGTTATCGGATCTAGTTTCCCTTCGATCCTCGATCCTAGGTTAGGCGATCATCACGATCTAGTCAATAATAATCAACGTCTCTTAGTGGATAAACAATTATCATATTTGATTTAACGAGTAAGTATTTATCTTTGTTAACGGTTTGGGTTAAGACAAGTGCGCCTAAAGCTTCGCCTCGGCCCAGTGCGATATGTATTTCACTTAGTTTTATCCCTATTTGAACCCCCATTAATCGTTTCTTAGGGTTCCTAAACAATCGTGTACGAATACGGGACTTAACGGTGCAAAAATATGCCAATTTAAGGTTGCAGGAAGCAGTGGTACCGGTACCACTTTGACTGGTACCGGTACCAGTCCCTCACTGCCAGTGGGTACCGGTACCAGTTTGAGTGGTACATTACCACTTGCCTTGCATCATGGAGTGCAGGGTACCACTCTTTGAGTAGGTACCACTTCTGAGTTTTGCACAGAAAGCGTTGGATTTTGGCATTTTCACTCATTTTCTTCCACAGGCAACCTTATTCATCCCATATCAAAAAATCCACCATGGAATCACGAAACAACTCGAAGGTGGTTTAGAATCAATGAAAACCTTTTTCTCTAAGTTAGGACTTTTTCCCAAATCGAGAACATAAAGACGGAAGCTAGGATTTGATTTTTTCTTACCTTATCTTCAAAATCTCCTCTTGTAGGTTGCTTGATCCTTAGGAGGAAGAAATAGGAAACAAGCGGCCAATAGGCTCATGCTTGCAAACCCTAGCCTTTCTCCTTTTCTCCTCCATTCTCTCAAAAGCAGTTTGCTCGACCAATGACTCCCAGACCACTTTGGTCTTTAAAATCAGCAAGTGTAAGGCCATGTTTGACCTTCCATGTCATTCATTCTCCTTTTGGTCTTCAATTCTTTATTTATAAGGCCTTGTTTGGCTTTTAACCAATTTTTCATTTAAGTCTCCTATTATTATTCCACTTTGGCCATTCATTTATCATAAATTCACCTAGACATTTATTCTTTATAACAATTGACCCTTAGGTCCTCATTTTACAAATTTCCACATTTGCCCTTTTTCACTTGGGTTATTTCCGGGTTCGATCAATTTTCTCATTTTAGCATATAATATTAAATCATATGCTCACACTTTCAATTTATATTTCACACAATATACCACTTATCACTTCCTAAAAACCTAAGTTTGCCTGCTAATTCATACCCATAATATATATAAATTATTATAAAGTTCTAGGGTATTTTCATGCTACATTATCATCACCCGATCACTCCTGGTACAAACTGAACTTCACTTGATCATTACCCACTCTTAGTGATAATTTTCCATTTTCCACATATATTAAAGCTTTTCCAGTTGCTAAGAATGGCCTACCCAAGATCAAAGGTGTCTCTTTGTCCTCCTCCATGTCTAGGACAACAAAATCAATTGGGAAAATGAATTTATCTACTTTGACAAGCACGTCTTCAATGATTCCTTGTGGGTAAGTCAATGAACGATCAATCATTTGGAGAGATAGAGCAGTAGGAGTAGGTTTTCCCAAATTCAGCTTCTTTGCCACAGACAAAGGCATAAGATTTATGTTGGCCTTTAAGTCACACAACACTTCTTAAAAGTGTGTTCACAAATCACACATGGAATGGTGAAACTACCAGGTTCTCTTAGCTTCTTTGGAAGTTTTCTCTGAATAATAGCATTGCAATTCTCATATATACTGACTGTCCCAACTGAATCCAGTTTTTTCTTCTTGCTCATAATCTTTTTCATAAATTTTACATAATTCGGAATTTGAGCCAAGGCATCAACAAATGGTATGTTAATTTCTAGCTCCTTAAATACATTAAGAAATTTAGCGAATTGCTCATCCATCTTCGCTTTTTGAAACCTTTGCAGGAAAGGTAGTGGTGGAGTATAAATAGGAGGATTGTTGGGAGAAATGACTTTTCCCGGAACAATCTCTTCTTGCTCTTGATTCTTTTGTGTACTATCCACCTTTCTATCTTCTTGATTCATTTTTGCACTAGTTGGCTCTTTTTCTATTTTAGTATCCTTTATCTCAATTTCTATTTCAGCTTATCTCTTCACTTCTTTAGAGTCATCCAGTTATGTTCCTCTTCTTAGAGTGAGAACCATATACTATTTGGGATTAGTCTCTGTGTCACTAGGAAAAGACTTTGAAGAGCTTTGTTTCAGGGATTGGGCTATTTGCCCCATTTGAGTCTCTAAATTCTTCACAGTCTCATTAAAACTCGCCTAATTTATCTCCAAATTTCTCACAGAGCCGCCCATAGTGGACTGAATATTTTCCATATTCTTCATCACAATGGCCATGTTAATTTGAGTATATTCCAGCTCAGTGACTCTTGTGTCATTGCTCATTTTCATGTCATTTATAGCTAGTAAAAACTCATTAAAACTAGGCTGCCTCGCATTCCCTTGATGATTGGAGCTCAAAGCTCCTTGATTTTGAAAATCAAGAGGTGCTATAGTGGTACTCAACTGGTGGGGCTCATGGGGGAACTATGGCTTGATTCCCACACGATAAATTCTCATGATTCCTCAATCCCGGGTGGTAGTGTGAAGGTAAGTTGTTGTTTGGCCGAAACGTATAGCCTCGATTGTTCACATAGTTCGCTTCTTCCACTTGGAATGGGGGATTGGCCATCATTGCTCCTTGTGCTTGCGTATACGCAATCTCACCCATTGTCGGCTCCCTTGGAGTTTGTTGATTTAGCTTAGTCAATAGAACTTCAGACTTAGCCTCTAACGACGACATTCTATCCAACTCCATAATAGGGTCCCACTGAGGTAGCTGATACTTATTTCACTTAGTCAATAATTGATTGTTTCCACGGTCCTGCTGTAATCAACCCATCAACATCCACCTCATTTTTATTGAATAATTAAGCCCATTATAAAAGTTTGCACCTGAGCACTTAGCTCATAACCATGCTGCGAGCATTTTCTTAATAACTCTTTTAATCTATCCCACGCATCATATAATGTCTCTTGGTCACCTTGCCAAAACTGTGTAATTTTCGCCCAGAGTTTTGAAGTGAGTTGGGGTGGAAAGAATTTCATTAAGAAGACTTTGACCAATCCTCCCCATCTATTTATCGATTCCAACATCAAGTTGTGAAACCAACTCCTTGCCTTGTCTCGTAAAGAGAATGGGAAAAGCTTCAAGTTAATTACATGGTGGTCAACCTCGTTCATCTTAATTGTTCCACACAACTCCAGGAATTTTGAAAGGTGTCCATTGGGATCCTCCGAAGGATGTCCCCAAACTGTTGTTGTTGGACCATAGAGATTAAAGTAGGTTTCAGCTCAAAATTGTTCACATCAATGGATTGGTGCCGAATTCCTGAATAATTCTTGTCCATCATTGGTCTCTAACAATCTCCAAGTGTAGGTTCTCGCATTCCAGGTACTTCATTTTGATTAGAGTGGCCCTCACTGTATCTATCGCTATTCCACTCTTCCATCCTGATATTATTTGCCTTGACTATTTTTATCTTGAACAATGTTCTCTCAATTTCCGAATCAAACGATAATAAATCAGCAGTAGGCCTTCTGTGCATAAAAATGGGTACTTGAAATCACCAAACACACTAGAAAAAAAAAAAAAAGAAGATAAAACAACTAATCAAAATAAAAGAGAATAAAAGAAATAAAGAAATTTTCCAAAACATAATTTTTTTTTTGTTAAGTTTTTCTCAAATTAGCAAATTTCACTTTCGCTAGAATATAAATCCAAACGCCAAAAATTGTAGATCCCCGGCAACGACACTAAAAACTTGTTAGATTGTCTGCTTACGCCAAAACTTGTGATGTTTGCAATATGTAACTATAAAAATTGAAATAGTCTAATCCCACGAGTGCACGGGCCTCAAGTAATAAAATGGTTTTCTATTACGAACCAAGATCGTTCCCATGAAGATTTTAGGTTTTATGGGGGATTGAGTACCCCAACTACTCGCTTAATTCTCTATTTGAGAGTCTAAGTGAGTTGATTGAAATTATCAAACTAATAAAAGCAAAATTGAACAAAAACACAAAATGCTGGTGAAAATTGGAGCAAGTGAATAAAACCGAGAGAAAACGACTTAAAGATGAACTAGGGTTGGTTATCGTTAATGATGTTTAGCGATTCATCCAAATAAGGCACGGGTTAGGTGATTTATAAATTGAATTGGTCCGAGGATTCGGTACAAGGATCTCACTTTCATGTTCCCCCTTGTATTTTCTCGCACTATCCACATATTCACAGTTACGTCCATCTAGGTCGATAGGGTGATACTTTTCGAAGGCATTTTTCCTTGAGAACTCTATAGATCATAGTTACGTCCTTGCAATCCTCACTTAATACATTTGGTGTCCCTTCCTAGTGAAATCCTCTTAGTACTAGACCTTTATAATTCCCTAAGCCTCTTTAACTAGGTTAATTCGAATCCCGATTAATTGATTCACACCTTAAGAGAATCAGAACCAGATTTAAGGACGTAATCCAAGCTTTACCAAGGATACCCTAGTAAAAGGATCGAAGATCTGATTCTTAGCATGTATCAATTAACCAAAACCATAATAATCCAAGTATTAACAACAAATACAACAAATCAAACATAAAACATCCAACCAAACTAAAGATTAAATGACTCTAACATCAAATCTGATAACCAACCCTATGAAATGTTTAGCCTAACATTTCAGCCATCAAAGCCCACACATTTATGCTAATACAAACAGGTTTAAATCAAGAAAATGACTTCAATCTTGTGATCCAAAGCTGAAATCTAAGACCCACAAGGTCATGCTCCTAACACGACAAGCCAAGTTGTTCACAAATAAAACCTAAATCTAAGAAATCTAAACCTAAAAATGGAACAATTCTTGAAGAGGGAAAACCCTAGGAGAGAGCATCCCTCTCTAAAAGTTCGAACCCTAATAATGATTGAAAGCTGTGCTTATATACACCTCGAAAAAAAAGGCCAAAACAGGCAAAAAAATCGAAATAATCTATGCCAAATGTCGTGGTGGTCACTAACACATCACTTCGTGGTCGCACCACATAGGAAAAGTCAGAAAAGAACCGCCGCATAGATAGGGCTCAGGGTCGCGGATCACATTTCGAAAGTTGATGCTTCTCGCCACTGCGGAAGCCGCGGTCGCAACCGTGCTCTCGCGTACTCATACTACATATTGGTCAAATTTTCCGTGGTTGCGAGGCACAGTTCTTCATCTATTTTGTTATGTGGTTGTGACCACACGACTATGGTCGCGACCATGGGTTCTACCATGCATAAATTATTCTATTCTTGCCCAAATTGGTTGCTTTTGTCTCGTTTTCTTCGTTTATGCAAAATACACACATATAGGGGGGTTAGACATGAAAATGAGTAAGAAGGGTGCTAGGTTAGCATCAAAATCATGAAATATGTGCTGTTTTGTACTAATAAAAGCTAACCTAAAGTACACCTAACAACGAGCTTGCTCTCAAGGTAATTTCCTGACCTTAGTTATAAGTTATTTCGATTTTGCATATTTATAATTATATTTGGTTTTGATTGTAAACCAAAATCTATACTGTTATTTGTCTAAACCGATCCTAATACATTATTATCAAAAGTTTGTTGACAATGTCAAATCCCACAAAAATTGAGTTTGTGTCACTTGACATTACCAGAAAGAATTATATACCTTAGACCCTCGATGTTGAGATACATTTTGAAGTAATGAATCTTAGAGCTGCCATTAAAGAAGAATATCAAGCATCCCTATAGGATTGTGCAAAAGTGTTGAATTTCCTTTGGCACCACCTCTATGAGGATTTAAAAGGTGAATACCTTATAGTAAAAGAACCCCTCACTCTATGAAATGAGTTGATAGAGAGATATGACAACCAGAAATCTGTGATTCTCCCAAAAGCTTGATATGACTGGATGCACATGAGGTTGCAAAGTTTTAAAATAGTCAGTGAATATAACTCCGCATTATTTTAAATCAACTCTCAATTGAAGTTGTGCGGAGAGAAAGTCACAGATGAAGACATGCTAGAAAAAACGTTCATCACTTTTCATGCCTCGAATGTGCTATTGCAGCAGCAGTATCAAGAGCGTAGATTTATGATTCGTGCTCAAATAGTGCTATTTTGAACTTGTTTATAGTAGGTTTTGAGCATTTTTTGTGTACTAATCAACTTAAATAACCCAATTGGTACATTGCTGTCCCAGCCACGTATTAATCGATTTTTGTACTTTAGACTTGCTGAGCTAAATTACAAAGTTAAAATCTTCAAGGCAAACCCTACAAACGCCGGTAAGAATCCAAAGTTTTAACTCAAACCGCATGTCAAAAGTCAGAAGGAAAATGGAGCAAAAATAGTAGAATTTGGAACACTGCAGAAATTTTGCAAAGCCTAAGTAAAAATTTCACATAACCATGCACTTCGCAGAATCGCAATTTTTGCAATCCTACTCAGGTCTGGGCCACCCCACACTTCTCAAATTTTCGTGACTTTTTCCTAAACTACCTTCTATTTATTTATTTTTATACATTTTAATTTGTTCTGAGCAATATTTAAGCTCTGTAGTCAAGACCGATAGGACAACCTTGATGCATTAAACTTTGCCGAAAGCTTTCATTTTCTTCCGCTTTATTCTCATTTTCCCCCTTTTCCTTCACTTTCACTCCGGCCAAAACACTCCTCGAGATGACACCTCATGAATGAGCATAACCTCATCCTTGAAGAGGTGAGGGTTACTGGCTAAAGTTTTTAAGGTAACCATCGGGCCTCTTGCTCTCAACAAGCATTTATTGTCATTTTTGTTTCTATCTTCACTATAGGCTGAAATCTTTGATGTATCCCCATCTGACCAAGACAGTAATCTTAGGTTTAGTGGATACTTATTGCTAGATCCATTGAAGCTAACTTAGTTTCCATTTATTTGTCGCTGTAGGGTAGGTCAAAGGATCAGTTTTACTGCATTGAAACGTTAATGACTAATAAATGCTGTATCTCAAGAGAAAACTATTGGGAATTGGGGCTTTTATAGCCAAACTAAGATCCATGTCGAAATGACTATAGCCATCCTCCCAACGAGGAATAGAACCCAGACCCTCTCACTGCTCTAGAACCCCAACCAAAGGGCCCGAGGCTTCAATAGGTGTTATTTTACATTTTATTTCATTCTATTTTTAGTTTTCCAACCATCAATCCCACTGTCGTTGTACAAAACTCCAGCAAATCCAGCAAATTCAATTGCTGATTTCATCAGAATCATTTGTGTGAAATAAACCTTATCCCTCGAGTTCGGATCTCTGTAAAAGCCACTATATCAAGAAGAGAAGATAGGTTTATAAATTTTGGTTCTGGAGTCGCCATAGCCACGTGCCGACGCAAATTCAAATGGCGCTGTTGGTGTGGATGCAGGTGCCTTAGAGCAAGTGAGAAGTTGTTGAACTCTGGTAGACTCATCACAAGTGTTATGAATCGAATCCCTTTTGTCTCACTTGATCTCCCCTAGTAGTTCAATGTTTATCGATTTCATTCCTTTTTATATATAATTTGGCCCATACATAGAATTCGTTTTATTTCTAGTTAACATTAACCTTTTAGTTAGCCCTACTTTTTTGGTTATGAATGTTTGTGTTGAGTTTGCTTAGCTATTTATGCAATCGCTATCAGAGACAGGATCACTACACAGCGCATATTAGAATGGTCAGTGCTCCACTCCCAACACAGTGGTCGTGAAGGAGTTTATTGCAGTGGGCATGGAACCTCCACCCAAGGAGCAACATAGCTACCAGTGTGGGTCCATAAAGAAACCCTAATGCCTAGGTCAATGAGGCCATATATTAATCACTCAAGGTGAGTGCACCCCTCATGTATATACCCCACTGAGGTTAGAGGCCAGTCTTATCTGCGCCCCCGCCTCCCAACCTTCCATGGTATGGAAAAATGAAAATCCAGCACACACATCCAGGAGTTCGAGGAAGTTTCGCACGATTTTCAAAGGAGGGTGCAATCGATATGGAATTGCTGAAATTGAGCCTTCCCTTGAACCCATAAAGAACAAGGCCATAAGATTTGGCTTAATTTAAGGCCAAGGACTATCGTGAATAATGTAGAGATGCGGTGCCAGCCTCTCAAGAAACTTTTTTCAAATACATTACAAAACCAAATATTCTAGTGAGGATTATACCTTTGGTGTAAACATATGACAATGAGAAGTTTTACCATGGGGAGGTATTTGGAAACCATCGTTCCTCACCATGAAAAGTTCATTTGATGTAGTCAACCATTTCAAAGATGGGATGTCCCCGCATGAAGCAATTATTGGAAATTCATGTGGAGGGGACTCCTAAGCAAGAATCCAGATGAAGCCATGGATTTCAATTAGTGTGGTCAAACTCCCAAAGCATTGGATGCAGAGCTCTAACCCTAGAGGCAGATGAAGCCTATAGCAAATTAAAGGGGAGGCATGTACTCACTGGCAGAGGATATGGAAATGAAGGCAAAGCCGCCCACCTTGCACTACTAGAAGGTCGGGAAGAACTGGAAGCGGAGAAGATCATATGAGGGTATGGGTAAGTAGAAGAGCACAAGATGTACCCATCTCAAATTGCTTCCATCACAAATTCAATTTAACACCAAAGTGAATGACCACTTCATGGTTTCTTCCGCGAGGATATATGACGAAAATGCCAATGTCAGCTGTCATAAGCCACAACCTAGAATGGTCCATATATGGTAATACAGCGGCAAACCCCAACTTGAGAACCAATTCTAATCTCTGGAAGCCAAACCTCACTGCACTAGCGTCCTCTCAGGTACACAACAACAGTGGTTCCTCGTCTCAAATACACAACCACCACCTTATATCCTCATCCATTAATGAAAATAACATGAATTTGAGCAAAGGTGTGCAATTTTGTGGAGGAATAGAAGGCAGTGAATGCTCAGTTAATAAAGAGAATCTACGACACACAAATGAAAGCACACCATAACAAAGATAGGATAACCTATAGTCCTAGATCTCTCAAATATGAGACAACCCGTAGTATCTAATCCTCAAGGTTAAACCAACCAAAGAAGACAAAGAGAAAAGGAAATTTCCATCTCAGACAATAAACTAATCCTCTATATGAGCGCATGCATGAGGCCTTCCAAATGAGCAAAATCCCCAGACGGATTAAGGCGATTATCACATCGAAGTGCAAATAGCAACGTAAGTTACAAGGCTAGAAAGCCAAAGAGGTTAAACCAGATGAGGTGCGTGACCAAAAAGAAAATGTTGAAAAATAGCACACCCCCACCCTTTTCCACAAGCACTAAAAGCTAAGAAAAAGGCCATCAACTAGGCTGAAATATTAGAAGTGCTAAGGCAAGTGAAAGTTAACATCCTTCTTGCTTGGCATGACAAGTCAAGTCCTACGTATGCCAAATTTTTTGAAGGATCCTAATGGAAGAGAGGGGTTGAATAAGTTGACAAAGGCTCTTGGTCGCTGGAACAAGTCAAGCGCTTGTGCCATCTTGGCAGGCAAGACACTTAGTGAAATATAAAGATTCAACACCCACCATCTCTGGAATATCGAGGCACTTGTAGAAAAGGTACGCTAGACTGGGAGCTAGTGTCAACCCGCCGCCCCTATTCGCATAAGCAACTAGGTTCAGTGAGCAGCCAACTTCCATCACATTGTTCCTCTCGCGTATAGATCCATAAAAATACCAAAGGCACCGTGAGATGTTTTGATACATGACAAATTTCATCATCTCGAGACTCTATAAGTTTGACAGACCCAAGGCAAGAATTATGTGCCATCATCTTAAGATATCATTCTTGAAGGTTACTTCCACGCGATTATCAATTGACGGTGTTTGTTATGCAACCCACATTCGGGAACACATGACTTTGAATCAGAATATCTTCCACTCGAAAGTAAAAAAGAGATACGCAACCGCCTAAGAGGGTCCGTGAGAAATTTGCATAATTGATACAACTCAGAGGTGAAACAAGTTTCCGAACAACAACAAAGGCAGATGTTCTCAGCCTGCGAGAAATCCCTTTAACGTCCCGAAGAGCAGGAGAGGAAACCTAAGGCATGAACACGCCAGGTACCAGAATAAAAGGAAGAAATTCTAATTTCATTGATCTGGGGGAGAAGCTAACAGCTTCAAAAACTAGATTCAAGCCCCTACCATCGACTAAAGTATGCATACTGGAAGAACATTAATAAAGTGTCTACGACCCTCCCCGTCAAGAATGAAAACAGAAATGGGCCTGATGATGTCCACTATAGAGAACAAGCAAAGCATGTGTGGAAAATCATTGAAGGGTATTAGCTCCAAGAGCTTGCACTCCATCATGACTACTTGGAGGAGGAGGCAAAACCAAGAGAAGGGCAACCAATAAAGGAGATCGAATTCGCACATGCGTGAAGAAAATGCGTGGTGAAAAACCCAAAGTTGGCGCTGGCGTCGGTATTATTTAATCCATATCCGAAGGGAAGATTGGGTATAGTCCAACCCAGGCTGTGCCTATAAGAGAACATGGCAACCATTATGCATAATGAGAAAGGGAGGTGGGAAGTGCCTGACCCGCTTACTACATATAGGTAAGGTTGAGGGTATGTATTGATTATAAGACTTAAAATGAGGTGACATGAAGATCATTCCTCACTCTTCAGTGGACCAGCCTTCTCGAAGATTTCCGCCAATTCCTTCGCACGCTTCCTGATGGCTATTCCGTGATATTTTCATATTTAGAAATTGTTGCGGTATGACCAGGTGAAAGACCACCTTCATACCTACCCAGATATCGCAAGCATAAGGTGTTATGGGTAGATGTTCTTTCGTCTTTCCAAATGCTACATGCTCCAAGATTTTCTGTGCAATTTGGGTGGAGCCAGTGACATAGAGGTCCATATGACGTGATGTTACTGCTTTGCGGAGGGAGCTCTCAAGAATGCTCAGATCAACTTAGAAGCCCGTCCCGAAAAGGTACAGTATAGAACTTGGTATTGAACCAGTGAAAGTCTTATTTTATATCAACTGAATTGGTGGGCCGTGTCATATTATTTCTAAGAAAGAAATTGAAGCCTAATTAAATCGATGAGACTCAAATTTCCTTCTTCACTAATGAAGACCGGTAGAGGTAATTCTTAGGGTGTGGCATATAGGCTTTCACAGAGGTCCATCATGGACTCTCAAAAATTGCGAGGCTCTATAAGCCATATTAGCGAGAGAGTTATACCAAATTCACGGTGGATCTACACCCGCTGCAAAGTAGCTGAGGAGCCTAAGGCTTATTCGATCACCGCACCGCGAGGGCCCTTAACTGAAGTTAATTTTTCCGAGTAATGCATGACACAAGGACTCCCGCCATTGATATTTCTACAAGCAAGAGGGAATAGAGGAAAGCCTCATGGGGTTTACTACGCAAGCAAGACACGGGTAACGAGGCAATGTGCTAGAATTACAATCTACCTGTCAGAGAAGGAGCGGTTGGTAATGTGGGTCTATGCTTTGACAAGTTCTGAGCTCTTAGCCTTGGGAAGTTCAATACTCTGACATAATCATATATTCAGATCACTAAATGCCTTCATAAGTACCGCTCAAGTTCAAACAAATGCCAAGGCAAGACTTATTGATACCTTCAAGGTAAGAGTTCAACCCGGCAGATTAGGGACAAAATAGGTAGAGAATGTTGCTGCAAGATCATCTCAAGATTCAACAATAGCACACAACACTCCACAAACTTCAATCACTGATATGAGTTTCCCGAGAGTCCCCTCGATCCAATGAGGAACACACTCTGGGTATGCTCGACATTGCCAATTACTTGCTAAACAGAAGAGTTGTCATAAGATTGGAAGACATAAGATAGATGTTTTTCTTGCAAAATTCACCCGCTATTATTGGGAAAGAAATTTTCTCAGACAAATACTATGTCGATTGATAATCGTATGTGGCCCAAGGTTAATAATAGGGGATATCACCACCGCCAATGAGAAGCTCACCGCATGTGGAGGCTTATTTTGCTTCTATGAAACTGCCACAGTTGGGTACTAATCCAAGTTCCGTGAGCTCGGGCCTTCTCTTTTCAAGGATGCCCATATTATGTGCAAAGAATGCGACAAATACCAAAGATTGGGGAAAATCTCTCATCGTGACACGATTCCTTTCTTTTGAACCCGATTTTAGTTGATCTATTCGATGTTCGGGGCATCGACATTTCTTACGGGCTGCCTTCTTCCTTTTGGGATATTTACATTTTAAGTGAGTCAACTATGTGCTGTCAAACAGCTAAGAAGGTTTCAGAGTAAGAGATCAGGCTGTGGTGGAAGAAATTATGAAGGCAGAGAAATATCTTTTCTCCAGATTGGGTCTCTCAAAGCCATAATCAGCGGATGGAGGGTCGTGATTTAACAAACCTTTTGAGAGAACCCCGGAATTATTAAATAGTGGAAAGTTAAGTAAAGTGGCCACCGATCTCTCATGCACGGTCAAGCTGCGCTAGCTAAACAGGAAATCAATACGACTGATGAAGGTGGGGAACTCTAACTAAGATCTGGTCTCAAAGCCGCGCTTGATTCCTTGTGTGGGCATACAAAACAAAGATACAAAACCAATCCCTTGGCAGGCATGTCCCTTCGTCGTTTAGTTTTACGGTCAGCATGTCAAATTGGCTCAGAAATGGCATAAGGCATAAGTGGCAAAGTAAGAAACTGAACCCCTGGATATGAAGAGTCATTCCTTAAAAGGATCTTTTTATTATCAATGAGCTGCAAGAGCCGAGGAATGATGCCTACTGACCAAAATCTCATCGGCAAAAGATAAAGCACAAAGAAGTGGTAACACAACTACTAGCCCGTGAAAACTCATAAACAAGAGACCATGCGTTTCTTTACGACCCAAGCTCCACCTTTTCCTGCAAGCTCAAGTCAGTATTGATCAGCCATTCACCATCCATCAAAAGCTCCATCCATACGATCGGGAGACATACTCAATTCCAGTGACAACAAGGTGTTTAAGGTCACTGTGCAAGTTGCTGAAACCCTATGCAGTACAACACACAACAGACAAGGAAGAGATTCCCTCCTCAGTCTTCCACAGCGAATCCATGAAAATACTTCGAGTGGGAAGATTTCAAAGAATTCTTCTGAATTCACCCACCTTTTGTTGGAATTCTTGATTGTTCATTTTAAGTTTTTTTTTTTTTATGAGATTTTCACTCCTCTACCTTATTTTCTTTCTTCCTGCACTTTCCTCACTTTCATTTATGTAGTTCTTATATTTTGTTATGTTCTTTGTTACATAGGTGAATAGTATACAAGTGAGTTTTTTGGTGCAAACAGAGAATTTTCAGAGGTTGTGAATTTAACTTGCGAAATTTCACTGCCATGAAATTCCCACACAACAAGCCCATCTTCTTTCTACAATTCCTCTTCTCCCTTCATATAACCTTTTCTCTTTGCGACCACATTATTCTTTCCAAATTTTGTGTCTTTGATTCAGGCTACGCGAGCCGATATAAAAATCAACAAAATTTATAGAGAGGCACCGTCCGATTGCATCGTTCAGTCGTTTTATACCGCAAAGATAGTGGTCTAGGGTCTAACACCGTGATGGGTTTTCATCCCAAAATGGCTTCAAGGGGTTTTATCACGTAAAAGGCTTTCTATTCGACTTTTTGATTTATGTTTCAAAATGCTGGGAATGGTTTAAAACTGGTGGAATTGTAAACCAAAGTAAAAGAGGAAAAGTTAATCCCTTGAAGAATTAGGTCACTAACTTGGCAAGTTAGGGGGCAACAAGGTCCCTTGGAGCATCCTCATGAGACAACCTATGCACCCATGGCATAACCTGATCGTTATATTTAATCAGCAACTCACCCATGAAGCAACCCCATATTCAGTCAATACGTAGCATGCAATATGGCTCTCATCATTAAAAACCCTAATATTTAACATCATTCTAGGCTCAGAAAGACCATCTAAAGAATCAATAAACAAGTACACGGAGAGTACTGGTCAAATCAATAACATTAAATGCTGCAACCCTAATTTGAGAAACCTAATACAGTAAATAGATTTGTCATAGAGGCTTTTCTTTCCAAAGAATTATCTAAAGAATCATAGTACTCTCACTAATATAACTGATCTAGCATGGAGAGTATTGGCCAAATTAATGACATTCAATGCGTTATGCAACCATGTTTTGAGAATATATGGGCTATAAATACACTGCCATACATGTAGCTTTTAGTACAAGAGACAACTGTGGTTATATGCCCCAATTTCACTGGGTTAGCTTCCTTCCTCTTCTTTAAGAGGTGATGTTAGGTTTCGCACACCTTTCTAGTGCCTTCGTCACTCAGAAATGTTTTTCTGGTAGCCAATGAAAAAAATAAAGGAAAGAAGAGAGAGAAGAGAGAAAATCAATGAAAGCAAAACCTAAAATAAAAAGACCCTATGTACACAAAAATAAAAACCCTACAAAATTATCCTTCCCCAATTGTCGCTTTTAGGTTGCAAAAACAAGGGTGGGCTTAGCCACTCAAGGCATGAAAATACCAGAAAAATCATGAAATTGGCTAAGTTATAGGACAATTCATAATACACCAAGCTCGAGCTGCCTGGGCATTAATTACAAAGCATGACGAGGCATCACTTTCGCTAGGCTGAAGATTTCAATAATTAGCTGAAACTGGTCGTGTCTAGGAGAAATAAAGAAATTTCTATAGTGGGAGAATTTTACATGTTGTAAATTTCGCAGAAGCTAGCTAAATTCGTGAGACAGTTTAAATCCAATTATTTCATGAACAAAGAAGCAAATTTGAGTTTCGGTTCAATGGTTTGTATTCACATATTACAATTCTAAGGTCGCAACTTTCTAAATCTATTAAAAAATTTTCGCAGGTTTCAGCGAAAATTCCTCGTGATTGTTGATCTCACTCCCTGCCTTCAACCCAGATCACATTTCAGATTTTGCCTCGGGCTTTCCTCTACTTCCGATTCTTCAATATCATATCGGTGACCTGAGTTCAAAACCTACCATTCATCATCCATCCCCAGACATTCATTCCAAAATGCCAGCCTTCTCGTGAAAAAAACAAATCCAAAATAATCTTCTAATGTATAGTAGCACAGTAAGAAGACTAGAACACTTATAATTGGTATAATGACATGATTAACTTATCAAAGCACTCAAACACATATCTAAGCGATAAAGTTCAAATCGCACTTTTTTATTAATCACACTCCTCAACCGAAATATAGTCTCAGCAATGCAAAATAAAGAAAAAGGATGGCTGTGGTGATTTGGTAAAAAGTTGTTATGATTCAGTAGGGCATGGTTACATGATATATAAACATTATTCTTTCAACCGAAAAATTTAAACGGGTTAGAACTCCATATGAAAGAATCAAAACCATACAACACCCGATATCAATGGTTGATCCCATAATTCTCAACTTCGAATTTCCACCCAAGTCTAATGTGATTCTTTATGTAAACAGATTTACGCCTAATAGAATGCAAAATTTGTCCTCCCCAATCCAGCGTGACCGACATGGCGTCTAAGTCATTAACAACCTGAGTTGGCGGATAGTTTTGCCACACTTCTTTCTTTATTCAACTATATCGGTGGTGATGCAATGCTTAAAATCTGACTTTCACCAAAGTCCTAACGGGGTCCACCATGACTCAACCAATTAAGGTTGCGAAAGCATCGCTTCGTGCGACTGCTTGACCACTAACCTAAAGGCTTCACCCCCATTCATGTTTCACTCAAAATTAAGCACCACAAGTCAAGTTGAACCTCACCTATCCACCCGTGTAACGAATATCATATACATAATCGCATAATTCCCAGCCACTAAGGCCACAGCATCGTTCTCATGCTGCCAGATACACCTCGACTGTGTGTTTCTTGGTTTCAAGGCAAACTTCACGAATTTTATTTTTCTTTTCTTATTTTCTTTCTTTTCTTTTGCTTTTCTTTCTTCTTTGGAAGACAAATATCAGTCTCCTCAATTGTAGGTAACACAAACCTATCCTATAAAGCTGGTTAAATATTGTTTAAGGTCAATATGCAAAGTAAAGGAAGCACACAATTTCACAGCCTATTGAATAACTGAGGCAAAGGTGTGGAATTTAGCAAAGACACAGGAAATTTTTAAGTCGAGCATGTGCCGAACCGTGAAAGCAGACTGCAAATCATGTTTCAATATTGTGAAGTGTAATTGTCCCATGATATAAGGACAAATAAGTATCCACTTTCCAATGACAGGCAACTAATTGTCCATTTAGCAATCAATTATTCAATTGAAAAGAAAACACATTTAAAAGTCATAGTAGAGCACAAACATGATATGTACAAAAAGTCAGATATATAAACCATCAGCTTTGTTATCAAAGCATAACATACTAATACAAAGCTAAACACAAAACTATCACTGTCACCATCTGCGGCTATTGTTGGCTAAATCCTAACCAAATTAGTAGGCAAATGATAAAGTCATGTAACAAACAAAAATAAAGAAACCCAACCACCGCCATCACGCACAAGCGCGCGGTGGGTCTTAAACCCGCCACACAAGAAATGCTGTATTGATCCAATGCCGAAGTCGCATCAGCAGTGACTCCCTCCCTCTCCGGGCAGGATCAGCCGAGGAAGGCTATCCCAGACGTAATAATCCGAAAGATAGAACTGCACCCATTAAACCTCTCGATCCTGGCAAATTGTAGCCGCATGAGCAGATGGAACCACTGGGCCTATTCCTCGAGCTAGTATGATGTTCCGTTGAACGATGTGGCTTAATAGGGAAGGCCTGGCATTCACAGAAACTGAAGGGGAAAAGAGAGGATGGAGGAACCAGATCTGAATGGGAGTCCTCTGTGACCGGCTCAGAAGGCGTACATTATCTCAGCGTAGTCCCAAATTTCTTCCACCAGAGGATTTCCTCATCCCGTGGTCGTGAGATGGGAATGGCAGACGTATAAATGTCAACCCAGTCATCACTCCATTATCACATGTAGCATCTAGCTCACCGCGCTCGCCTCTGGAAATCCGATCCGGCCGAACATACTGCAGAGTCTCAAGACGCGAAAGTAGGATGTTCTCGCCGCCAGTGTCCTTCCGATGATCTTCCTCAAAATGCAAAGGAGGGCCATCATCACCAGAGACCTTGAACCAAAATCCTCCTAGATCCGTGAAGCGCTCCAAAGATAATTCCTCCCGGCGGCGACATCGTCGTCAGCAGAGGGAATAGGCTCAGACGGAATAAAGTGGTTAATCAAAG
The DNA here is from genome assembly GCA_016808115.1 of Tetrastigma voinierianum. NCBI lineage: Eukaryota > Viridiplantae > Streptophyta > Magnoliopsida > Vitales > Vitaceae > Tetrastigma > Tetrastigma voinierianum. The sequence goes on along the minus strand of JAEQBH010000013.1, from coordinate 1,406,362 downwards.
AAGATTCGAGAAGCGGTGAGCCACCGCAGAATATTGCATCAAGAAGAGAAACTTCGCCAGCGTTCTGGCCCATCCCTCGTAAGCGTGCGCGGGCCCGCCCCGAATCTCCAATTGCGCTGGGCGGTAGCGCAGCAATCCCAATGGCCGCGCAAACATCGGATGCTCAAATACACCGGCGTCATCACATCAACCGGCTCATGTGGATCGCTCTCCCGGTGGCTCATGGAGCAGAACTGTAACACTGAATTTCTGACAGTCACACGCCGGAGTTCATAAATGGTGTTAATACTCCCGATCAACCCCTGTGTGCTGACCCTGCATTCGGGGTCACCAATGCGGGACGTCATAAATGACCAATTTAAACTTCTTCATGAGTTCAGACATTCTTAACGGGTTCCCTTTATGAATAGCAGGCCCAACCTTCATGCAGCCACAACCGTGGTGATAAAGCCGCTCGCCAATGATGACTGCACTGGAGGTTCTAGAAGATATGACCTTCGGCCCGGATGTGGGCTCCCGTCAGAGTGGCCCAGCCCTCCCAACTCCTCCGTGGTACAAAGGAGCGGGGGCCCGAGTCCCATCCAGAACCGATAACGCTAACCTCGAGAGGCTCCCGAGGCCGCTCCCGGACCCGTGATGGCATGAGGGAGTCGGACCGGAGCCACAGGGCCACTCTCAGGCGGCTAATCTCACCCGAGGGGCCAAGACTGGGACCCCAGCCCCGGTGCAACAATTTAAACCATACTCAACATGACTAAAACTCCTAAGAAAGCCGGACTCACGTAGAAATATAATCGCCAGATCAGAGTACTCGGAATCGGTGAGAGCTCTCTCCTGAGTACATCGAATCCACCCCGAAGCAAAGCAAACTCAACCAGTGGCTCACTGATCGTGAGCTGAAATGGCCCTAATCCGGCAATCAGTAGCCTCTGGTAAATGACTGGATAAGTCAGAAAAGTAATCATCATCGAACCAGTGGCACTATAGCATTGGTCACAGTCAGCAAAGTGAATGGACAGTGGTCAAACACGCCGTGGTGAAGGCTCACCACGGCTCTTCAGTATTCGCATAAGAGGTGGCCAACTATTAGGGCTCAAACTCAATCGGGCAGTAATGGTACAAGACGTAAGGCGCCAGCGACACCGTGGTTCCATTGTGACCCGGCGCGTAGCGGCCGGGAGATGGCTTCACTGGAGGGGAAAGAATGTGGGAAGGTCTGACACCCTCCAGCTCAGAGGCCGCTTTTCGGGAGCCAAACAATTTCCCGCTCAATTCGGCCATTTTGAGCGATTTAGCTCAAACCACATTACAGACTAGCCGCAGATGAAAAAATTTAAATTATTAGTTAAATATTTCAAAATTATTATTATAAAATTTAATATATGTAATCGAATTAAAAATTCTGGGGTGCTGCCAACACAATGCTATAACGAATAAATTACTATGGAAAATGAAAATACTAAGTTAAAAATTTTAAAATAATCAAATCAACACAATTAGTTCACTTAACGTAAAATAAAACCGTAACCGGCACTCAAATGGTTAAACACCAACCAGCCCAATTTCGACAGCTGGCAGTCGGCGAGAATGATCTCTCAACCCCTTGGCAGCTGACCGGCTGGCTCCATTAGTGTCGGGGTGGCCAAATGTTGAACTGTTTCGCTGATGGCTACGTGGGATCGGCAATCATCAGAATGCAGGTTGCCGGGGCAAGACCACTCTTCTTCATTTCCAGGCTTGATCACCTTACTTCGACACCGTGTTTTCGCATTACCATCAATGGGAAACAACTTCATATCAGAAATTTACTTTTCACCTTCTATAGCACCATGCTCGTTGTTCAAATGAAAGATGTTCAACCTATGTATTACTATGTTATCAAAGGTTAATTGTAATTTATCCATTCCTGCCAAAAGAATGAGAATTCATCGCAAGGCGTGAATGTCTTCCTAAGACATGATTGGCGTTATCGGGTTCGGGTGAGCAATTGGTTCGCCAAAGGTCGGCGCAATTGGCTGTAAAATCTATCAAAGAATTTGTCTATCTTCACTAAGACATCCCCAACTATCCCTTAGATTTTCACCATCCATCTACAACGAGGTGATGTTAGGTTTAGTTCTCACTTTAGGACCCCAACCGCTAGCATCACACGGCATTAGGTCTCAGAACGCCCTAAATCAAGCAAAGATTCTTTTCTATGCAATCTCACTAATATTGGACTGAAATTGTGAGATCCAGATCTTGTATTTGAGTTTGTGATAGATATTTACTTTGAATTATGGCACCTATGTTCGTTGAGAAATGCCTTCTTCATGCTCAAAGAATCCCTTTGATCGTGCAAAGATCTTCTCAAAAAATTTCATAAAAGCAGCACTTCGTTTGATTAGGTCCACAAAGGTGTATGTGTTAATCCCTCATCGGCTCAAGAATTTAAAATGCCCGCTTAATGAGTCAGCTTTCTCTTCTTTCCCTCTAAGTGTCAGGAAACGGAGTGGCATATACTAGATTTCATTAGTCTCCTTCAGAGAATATGCTCCAGACTGCAATTCTTCTCCCCCGCCTGGATTCTTCAATATGTTTCTGCATAGGCTGATCAACCCTTCTTTTCCACTTCTAAGGGTTACGGTGGCCTTAACTCCAGATCCATCTCGATTCGTTGATAATCCTACCTCATGAATTCCTCAGATTTGGAATCGACAGGAAGGGAACCTCCTCTTCATTTCCAGCAACTTGTTGATCTTGGTGATTGAATAATGAGGCTGTTTGAATTTTCTGGTTGAGATTGCTCTCAAGCCCATCTATTCTTGGAAACCAATGTATTCTCATATAAGATTTCACCGCCGCTTGCACATTGATTCCTCGTTGCTCTAACAAAGTTGCCCACTGAATCTTATCTAAATTTCATTATGGCCTTGTTCTAATTCCGAGAAGAGGATGGTGGTCTGTGGTTGTGAGGGAACAAATCGAGGTTTGGCACCGGGGGGTACATAAGCAGGGGGTTTGGGTCTCCATGGCAAGGTTAGCGATTCTCCAATTGAATTGTAGGTATTACCATGAGATATCGATTGTTGTGGTTTGGGAATTGTCCACAGTGTCACATTCTGACATCAAACCTTCACCGCAGTAGCCAGGACACCCTGCTCGTCAGTGCACAGGATTGAATGGTGCAAGAACTGATCAAAAAGAGATTTTTCATTCAATTTATGCACCTTCGAGCTGCTTTGCCTTCAAGTTTGCTCCACTTTCCTAAAGAAGCCAAATCCAGCTCATTTTATTTTCCGGTAAAGGTGATACATCCCAATTGGGCAGGTCCATGGGTCTCAATCCTTCCAATTTTCTGTGGTTGGGTCTATCCCCAACTTAGAAGTTTCCAAACATAATGAGAATTTTAAAATCCATGGTCATTCGAGATGCTGAGATTTAGAGCTCCCTCACATGTCTCAAGCGTCTGCATAAAAGAATACTACCACAAATGTGTCAACAAGATCTAACATAGAGCTAACCCATGATAATATAATACCTATATCATGGTCCTTCCAACAATCAAAAACTCACCATCATCAAAAGTGGTAATAATTATCAACTCAAGGTCATGAGCAACTAGAACCCCAAGAGTCCCCGCCCTCCAGGTCGCTCAATCTCTCTGTAATTGTCTAAAAACTTCTAAATAGATCTATTTGCCACTCAGCCTTGAACCTTAGAGTCAATGCGAAATGCCTCGTGAGCTTCAAGAACGATGTCCATCATACCTTCCAAAGGTAGTGCAAACCCCTTCAAAATCCCTAAGAGAGGGTGGATTTCATTTTCCATACCACATGTGTATAGAGGCAATAAATATAGCCTCACCGCGCTATTCTCACAGAGGAATGATGGCGTGATTGTGGGCACTAACCTGGTAGAGTGGATGTGGACTTCTCATGGTTCTATGTGCATTCGATTCGCCAGGTTCCCGGTCAAGGTTCTCATGGCTCCCAAGGGATCCATGAACAGCTCCAGATGACTGACTTCACCTAGCCAGTCAAGTTGTGTACTATTATCCTATTCGGGCCTAATTTGAGGGTTCTATCCCATCATAAAGTAACACTCCTGCATAAAGTGCCAGGAAGACAACAAAGATATAACAACAATCCCGCAAAGATTGCAAAGTTAACTAACAATAAAACCGACCGAATAAAACTCAAACTAAATCAAAATCAACAAGGTGTTAAAGCATCGCTAAAATCGAAAGCATTTAACTGAAGCCGTAAAGAGGGTGGGGCACATTTTCATTTGTAGATATGTGATCAAGGCACACGCCAACTCATCGCCAGGAGTTTGGCAACATCCTCGGCAACGGCGCCATTTGCATTCAGGCAAGCAGCAAAGGAGTCAAACCAAATGCACCAGTATACACCTGAGCCCTACTATCGCCAGAGTTGCCACTCGCAAAGATAGTTGTCTAGGGTCGAACACTGTGATGGTTTTCATCCTAAAACAGAATACTGGCAGAAGGCGCACGGCGGCAAGGCTTTCTATTTGGACTGATTTTATGTTTCAAAAAACAGTGGAATGGTTTAGAAACCTGAGAATTGTAAAAACCCAAAAGTAAAAAGATGAAAAGTTAACTTGAAGAATTAAATAATCCTGGGTGTTTAACAAGTCCCTGGTTTTATCTGCAAGAGTAGACATGGTGCAACCATAGTCCATGGCATAACCGGATCTATATTTAATTCTGAAGTAGTCCTCACCCACGGCAATCTTTATCTGAAATAATAATACTGTAGTATGCGCTATGGCCCTTTTAACAAGTAAAAATCAACATTTAAGATCATCTCGGCAGGCCTGAAGACCATTCAAAGAATCACAAAGCCTCCCAAAGCATGAGAGTATCGCCAAATTAATAACATTAAATGCTATAACCCCTAATTTGAGAAACTCATAACATATAACATCATTTGAGGCTCGTAAAGACCATCTATAAAGAATCACTATATAGTACCTTCACCGAATATGACCGGATTCTAAAGCATGGAGAGTATTGGGTCAAATTAATGACATTCAATGTTAAAAACCATGTTTTGGTGCAGAATGGCAACTATAAGACACACTACATGTAGCTTTTAGCACAAAAGAGGACAAACTGTGACATATGCCCCACCACCAAGCCAGCCTCCTTCCTCTTCAAAGAAAGGAGGCTTAGTTTCGAAGCATCTCGAAATGTCATCCTCAAGAGGGTAAGTGTCAGCAAAACACAGAGAAAGGAAAGAGGAAAGAAGAGAGAGAAGAGAGAAAAGCAACAAAGCAAAACCTAAAAATAAAAGACTCCATGCCAAAAATAAAAATCATAAAATTATCCTTTCCCAATTTGTCGCTTTTAGGTTACAAACAAGAGGGGCTTATATAGGCCACCAGCATGAAAATAACAAACCCAAATTGGCTAAGTTATAGGACAATTCTAAGAACAGCTACCAGTTTGAGGCGCTCATTAACACAAACACAAAAATCAATTTTTCAGATAGGTCAAGAATTTCCGCTAATTAGCGCGTAAATCAACAAAGTCTAGAGAAAACAAGAAATTTCACAGGTGGTAATTTCAACGGTTATTAATAAATTCACATAAGTTTGAATAAAATTTTTTGAGAAGTTTAAATCAATTATTTTCGCTAAGAAAACAAAGGGTTATAGCTTTAAATTTGAGTTGCCCACAATTTGGCATTCATGAGTGTTGTGTAAATTTTCATTAAGGTTAAATTTTCGCATCTATTTAAAATTTTCTCAAGCTTAGCTTAAAATTCAAGATTGTTGATCTTTTCTACTCCTGCCTTCGGGTCTCCATCACATTTTCTTCATTTTGCCTTGTTTTCCTTAGCTGATTCTCGCTGGTTTGATGAGTTGAGACTTGAGTTCAAACTTCATGATTCATATCATTCATCTCGACATTGAACTCAAAAGTGCAAGCAAAAGCTCGCAAAACAACCAAAAATTAAATGGCATAAGTGCTAATAAGAAAGACTAGAACACTACAATTGGTATAATGATGATGATTAACGCACAAAGACTCAAAAACCTATCTAATACATAGTGGTTCAAAATCGACTTTTCGGGCACACCAGCCTTTACCACTATAATCCACCCATTTATGGATATTAAATGGGTCACCTTCCCTAACCCTCCTATTTAAACCCTCCTTCTTCCTCCTCCTTTCACTTTCACTCCAAGCCATCCCATCATCTCCTCCTCCCATCATTTCCTTTAGGCCCAACCCATGGTGAAGACGCCGCTGAGGACTACAGAGAAATCTAGATCCCAAAAAAAACCCTCCCGCTTCCCACCTACAGTCTCAACCCGGGTCCCTGCCGTCGCCGTCGCCGCCCACCACACTCACCGCCGCCGCCACTACCGCATTCCTCCTCCCGCCACCGCCGCGCCCCTCGTCGCTGCCCAGCGCCCCACCGCCGTGGTCCCGCAGAGGTCACATCGCATCCCATGCCTCTGTCGCATCTCCGCTCCCACGCAGTGGCCACTTGTCAAAGCCCTGCTTCTCCCTCTCTCCTCAGAACTTTAGTGCCAACCTCAGGGCCCCTTGAGGCCAGTAAAAGCTCCTGGAATCAACAAAATTTATATCCTAATTTTCCTCTTCATCAGCTGTGAGCAAAGCTACCTCATAGAGGGCCAGCCTGAGCGTCGAACCTGCACGTGCTTTCAGACAAATGATTTAAGTGTTGAAGCTTCAAAAATGGTGAATTCATAAATTGATTTTAATGTTTGAAAAACAAATGAAGGGGCATTTTGTTTTGGAAAACTAAAATTTAAATATACAATAAAATGTAGGTGAAGTCCTTTTGAAGTGTCTCAAGTTGTTGGATTTTGGGGTTCTAAAGGTCAAGGCAAAGGGGTTCTCAAGTTCATTTCCCTCATTGGGAAGTGACACCCAGTCATTTCCCGAACCTAGATCTTCATTTAGCTTTAAAAACTCAAAACCCCATGATTTCCCTTGAAACAGATTTACAGAGCATAAAATGCTCCAAGAAGGAATGTATCTGCCATAAATCTACCCACAAAGGACAGTCAAATAGAGTGGGCAACTAATGAATCTCAAAATGATTCAAAGATAATAAGCATCCACTAACCCTATAAAGAGATTACCGCTAAACATCGGTCCACTGCTGCACATTTAAGAGAGACGAAACCTAGATCGAGAGAAATAAACATAACACCCATAAATTCCAAGGTGCTAAAAATGCAAAGAGAACCGTGAGTTTACCTCCAACCTCGCAGTCCAAACAGCCTCCTCATGAGAAAAGTGGCTCGAGCCAACCATCCTCCGAGTTGTCATCCTTAGAGGAGTGCCTGGTACGAGAAAGAGAGAGAAAAGGTAGTTAAAAATGCGAGAAAGAAAAGGTACGGAGTCCCCAAAACTTTATTAATGGAGAAGATATATTCTAATGTTGCTTTGTCCTAAAGCTTTTATAGCCAAACCCTTTTTACAAATTGCCATTAATAAAAAAATAAAATAAACACTATTACAAGGAGAAAGGCAGGAAGAAACCAAAAGAGAACAAAAAGCAAAATCTGCGGCGTAATGGTGAACAAGGCTTTAGATAGAATTAAGAGCGCCGTATGAAGGAAATTCGGGCAGAGCGAATGAAGGCAATCCTGCGTAAAAATTCCTTCAGAGTGTGAAAATTTTCCTATAAACCCAATTTCTGGTGACGGAGGTTTTCTTTCCTTTCGTCTCTGGATTCGGTAATGCCGAGTTTGACTCGAATTTTTCAGGCTTGATCGCTCACAAACACTGGGCATAAATAGCTTGTAAAATTGCAAAATTTGCCATAAAATGCGACAAGATATAGTCGGACTTTAATGCTTAATTGTTATTATGTCGATTAGTACACAAAAAGTACTAAACCTGCAATAACAGGGTCCAAAATAGCACTTTTGACACTAATCACACCCCAACCTATACATATCACTGGGGTCCTCAGCATCGGAAAGAAGAAAGAACGAGAGAGAGCATACAAAACAACAGTCAAAATGATGCTTAAAAATGGTATTTCACAAAATACAGAATGAGTAGCCAAGCTCAACTTTGATAACAGAGAATCATCAAACCCTTCTTGGCTCCAATAATCATCTCATGATAGAATGAATGCCATAGCAAAATTGAGTATCAAAAGAGCCTCCTTCTGGGTGAATCAACCGCAGACTTCCAATCATAAAACCTATGTTTGTTTGATCGCTTCTCAAACAAATAAACCGCCTGAACCCGCACTCTCCCAACCAAGCTACTACCCGCAATTAGACAATTAGCCAACCCAGCCAGATTCAGACCCATTCTATTCCACAACTCTTTTTGTGTTGTAGTGGTGCAATGCTGAGGAATCGACCTCACCAAAAGTCCATGTAATGGACTACTGATGACTCCAACCAATTAAGGCCAGGGCACCAATTGATAAGGATCTTTCTGACCACTAACTCTTCAGCTCTACCCCGACTTCGAATGATTTTGAAACTCCAGCACTCATTAACTTGCTAAACCTCACCCATCCACCCACGTAGCGAGCACTAAGCCTGAATCCCAACTACCGGGCTTAAAGACCAAGTTCCAAAGGTTAGACCATCCCTAATCCTGTCGTTTCGCTGCAGTGCTGCCAGGCTTTTCTATTCTCTTTCTTTTTCTTTTCTTTTCCTTTTCTTTTCTGAAGACAGATATATTTGATCCTTCTTTCATGGTCCTTAAATCATATTAAAGGTAACAATGAAATCAGATAGGTTTCGGTGAAAGTTTAAAGAGGTTAGAGCAATTTTTCAAAATTCCTATCATTAAACCCATGTGCATAGCAGGGTTAGCTAACAGAAGAAAACAGCAGCAAGGATTCAACTGACCATCCACTAATTAGGGCATGGGAAACTAATTTAACATAAATAAATTGGCTGAAGTACACTTTTTCAAACAAAGAGTGTTAGCAAAACACAAAACAAAACAAAAATGGGTGCACTTTAATTGAAAAGTAAGTCAGATAGTATACAACTTCACAAAGGGTGAAAACCAAATAAAGCTCACCGAACATCACAAAATGGGTCTGCTCAAAATAGTAATAAAAACATAAATAAATACTTCCTTCATTTAACTCTCCCCAAACCAAATGTTACATACATCCCAAGAATGGGCTTGGATTTTCTTGAAATATATGAAGTGCTACCTGATTGAATACCTGTTGATGCAGACTTTCTGTAAGCTTCTTCCATCAACACCTTATTCACTCGTATTCAAGGTTTTAAATAAACAAGTAGGGAAGAAAAGAGTGCAAAAAAATGACCAGTTGGAGCATTTTTAAAATTTAAACCTTCATAATACCTCTGTAAGTTATTCTCTCTAGGATATATTTTGATTCCACACTCAATATTTCCAACGGTACCAAAAAACGCCTAAAACAGAAATGCCCGAATGAAAAGCATGGTCGTCGTGAATCACCTTGAAAGTTTTATAAAAGCTCTTCTAAAATCTGAATCTTCCTTCATGATCCCATAAAACTGTGTCTTAACAAATTATATATAAATTATATGATATATATATAGCAAAGAGCAAAGATATGTATATATATATATATATATATATATATATATATATATATATATATATATATATATATATATAATAAAAATGTAAATAATAAAATAAAGAAAATAAGATTAATAAAACAAATATAGCTGATTCTTTCGTTAAAAATTTACAGTCACAAATCTTTGGGCTCCTTAAACCCTCCCACTCAACCAAAATTTGACAAAAATTGCAAAATAACACAAAAAATTGAAAAATTGCAAAAATTGAAAATTAAGCTAAAAACAAAGATTAACTAAAATTGTAAAGAGAAAATCTCCACAAGAAAATTAAAGAAACTGTAAAATAAAATAAAATAAAATAAAAATAAAGAAAATCAGTACAAAAGTAGGGGAGATCAGTGTTCCGTAAAACCAGCTTTCTCAATCCTTCGAGGTCATTTGAACCCGCGGAGTTTTGCGTAATGCCAGGTCAGGTGTTTAGGTTTTGAACCAGTACCCGAACTTATCCGTCGTAAGGCGCAAAGCGTGAAAGCGTGGGGCTTGTTGTTGTTTCGAGCGTAGCTTCTCTTCTCGCGTAAAGGCTTCAATAGAGGCCACTAACTTTTAGTTTCAGAGTATAGCAAAGGAGATAGATGCCCAGCCTTCAGCAGAGTTTTGGGTCGGGATTGTGATGGTGTAGAAGGCATTATGCAGATCGAGTCAAGAGGGGGTGGCAATCAGGTTTCGTGTTCTTCCACCGCTTTCCTCAGCCTCAAAGAATGAGATTGCTTCCTTCTTCTCCCATGACGTACAACAACACCACACTAGGATTCAAAATTTTCACTGTGCCTCTTCAGAGTCACAGAAGACCGCCCTCTACCGTGTCAACGTGCACTCTCTGGATTTTCTTCCTCCGGATGAAATGTTGTCGTGTTTTGAATTCAGAAGTTAAGCCAACCTATGAACAACCCCACTCTGTGGTGTTGTCAAAATTGTTGATTAATTCCACTTTGCAATTAGTCCAATTTTTTGTGCCTCAGATAGTTCTCCATAAGGAATTCTTTGCCTTAGTCAGGGCATTGAATGTCTTCAAGCCTCCACAAAGTCAACACTACAGCTTGGTGAGGTCTGATGGGCTCTCGTCAACCAAGAGGTTAATTGTGGCGGTCGTGGTGGTTGGAGGAGTTGAAGCACAATATGAGAAGGTGAGGTGCATTAGCTGGGGAACATTGCGTAAGGTGCACTATCCATTGGCTTTCAGAACTCCTCATGACCTATATGGGCTTGGATTTCTCTCCACAAGCCACAAGGATTAAGTCATGGAAGGTTTCCCTCGTAATCCCTCATCTATGGCACCTGCGGCTTCTTCCACTCGAGTACTCACCGTGCATCAAGCCTCCTTCATCAACGACATTCCTCAAATTCAAAGCTCTTAGGTTCTAAAGGGAAAATTTACTTTGATCAACCCGCCTCATAATTCCTACCATTGAACATGGATTCGCAACAAAAATACAGAGCAAAACAATTCACCACTCAAGAATAAATCCCACCAAAATGTTAGGTTACTTAAAAAAAACTTAAAAAAATAAGCTATGATTCAATAGCAAAAATTGTGAGTAAATATATACAAAAAGAAATTCACCGGAAGGAGGGACTTGTGGAAGGTAGGATCACAAGTGTTCATCCAAGTTCATCATTTGAACTTGAGCACCATCCGGCAGTGGCGTATTTGGTCTGTTTGATGTTGATTGCTGCAGATCATGAGTATAATGTCCTGAAGTTACTTTTTCTACTTTAGTGCGAAAGCTCTCTGCGAGTATATGATCTGGTCGAACTCGGGATGGGTTTCTTTGCACAAATGATTTCTGATGAAGTTCAAATGGTAGAATTCAATTTGGATTTAGTTTATTAAAACAGTGGTATTGTTTGGAAAACTAGAAATTCATCTGTATTCCATCTCTGCAAAAAGGAGAGGAGGGCTGTGGCAGGATGACTGGGATTTCTTTGATTTTAGGTTTAAAGATGTCTGGGGAGTTCGAGAGTTCATTTCCTCGCGTTGAGAGGATGACCTATAGTCATTTCCCGAACGGATCTTCATTGGCTTTAAACTTAAACCATGATTTTCCCTTTTGAAAAAAGCGAGTATTTCTGAGCATAAATGCTCTGGCGGCGGTGAATACACATCTCTTAAGTCTACCGCACAATATCAACCAAATGAGAGCGACTAATGAATTTACGGTGGATCTGGCAATAAACATCCTGACTAAAGATTGCCAAATAAACCCTTAAATTTACATTTAAGAGATTTAAACCTAGATTGAAGAAATAGAACATAAATACCCATAAATCGCGTATTTAAAAAATGAGAACCGTGATTACACCTGCCTCCAGCCCTAGCCGACCCTCCTTTTCAGGAGAAAGTGAGGTCTCATGACCATCCTCTGAGTTGTCATCATCGGTAGTTGAGAAAGGGAGAGAAAAGGAAAGAAAATGTGAGAAAAGAAAAGTAATGAAAACTCGCCGTAACTTTTTATTAATGGAGAAGATATCTCTAACAGTGCTTGTCTGGGGCTTTTATAGCCAAACCCTTTTACAAATTACCAAAAAAAATAAAAATAAACACTATTACAAGGATAAAGTAGGAAGAAAACCAAAAAGAGAACAAAAAGCAAAAACGGGCAGCAAGAAGTCAAGGATGAATAGTGGAAAAATGGTGAACAAGGTCGCAGATGAATAGTGTAAGCGCTAGGAAGGAAATTTCACAGATGAACGCAACCTCGCGAAAAATTTCGTAGTCGCGAAATTTTTCCCGCAGCCGATTCTGGCATTTTATGCTCTTTCTTTCCTCGTCTCCGATCCGGCAATGCTGAGTTTGACTCGAATTCTCCGTGATTGGATTGACTCAACAATTTTGGCATAAATAGCTTGTAAAAACTGCAAAATTTATCATAAAATGAGATTAGTAGCATAGCTGGGACCTTAATGTGCCAATTGGGTTAATTATGCTGATTAGTACACAAAAAGTACTCAAAACTGCAATAAATAGGGTTCAAAATAGCACTTTTTGAGCACTAATCGCCCCCACCTTTCGTGCGGGCTCTGACCTCCGCACCCAGAGAGTCCCTCCGATTCCTAGCTCCCAAGTAGCGCGCCACCACCTACTCGTGGTCCTCGCTTGGAGATCTCCCTGATTTGTCCCCCAAGCCGATCATCGGCTAATCTACCACTATGATTCTATTGCCGGCAATTCAAATTGCAGCACTAGGGACCTACACAACGAGGTTTATTATGACCTTCCTGCCTTTGCTCAAGATACAAAGCTCAGAGATTCGATGCGACTACAGCAGGTACCCGGGAGCCATTTACGCACTCCCACGTCGGCTTTCTACCCTTAGGTGGTCATAGAGTTCTACCACACGATGACCTCCAAGCGAGAGCCCAATCCGACAGCCATTCATTTCTCTATCGATGGCCGACCAGGGATACTTCGGGCTACAGATATAGTAGCCGCGTTCAATCTACCGGTGGTCCTCGTCAACTCGGCAGATTATAGGCAGTAGCCCCATCCCTCGACAAGGGAGATGGTTCGTCTACTATCGGGACCACGACAGCGGGTCTATTTTTGTTTAGTAAATTTGCTTCCTTAGTATGCTCCCTCATAGACCATATGCTGGTCCCTGGCAGTGCCGCTCTAGCATATGAGTACGGAGGAAGGCCGTTCGGAAAGCTTTATACCGTGGGTTTGCGTTGACCGAACTCATCATGACATCCTTAACCACCAGCGGTCATGTGAATCTCAAACCCGAGCTGAGTCAACTCCACTCCTATTCGAAGACTTTTATGTCGGGTATTAGAGCATCGAACTCTGCTGAGCTTAGGATAGGCGGCGCCCGAAATTATGAGGCCGTCCTTACAGTTGACCGGTGGCAGACTAGGCCCTGCTCTTTTCACTTCCCACCTCCGGAGCTAGCGGGACCGGCTAGCCGGTGACGCTTCACAGCAGAGAAGCGGCCCGCCTCAGCAGTGCATACTTGAGGAGCCTCGGGTTTCCGGCATCCCTCGGTTCTAGCTCCGGCTACCCTTGCTCCATTACCCTGGCTCTTGCATCCTTTGCCTCCTAGAGGCCCTCGGCCCCCGATACCACATCTGTAGATGTTCTTTGGATCGAGCACCCTGGCGCCGTCATTGTAGTATATTTCTATATCCGCTCGGGTTTTACGGTCATGCGTGGATCGCGGTCAGCACATTCTCATACGTCGCATCATTTTAGATTGCTTAGCCATCCCTGGCGAGAGGATATTTCGCCTTGGGCTACCATAGCTCAGAATCAGGCCATCCTCATGCAGATTCAGAGTCACCTGGGTCTACCTCCGATTTCCCCATCAGTGCTTGCCCAGGCCTCTTCAGTTCCTCCTCGGCGAGTGACTGCTGCTTAGCCGGCCACAGCCTCTGGACTTGCTAGCAACAACAACAATATCAACCACTCCCCCAGCTACACCATCAGCACCTCAGCCTGCTCAGGATGAGGATGACTTACCACCGGCCTCACATTGAAGAGGTAGCACTTCCTTCTCTAAATTTCCAATCCAAGCCCCATTGCGGACAATGTGACATTTGGTTGGGGGGAGAGTTATCGAAGGAAGTGACTTTTACACTTTTGATTTTTCTGTCATTTTGAGCAAAGCCCATTTTGTATGTTTAGTGGCTTCTTTGTTTGTTCCATTGTGTTTGTTTATTTGTTTTTGTAAAAATTTGAAAACATAGTGATATATATTCTTATACATACCATACAACTCAGTTTTTTTCTCAATTCAAAAATTGCACCCATTTTTTTTTTTTTGTGGTTTTACCTAACTTGCAAGTTGGAAAATTGAAACACTGACAATGCTATTGATGTTAGATTAGTTCCATGCATGGTCAAGTAGGTGATCAGTTGAAGTCTCATGGTTTTTAGCCTTCTTCTTCCACCTCTAGCTAACTACACACTGTGCACATCGGGTTTCCTCGATAAGCGCTAAAGTTGTCGGAGGCCTCCTGACACCAAAGCCTACCTAGTTTCGTTGATTACCTTTAATAGGTTAAGGACCCTCTTGAAAAGAAGGCCAATGTGTCTTCCAAAATAAAAAGAAGAGAAAAAGAAAAATAAAAACAAAAAGAAAAGAAAAAGAAAAAGAAAGAAAAATTGCAGCGTCGCCTTGAGCAGAGCACGGTCAGGGAGTATATAGGCGAAAGTCTTTAAAACCGGTGCCCTAAATGGCGGTTTGAAGTCCTTGACTTTGTGCTCGCTACATGGGTGGATGACTGAGGTTTAGCAAGTTGTAGGTGCTGGAGTCTCGAAATCATTCAATGTCCAGGGTGAAACTTGAAGAGTTAGTGGTCGAAAGATCCTTATGATTTGGTGCCCTAAGCCCTAATTGGTTGGGAGTCATCGGTAGATCCCCGTTACATGGACTTTGGTAGGTCGATTCCTCAACATTGCACCCTAACTTCAAAAGAGTTGTGGAATAAGAGTGGGTCCTGATCTATTTAGGTTGGTTAGTGTCCTAGGTGGAGGTAGTAGCTTGGTTGGGGGGAGAGTGCAGTTTGGCAGTTCATTGTTGAAAGCTGATCATATAAACACTTAGATCTTGGTGGAAGTTTCAAGTTGATTCTCATAAGTTAGATACTCTTCCGAACTTGATTTTGTATGACATTCATTTTCTCAAGATAGTTATTGGGCAGGGTGTTGCTGTTTCATACTGAGGGTTAGGCATTACTCATTTACACTCTTTTTGAAATGCCAATTTTTGTGATCATAATTTGTCTTGCTCTCTCTTTCTTTCTGTCATTGCTAAGGGACTAGCAATGTGTCGGTTAGGGGGAGTGATTAGTGCTCAAATAGTGCTATTTTGAACCTTGTTTATAGTAGGTTTTGAGCACTTTTTGTGTACTAATCAACAAATAACCCCGATTGGTATATTCGAGTCTTGGCTTTACTACTAATCGCATTTTGTGGCTATTTTTGTAGACTTGCGAGCTAAATTAGGTCAAAATCTTCAAGGCAACTCAAACGCGAAGAATCCAAGCCGAACTCGGGCATGTCAAAAGTCAGAGGACAATGGAGCAAAAAGAGTAGAATTTGGAACACTGCAGAAATTTTGTAGGGTTGCGAAAATTTCTCTGACTTGCGAATTTGCGGGTTCTTGAGACCACCTTTTGCTCTTGTGTCAGTTTGACCCGCTTTGACCAGCTTTTGTGACTTTTTCTAACTACCCTCTATGTATTTGTGGTGCTTCATACATTTTGTAATTTCCCTTGTTACGAAGCGTGTTAAGCCTCGGTAAAGACACATATAGAATGACTTTGTCACAAATAAACTTTTGGTGTAAGCTTTCATTTTTTCACCTTTTCTTCTTTTCTCTCATTTTCTCCCCCTTCCTTCACTTTCTCACCTGCCTAAACACTCCAGCAGGGATGACAACTCAAGGGATGGTGAAAGCTAAACCCCCTCGTCCTTGAAGGAGAAATTTCTTGAGCTAAAGTTTTAAGGTAAACTACTGGTCCTCTTGTTCTCAACGCAAGCATTTATTGTCATTTTTGTTTCTATCTTTCACTACGGGTTTAAATCCTTTTGATGTATCCTAATTGACCAGTACTTGGAAATCTTTTAGGGTTCAGTGGATACTTATTTCTAGATCCACTGAGGCTCGCTTAGTTGCCATTTATTTGTCGTTGTAGGGTAGGTCAAAGGATCAGTTTTACTGCATTGAAACGTTAATGACCAATAAATGTTGTATCTCAAGAGAAAAACTACTAGGGTTTAGTTTTTATAGCCAAACCAAGATCCGGTTCGGGAAATGACTATAGGTCATCCTCCACCCAACGAGGAATAGGACAGGGACCTCTCGGTTGCTTACTAGAGACCTCGACTAGTGGCCGAGAAGCGAGGAGTTCTTTTACATTTTATTTCATTCTATTTTTAGTTTTCCAACCATCAATCCCACAGTTTTTACAAAACCTTAAAATCCAAAGCAAATTCACCGTTTTGAGCTCACTGTAAATCATTTGTGCAAAGAAAACCCATCCCTGATTTCGACCTTAGAGCCACTATACTGCAGTAGTTAGGCTACAATAGTAGAAGGTATAGGTTTATAAATTTTGTTGGTTCGGAGCTACCTAGCTACACACTTACATACGAATTAATTTACAGACTACTCTTAATTGATATTATGTTTTCTTGTTGCTCAGCAAAATAATGAGCTTTTGATGAGAAATCACCCGTTTCGTCCAATTAGATCTGAACCATTACCTAAAGTGAATGCGATATCATCCCAAACTCGTGGACTACGAGGATGGTTCTGATACCATGGAACTCATTGTAGTAATCATTCAAATTCCTAGAAAAGGAAAACCTCATGGAACCACCAGAAGTGGAATAATATCGAGGTGAAACAAGAAAATGAGATGTATATATAAAATACACCTTCCAAGACCAATGAGAATTATTGTCATAGATGTGGTATGATAGGGCATTGGTCGCATACTTGTCGTATGCCTAAACATTTGGCCGATCTCTACCAACATCAATCAGGGAAAAAGGAAAAGAAATATAATGAACTTTACTAATTGAAATGGACTAGACTTAACTAACTATGATATTGATTTTTTTGGAGGTTCTAGTGAAAAAATAGATTATTTGATGAATGATGAAAATACTGCTACTGAATGATGCTTCTTATATCAAAATAAAATAAAATATCATTTTGTTATTACATTTATTACATTGCTATTTATATTATCTATAGTTTTTATTAGTTTTATCTAAAATCCATGTGTTATTGATCTCAAGATGAATGAGGGTGATGTATGTCTTGTTGACTGTGCAACTACACACACAATTCTTCGAGATAAAAGATACTTTTAGATTTAACATTAACAAATGCCAATGTGAGTACCATATTTGATACTGCAAACTTAATTGAAGGCTCCGGAAGAGCAAACATAATGCTACCAAATGGAACTAGATTTTATGTCAATGATGCATTATATTCTAGAAAATCTATAAGGAATTTTCTCAGCTTTAAAGATATTCGCAGAAATGGATATCACATTGAAACAATGAATGAAGGTAGTAAAGAATGTCTTTATATTATCTCTATTGTTTCTGGAAAGAGACTTATAATGGAAAAACTCTTAGCCTTCTCCTATGGATTATATCATACAAATATAAAGTTTATTGAGTCATATGTTGTCGTGAACCAAAAGTTCAACAACCCAAAGACTTTTGTTCTTTAGCATGACAGGCTGGGTCACCTTGAGTCCTCAATGACGAGGAGAATCAGAGAACACTCACATGAGCATCCACTAAAGAACTAGAAGATTATTTTGCCCAATGAATACCCATGTGCAACTTGCTTACAAGGTAAATTGATAGTCCAACCATTCTTTAGTAAAGTCACATTTGAGTCACCAGTCTTCTTAGAAAGAATACATGAGACATATGTGGACCTATCCATCAACTATGTGGACATTTTCATTACTTTATGGTCTTAATAGATGCCTCTACTAGGTGGTCACATATTTGTCTCCTTTTGACATGAAATGTTTCCTTTCCTAGACTCCTTGCACAAACCATCAAATTACGAGCACAGTTTCCTGATAATCCTCTTAAGACTATCGGACTTGACAAAGCCTCCCAAACCTTTACTGACTATTGCATGTCAGTTGTAATAAATGTTGAGCATCTTGTTTCTCATACTCACACTCAAAACAATTTAATAGAGTCCCTCATCAAATGTTTTCAATTAATAGCTCGACCACTAATAATGAAAACCAAATTATCAACTTCTGCATTGGGACATGCTATTATGCATGCTACAAGCTTGGTTCGTATTCGACCAATAGCTTACCACGAATACTTCTCTTCACAACTTGTACTTGGTAAACAACCAAATATTTCCCATTTACGAATCTTTGATTGTGCAATTTATGTACCAATTGCACCTACACAACGCACTAAAATGGGTTCCCAACGAAGACTTGGGATTTATGTAGGTTTTGATTCTCCATATATCATAAGATATCTTGAACCCTTAACAAGATATGTTTTTACAATCCGCTTTACGGATTTTCATTTTAATGAGAGTGTATTCCCACCATTAGGGAGAGAAAAGTTGGTTCTTGAAGAACGACGAGAAATTACTTAGAATGCATCTACAATGTCTTATTTTGATAACCGTACAAATAAATGTGAACTGGTAGTTCAAATGATCATTCATTTGCAAAATCTTGCAAATCAATTACCAGATGCTTTTATTGGTACAAAGAAAGTGACAAAGTCACATATTGATGACTGCAAATGCTCCAACACGAATTGATGTCCTTGAAGGACAGTTAGCAAATGAGTCTAAAATACATCTGAAGCGTGGAAGATCTATTGGCTCAAAAGACATAACTCCTCGAAAAGAAGAAAACAAAGAAATATTGGTGCCCCTAAAAAGGCAAATATAAAACAAAAGGCCCTTATAGAGGCATATGGTGAACAAAAGGCCCCAGTAAAGGCATATGGTGAACAAGAAGCCCCTATAGAGACATACATTTAACAAGAGACCCCTGAAGAAGTTCGAGATGAAGAAATAGCCCCTGAAGAAACCAATGTACTTTAAAATTATGAGATCTCAATAAATTATTTGCACAAAAGAGAAAAATGGGATCGAAATAAAATTGTTATCAATAATATTTTTGGTTTTCAAGTGACCTTAGACATCAATAGAAATGATGAAGATCCCGAATCACAAAATGTGGAAGAATGTTGACATAGAAATGATTGGCCAAAATGGAAAGAAGCTATGCAGACATAATTAAACTCATTATTGAGACGAGAAGTTTTTGGACATGTAGTCCAAATACCTAAAGGTGTAAAGCTTGTTAGGTACAAATGGGTATTTGTACGAAAGTGTAATGAAAATAATGAGATCATAAGATGTAAAGCACGATTAGTAGCATAAGGTTTCTTGTAAAGACCTGATATTGACTACGAGGAAACATATTCACCTATCATGGACACAATTACTTTTCGCTTTTTAATAAGCTTAATAGTCTCTGAAGGACTAGATATGCGTCTCATGTATGTCATGATAGCTTATCTATATGGATCCATATATAATGACATATATATGAAAGTCCCTAAAGAATTTAAATGGCCAGAAGCAAATAATACAAAGTCTTGTATGTAACGCCCCAAAAATACCTTAGAGTTTTATAATAAAAATTATTATATATTCCGGGTATAAATTGAGCCAACTTGGGTATTTTCCGAGAATTGTTAAATGAATATTGAATAAATGATTATATGGCTGAGAGCCAAATGCAAATATTATATGCTAAATGAGAATTGATTGAACTCGGAAATTGACCCAAGTGTAAAAAGGGCAAAAGAGGAAGAATTGTAAAATAAGGACCTAAAGGTCATACATAAATGAGTTTGGGCTATATAGAAATTAGAGAGAAACTTAAGTCAAAGAATGCATTTTTGGTGGCCAAACAAGGCCTTGAGGAGATAGGGATTTAAAAGACCAAATTTGGTCTTAGATGCTCATTTTGAGCAAACACGTTTTGGGAGAGAATGAGAGCAAAGTGTGGGAGAAAAGCTAGGTTTGCAAGAATGAGCATTTCGGTGGGATTGTTTCCCATTTGCTTCTTAAGAGACCAAGTAACATGCTAGAGAAGATTTAAAGAGAATAAGGTAAGAAACCCTAACTTCATCTTTTTGTGATTTTGATTTGGGGGAAAAAGTCTTCAACTTAAGAAAAGGGGTTTTATTGGTGCTAAACCACTTTTGGAGTTGTTTTGGGTGGATTCCATGGTGGATTTTTGATATAGGATGAATTGGAGGAGGTTATGGAAGAAAAATGGGTGAGAATGCATAAATTCGCACTGCAAACAGGAGTGGTACCCAGATAAAGAGTAGTACCCCAGACTCATTGTGTAGAAGACAAGTGGTACCGGTACCACTCAAAGTGGTATTGGTTCCCATTGGCAGTAGGGTAGTGGTACTGGTACCCATTGGCAGTAGGGTACTGGTACCGGTACCGGTCCAAGTGGTACCGGTACCGATGCTTCCTGCACCCTTGTTTTTGCATGCTATGCTTTGTTAAGTCTCGTATTCATACACCGATTGTTTAGGGACCCTAATAAATGATTAATGGGGATCAAAATAAAAATGAAACTAAGTGAAAAACGTACCGTACCTCGTCGCCTCGGCGAAGTGATATTCGTTTAGCACGATTATTTGTTTAACCACTAAGAGTGGACAATTTGTAGTTAACTAGGTACGGGTGAAGACGACAACCAACCTAGGACTGGAATCTAAAGAGACAAGGGATCGATAATTTGGTTTGTTCACTGAATCTCTATCCTTCAATTGTATTGATAGTTTACTATGTAAAAGTGAAATGATTGTATGGAATATGCATACGTCAATTGAAAGGAAATCTGAAATCACATAATGTTTTGAAATGAGAAATTGTGATGAATTGTCAAATATTTTCTGCAGTGTACTTATTTGAATTGCAAAATGATATTGTCATATTGTGACATAAAGAATCGAAGTGAATTATTAATGACCCATTTGGCGGGATGAACCAATCGGCATCCGCCATGATGGAAGAATTATATTGCTAAATGTCTCACTTGGCGGGATGCACCAATCGACATCCGTCATGATGATGTATGACATTTATTAAATGACTCACTTGGGGGGATGCACCAATCGACATCCGTCATGATGATGAACCGAAATTTCCAAATGTGTAAGCACATTACCGAATGAAAAACAAGACGGGATTCACCAAGCGGAATCCGTCGTGAAAAATAAATTGAATAATCAAGGTGACATAACAAACTTGAAAAGTGAAAATGAGATTGTAAACCAAATACATCTTTATGAGTATATTGTTTAAATCTCATGAATTGAATTGTGGAGGAATTGTTGCATTGAAAATGCATGTTTGTAAATGAAAGTATGTACAAATGTATAAGCATATGTATTGTTTATGGATTAACCATTGAAATAGAATGACAAGCATGTTGTATTAGATAGAGAACTGTATAGAACCACTAAGCATGAAAATTCTTAGCATGTAGTTTTTTTTTAACTATGCCCAGGTATCGAGTGAACAGGAAAGAAAGCCAAGATCAAGAAGTGCAGAGTCATAGACAAAGTTGTGGCGTATAAGTATATACCCCGCCATATGCATATCATTTCTTTTTGAACATGTGACATTTTGAAAACAAAAGAGTTGAACTTTGAACTAATGTTTTGTATATCATTTTGTAAGGACAAGGAATGCCTTAATGTAAATGTGTTTGCACTTTGCATAAATGTAAATGTTTTTGGGCCTACCATTTGAAAATGCTTCCGTGTAAATGAGAACTCTAAAATGAACTGATATAAATAAAACGTTTTGATAAGATAAATAAAAACGGTCGGAGTAAACTGGACTTTGGTTTGGATCCACCATTCGGGTCGGGCCGGGGATTTGGGTCGCTACATTTTTGAAAAAGAAGATTTAAACAAAATGGTAAATAAAAAGAATTAAACGAGCATCCCAGATCCGGTTCGGACTCGCCAATCGGGTCGGACCAGAGAAGGAGTGCTACATTGTAGTATGTGCTTAATCAAATTACAACGATCTCTATGTGGATTGTAGCAATCCGGATGCATGTGATACAATTGCCTTAGCGAGTATTTATTTAAAGAGGGGTATGCGAACAACCCTATATGTCCCAGACATCTTTATTAAGATTTAAGATTAATCGAAACCGCATTTGGCAATTATTGTCATGGTATGCAAGTAGGTATGAATTTTAGGATACATCTGGCGATATTTCTCGGCCAACACACGACATGGGACCGACCGATACGATGTTTTTACCATTATTGATTAACCATGTTTCACAATTTTTCAATAAAGCCGAAAGGTCGTCAAACCAACTAAAATTTTCTTCATGGATTCGAACCTCAGCCAAAGGTAAGAGTATCGCGCCCTTTCTACCAAGCCAACTAGCCATTTAATTAGTACACAAAAGTTGTTTTAATTAGTAATTTAATATTTATTGAATTTTTTTAAAAAGTCTTTTTTATATCATTTATATATAGCTAAATTTATTAAATTTAAAAATTATTTTACATTATTCTTATAAATTTAACTTAATTAAATTAATTTAATATTAAATATTTCATTTCTTCCATTATTGCTTTTATTAAAAAAAAATTACTATCACTTCTTTATTTTTATTTTTTGCTCATTAATATTTTTACCTTAATAGAGGTTATGTTATTTAAAAAAATTAAAACAGTTAAAAATTAATAATTTATAAATTAAAATTAATTTGATAAGATAAAGTGTGTGTATATATATATATATATATATAATTTTCAATAAGATAAAGTCTTAATATAAAGATTAAAAATATCAATTTTTAAGATAAATCAATTACTAAGACAAACTAATGTTAATATAAAAAATAAATACAAGTATATTAATTTTGAATAATTTCTGATTTATCGATATTTTAAAAAAAAAATCCACCGATATATCCTTAAAATCCAAGTATCGATCTATTCATCGAAACCGATATTTTTATCCCTGTATGTATGTTGATGATTTAAATTTTGTTAGGACTCCTGAAGAGTTCACAAGAACAACAAAAATATTTGAAAAATGAATTTGAGATGAAAGATCTTGGAAAAACAAAATTTTGTCTCAGCTTATAGATCGAGCATTTCCATATTAGAGTGTTGGTTCACCAATCAACATATATTAAGAAAATCTTAAAGGATTTTTATATGGATAAAGCACATCCTTTAAGTTCTTCAATGGTTGTTCATTTACTTGACGTGAAAAATGATCCATTTTGTCCTTATGAAAAGGGTGAAGAATTGCTTGGCCCTAAAATACCATATCTTAGTGTCATCAACGCACTTATGTATCTTGCTAATTGTACTCGACCAAATATTGCTTTTTATGTCAATTTATTAGCTAGGTACAGTTCGACACAAACTCAAAGACACTGGAATGATATCAAACATATATTGTCCTACCTTCAAGGAACAACTGATATGAGTCTATTTTACTCAAATGAATCAAAGCAACAATTGCTTGGATATGCTGATATAGGATACCTTTCAAATCCACATAAAGCCAAATCACAAACATGGTATGCGTTTAATTGTAATGAAATTGATATTTCATGGAGATCTTTTAAGCAGAGAATGGTGGTCACGTCATTGAATCATTAAGAAATTATAGCAATTCACGAAGCAAGTCGTGAATGTATATGACTAAGATTGATGATTCAACATATCTAAGAAACATGCAGACTCCCCTCTATTAAAGACAACCCAACAACATTATTTGAAGATACTGTTGCATGCATTACACAAATCAAAGGAGGTTATATCAAAGGAGATAGAACTAAAAGCATTTCTCCAAAATTCTTTTATACACATGAACTCTAGAAGAGTGGTGAAATTGATGTTTAACAAATACGCTCAAGTGATATTCTAGTAGATTTATTCACTAAGTCATTGCCAACCTCAACATTCAAGGAACTAATATACAAGATTGGAATGCCCCAACTGAAGAACATTGACATGAGGGGGAGTATGCTTATGACATGATGTTAGTGACTGCACTCTTTTTCCCTTTGTCTAGGTTTTGTCCCACTAGGTTTTACTAGTAAGGTTTTCAACGAGGCAGTCCTAATTGACTAACACCAATTACAACATCATAAGAATATTATACTCTTTTTCCTTCGCTAGGTTTTGTCCCACAGAGTTTTACTAGCAATGTTTTAATGAGGCACATTCTTTATGATGGTCATACCATTAAAATGTGATTTGCCAAGGTCAGACCCGGGACCGACCCTGAGGTCGAACCAGAACTTGGGGGACGCGGTCCTCACTTTTTTTTTTTTTAATCATTTCGAATAATCCAAATACAATTACTTTTCTAAACACATTTCAAATACTTAATGAAAATATATATACGTAAATACCACTTTAACATAAAGGGGACCCATCATTTGATCACAAAACCCTATTTCATCGATATGACATTTCATGCCCACTTGGTCCATTTCCCAACTTTATACAATGCAACATTATTAGCCGTTTTCTGTAATGCCCTAAAAATACCCTAACAGTTTTATAACATGTTCAGGGCGTAAAATAAATCAAATTATATATTTTTGACGTTTAAATGACTGAAAACGAAAAATGATACAAACCCAGAAATTTTACAGGAGCAAAAAAAATTTGGTAAAAATGTCAAATGATGACCTAAGGGTCATAAATGAGGAGTGTAAATGTTAAAATGAATATGAAAGTGAAATGAAGCTTTAAAGTGAGAAAAATGGGAATTAGTGTGTAGCCAAACAAGGCTTAGTGAAGGATTTGGATTAAAAGACCAAATATTGGTCTTTGAGAGACATTTCTCTCATTCCTCTCATTCTCTCATCTCAACTCTCTCTCACGCACAAACTCCTCTCTCAAACCCTCATCTCCCATACATTCCATTTTCAGAACCGAAAATCAGTGGAAATCGTCTCATTCTTCAAGCCGTTCATCTCTTGTCTAAGCCCTAACCAATTCGCACCTAAACTGACAAAGCGTAGGTTGATCTATGGTGAAGTGTTTCGGCTAGGTCAAGAAAAAAACTAGGGTTTTCGCCCTTCGTAGCAAGTGTGACTCTGGGCCTAGATGCATGGAAAAGCTAGAGTATTAGAGTAGAAATCAACCCTAACTGGAAACCCTAGACCGACCGACCGATATTTCCCCCTGTTAGCTGCAGCTCAGGTTGAATAGGAGTCAGAGAAAATAAAGTCTGAGTTAAGATCAAGATTGAAAGGAAAAGAGACCAGAACCGACTCTTTTTGGTTTGTTCTTCTTACTTCTCTCCTCATTTCAAGTTTTATGTTGTTCCAAAAACAAATCTGCATTGTTCTGTATGAACATGAATGTGTGCTTTGTTTGGAACAAGAAATGAGATGTTTTGATTGCTGTAAAGTGATTTCAAATGCATCATCAAGAAAATTGCATGTGTGTTCTATTAACTGTAAATGGATTGATTTAGTGTTAGCTAACTGTTTTCAAGTGGATTAAACATGAAAAAGAGGAAAAGAAAACGAAAATAGAGAATGCAGGAAATTTTCACAAATCCATAAGGGAAAATTCTCGCAACCTCGCGAAAAATCAGGCTGCGAAACTCTCGCAGGCTCAAAATTTCGCAGGCTCGCCGCAAATTTCTCAGAGCCCCCTACGAAATTCAAGAAGCCTTGCATTTGAAATTGTTAGCAAACTTCAATCGACCATAACTTTTTCGTCCGAACTCCGCTTCGCACGTTCTTAGACTCTACGGAAATATCTTTGAGTCTAGAATCTAACCATGTTCCATTAAATGGCAATTGGTTCTCACATATTAGCTAAAAATTTTATTGTAGCACCAAGTGTACTAATTAGTTGGTTGTGTTGGTGTTTAAGTTGAGTTTTCCTTTCCCAAATCCCCCTAAGTGTAATTGTACCGTGTGGGCATCCCATAACCCACAAATAGCATTAAAAATGAGGCATAACAATGCCTAAAACAAATGTTAAGGATTTTCTAAAGAAATGAAAAATGTATGGAAAATGGGAGTCGGGTAGAAAGTAAACATGAGTAGAACTCCTAGGATACCCGACTTATAATATGATTGTTAATTGTACTGGAATAGGGTTTGACGAGGAGGAAAGCCTGAATTGATCGAGGTTCCGAGGATTGGAGTCAAGTGCAACAAGCTTTTTGGTTTGTTCTTCGACTCTCTCTTTTGTTTCCATTTTAGAGTTTGTTTTCCACTTCTCTCTCTCTAATTCCAAAGTGTTTGGGTGGATTACAAAATGATTTTGAATCGGCTGAAATGATTTATAAGAAAGTATATTGATTTGTTTTAATTGATTTGAGGCAATTGATTGTGAAATGATTCGCATATGAAAAATTGCATGAGTATTGAAAATGAATTGTTTGTATAAATGTACATACTATACTGTATTTTTCTATGAATGATTTGAACACCCTTAATAGAATGTTAATCGTTAAATTTGAGTTGAGAATGGATTGGTATATGACGGGCTATTAGTGAGCGTGTAAAAGTTGGTGAATTGCACTGCGGCGCAGTAAGTATACGTGTCGAGTTCACAAAGTGTAGTACAGTCAAGTGTCGTTCTATGAAAAGAAGCTTGCTAAGTAATCGACAGCGGACCTAGACAATATTTGATCCAGCCTTGTAGCTTAATTATGAATAAATTAGCTAAATTAAAGAAAGCCTAATATTAAAGTTTCTATTAAGATAATGATGAGAAAACCTAGGGTTTTGCCTTTGCCATCGTGACCTAATAGATTTCACCTAGATAAGCAAAATTTATTTAATATTCATATGATTTATGTGCCAAAGTTGATCGTGCTCACAAGTTATTCTTCTCGAGATATAGTTGCCTATCTCAATTAGTGGGGTGTATTGCATCTCGTCGACCCTCACTCAGATGGCGAATGTGAAACCCTCAGGTTACACTTGGAAAGGGATATCTCTATTCCCCGACACCAAGCGTTGCTCTCTACCCATGTCCCTACGAGTCATCTTCTCTCGATATCAGACTCCTTGCATTAGCATGCCATAATTGGCAAAATAATAGCATGTGATTAAATTCAGGAGTAAAACAACCATCGAAATTCATGTCGATATTAAATAAACACGATTAAAGTACTAATCCATAATGGTGCGGTTAGGGTTGACAAAACCCTAGAGAGAAAAGTTAGTTCATTGTGATTTTCATTACAAACGGAAAGATTTCCAACATCGCATGAATTAGAGGAAGAAATACAAAAGAAGTCATCTTCGCGATCTCCCGGACTCCGTCTTCACCAATCTCTCTCTATCCATCTCTGCTTCCCTTCAATATGTCTCCCCATCTCTTCCATTTTGCCTCGAAATCGCCGCCTTTTTATATCTCAGAACTCAGGCCCATCAATGGCCCAAAAAGTCAGATTTTTCAAGCTCCCGTTTTGGAATGGGAGGCGTCGCTACGCCACGATGAAGGGGGCTTAACTACGGCATACCCGAGGCGAACATAATCTTGCCTTTAGGTTCGCTACGGCGTAGACCCTTCATCAAGGTAAAGGCCACTTTTCAAAACTAGATCTCACCGTCAAGGCATTCGACCATATGTCGCACTTCTTGCCGCATTTCTACTTCGTCCCTTCCTTCGTTAGCTTCCTTTTTGATTCGATATTTCATGTTCTATGAAACATTATGGTATAGGGGCTTAGCGCAATATCAGTGAATTTGAATGTGAATCATGCAAGTGGAGCTATAAAAACACATAGAAATTGTATTGCAATGTATGCATGATTCACTCCGATCAATATACCAATAAGAATCAAATTAGCAGTACTACGAACAAACGTAATGATGTGTCACTTTGATCCGTAGCCCAACAAGACAGTATTGGTAGTGTTCACGAATTAATTTTTAACAACCAGTTAGTAGTCTAGCGGGACCGTACTGTATTATAAAACAAAATGTTTTTATACCAAACTGCTGTGCCACAGATCGCGTCTGATTCCGCTTATCCCGCGGCAATCGAAAGCATAGGTTAAATTTGTTTAAGGGCAAATTGAAATGATAAGAAAATTGTTAAATGCGTGATTTGTGTTTTGAATGATTTATTACATATGAAAGTGCATATTTGGAATGATCAATAAACTGTAAATGAATGTATATGAAATGAATATATGTATTGTATTGCATTGATAATTCAAAAAGGTTAAAAAACATTGTTTATAAAAATTGCATGATTTGTATTAAACTGAAATGGAAGAGAGAACTATATAGAACCACTGAGCATGAAAATTCTTAGCGCGTTGTTTTATCATTGCGTAGGTACCGAGAACAAGTACAAAGGCAAAGGCCACTGAGATTCAGAGTCATCGTTAAAGCCACATAGAGAATAAGTAAAGCTCCGTCAGATGCATACATGAATTTGATTTGACTATTTTTTGTATTGAAACTAGAATTCAAAAAGTGAACTATGATTTTGTTTTTGTAAATGTTTTTGATATTGAAAACGGCTAATAATGTCGTATTGTATCAAGGTGGGAAATAGACCAAATGGGCTTATAATGCCATATCGAATGAAAAGAAAAAAAAAGCATTTGTGAACAAATGATGGGCCCCTTTTAAGTTAAAATGATGTTTACGTATATATGTTCATAAGGTTAATTATCCTTTACAAATGAGCATTTGAAATGTGTCTTAAATGAGAAATTGCAATTGGATTCGAATGGTATCAAAGCACAAGTAGCATAAAGCTACGGTATTGAAAATGTATTTGTATTTGTTTTGGTGTTTGAATATATCGTATAAGTAAAAGTACTGGTAGCACAATAGGACGTTACATATTATTTCTTTAATGTAGCCTAGTTTAGGGCGAATTCTAAAAAATGTATTTTGAAATTGTTTTATGACATGCATTGCATTTAAGAAAGCATGGATTTGATTCATGCGGATCTTATTGGAATTCAATAGTAAAGTGGCTGATAGCCCAGACTATAGGGTCAGAGGTGACTCAGGAAGTCGCCTAAATAGCTTTGCTAGTGTGAAGGGTGGGCAAGCGTCCTATGCTTCATCATTCGTGAGCAAGGTCAAGCAGCAAAGGTGCCATGGATCCCTCTTCTGAAGAGATAGCTCAGCACGCAAAGAGCGCACAACCAACATAAGTTTTCCGCAGGTTAGCCATAGAGAGAATGACAAAATATCGACCCATAAATTTTCTTGGGAAGAAAGATGATGAGCCTTCCATGGCAGAAAATTGGCTCAAAAACTGAAAGAATGCTTCGACAAATGCATTGCACACTAGAGGAGAATTTAGAGTGTGCGACCTCTTTACTAAAGAATGAGGCTTACAAGTGGTGGGTTTCCGTGACTAGGAGAGCACGACAGGAGAGTGTTACATGGGAGTTCTTCTTAGAGGAATTCAAGAAGCAATATGTGGGTCGTATCTATCTGAGCAATATGAGACGATAGTTTCATAATTTGAAACAAAGACAAATGAATATGATTGAGTATCAGAGAGAATTCACCCGGATGAGCAAGTATGCTCCCGAGATGCTAGTGACTGAGGAAGAGAAATGCTGTAAGTTTTAAGATGGCCTCACGACGAGCTCGCCCATGTCACAAGATTTTTCCATGATGACTTTTCTAAAATTGTGACATGTGCTCTAAATGTTGAAAGAGTAAAGAAAGAAGAGTATGAAAGAAAAGAAAGAAGACAAGGTAAGAAAAACCCTGGATAGTCAAGTTCTTATCAGCACTAGAGTAAGAAATTTAGAGGACCATAGGGTTCTAATCAGCATACAGCTCAGGCTATCGGTAGTAAGACTATTCTACCGACACCATCAGTTGCTAGTGCTCTAGGAGGTTCTTCAAGAGGACCATCTCCTCCTTATTGCACACATTGTGGGAGGAAACATAAAGGAGAGTGTTGGAGATTGACAAGTTCTTGTTTGGTATGTGGATCCAATGAGCATAAAGTTAAAGATTTTCCTAGAGCTCGTTCATTCACAGCACCCCGGACTGGGGGTACAGTTTCAGCAGTACAAAAGAGCAATAAGGACAACAAGAGTGTTGCATCACTGAGTGCACTGAGACAAGTAACACATACTATG
This sequence comes from Tetrastigma voinierianum, assembly GCA_016808115.1. NCBI lineage: Eukaryota > Viridiplantae > Streptophyta > Magnoliopsida > Vitales > Vitaceae > Tetrastigma > Tetrastigma voinierianum. The sequence continues at coordinate 1,376,105 of JAEQBH010000013.1, read as the reverse complement.
GGTAGACAAGATGCTCGTGTTCCAGCTAGGGCATATGCAATGAAGGTAGTAGAAGAGAAAGATGCACCGGATGTGATAGTTGGTAATTTCTATATCTTTGAGACTATTGTACATGCATTGATAGATCCAGGTTCAACCCACTCTTATATTTGTACTACCATTCCGAGTTTGGGTAGTTTACCAAAGAGTAAAACCGAGTATGACATTTTGGTGACAAATCCACTTGGGCATAGTGTCATTGTGAATAGAGTTTACAGAGATTGCCCCATCAGAATACGAGAGTATGAATTTCTGGGAGATTTGATCGAGTTGTCATTTAGAGAGTTTGATGTGATATTCGGGACAGATTTGTTGTCCTGACACCAAGTGGTAGTTGATTATAGAATGAATAGAGTGACCTTAAGGACACCGAGTGGTGAGGAAGTGAATTTTATCGACGAGAGGTCGAACCACCTCTCTAATGTGATATCTGCCGCTACTGCTAGAACGATGGTTCAAAAGGGGTGTAAAGCCTACTTGGCATATGTGATAGATACGAAAAGGGTAGAGCATAGCTTATCAGACATCCCTACAGTTTGTGATTATCCGGATGTGTTTCCAGAGGAATTGCAGGGATTGCCTCCATAGAGAGAGATTGAGTTTGCAATTGATGTTGTTCCGGGTGCCACTCCAACATCCATTACATAATCAGAGTAGAATGGCTCCAAGTGGGAGTTGTTAGTAACTGAAGCTTCAGTTGCAAGATTTGTTTGATAAGGGATTTATTCGCCCGAGTGTATCACCATGGGGAGTGTTAGTGCTCTTTGTTAAGAAGAAAGATGGTACGCTTCGGTTGTGTGTTGATTATAGGCAACTGGACAAAATGGCAATGAAAAACAAGTATCTGTTACCCATGATTGATGACTTGTTCGACCAATTGAAAGGTGCAAATGTCTTTTCAAAGATCGACCTACGATCTAGGTATCATCAATTAAGGATTAAGGATGCGGATGTGCATAAGACGATGTTTAGAACGCTGAATGGACACATTATGAGTTCAGAATGCCGCTTTGGGTTGACAAATGCACCGATGGCTTTCATGGACTTAATGAATCGTGTTTTCCGACCGTATGTAGATCAGTTTGTAGCGGTGTTTATAGATGACATCCTTGTGTATTCAAAGGATTGGGAAGATCATGATACACACCTTCGGGTAGTGTTAGAAACCTTGAGAAAAGAACAGTTATATAAAAACTGAGCAAATGTGAATTTTGGTTCGAAGAAGTGTCTTTTCTTGGACACATTGTATCAGAAGAAGGAATTCGAGTGTATCCAAAGAAGATAGAGGTGATTATTGAATGGAAACCACTGAGAAATGTCACGGAAGTGCGTAGTTTCCGGGATTAAGGTGTTACTATAGAAGGTTCAAGTAAAGGGTTTTCGGCGACTACGACTAATTATGACGATTGCTCCAAAAGAATGTGAGATTTGAGTGGAGTGAAAAGTGTCAAATTAGTTTTGAAAAGTTGAAAGCATTCTTAATTGAGGCACCGGTTCTTACTCAGCCAACCTACGGTAAAGAATATGTGATTTTTAGTGATGCTTCATTAAATGGACTTGGACGTGTTCTTATGCAAGAGGGTAAAGTGGTAGCTTACGCTTCAAGGCAATTGAAGCCGTATGAAAAGAACTACCATACGTTATGATTCGGGAATCGGGCCGCTTATCAGGTTCGTACTGAAAATATGGAGATAATTATCTTTAAGGAGAAAAGTGTTTCATCTACACTGATTAAGGCAAAAGTCTTAAGTATTTGCCCCTCGCAAAGAGAGCTTTAACTTGAAAAATGTAGATGGATGGAATTGATCAAGGATTATGATCAGGTGATCGATTATCATCGGAAAGGCCAATGTAGTAGCGGATGCTCACATTTAGAAAGTCGGTCTAAGCGCCGTTGAATGCTCATTTGTCATTGTCAGACGACGAAGAAATAGTAGTGGAATTGATAGCAAAACCGGATTTGTTGAATGCGCGTTGTTTTTATCATCGCGCAGGTATCGAGAGAACAGGTACGAGGACATAGACCGTAGTGAATCAGAGTCATCGTCAAAGTCACACTAAGGATAAGTAAAGCTCCATTACATGCATACATGAAATTATTTGACTCATTTTGTACAAACACTATTATGAAAATAGAACTCTGATTTTGTTTTGTAAATATTTGGTTATTGAAAATGTATCGTCCGTTGTGCTACCAGTAATTTTTATTTTACGATATATTCAAACACCAATACAAATACAAATACGTTTTCAATACCGTAGCTCTATGCTACTTGTGCTTTGATACCATTGATCGTAAAAATTTTTGAATCTTAAGACACATTTCAAATGCTCATTTTATGGATATTCAACCTTATGAACATATATCGTAAAGCATAATTTGCTTAAGGCCCATCTTTTGACTGCAAATGCTTTTTTCACTGATGATAACTTATGGCATTATAAGCCCATTTGGTCCATTTCCCACCTTGATACAATACGACATTATTAGTCTTTTTCAATATAAAAAACATTTACAAAAACAAATTCAGAGTTCACTTTTCGAATTACAGTTTCATTACAAAAATAATCAAATCAAATTCATGTATGCATATGACAGAGCTTTAATTATCCTCTGTGTGGCTTTGAAGATGACTTTGAATCTCAGCGGCCCTTGCCTTCGTACTTGTTCTCTCGATACACATGTGATGTCGATAAAACCATAACACTAAGTATTCATGCTTAGTGGTTCTATATAGTTATCTCTTCCATTTCAGTTTAATAAAAATCATGCAATTTTTCTAAACAATGATTTTTAACCTTTTTGAATGATCAATGCAATACAATACGTATCAATGGTTTAAAAACCAGACCGGACCGGCCGGTCGGATCGTCGATCGGAGCAAAAACCGGTCCAGTTCACCATAAAAAACCGTTTTGCGTTTGAACTGGCTTTGAACCTCCCGAATTGGCTGTTAGACCGGTGAACCGTTTGAACCGGACGGTTCTTATGGAACGGTTCACCTTTTTTTTTTTAAAGTAAAAAACTAAAACGACGTCGTTTGGGTTTTTATCCCAAAAAACAACGTCCATTTAGAATAGAATTACAACTTACAAGAATTTTTTTATTTCTCACTGCGTCGTCGCCCGATCTCTTGATTCTCTAGTGTCTCTACTAAATTACTCTGCCTCTACGATTCTCCATTCTTTGTCACCACAGTCTCTGCCCTCCTCTGGGTTCTAGTAATTCTCCTCCTCTCAACTCTCTCTCTCTCAGGTCAAGGCTTCTTCACCCACGGCGTGATAGCACGGTAACGGTAGTAAGAAATCTTAGTCTTCTCCTCCATTTCGGCGGCTATCCACCTCGACTCCGTGTGAATCATCCCTCCAACCCGATGGTGGCAGTGCATTTTCTAAAATAGATGCAAATTTGCAACTCCGTCACTTCATTTCTTTCATCACCCCTGAGTTTGAAATCTCTAATCCCCCATATGGTTGTATTGCTTTTCCCAGCTGATATTTTTTCAAATTTTGGTACATATATTCTTCATTATAGTGAAGAGAGAGAGAGAGAGATGAGAGATAAGGGGGGATTTGATGATTCCGGATGACAGTGAATATAGGAAATCCGAAATTGTCGCTCTTCCCCCTGGCTTTTTTTTTTTTTAGTTCTGGCATCTGGGTAGACTGGGTTGTGTTCGTTGTTCGATTTTCTTGTGCTTTTGTTTGAGTTTAGCTTCAGAAAAGGAGAAATCAGCTAAATTAGAGGAAAAGAAGAAAGTTTGAATTTTCAATTTTGTGCTTTGCGGCTATTCAAGTGAGCCGATTGATTGCATTGGGGATTGGGCACGGTTGGGAGGATTGAATTTCAATTTCTTATGTTTTTTAGATTATGTTTTGTTTTCTCTTGTTGCTCGCAGCCATGAAATCGAATGAGCCCCGATTTGGGGAGTAAAAGTTAGTGGGAGGTGGAATCTTTGTAAGCGCAAACATTTTCTTTAAATGTTAGATGAATCATATTCTTCTTTTGAGATGATGGCAGCTCAATGAAGAAAGAAAGATGGTTTTTGTTTGTTAACCCCGAAAACCCGTGTTTCATGATGTTTGATAAAACGATGGGCATGGGGGCTAACTTTGTTCTGGTCCCGATCTCCCTAACGCAAGTTTTATTGTGTTTTTAGGAGCCTAGCTAGGCTTAGGAGGTGGGTTTAGTTTGAACCCAAAAAAAACCTTCTTGTGTTTAACCAATACCTCCTTTAGTATGGCTTTAATTTTGTTCTTGACGTAATGGTTAAGATTTTTTTTTTCTTTATTGGTGTTTATTCAATGGTTTGGGACACGATTATTGGAGAAGTTGATAATATTTTAGTTTTTTTCTAAATTAGATATTGTAAATTTTCGGGAAGTAGGGTTCATAGGCGTTCCTTTCTTTTGAACTTGTTGATTAAATAAAAGCTAATTCTTTGTAAACATGCGCTTAGATTGATCAAATCACTTTTGGATAAGAGCAATCTATATGGATGCTAGTAAATATTAATTCAACCGTTTCATATTTTACACATCTAAAATAATTGACTTAGTGATGCATCTTCCATTGTATTCTATATTTGTTGTTTCTCGGTTTGAGGTTTAAGTTTTTCCACTTTCATACATTTGTTTTCTTGATTGCATGAGCCACTACTGCATGGTAGTGCCCCCTACTTATGCCATATGTCTTGCTCTTTCTTATTTTATGTAATAAAAAATAAAATTAATAAAATGAAAAAATTTATATATTTGTATCAGTTCAGTGTTAAAGCCAGCTGATTAGTACTCAAAAAGTGCTATTTTGAACCCTGTTTGTGCTAAGGTTTTGAGCACTTTGTAAACAACGTCAGCGTCAGTGCTGTTCCATTAAAGTCCTGCCACTATTCTCTTGACGCATTTTGTGCAAATTACCAGATTTGTGAGCTAGTCGTGCCAAAATTGTTGAGTCAATTCAAACACGAAGAACCGGAAGTTGAACTTATCGTTGCAGATCAGATCCGGAGGAAAGAAAGAGCAAAGGTATGAAAAAATGGGCGTTGCGAGGAATTTGCATCTATCTTGGTGGGTACTCGATAACCTTTGTTGTTCACAAATCACCACACAGTTCTACTTTTAACACTGCCCTTACTTGTTTGTTCAAATTTTTATTCTTTACATATTATCCCTTGTAATAAGCTTTTGGTTTTTAGTTTTTTTTGTAATTTCCCTTTCTGAGCGTGTATAAAGTTTGGGTCGAGGTTGTAACAATCAATCTGCCCGATAAATTTTGGGGGAGAAGCTTTCAGCTCTCCCGTTTTTCTGCTTCATTTTCTTTCGTTTTCTTTCATTTTCTTTCCACTTTCTCGGTTGCCAAACACCCCTTGAGGATGACAACTCAAGGGATGGTTGGCCTAGAGGCTTTCCTCCTTGAAGGGGAAGGCATTTGCTTTAGGTCACCCGGATCTAATGCACGTGGTGAGGATTCCATGGTTTTCCAGCAGTACTCATTGGCGATTTGTATTTCCCTCTAGCGTAAAGTTTAAATCCCTTAGATTCACCTTGAATGGTTATTATAATCTTTTGGGCTCATTGGATGTAATGTTAGATCCATTGATGTTTGTTAGTTATCATTTATGATCCACTTGTAAGGTAGTCGAGGGAGGAAATCGTTTTTCCTTTGTCGGAATACTAATGCTCAGTGAGTACCATTTTTCAAAGGATAAATTCTTAAAGTTTGAACACTAAGCTAAATGAAGATCAGTTGGGGAGATGACTACCTGTCATCCTCCCCAGCCTTGAAAAGGACAAACCCTCGGTTGCCCCTAGGAAATTCCAACCCCGGTGACCCCAACATAAGGGATTCTATTTCCCCATTTTAACTTGTTTATTTTTCGTTTTAAACCCCAAAAACCTCAACATTTTTACCAAACCTGAAAATCTAAATTGAATTATTTGCTCAGCATTAATCATTTGTGCAAAGAAACCCATCCACACGAGTTCGGCTTCCATTAGTATCTGAAAATGCACACTCTGACAGGTAGAGAGAATTTAAGGACTCCCTGTCTTGATGATTAGGATCCTTACTATGTGAATCACAAAACACACCACTGAAATCCATTTCATGCTTTATTTTTAGTTTCTTACTTAAATGAATTTTTTATGTTGTTGAAATACAATTGTCATAATGATATTGTTTGCTTCTTACAAATTGATAGGAAAATGGAATCAAACTTGACTCCCGACCTGGGTAAGATTGTATCAAATTCTGAATTCTAATAAAATGTAGACCAAACCCAACTTTATGGGAGCATGTTTTACGAAGAAATTTGTTCAAATGGAAGGAAAGCTCTCTGCATATGCATATATTAAAAAAAGTTACTAAGGTGGGAGATTCTGAATATGAACTAACACCTTCTTTGAAGTAAAGGGGATATTGGACCATGTAAGATCGGTTCCTCTGATGGTAAATATGTCAGATAGGTGCTTACAAAGAAGTTCTAAAATCTCACTATCTCAAACGACTTATGAGTTTGAAAATCCATATGGTCCCATTGTGTCACAATTTGAAAGGATGAGCAACAAAGGTGAAAGGTTCAACAAGTCTGCAAAAATCTATAAGACCCGAGAAATTAGTGGAAAAAGAAAAAAATCAATAATGGATAAGTATTTTACCAAAAAGTACTCGAGGCTCGACCTTCCATTGGGGGTATAGCTGGGAAAGAAGCTATTTGGAGCAGATATGGCTATTGGGAGATTTTTATGATGCATACATCCCCTCTATCTTTGTGAATTCATACTTCAAACGATATTTCTGAATCTATTGGTAGGTACTTGATTGGTCTGATCTCAGGGTCCTACTCCAGTGCAGTTAATCTGCTTGAAAAGATGCCAGAAGAAGTTCAATTACTTGTGAATTCTTATCGTAAACTGGGCAAAAGTTAGATTATTACAATAATGGAGTGATGATTCCAGATAGATAAACAGACAAAGAACATATCCTTCATGGTTTATTGTCCCTAGGAATATCTATTTGTAAGTCTCATTGAGTCTTGGATATTCAAAGTATAAACAATACATTTCTATTATTTGATGAGAATCCATTTATGGTTAACTAACAAAATATGGTTCAAATGGTCATGATAATCACGTAAATTATGTGGTTGTAGGAAGATTGATTTCTCATAAATATAAACACATTAATTGGTCACCTTGTGTAGCTCATTGCCTTAATTTAATCTTTAAGGATATTTGTAAGTTGGATCATATTGTTGAGCTTGCAAGGCGTTCTCAAAAGAAATGACAAATTTTGCGTATAATCATGTTGCTTTGTTAAAGTTGGCTAGAAAAAAAAGAAGGATGGACGGGAGATTCTCGGAGCAGGTGCAGCTTCCGCTTTGCTACTACATTCGATTTGTGAAGAGCCTTCATGATCACGAAACATGATTTGCAAGCTTTGGTGACTAGCAAGTTTTCCTGAGACTCTGGATATTCAAAGGATAATAAAGTAGGATTTGTGGTTTCTATCATCTTAGACCAAAAAAGTTTTTGGAATGATTGTTTCGAAAAAACGGATTTGTGAAACTCATGGCTCCACTTGTGCGCTTATTGCATATTATTCAATTTATTGATGAGAGGCCTTAGATGGGATAATATTGTATGAAGGCATGTATGGACTACCTGGTTGGGCATCGAAGGCTGTTTTAATCATAACAAGAATTCTTCAAAACTACCCATACCAAATATCATAAAAACAGCGTTGGGATGAACAACCGCAAAAGCATTCGTTAATGACTTATTGGTTGAATCCATGTTTCAATATGATCAAGAAAACTTTTGTGACGAAGCACGAAGTCATTGATTAAATCATGGACATGTTGATCGAGTCATCAAAGGCAAAAACAAAGTGATGAATGAGTTAAAGGATTGTATCAGTGATGGAGTTGGAAAGTTTTGAGCTTGCATATTCTTCACGTGAAATACTACAACCTGGTAAAATCTACTTGATCTATTAACTTATTGCCATGTAGTTATGCTTTAATATATACCGATAATATAAAAATCTAAGTGCTTCTCTTCTAAACTTACTATTGATTACCCATCACTTTTGCAACAACCGCCAGTGAAAACTAGATGAATGGTGGAGGCTACATGGATATAGTGCCCCAAATTTAAATTTGGCAATTCAAATATTGAGCAAACTTTCATCATCTTACAGGTGTGAAAGAAAGGAAATTGGGCCAGTGTTTGACGCATACATGCAAAAGAGTATGAGATTGGAACATCAAAGCAGTGTATTATTTATACTTCTTATCGATAAGCGAATTTAGATTAGTGATGAAGATGAATCGAGCTGAATCTTGAAGAAATGGAAAATATTTTGTATGAGGAAGGGTCTCTTCTAGAGAAGTTGAGGCTCAATTCAACTACTCAAATTAGTTTTAGGAAATAACTTATTAAACTTATACATTTCAAAAGTCACTTGTTATTTTACTTTTAAAAAATAATTTTTATTGATACATATTCCTTAATCTTTGTAGATGATGTGAGACTGATGGTGGTGTGGTTTTGAAGGAGGTTGATTTAAGAGAACTTTAATTTTCCATATAACCAATTTGACTTTCATCCCTAATTTTCAATGTGAATGAAGATGTCACATCACTTTTTATAATTTTATGACTGCCTTCAGGGGAATGGTGGCTTAAAGCACCAAAACGTAACAAACACAAAATCCCATAATTCTCACCAGAAAATTCGACAAAACCTATTCGTTTCCTACCTTAATGGTAAAATCTGTTGTCGCAATATCAATCTAAAATCTACTAATAGTAACTCCGTCTCATATCATGATATTATCTCAAAACTGCTATATTAAATGAACCTCCGTGGTCATCCACTAACAAAAGCGACCTCAACGGTCTCATCAAAAAATATCAATAAGGTTTCATTAGTAAATTGTTCAACTCAACTATTCAAAGATTTATCGATTAGCAAATAATTAACTTGATAACCAAGTTAATTCACCATGGAACATACAAAAACTTTAGACTCTCATTCACCAAATAAACAAATAATAATCCGTACATATTTGAATAGAATCAAAGTGGTGAGAAATGCTGGATTCTCACTTTCTCTTGTCTACCTGAAAGGAAATCAGCGGGGTGAGATAATAACTCTTGGTAAATATATCACCACTTTGTGAGGCCTGGAAGGTACTCAAGGCGACTCACAAGGATGGTTATGCTCAATCAATCAATCCATAGTACATAGAGTTGTGCAACAAATAGCGGCAATATGAACAACAATATCAAATGAGATTTAGAGAGTTTGGCTACCTACAGAAATATGATTTACCATTCGGGAATCCGTACATTCCTTTTTACCTTTATCTTTGAGTCAGTACATTCCAACCAAAGATCAAGTAAGCAGTGGGTTCTCTGAAGGCGCGGCTGCCGCACCGGAGGGTACCATGTGCACATAACTTTGATGACCTCCCCATCGATTCAGGTTTTAAATGATTCATACCGTCAATTGATGTCTGCGATTCTAATTCCTATTTATTAAATATAGCCATCATAAAGAGATATCACCCAATCTATAATAAGAGTTAGTGTGGTACTTTCGACATGAATATTCATCGAGGACACCTGTGACTTGTGGCATATGACAAATTCAATTCAATGAATGCTTTCGAATAAGGGTCTTAATCATGGTCAATTACCTCCAGTGATGTAACCTATTGAAAAACACCGCTATACATTTCGAAGAGAGGTGCAGTCGATGATGATTATGCCTCCTATAGTCGAACAAGTCAGGCTATTCACCACGAGCGTGTGACCTTCCCCAACCGTTTGCTGCCACCACATCTTCATGCAGAAAAATATAAAGATAACATCAAAATCATAACGAGCCATACCTTGTTTTATCCCTTTACTCAATGGCGGTTACCGTTTCTATTTAATCCTTCTTGAGCTTTTTAAATAATTTTTAGACCCTTTTACTTTCCTTACGCCTTCAACATGCACCTTTTCTTATCATCACCAAAATTATAATTTTAATATTCAATTTCACAATAATTTCTTATATCTAATGTTTAATCACTAAACTCGTTTTTTTTTTTTTGGCAGATTAGCATCAGTTAGTATTTGCCTATATCTTTCTCCTACGGCGATCGAAAAGACCTGAAACTAGTGGCAAAATTTCACTAACATCATATCTTTCAATGATTCAAATTGGCCTAAATTCGTCATTTGGTCCTCCTATGATCCTGTCAAGTGTTCAAACAGAAATTCACATTCCAATCGATTCAACCCTTAATTCCACCTAATTACCCCCACCCTCATTCTGACTTCTAATACATTTTCCCCAAATTTTAAAACATACCAGACCTAATTCATACCTCTTAGGTCCACATTGGTTCAAAGTGCAGTTGACATTAGTTGGATGATTGGTTTGTTCCAGCGACCTAATTGGTAATCGAAACAACATGTTTATCGTTCATCCATATGATACAGACCATTGACCAAAATTAAAACATGGCTTCAAACATATACGCTGAGAATCTCACCGCGAAAATCTGGTTGGATTCGAGAGATTGACACGCAACAAGTGCCATTCACTTCTGATGATTGGGCGAGATCGAAGACTCTGGATTCTTCAGTGCACACTGCTGTTTTCGCGGTTTCCGGGAGGGCGTAATGTTTTAAAATGAGTAAATCGTGGCACTTAAGTCACTGATCATTTTCTTGAATTTTAAGATATAGATTGTTAAAAAATAATATATTTGTATAGATCGAAAACAAGATCTTGACTTCTCATAGTTTATTGTTCATGTTTTATTATTGAAATTTTATTATGTATTTTCAATCATTTTATTTTTCTTTCTTGGATAATTATTAAAAATTATAATTTATTTCCAGTCATTGAATGTTTTCAAAAATTCTAACCATAGATCATTATCAAGGTGACCTTCATGGAACTATTTCTATAATTCCATTTAGTGAAATAGTTCTAAAGGTATTATAGATTCTTTGATGGATACTTAAACATAAAATTCAGTTCGTAGAAAAAAATCATTAAAAAAATGTTTGAGTTGTTAAAGACTTACCTGGATTATAACACATGCATGGACTTGATAATATGGAGAGAATATTAATCTTGTTTTTAACATTTCTGTATGTTGTTGTGTAGTATAGCTTATCATCATTGTTCCAGTGGATTGTTTAAATGTGGATGATCTTGTGGTTCTTAATAATTAATAATCATTATTAACTGTCTTATTCTCTGTAAGAAGTAAGAATAGTAAGGGTTTCAATAAAAATATTCATGTTGGTTTGTTCATGAAGAAATATAACATCTATATTAAAATGTGATATCGGAGTTGGTGAGGGCCAGCGCAGTAACGGGTAGGGAGTTGACATCGGCGCATAATTCATGCATTTTGCCATTCAGTGCCATTTATTAAATATCAAGTCCTGTTGCGTTATAAGCGTCGTTAAACCTTGGTCATTAGTTGGAAATAGTGAATGTCAAACCAGATAACTTTTAAGTTCACTCTAGATCAGTTTCGGGCCGGGCGTTCTGTTGTTGATTAGTATTAGTTTGTGGTTGTTGAATGTTTCCGATGGCGCGTTTGCGTGCGTGATTCTTAAACACAAATCGTATTCTGATTCTTATCATTTCGTTGCATAAATGATTGACATTATCTTGGTGAACCAAATAACAAGATCACGGCGATTAACTACCAGGTTTATTGTATATGAATTTATAAAGCATTTTGTTTATAACGGTCACGATTCTCTTTGAAGCTATTCAGTTGTTAAAAATCATTAGTAGAACTCTTAAAATCTTTGCATTTTGAATCTGGATAGATTATGGCTTTATCAATACATTAAATTCTGAATCTTTTGCTAATTTTGAGCTGTATTAATTATATATCATTGATATCCTCTTGTCAAATTTAACGAATTCTTCTTAACTGCATTCTATTAAAGGTTAAAGTCATTAAACATGAGAATTAGTATGATGAAAACATCTGGGCAGTTTGTTTGTTAATAGTTTTGGTAGATCATTTGCAGTCAGTATCAGATGGAGTTCAAAGCAAATAATATGCTTTTTCATGTAATCGTTTATACAGTTCAAAATGTTTTGTAAATACTCAAACATACAGATTAGAGAGAGAAGTGGAGAACTCAAAACACAAATGACAACGGGAGTCAGAATAATAAACTAAGAAAGCATTTGCATGGTTCATCATCTCAGGATCATGGTCAGTTGAAAAACATATATAATGACTGTTCGTACAGTGAAAGCTTGATAAATATTATTGATCAGAGTATTCTAAGGTCCCTAATTGGTTCACTTTCTAGGCTCCATATACATATTCTATTACTTTTGTTCAGAAAGCCATAACATTTATTTAAGGCATTTAATTCATGCCCTCATTTTTTAAATCCTCATTAGTTATGGATTTTTGGTTTCTTTCTACTTGTGGGTTGGGAAGGGCATAACCAACTCAACACAATAGATATTCATTTTGTTTTCTAATCAAAATTTTAGTAAATATATAAATAATTATCATTTAATGGTATATTTTAGTTCTGTTCAAAGGAGCTTTTAAGTGGGGTCTGAGCAGCAGAATGAGTTAGGACAGAATTGTATTGATTGAGGGTTTGTGCTGTTCAATCAGAGCTCCCATTTTTCGCGAGTTGCAAAATTTACATTCTAACCATTTCTTTCTCTTTTTCTTACTTCAATCATGGCAGTTAATGCCCTTCGATGGTCATTAGTTCTTAATATCCCTTTTATTAATTCTGATGTTTGTTTGATCTTTACCATATAGTATCTCATTTTGGTTTCGATAATACATTTTCCATATTATATAGACAAATTATCTTGTTTTGATTGTTTCATAGAACTTGGAAAATGGAAGAAGAAGTAGAAAGACTCAAACAAAAGTGGATGCAGATCTTTTCCCTTTTGAATCTTGAATCTTAACAGGCTTTGTTTTCTCTGAAGACTCTGTTCTGACTAAACGACAATGGAAATATAAATTATAGATTGATCTAGGATTCAGATTAAGTTGATTCCCCAATACTCTAGCTTTTTCATGTCAGACACAAGTCCTGCCACTTTACGAAGAGGATGAAAATACTAATTTTTTTTGCTTGACTGATGAAACGCTATACCGGAGATAACTCAGTTTTATTAATTTAAAGTTATGAATAGGTTAGTGACCGATTCAAAGAGATGAGTCATTTGAAGATAAGTGATTCCCATTACGTTTTGGTTCTCAAAATGAATATATTTGGAATGAAAGGTTGAGAGAGAAGGAGTTAATAATGAGAGAAGAGTTGAGGATGGAAGAATGGAAGATGGAGAAATATATATCAAGAGAACACAATCATTTGGATAACGATCAAAATACTTTACTAAAGCCACTTGTTTATTCACACTTTAATTCTCATTTCACTTTAAACTTCATTTCCTTTTCATTTTAATAATTTCATTCAATTTTCATTTTAACATTACTCTCATTTATGAGCCACCAGTTATCATTATTTACCAAATTGTTTTAATGTGGAAGAATTACCAGTTGCATCATTTTTGTTTTTAAACATTTAAATCAAAAAAATATCAATTGTTTGTTTCGTTACAGAATGTGTTCATAAAAACTATTCGAAAGGATTATTTGAAGTTCCACAAGGCTCTCCCTCGTAAAGTTTTGATCAGTAATGGTATCTTTGTGACAAGTTGAGAACAATGGTGTGCTGACTTCTAGCTTTTCCCATTGACTTCCTCATCCTTGTTGGTTTCTCCTAACCTTTATAATCTGGATTCAGCTTTTCATAAACTCTTTCTTCTCAGTAAGGAATCATGATCATCTTTATCATCCAGTGGATCTAGCTCAGTGTCTCGATGAACTATGAGATCAAGTCACACATTTATGCATCTCTCATTGTTGTTGTGGAAGATTCATGATGTCTTATCTGAGGTGTAAAGCTAATTATATCTTGTCTTGTGGACCCACTCTATGTCTCACCTCTCTTATAATTTAAATAGAACCTTCTTGTTTGAACTTTTTTCTGAGCCTCATTGCATTTATAAGGCGTGCTTTCAGAAGCTTTTTTGATCTCTCTCCATGTCAAACCATCTTTTCTATCCTTATATTTAGGCGTGGTTTTTATTATCGTGACTTACTTTCGTCTACTATACAAATGTTTCACTTTTCTGATTTATTTGATTAATTCGGATTAAGTCCTCCCTTCTTGTACTAGTTCAAACACGTTGTTCTGTTTCTTCAATGAAGCACATGAAACCAGTCAATGCAGTTGAGTATTCAATTATACACAGTTCTTCCAGATATGTCTCATCTCCATCACCTGTGATTAGATCCACAGCTTCCATAAATATATCATTCCAACATGGATCTGCACTTTGAGTTATTATGTCAAATTGGAGTTGGAACATGTTAGAGATGAGTCAGTGCCTAAGCCTCTTACCAGCTTGAAATCAGGAGATGACCTGGATCTCTATCTAAGTGGTGATGTTGAATCTCTGTAGTATAATTGGAACTCATTTGTTGCGTGTAGGCTCTACCCAGGCTTATTAGTGAATAGTGGTTCTATAAGTGGAAGTACATTTGTCTTAGTGAATGAATCACCACTTCATTGGCTGAGATCTTAACTATTTCTTTGTGGTATTGATGTAATACAAATCCATTCATGATTGGATCTCATTTCGTTGGGGTCATCTTTTGATGAGCAATATATTGATGGAAGAACTTGATGTTAGACTTTCTTTAGACTTTACACTTGGTCTGGAATTCTAGAAACATCTCTTTTCATTCGATTGTGTGATCTTTAATCTTACCATCTTTATTATACTAGATTACATGAAAAAAGATCCTTTATATATGAATTGAAATGGTTTCTTAAATAATATCATTAATTTGACCGATCCTACATATTACAGTCCATTTCTGATTCCACTATAAGTCAGGTTCTTTCTAATATAGTTTGGTGAGTTTTCTCTGTCAGTGGCATTTTCTAACGCGTTTCCGTAACTATTGGTTACCGTTCTATCTTCAGCTAGTTCAGCCCCAAAATCTGGACACTAACAATGGCACTACTTTTAAGCTGAATCACATTCCCAGTAAACCCACCATATTCATTTCATATTATTTCATTTCGTTTATTGATCGTTCCAATAATGCTTTTCATATTGATAAATCCGTTCATTTGAATCATGCATTTCTATCTCATTTTTCATTTCCTTGATTGTATAGCGAATTATTAAATGTTTTTCATTTTACACAGGGATCATGAATCTGACATGATTCCATTGACTATCTAATATAAAAACATTTTGTTTCTATTGACCTGATCCCATTGGGCTCTCATGGATATTAAGTCAATTCTGTTGAAACTCACGATATTATCATTGTTAAGTTGGGTGACATAATCATTATTTAAATCTGCTAATTTGACATGGTGACCTTAATCATCTCACTCAATTCTAGTTCAAGAATTACCATTAAGAAGTTAAATCAATTCACAACCGAAATAATTATAGTATGTTGTTATCGACAGGTCATTTCAATATCATGAGTTTTCAACCATACGATGTTTACGTCGTTCACTCAGTCAGTTAAAACGAATAAACACAGCGCTTTCTTCATAAAATGTTTAGCCATTAAATCGTTTAACTGATTTAAAATCATTTTAATGTTCAGACCTTTGGGATTCAGGAAAATTGAAGGAGAACGATCATAAAGATTATGATCATGATTCTGTGCTCAGAAACAAACCTCAAACTTGACATATATGTTCATTTCATTAAATCTGATGACATTCTATTAGTTGGGTATTTCTAGGGTTCATTTTGGATCTTATTTCCTCCATAACTCATCAGTGCATTCAGTCCATAATTTTACTCATTTCTCATCTTGAACATTCTTATCAGTTCATTTTTTGACGTGATATGACTGTTTATTGTAATTTTAATGTATGGGTTCGTGGTTTAATCTGGATATCTTGTTTTAGAGAGAAGTTTGAATATACTCGAGTCTGGTTGCCGATTTTGATTGCTTCGATTCCGATGGTGACCAATGAGATTATGACTTAGTTCAATTTTAAATTATATTTTCGAACCTCTTTTGTGAAACGGGTTTTGACCTTTGTACTATTCATTATAATCAACCCAATTTACATAACATTAGATTACCATTATTCATTGATGCGCATTTTAGTAAACATTTTGCAGTTTTGCTGGCGAGATAAATGTGCGAAGTATTGAGTGATCCATGCTGAAAAAATTAGATCAACTCTGATATCTTGAATGAAGGACAGAGGAAAGAAGAAGAAGAGAAGAAAAAGTGACTTGGGGAAGAAAATGAAGAAAAGCGGCAGAGGCGTTGTTAATGAGACGGTGGCATGGGAAGAACCTGGTTTTTTAGCTGAACTCAGCGAAATTCTAACATGAATCAGCGAAATTCTCGTGCTTCTCATATCAAATTCATTCAGCTAATAAATCATCATCATCTGTAGAGTGTTCAGTTTTAAAATGCTGGGATTTAGCTAAACTGGCGAAATTGTTTCTTTCAGCAGTATTTACGTAGAAAATTAAGTGATTGCTTCATCCCAGTCGTTTAGCTGTAGCAATTTTGACATTAAACGGGATCTGGGCCCATATCATCCTTTTATCATTCAGCCAATGAGCTTTGCTTTTTTGTTATCTTCCTCCCATGCCCACCAGTTTGACCAAAATGTTTGGCTTTCGTACTACACATTTGGTTGACTCTATAAATACATACTAAGGTTGTAACCTAACAATCTTTGTTAATATATTGTGAGCTTTCAGTTTTTCTTTGGGGTTTCTCTGCCTCTCTGCTTTCTCTCACTGTGGTTTTGCCGACACCCTCTGGGATGGCAGATGAGTTGTGTCATGGCTCATCTTATGAGTAAAAGCTGCAAGGGGTGAGATCTTTTAGTTTTCTTTTTTCTTTCATAAAAAAAAAAAAAAAAAAAAAAAAGTGTTGCGGGATCATTTAAGGTTGTTTTGTGTGGCCTTATTTCAACTGCAGGATTGCATTTTCCAGTGGTTTTAATTGAGAGAAAATGGAATCCCAGTATAGGTATCGAGTGGGAGGGTAACCCTAGAGCTTATATGACAATGAGGGACTAGGGACCTTCCATACCGATGTAACAACACATTGAGAGGCACCCCAGTGAATATAGGTCCATGAGGGATCACAGGACCAATGGATGAGTTCACCATATGGTAGTACTTACAGCCATAGTTGGGGGAATCACACAAATTCTCATGGGAACCCAGAAACCTCCCTGATATGCACCTCACGAACCTCTTTTATTATGCCTCCATTCCTCGACCACATGACCACCACGATTAATTTCCCACATTGAACAAGCCATTTTGGACCTTACGGATAGTGGATGACTTTGTGGAAGAGAATAAGGAGTTAATATTATTGATTATCCTTTGTGAGCTTGATTTGAGCGAGAAAATAGATGATTTGAAAGATGATTTTGAGCATAAATGGGACCCATTTGCAAGATTCCATTGAAGACCCTAATTGATCGCGGCAATGTCCACCGGAGGAGTGTAAGTGGCACCATGGCAGAGGAATGGGTGCCTACGACGCCACGAAAGAAATCACAGTGGAAAATTTTGAACCCTCGATTGAATGGCGCTATGCGCACATGGGAGGAGAAGGAAATGACCTTCCCATTGGCGAGAGAGTAGTGGACATGAAGCAGTGGAAGGGACCTAGAGCCTATCATTCAACCAAGCCCCATAGATTTGGATCCTAATGCCTTTGCCCGACCCAAAAACAACCTTTGCTAGTACCTCGGCTGACCAAATTGTACATATTGCCCACACTGCGGAAAAATCAAAACCCATTTGCTCCCGGGTAAGTCTGACCATCTTTGCATGCCATCAGAGCCCGAGATTAGTGGCCTCGTACATAAGTTTGCCAACACATCAAAATACAAGCATTTTACTTTATCTGACATGGCATAGTGGTTGGATTGCAGTCTTGAATTCGGATTTGGAGCATCAGAACCACGACATTCTAAGCTCCTCCCACTTTTGTTTTAATTTTTCTTGTCTTATCTTGTTTTATAGTATTTTATTTTGATTTAGTTAATTTTTCTTTTTAGTTTTCTCTAATTTTTGGATTTAATTTATGTTTTTAGATTAATTTTACTCTTACGCAATTTTCTTGCATTAATTTTGTAGCTTTTTATTGCAAATTTTGAAGCATGTATTGAAAATCGAAGACAAAGCGAAGAATTTTTAGCAATTATAGCGAAAATTTGTGATCCCAGCGAATCTGAAAATTCGCTATGTATGGGAATTTCGCTAGCTAGCGAAATTTAAGCTAACTTAGCGAAAATCACGTGATAAGCGAAAATGAAGATTTTAAGCTAGAAAAGTGCATTTCGCTGAAAGCAAGCGAAATGCACGGTTTATGTGAAATGCACGAGTGTCTTCAGCTACGGGACAAGTTAGTGCCGCGATAATTCCAATTTGTTTTTTATTATTTTATTTTATTTTACTTTATTTTATATTTTAGAAAAAATCAAAAATCGTTTATTTTTATATATATATATATATTATTTTTTTATTTCAAAAAAATAATAAAAATAAATAAAAATAAAAAATAAAAAATAAAAAATTTAGTTTTTATATATATTATTTAAAAAATCGTTTTTATATATATAAAAAAAATGTGAAAAAAAATGTGAAAAAAAAATAAATAAATAAAATTGTTTTTTTTATTTTTATTTTTAGTTTTAATTATTAATTATTTTATTTCGAGTTTAAAAAAATCAATCAAATCGTTTTAAAAAAAAAGTTTTATTTTTATTTTATTATTTTATTATTTTATTTTTGTTTTAATAATTAATTATTTTATTTGAATTTTCAAAAAAAAAAAAAAATCAAATCAAAAAATTTCGCTATTAGACATAGCGAATTTTCGCGAGGCAAGCGAAATGCGAAATTTTCAGTAGCGCGAAAATTCGGTAGTTAACGAAAATTTTATTAGAGTACTCGCTTGACCTCGATTTTGTTTTATTCGTAGCTTTTACATCCAGAACTCCGTTTTTAGGTGTTCTTGGTACCGTTGGAAAGATTAGAGTGCTTAAATCTGAAATATTTCTAGAAAGAACATTTTTGAATTATTATGAAAGTGTAATTTTAAAATGGATCCAGCGAAGTCACACTTTTTTCTCTCTTTTCTTCCCACCCCAACTTGTTTGTTTGAAGCCCAAGCGAATTGAATAGCGATGTCGATGGAAAGCTTGTGAGGTCTCCTATCCAGCAATGATCACATCTCATCAAGGAGGTAACACTTCCTTCTTTAATTTTCCAATCCGAACCCCATTTCGGACACCGAGATGTTTGGGTTGGGGGGAGAGTTAGCAAAGGAAGTGGATTTTGTATTTATGTTTTGTTATTATTTTGTGCAAGCCCATTTTGTGATGTTTAGTGGCTTGCTGGGTCCCCTTTCTATAAAGTTGTTATACTTTACAACTTACTTTTTCAAAATTTGGACTCGTTTTGCAACAAAATTTTTTGTGGTTTTGCCTAACCTGTGGTTTGAAAAATTGAAGCTTTGTCCAATTCTATTGATGTTAGATTGGTTCCATGCTTAGTTGAGTGAATGATTAGTTGAATTCTTATTGATTTCGACCTTTTTCTTCCACCTTTAACTAACCACACAAGCACATTAGATTTCAATGGTAAATTTGAAATGTACACCCTCCCTTAATTTGCATAACCTACCCTAGTTTCATTGACCGCCTTTAATAGGTTAGACCCACAATGGAAAAAGAAAAAAGAAAAAAGAAAAAGAAATGAAAAAGAAAAAGAAAAAGAAAAAGAATAAAAGTGCGATGCTTTGCCTTGAAACGAGCACGATCCAGGGGTATATGGCGAAACGCTAAAACCTTGGTGCCCTAAACCTTATTTGGTTGGGAGTCACGGACTTAGTGTTCGTTACATGGATTGGATGGGTGGAGTTCAGCAAGTTGTAGGTCTTTGGAGTCTCGAAATCATTCAGTCGGGGTGAAACTACGAAGAGTTTGTGGTCGAAAGATCTTATGACTTGGTGCCTGGCCTTAATTGGTTAAGGAGTCATGGTAGATCCCGTTTATGGACTTTGGTGGTCGATTCCTCAACATTGCACCCTACTGACACAAAAGAATTGTGGAATAGAGGTGGGTCTACGTCATTTAGGTTGGTTAGCTTGCTGGAGTCGTGGTAGTATTTGGGTTGGGAGAGTGCGGTTTAGCGGTTTATTGTTGAGAGCTAATCAAATGAGTACTTAGATTTTTGGTGGAAGTTTCTGGTTGATTCATTGAGATGGAACTCTTTGATACTCAATTTTTGTATGGTATTCATTCTCATGATGTGGACACGACTTTGATGATTCTTACTTAGGGTTAGGCATTACTTCTTCACAACCTTTTTTGAACTACAACCTTTTGTGCACATAATTTTATTTATCTTTTTGTATGCTCTTTCTTTCTTTCTTTCATTGCTACGGAGATTTATGATGTGGGATGGGGGTGTGATTAGTGCCCAGTGCTATTTACAGACCTATTTTAATAGGTTTTGGCGCTTTGTGTACTAATTGTTGTAATTAACCAATTTACATATTAAAGGTCCTATTATTCCACGATCGCATTTTGTGGCAATTTTTGATTTTGTGAGATAATCATGCCAAAAGTGTTGAGTCGATCAAGCACGAAGAATTCGGAGTCAAACTCAACATCATAGATCGGAGACTAAGAGGAAAGAAGAAAAGTGAAGAAAATGAGCGGGAAGAAAATGGAAGAGAAGCGGCGAGCAGTGGCCAATGGAGCGGTGGCCGCGGGAGAGCACGGACTTCGCTAGGCTGCGAAAATTCAGCTGTGGATAGCGAAATTTCTCAATTTAAGCTATCTCTTGTGAATTTGGCTAGCTAAGCGAAATGTCACTATTCCTAAGCGAAATTATGCATTTTAAGTACTCACGAAATTTCGCTAAGCTATGAAATTTACATTTAGTATGCGAGGAATTCTTCTTCTTTGCTTGAAAATTCATGTTTCGCTATCTCTTGGTGGTTTCGCTGCTTAAGCGAAATTTTTTGAGCGATAGCGAAATCCAACTGCCTTATCATGCTTTTGTAATTAATACTGGCAAACTTCATTTTTTTGGTGTATTACTCCTTGCGCCAGATTTAGCCAAAATGTTAGAGCTTTCTTGTATTTTTCACACATTTGGGTTGGTATATAAGCCACCTTATAAGTTTGTAACCACAACTTTGTCTTTAGGTAAATATCTTGCTTGACTTTCATTTTTCTTTTGATTTTCTCTCTTATCTCTCCTCTTTCTCTCCCTTTCTTGGTTGCGAACACCTCAGGGGATGACAACTTGGAGGATGAGCGGCTAAAACCACTTCCTTCTTAAAGTAAAAGGCTGGCGGGGTGAGATCTTTGGGTTGCCGTTGGTTCCACTGCTTTTCATGGCGGAGTTTGTCATTTTTGGTTCCCAAATCTTCAACTATAGGTTTTAGCTTTTGATTTACTTTCTTGGCCAATACTTGGCAAGCTTTTGGGGTTAGTGTATACTGGCTTTAGATACACTAATATCCATTGAATTGCCCTTTACGAGCCTTTTGAGGTAGGTTAAAGGGTTAGGATTTCAGCGATAGTTGAATAGCATTGAATGTCATTAATTTGTGTGCTACTCTCCATGCTTTAGAGGATCAGTGCATATTCGGTGAGAGAAGTCTTGTGATTCTTTTAGATGGTCTTTGAGCCTCTAAAATGATATTTATATGTTAGGTTTCTCAAATTAGGGTTGCATAGCATTTAATGTTATTGATTGGCCAATACTCTCCATGCTTTAGGATCCAGTGCATGTCGATTGAGAATACTTGTATTCTTTAGATGAATAACTACGAGCCTCTAGATGATATTAAATGTTAGGGTTTTAAAGAAACGATAAAGAGGGCCCTGTTGCATATTTACACATGTGTTGACTCAAATAGGAGTTGTTTCAAGGGTGAGGTTTGCTAGTTAAACATAGTCCAGGTTATGCCATGGACTATAGGTTGCATGTCATAGAGGAAATGCCCGGGGACCTCTCGGGTTAGCCTAGGATCTTAAACTCGGTGGCCTTTGCTTGAGGAGTTCTTTTTCTTATTTTTCTTCATTTTATTTTCAGGGTTGCAAACCATCCCGGCTTTGTTTTTAACCAAACCCCAAAATCGAATTTAATTCACAGAGTTTGATTTCACTCAAATCATTTGTACGAAGAAAACCCATCCACGTGTTCGACCCCGAGACGTATCTTTGCGAGTAGCTTGACTACAATGATAGGAAGGCTCTGGATACAAATTTGTTGATTCAAGCTCTCACCCTCTTAGTGGCACGAATCGGGCTAAATCTGCATTGCTCTAAACACCAAAAATGTATCAGAATTGAACATAATTGACCTGAAAACAGAGCCTCACTTTGACGAATTTTATAGGTTCAATGGGGTCCAAATTTTGATACACTTATTTCAGGAAGATTTGTTATCCTAGAAGTCTAATTTACCTAGAAATTTGAATCACTCAATTTGGATGAGTGATGGCCAAAACAAAAATATGAGTTTTGGGAAAATTTTAATAACATCTCCCCTAAAAACCTAACATTTTCTTTATACAAAAATTCCTCATTTGAAGATCACAACCAATCAAACAATCGAAAACAACTTAGAGCAACCAATAAAAATACTTGTATTCAAATTTGGGGTTTACCCCAACCCAAACACAAGAATAGGGGGTTAGGGTTTGGTTTACTTACCTCAAATCACTTTCAATCTTCTTCTTTTTCTTTTTGATTACCTAAATCCTTGATCCTATGGAAAAATATCACCAAGTTCTTCTCTTCTTCCTTAACCGTAGTGTGCCCTACCTCTCCTCTCCCCTTTACCTAAAATGTGGGTTATGGCATTCAAAGACCAAAAATTGGTCTTTTATCTATTACATGACTAAGGTCATGTTTGGCTACACACTAATTCACCATTTCTCATTTTTCTCACTTTAAAGCTTCAATTCAATTTCATTTCCACTTCATTTCATTTCATTTCATTTATACTTTGACACTTACATTACTCATTTATGACCCTTAGGTCCTCATTTGACATTTTTACCAAATTTATTTGACTCCTGTAAAATTTCCGGGTTTTTATCATTTTTTCATTTTTAGCTATTTAAACTCTGAAAAAATATAATTTAATTTATAACATGTTATAAAACTGTTAGAATATTTTTAGGGCGTTACAGGAACTGCTATAAATGTATCGAATGGGTGAATGACCACATTCACTTGATGTGGCATTAAGTTCATGAATTCACCTAATGTGCCTTAAAGATTTATGAATGACTTCAATTCATAATGTTCATGAATGTTCGCTTTATATGGTGGTTATTATGGTGACATTATAAAGGTAATTATGGTAGCCATTTAAGCATTCTACATGAAGCCTATAAAAGGTCTCTCTCGTCCATTTGTAAAGTATTCCCAGGAAATACAAATTATCTCTTTAACTTATCCCTCTCTTCATTTCTCTCTTTTCCTATATACAAAGGGAATAATGAATTTCTCTTTCATTTAAAGTTTTCATTATGTAATAGTTTAACAACATATATCATATTCTTATAATAATCTAATTTTAAAAAATAAGATTCGAAGAGTGAATAGTAATTTGAAGTTGAAAATAAAGATTGTTGGTTGGAGTTGAAACTCAAAAAAGTGGTCTCATCATCTCTAAATATAGAGAAGATGATAATTTGGAGTTAGAAATGAAGATCTATAGTTGGAGTTGTTGTAAGAGTTAAATATTGGTTTGGAAAAAGTTGTGTATGTTTTTTTGAGCTCTCTCTCCCAATTGGGTTGGGTCTGGAATGTAGTTTGAAGAACTGAAAATTTAAGTATTGTACCATATTTGTAACTCGTATCCATATTCATTAAGAATAATTGACATAAATAATCTTAGCTTTTATTCATCTTCTTTAATTAGTCTTGTGATTATCGGAGAATAACCCAATTTTGGGGTATCTTCTTTTTTTGGTCTCAACCAATCGATGACCGGATAAAGAAATAAAAAAAATCCTAAGTGGTATATCTCTTCTCTCATAATGTGTTACCATCTAATTGGTTTCCAAACTTTTTTTTTTTTTTTTTATTTTTAAAATTAGTTAGGATCCCCACCACTTATCTCTCTCCTTCACCCTCGTCTTCAACACCTCCGATGTCGTCGCTCTGTCCACCTGATTTGTTTCTCGGGGCCGACCAACCGATGATAATATTGCATATATTTCTTTCTATAATACCGTTTTGAAATGATTTTGGAGGGTAATGGTGGCTTTGACTAACAGACCCCCTTCTTAGTGACAGGAAATCTATGGCAACTCCACCGATAACCTCGATAGCTACCTTTCGTAATGATTACCATGAAGCTAAGCGGGTTCATTCTTTGGCGTATTTGGAAAACGTGGGTTATAAAATTTTTCACTTTTCTATCAAAATCACTCCTTTAGATTTAGCGAAAATCCGACAGCATAACGACTTCACGGTGGTTAAGCCCAAAATACAAAATCACTGTATGAACAATATACACTCCCAATGTTTTCCAAATGTCCAACTACAACAATAAAGGACCTCTGGTCCTCATCAAAATATTAGATAAGGATGTCCCAACATAATTTTTATCGCAACTGTTTTCTCAAAACCATGCATGCATATTTTACAAAGATATTTACATATATAAAATGTCACATTTAACTTTTACTATTTTAATTTACACCTTATCTTATATATAAATCACAACTACGACGTCTAGGGTGAGGATCTGGAAGGTCTTCGGCTTCAACACTTGCACACGGAAAGTGCGAAGCGCAGACGAAGCGGGCTCGGTGATGCTTATAAGTTCTAAATCTTTGTTGTGCTTTGTTTGTGCCTCTCAATATGAAAATACATGCAGAGGAAATGGTAAGTAAAGCATTTTATGAGAAAGCGAGTTTTGCTATGAAAACCACATTTCTAAAAGCATCTTCCCGAAAACTATTTATCTTTGCTTAAAACTATTAAAAAACTATTTCTCTTGTTGAAAGCGATGCGAAACTATTTATCTTCTTGGCCCCATTTTGATGGTGGTTAATATCACGAAAGTGCTATCTTTACAAATCAAGTACCAACCAACGTGGCCCATTTAAAATACCACAGAAAGTGATGCCTCGGAACCTCGGAACGCTGGCATCGGTAGTGGTGCCGGAACACTACGGCTAAGATGATCCGTGAACACGGCGAGATCTATATAGCATAATGGAACCTCGGAACCAAAATGCTCGGTGAAGGAACCTCCGGAACCAACACCTCATGCGCTATGTACTAAGTCGGCCTTCTTTATATACCTCGAATGTGCGGAGGCGACTCACTATATAAATATATGCTAGATCTAACCCCAAATTGCGAGCCGGGCAATATAGTTAGTCATAATATCCCATGTGCCCACCATGCTGTCAAAATACAGCATCGTAGGAGCGGGTTGGCGCATCTAGGGGTTTTGCTAAACAGGCCAAAGCTGTTTCTTAAATGCGAAATCGAGACACTACCTTTGAGTATAACAATTGGGAGGAGGTAAAAAAAAAAGCTTTATAAATCTATATTTTCAAAACCTTTACAAAACTTTGTAATTTACGCAACTTCGTTTTAGAAACGGATTTTGAGTACTCACATTTTTCTCGACTAATTTATTTCAAATCTTGTCAAGCACTCTAGATTTTCGTCGGATGCTCAAATCGCCTACACAATTCATTCAAATTACGAAAATGCCCTCAGTTTAACGTTTTAACCATAAAACATACACAGGGCTTTCTAAGTGGTATATGAACGAACTTCGATTCTAACAAAACTTTACGTGCTAGTCCCATTCGATATAGACATCGATAATATGATGTGAAATTGACCAAAATGTCCATACACATTAAATGCCCCATAAAAACTATCAGTTTTAGTAAACTTTTGACTCGAGGGACTTTCCATAGAGTCTAAAAATACCCGAAACATTTCGAGAAAATTACATCCAGAGCTTGTCCAGGCTACCCTCCTTAAATATCAACTTTGGGCGTAAAGCAGGTCAAATTCAGCCACATTTGTCCAGAACCACGATCCCGAAAAAATTCCTAAAAATTCCTAAGCTTCAGTCCTAAAAATTTTGGGATTTGAAGTTCACGACCTTTGCAGTCTCTAAGAAAATTTCAAGCCATTATATAGCATTTAGGCTCAAAATAACCTGATAGGCAAATTTTTACACCTTTTAAAAGTTGACAAAGGCTAAGATATTGGTACCTATCACGTAGCTCTCTTCACGTCTTCTGTTTGCCTTCTGCGCTCGATGAGACGATCTACGATCGAGCACCTAGTAATCGAGAAACAAAGAAAAATAAAAAGAAAATTGTTCTCTCTCTCCACGCACCTCTATCGTAATCTGCTTCTCACATACCATTTGCATTTTAGTATTTTTGATTTTCGTTTTTTTTTCTAATTCTTATTCTTTTCTTTAATTATTATTCTTATTATTTAGATAATTAATTTCTATTGCTGATAGGTCTATTTCTATCTGGAAAATTTTATTTATCATAATTGAATATTCTTTAAATACTTTTCATTTTTCGAGATTTTTTCTAAAATCCCGGTTTCAGGTTTCACTCTAAACTCGTCGCCTAGAAATTCGTAAAATATTCCAACTGTCTCGAAATTTAACGAAACTTTTCTAGGTCACTAGATTTCGCGAGGCCAGATTTAACGACGTGGTCAGTTTCGTCATCCAGAGTTAAGAATTTTCTAAGCTACTGAACAGTGCAGTAATTTATTATTATTATTATCTTTTGAAATTCCATAATTTATACTTTTACCTCCACCTTCCTTAATTGCAAAAGTGCCACAATTCTTTAAAAATTTTATAATTTCACCCTTAAACCCGATTTTCAAAAATTCTATGGCCTTCAAATAATTAAGGGAAGCCCTTGGCTCTTACATCACGATTTACATCTAGTACACCCTCTCGGGACGGGGTGTTACATTGACGGCCAAAGATAAGCACACAAAAGGAAAGCGGTTCTTTTTGCATAAAAAGTGGAGACTGAACAAGATCGACGAAATGCATTAGATGTTTAGCAATTTTTAGTGAAAAAAAATCCACTTTTTCTTAGTAAGATCAGTGAACTGAAACGTTGGAAGAAAAAGAAGAAGAAAAACGGGTTTGATGAAGATATGAAGGAAGGAAAAGACCTATGGCCGACACCAAAATTGAAAGAAAAATAAAAGAAGAAGAAAATCTGAGAAATTGAATTAGGGTATACCTTGAGACTTCATTCCACAATAAACCCTTTTGATTAGCATCCTTGAATTTAGAATCAAGACAAGATCTTATTTCGAGAAGGATGGTTTGAAATTTGAAACTTGCTTCAGCAGTTTACTCAACAACTGAGACTGATGTCCGCCATTGATGAACTTGGAACGATGTTCCATGCTAGGTAAAATGTGTATTTGTGGAAATTTTGGCCATTGCCATTTTTGGGGGTTGGATTTGTGGGTACCGTGGCCTTTGGCCCAGCACCCTTATTCAAAAGGCCCAAACATATTAGAGCCCATAGGCCAGACCCAAGCTTCAAGCCCAAGTATCCTCACATGAACACGGATCCGAACCACGACCCGAATCCCGGCTCGTGGACTATCCGATCATAGTGAAGGCCTTCAAGATTTATTGTTCGAACACATCTTCTCCTAGTCGGGTGCTGTCTCTAAGAAGATGACCAACCAATAATTTCCCGACTGATCCCTCGTAGCTCGAAAACACATCTTCCCATGAATCACATACGTAACCACCCTTAGGATGATCAAATGATTCTTAAGGCGGAAGATTAAGATAACCAAACTATCAAGGAATAACGGACCACTGACAACGCAAATAAAGCCCCATTTTCCATTTTCGCAAACCCGATCACCCTTTCTGCCAGGTGGATCATTCTACTCCTTCATAAATAAGGAAGGAATCACCACAGAGGAAAATAGACCTAACTGAAAAACGGATGTATTGACTCTCCTATTTCTCTGTTTGACTTAAGCATCGGAGGTGGGCGGCACAGCCTCAGCGCCTTGTTTGCGAGGTCCTTCTTGCATTTGGGATAATGCTTCGACGATCCGGTGACTCTGAGAATCCAAGAGACAACAATTGACGCCGTCTATGGGAACGACCAAGAAAAAAATCTCATCGGCGACGTGAGAGGCTTGGCTACGTTGGCTATCAAGCGGTCCCCCACACCCCGAAGCTTCAGTAGTTCCCGTTCACTCATTCGATTCGTCGGATCCTATCGCTAAGGCCAGCAACCCAACAAATCAGACCCTTGAGGACTAGTTTCTTCATTGGCGTCGGATATGAAGCAAGCGAAGATCGAGCAGTGGTCGTGAATTAGGCCGTCTTGTAGTTTGCGTAGAAACCGCCGCGGGCTCATTTGGAAGAGGATCGGGGTTAAAATGCATAAAGGCGCCATCCACGCACTTAGGTCAAAGCGAGAATAAATGAGCCCGTCATGCGGATAATGATTGATGCGGCGGATCTTGAGTTATCAGCTGGTAGCTCTTATTTACCTAATCTTTCGCCCCGAGAACAGCGTGGAAGTGAATCGAGAAAGAGGCTCCGGCGTGTTCAAGCGGATTCGTCATTGGCATGCATCAGCCCGTGCTGAAGAGAAATCGATGAAATTGCGATAGTCGAAGCGGGCCCAGAAAATGTGCCGCATTGGCATAGAGGTGTAGTACACGGCTCAGTTCATGTATCCTGCAGCCGGTGCACAGCCCATACGTGCTTATTTACCAGCGTCAGGGGCACGAGACATGCTATCGCCCCGTTGTGCTAGCATCTTGAGCTCTGACGCCGTGGCTTTGTCATCGCAGTCTTTCCATGTACTGATGGCTCCTTCGATCCGTATAATCACATACTTGCATTTGACCAAGCAATGATACTTAATCACGAAAGAGCGATAAGCTTCTTGTGCAAAATTTTCCGTGACCTTGAAGGGGCACGCCTGGCTTCGGTTCCGCAGCTCCACGGAGATCTATCAACTCGTTCAGCGAGTTGTGGGCTGCATTTGTTTCCCAATACCTGTTCTCAGTTCGACATAAGGGAAATATTAGTTCTCTGTAAACCATCTTCAAGTAGGAGGACGAATCCATCCGCGATTTCACTAGAAGATTAGGACGGGCCGTCCAACAGATTGATTCATACAGTATGGATGCGGTCCTCCAGAATTTTCGAAGGAGCTTTAGGTCGACCACCCCATTATTCCACTCGCTGTCTCTAGATCCGCCTGCGACAATAGAGGAATTGTATAGATGGGCG
The DNA here is from genome assembly GCA_016808115.1 of Tetrastigma voinierianum. Taxonomy (NCBI): domain Eukaryota; kingdom Viridiplantae; phylum Streptophyta; class Magnoliopsida; order Vitales; family Vitaceae; genus Tetrastigma; species Tetrastigma voinierianum. The sequence goes on along the minus strand of JAEQBH010000013.1, from coordinate 1,346,621 downwards.
GATAAATAATCAACGTTGGAGGACAGTATCCGAGTAGCCTCTCAAACCATGATGATCACAGCTCACAACAGCAAGTCGGCCACTAAGGGACAGATTGAACAAAAGGGGAGTTAGAGTAAGAACCAGAAACGCTCCTCGGACCGGTTAGAGAAAAAGAGGGAACCCTCGCAGTTTACCCCTTTGAACATCTCTTACGACATACTCCTTCCTCTCATCCGGGATCACCCCGACTTCAAATGGCCCACACCAATTCAATCAGATCCCACACAGTGCAACTAGTCTTTGAGATGTGATTACCACAAGGACCATGAGCATGAGACTAATCGATGTCGAAACCTGAAATTTTTGGTGGAAAGGTTAATCAGGGTCGGCCACCTCAAGAGATACGTTCGGGAGACGATCCACAGAGTTGAGGCCTCCCCCGCGGTTGAAAGAATAGCGACGGTCGCAGGCTCCTTTGAACCTCGGCTCACCACCAAACTACATATTAAATGGCCGGTTGTGATCAGTATTAGTCTAAGTGCCAAAATAGGAGGTTGGTTGTGGCTGACCCGGCCCCGGGCAGAGTGAATACCGTCACATCCCCGGGATAGCGAGCTTAATCTAGCTAATTGGCGGCCCTATATCCTTTCCCCTTGTTAACCTGTCCAGGGTCATTACTCCGCACCACGATGCACTCGTACTTAGTCTATCTATTAACGATTTCGATGTGCATAGAGTACTAGTTGACCTTAACAGCGACTGGAGCTGACCCACATTTGTCAGCCTTCAAAGGATGAACATCTCTTTTAACGAGGCTGAGTTCGGTTGGCGGAGATCACATGCAGGTTTAATGGAGGCGACCACGGTAGCGATGCGGCGACATTACAGCTCCGATTAAAGGGCGGTCGGTCGACGGAGTCTTATTTACCGGTTGTTAAGGACACAGGCCTCTGATACCATTAATGTCGAGCACGGGCGTATCAGGTAAATCAGTTTTTCCGACCTACCATCAAATGATGACTACGACCGATGTCGGGCAAATTAACCCTCTGAGTATGACTAGTAGCTACGACAGTGCTACCAAATTTATCGATACAAGAGCATGAGAAAAACGAAAGCTCCTACAATCCAGCCCTCGAGACCCAGACCTTAGAATAACAATTATAGCGGATAGGAAGCAATTGGCCATGGAGCCCTGAATCAGTATTCTAAATGGTACGGATAAGTCCACAGATATTTGATTCCCTCCTATCTAGTGGGGAGAAGGAACAAATACAACAGGTTCTACTCCGTAATATGGATGTATTAGCTTGGACTCACTCAGACATGGCTGGCATTAACCTCGTACATGTCTCTCACAAAAGTGAGATATCATCCTTGACCCAGGCCGGTTGGAAACCCAGTGAGGCGTTTCCACCCGGACCGTCATCAGGTTATTTAGGAGGAAGTGGATAATCTTTTAAAAGCAGGATTCATCATGGAGATGAAGTACCCGGAATGGCTGGCCAATGTGGTTGTAGTCGAAAAGGCGATGCAATCGGAAATTGTCGTGGTACACGGATCTCGATGAGCGTGCGAAAGATAACTTCCTACACCTCGGATAGACCAGTTAATAAACGCATCGGCCGGGTATGGGATGTTGTCATTCTTGGATGCCTTCTCAGGATATCATCAAATACCCATGCATCCGCCAGACATGGAAAAAACAGCATTCATCACCTCGCACATGCTGTTTTGCTATAATATGATGTCATTTGGCTTAAAGAATGTCGGGGCAATGTATCAAAGGTTAGTGACCAAGATGTTCAGGCTGCTACTAGGAAAAACCATAGAGGTTTACATTGATGATATGTTGGTAAAGTCTAAGGAACGTCCGGACCATGCTGAACACCTACAAGAGGCTTTTGAACTCCTAAGGGTGTACGACATGAAGCTCAATCCCTTGAAGTGCGCCTTCGGAGTCAGTGTGGGCCGATTCTTGGGTTTCATGGTGACTCAGAGGGGGATAGAAGCGAACCCCACTCATCTTAAAGCTATTTTGGAGTCCTTAGCTTCCGCTTCTAGAAAAGGGGTATAACAGCTAACTGTCCGGTTGGTCGCCTTGGGGCGGTTCATCTCGATTCTGAAGGGCCAGGTCCCCAAGCGGGTTCTTTATCACCCTCCCAGGGGGACTGACTAAATTTGGATGGAATGAGAGTGTGACAAAGCCCTCCTGCTTAATCAAATTGCGACCTGAGGCCGGCCAGGCCGTTAGAGTCAGGCAAAACCCCGGGGCCGCCGTTTAATTCTTTTTATTTACATTTTATTTCGTTTTATTTTTCAAAGTGTAAGTGACCGAATCCCAGGCTTCGACCCGAAAAGTAGGATCTAGCAGGGCCGGTTTACTCCGACGTTTTCAATTATCTTATCAAAACATTTTCTTTATGTTATTTCTCTTTAGGTTTTCAATTTGCGCAGAAGCATTTTCAAATGGTAGGCCCACAAAACATTTACATTTCATAAAATGCAATTACAGTGAAGGCATTCTATGCCCTTTCAAAATGATATACAAAATAAAACATTAGTTCCAAAGTTCAACTATTTTGTTCACAAAATATCCCATGTTAAAAAAGGAAATGATATGTGCATGGCGGAGTATGTACTTATACTCCGCAACTTGCTTTATGACTCTGCGCTTCACGATCTTGTCTTCCTTCGTCTGCTAAAAACACAACGCATAGATAAAACTATCGCTAAGCATTTTCTCATGCTTAGTGGTTCTCGTTCCTATTTCAATATTCAATTTAACTTGGCATGTATTTAACGATAAGCCATGTATTATATCAGCTTATATACTCATGCTATTCACTTTTCGCATGCTTTCATTTCTGATTCATTTATCATATCACAACATACGATTTCATTCATCAATTCAATTCACAATTCAATTTATGAGATTTAAGCATATACATGAAATCCCATTTACACTCGTCAATGTTGGTTATTTCACTTTGACTATTCAAATCACATTTATGACGGATTCCGTTTGATGAATCCGTCCTTATTATCATTCGGTAATGTGCTTACACATTTAACAATTCGGTCTCAATCATGGCGGATATCGTTTTGTGCACCACGACATGGTATCGCCTTAAATGCCATACGCCATCATGACGGATCGCGGATTTGTACATCCGCCATGTGGGACATTTCTTCAATGCCATACGCCATCATGACGGATGCAGATTGGTGCATCCCTCAAAGTGGGACATTGGAAAATTTCGGGGTGCCTTCGTGACGGATGTTGATTGGTGCATCCCGTCAGGCGGTTCATTCGATATATCTTTCAATTCAAGATGTTAGGAATTGACCGATTCGTTTCCAATTCGATTTATCATTCACATTCATTCGGTTTTCAAATATCACATTTCAATCCCATATTCACTTTCATATTATCTTTTCAAAGATATACTCAATCTATGTACTTATTTCATATACTCATTCACGTACTCATTTCATATACTCATTCATGTACTCATTTCATATACTCATTCATGTACTCATTTCATATACTCATTTCATAGTTACTTGGTAAACTACCAAAATGCTTGAAATAAGAATAGAGTCAGAGAACAAACCGAAGTTGTCGGATCTAGTTTCCTTCTCTTCGATCTCGATCCTAGGTTAGGCGATCATCACCCGCCCCTGGTCAATAATAAATACGCCACTCTTAGTGGATAAACAATTATCATATTTTTAATGAATGGCACTTTATCTTTGTTAATCTGCTGGGGTTAAGACACTAAGTCCGCCTCTAATGACTCGCGAGGTACTAGACGCTTTTTCACATACTTATATCCTTATTCAACCCCCATTAATACTCTCAGTGGTCCCTAACCACGGTGACACGAATACGGACTTAACAAAGGCAAAAATATGCACAAACAGAGTCAAGCAGCTAGTACCGTACCACTTTTGATCGTACCTGGCATTCACCCTCATCGCCAAATGGCACCGGCATTCGCTTGAGGGTACTCCTGCATCACTTGCCTAATGTGACGCGGGTATCGGACCACTTTGGTACCGTACCAATACGCTGATTTTGCCTTAAAATGTGTTTTGGCATTTTCACCAATTTTTCTTCAATAAACCTTCTCCAATTCATCCCATATCAAAAATCCACCATGGAATCCACCTAAAACAACTCCAAAAGTGGTTTAGAATCAATGAAAACCCTTTTCTCTCAAGTTGGAGCTTTTTCCCAAATCGAAAATCACAAAAAGGATGAGGTTAGGGTTTGATTTATTACCTTGAACCTCTTCAAATCTCTTTTTGTATGTTGCTTGGTCTTTTAGGAGCAAGAAATGGGAAGCAAAGCCAACCAAAACTTGATCTCTTGCCAAAGCCTAGTTTTCCCCCCTTTTTCTCCTCTCTTCTTCCTTAAAAACGAGATTGCTCATATAATGAGCCCTATGACCACATTTTTGGCCTTTATATTCCTTAAATCCATAAGGCCTTGTTTGGCCTTTTAATCCATTTAAGCGTAAGGGCCACAAAGTTCGCCTACACACTCATTCTTATTCCTCATTTTCTCCTTCTTGGTCTTTAATTCATTTATTCTCTTAAAGCCATGTTTGGCTCAAAACCCATTATTTCATTTAAATCTCCTATTATTCCACTTTAGCCATCCATTTATCATAAATTCACTTAGACATTTATTCTTTATAATAATTCGACTCTCAGTCCTCATTTTACGATTTTATTATACAAGGTATAATAATACATACATATAATATAATACATATATATTATTATTATTATTATTTTTCACATTTGCCCTTTTTTTACTTGGGTTTATTTCCGGGTTCAATCACTTTCTCAATTTAGCATATAATATTCAATCATATGCTCACACTTTCAATTTACATTTCACAATTTATCAATTTATCAAATTTCCCGAAAAACCCAAGTTTGACTCAATTCATACCCGGAATATATAAAAAAATTATTATAAAAATTCTAGGGTATTTTTGGGGCGTTACACAACAAAGATTCGCGTAACCCCCGAACTCTTGCTAAAGCTCGAGCCATCGAAACACTCTTCATACTTCGACAGTCTTATGTCTCAAACAGTGCCGCCTGCTCAAGAAAGACGAGAATAAAAGCAAAGGCTAGTATTTCGTTTAGTCCTTAGCCGACGTGAGAGTCCCAATACAAATACCTCGAAAGCAAAGATTAGCCCTCCGGGTAGCAACTAAGAAGCTCCGCCCATACTTCCAAGCACACCCCATTGTTGTGCTAACCGACCTCCCTCTTCAAAGCACCATTCATAAGCCTGACTTGTCTGGGAGGATGGCTTGATGGGAAATTGAATTGAGAAAATTCGGTATTCAGTATAAGCCAAGATTGGCTAAAAAAGGATAAGTTTTAGCAGATTTTCTAGTAGAGATCCTCTAATTCTGAATGAGCCGATTGAATTTTAGAGCGCGACCCCTAATGTAGACGAGTCTCAAGAAACCGAGCCGGCACGGCTTGCAACTTAAATCTTCGTCTGGGGAAAAGATTGAGCAGACAATCCGTTTGGGCTTCAGCGCCTCCAACAACGAATCAGAGTATGAGGCCATCCTAGACGGAATTGAACTAGCAGCTATAGTGTCTGTCGACAAGCTTCTGATTCAAAGTGATTCTCAGTTTGGTAGGGTAAGTAAACGCAGAGTATGAGTCGCGAGTCCCCCGAATGGCAAAGTATGTATCTCTGGTTAAGCAACGCTTGAGCAGCTTTTTAGCTTGGAGGCTCGAACACATCCCCAGGGACTGCAATGAGAAAGCGGACGCCTTGGCCGTCGTAGCCGCTTCTCTTCCGATGACAGAAACAGTGTTCCTACCCATCTATTATCAATCAGATTCTTCAATTATCACTACCAGGGTAAGTCAGGTGGACGAGGTCTTCCTTTCTTGGATGGACCTCTATCAACACGGGATAACTCTCAAACGAAAAGGACAAAGCTCACAAGATCCAAATCCAAATGGGCCGTGATTTCGTTAATGGTACATTTAAACGATCCCAGACCGCCTTAACAAGTGCTTAACCACGTAACGCGGACAATATGTATCGGGCCGACTACGAAGGGATATGAGGTAATCATACAGGAGGCAGAACACTGGCACACAAAGCCCACTCAGGGGTATTATTGGCTAACCATGAGATCCGACTACCACCACGCAAAGTGTGACCGACGCCAATGCAAGCAAGCCCCCGTCTCAGATCACCATCAGATTTAATTTCCATTACCAACCCTTGGCCCTTCGCTCAATGGGGAATTGACATAGTCTGGCCGCTCCTTACCACCCTAGCTCATAAAATATTATTACTGGTAGCCACAGATTATTTCAGCAAGTGGATAGAGGCCGAGGCTTTCGCATCAATTAAAGATAAGGATGTCACCTCGCTTGATCCGGGAAGAATATTGTCCGCCGCCAGATATCCCGATTAATCAGACGCATAACGGGCCTCAATTTGATAGTCAAGCATACAAGAACTTCTTCCAAGAGTTGAAAATAAAGAATCTATCCACCTCGCGATATCCGTAGAGCAATGGCCAAGCAGAAGCTTCTAATAAAACCCTATTGACCGCCTTAAAGAAACGAATAGACTCATCTAAAGGCAAGTGGGTGGACGAACTCCCCGGGGTACTTTGAGCCTACGTAACGACGTGCATTCACCAACCGGTATATCCCCCTTTACGCCACTTCGATGGAAGCTACATTTACTAGAAACCCAGATGCTCCATGCTCGAACTGATATACCCGAGCAGTCAAATACTGAATATGTGATTAAAGTTCTAGACATGGTAGACGAACCGCGAAGCAATGGCTGTGCGAATAGCATCATACCACCGCAGGCTAGCAAACCTATACAACAGAAATGTGAAACCCCGAATGTTCCAACCAAGGGACCTGGTCCTGAGAAAAGTTTTCGAGAACAACACATCCTGTTAGTCGAAAGTTCCGCAGAAACTAGGAGGGACCGGTGAGGCTGTAACGAGCCGACGAATCCTGATCGTATGCATTAGATAAACCAGGATCTTCGACAATTCCATACCAGACGTGGAATGTTATGCACCTCAAAAGGTAACAAAGGAACGATTCAATCTCAACTATGTTCCCGCCTCAATTTTTCACATAAAAGCCTGGTAAGGTTGATGTCCCATCTACCAAGATGGTTTATAAGAATCGGTTCATTACAAAGCCCGAGTAAGGTCGATGTCCTACCGGCCCAATATGGCTGATGCCCAATCGTCTGCTACAAAGTCGTGTAAGGTCGATGTCCCACGCCCAATATGGTTGATGTCTAGCTGGTTCATTACAAAGCCCGGGTAAGGTTGATGTCCTACTGGCCCAATATGGTTGATGCCCAACTAGTTCATTACGAAGCCCGAGTAAGGAGGCGCTAGAAGGGGGGCAAATGAACCTTATCTACCGGAGTGTTTGTCCGAACCTGATCTATGTCTTACTTAAGGTACATATTTGCCCACCCGGCTAAATGAACTGAATTACGTGATTCGACAAAGAGAAAGCAATAACATCAGACTTGCAAACAACACATGCTTTATTATGGAGCTTGGTTATTGAATAACAAAAACCGGGGATACAGAACATGGGTGTAGGAACAAGGCTCAACGAGCAATGGCAAAATACAACCCTTAGCTCCCACTAGACATCAGTTCCTTACTGCTTGTTTCTGGGCCGAAGAATCAAAGCCCATTACCTAGCCTCAACATCGCAAGAAGAGATTTCGCCTCGCTTTGCCATTATCCACCCTAAGGACTGGCAATGAACCTCCTTCTCTCGACAATCATCGCCCACTCGAGTGAACATCGGGGCGGGGTCGGGCTTCTAGGACAAGACCCGGGGTATTGAGGGCCGAGCAAAGAATCCCTAGTGGATAACAGCTTAGATGTGTCTAGCATCCCGTTTGGAACCCCGATTGACTTCCACAAATATTATGTGCGAAAGCACAACAACCATAACCGTAGTTGAAAATCACGTCAAAGCCCTCCTCATAAGCCTCCTCCAGGGCCTTTTTCTCTTTAAAGGCCTGTGCCTGGAGAGTGGACACTTCATTTTTACTAGTCCCGAGCTCTAGAAGCAGAGAGACTAGCTCGACGGACAGACGGCTAGCCTCGTCTTTCGCCTTCCGCCTAGTCTTCCCTCGATACCGCTGTGGCATTTTGGACTCCTAACTAACCTTGACTCACCGCATTCACGTAACGTCTAAAATACCCTACGCTCGTAATATGTTTAGGTATAAAATAAATTAAATGAAATTTTTCGAATTTGAATCCTAAGAATCAAAAAATATACAACCCTGAATTTTACAAGAGCAAAAAATTTGGTAAAATAAGCCAAATTGAGACTCCACGGTCATAAATGAAGAATGTAATTGCCAAAATGTAAATGAAGTGAAATGAAATGAAAATGAAAGTGAAATGAAGTGTTAAAATAGAAAAAATGAGAAAAGTAGATTTAATGAGAAGGTCAAACAAAGCCTTAATCTTTTAATGAGATTAAAACTAAAATATGGTCTATGGAATGCCATTCGCACCACAAGTGAGCAAAAAGCTAGGGCTCCATCCAGTCAAAAGAAATGGAGAGGAGATTTGTGATTTTTCTTATAAAAACCGGAGATTAAGGATCAAAAAGAACAAGAAGAAAGCTTTGTGGTGGAGAATCAAGGATTGAAAGGTAAGAAAACTAAACCCCTAACCCTCTTTCGAAGTTTGAGTTGATGAAACTCAAACCCTTTGGGCTAAAGGTTGTGGCCAGCTGTAGTTGAGCGAGTTTGTTTTTGGCTTGAGTTTTGAAGAGTATTGTTGGTTAGTGTTGGTTTGGATTGGTTTTAAGGAATGTTTGTAAAAGGGAAATGTTGGGTTTTTAAAGGAAATGTTGTCAAAACCCCTGTTCTTGTTTTGGCTATAGGTTAAGTTATAATCATTCAAGTGAAGTGATTCCAATTGCTAAAGAACCATAAGAGATAAGGATAAATGTATATGGGATCGGGAGCAAATTGTAGCACTAAGGCTTCGAATATAATTTTAAAGGTGAGCTGGGTAGCCTACGGTATGCCCCGCTTTGGGTAGTTTAGTATTTTGGCCATAAATGAGTTTCATCATCCAAATTGAGCTGATTCAAAATTCCTGTGAAACTAGACTTGCACAATTTACTTGTGGAAGGGAAGTATATGAAATTGCAACCCCAAAGTACCCAGAAATCTGTCAAAGGGAGCTATATGCAGATTATGCTTGCAAATAGAGAGTCTAGATGTAAATGCAATAACTCAGTTTAAAGATCCAAACTGATGATCTTCAATCGAGAAGAAACCTTAGAACCATAACTTCAAATGAGTGAAGGAATCATTACCAATTTATGGAGTTAATACCCTAGCAATCGAAAAAAACAGCGGGTGATCTAGTGAGCTGGGCATATCGCCTAGTTTGACATTAAAATGCCGTAACTTGAGTTTAGGTGATCCGAATTGGATGATTCTAATTGGAGAAGAAACCTTAGAACCATAGCTTCAAATGAGTGAAGAAACCATTACCAATTTATGGAGTTAAGACCCCAGAAATAAAAAAAAAAAAAACAATGGGTGATCTAATGAGCTGGGCATATCGACTAGTTTGGCATTGAAATGCCATAACTTGAGTTTGAGTAATCCAAATGAGATGATTCCAATTCCTACTGAAAGTAGTACTTCTAGAATAACCGACTAATATGTGATTGTCATTGTATTTGAATAGGGGCTGACGAGGTGGAAAGCCCGCATTGAAGTCGAGATTCCGAAGATTGGAATCAAAGCGACGATTTTTGGTTTGTTCTCAAACTCTCTCTCTATTTCTAAAATATTTGAATAATTACGAAATGATTTGAATTTTGGAAATGATTGACAAGAAAGTGCATATTGATTTTTGTTTGAAATGATTTGTTTTAAGTGATTTATGATAACAGCTGTGAAACGACTCATAAGAAAATTGCATGAATGTGAAAATGTGTTCTATTTGCATGCAAAATGTATATATATACTATTGTAAACTCGTATTGAATGATTTTAATTCCCAAAAGAATGTTAACCGTTAGAATTCGAAAGCAAAGATAAATTGGTATACTAATAAGAGTCGAACAAATGTGATTTTATTGTGTGTATACTGATTCAGAGCCTAGCTGGACAAGATCTGTGAGGTGTACACCCAGCCAGTACACACACACACACACAACACACACACACACACACACACACACACACACACACACACACACACACACACACACACACACACACACACATACATATATATATATATATATATATATATATATATATATATATATATATATATATATATATATATATATATATATATATATATATATCGCCTCGTGTTCTCAACGGACCGTGCTAGTGATTCGTTATCCTGTGCACCGAAAGCATATGTTAAATTCGATAAAGACAAAATGATAATGAGATTGAAAAGTGCACGATTTGTGCTTTGAATGATTTTTTTTTATTTCTTTTTGCCTATGAAAATGCATAGCTTGAGATGACCAATGAATTGTAATTGATTTATTGAATAAGTATATAGATACGTATTGTATTGCATTGGTCATTGAAAATTGTAGAAAAACATTGTTTTATAAATATTGCATGTTTCGATTTAAAATGAAATGAAAAGAGAATAGAACTGTATAGAACCACTAAGCATGAAATGCTTAGTGTGTTGTTTTCATCAACATGTACCGAGGAATAAAAAGCAGGAGTGAAGACCGCACAGCTAATAAGAGCCAACGCCAAAAGCCATTCACGTGAGGAGAAGTAAAACTCCGCGACACGCATGCATGAAATTGAATTGACTCTTTGTATAAAGTATCTTGTGAAAGTTAAACTCGATTCTATTTTTAAATGTTTTTTGAGCATTGAAAACTCGATAAAATATTGTAAATGATGGTATAAATGTGGAGTTATCCCAAATGACGGGCCTCAAGAAAATATTTAGTTTCCACAAAAATGTTTAATGTATAGTTTTACGATACCCAATGAGTATTTGAAATGCGTTATATTGAAAATGTATTCACATTTGTATTGATTTTTTTTTTTTTTTGTATATGATTAGAAAATGAGCGAGGGACCAAGGCTTCCCCGCATATGGCCCGGATCCGCCAATCGCCTGCATAGGCTGGACGGGATCTTACATCGCACCCCCACCGCACAAGATCCATGCGCCATCGAGGCCAGGGCAAAGATTCTCTTCGACTCGCCGAGCCACCTTCAACGCCTTCTTGCCTCCTTCTCAAATGGATCTCGACTTCGCTTCAGCTAAAGAAGCACTTAGTGCTATGTGGTCAGAACGACGATTGAGCGTAGAGGCATAGCCTCTTCTCATCCCTCAACCGACATTGGAATTCTCGATATTGGTAAGTCATATTTCGGATAGCCGTAATGGCCTGCAAAAGAACGCATTAGAATAAGGTAATAACTCAGAAATAATACTATAACAAAGCATAGCAGTTGTAAACATACCAGCTCTACTGACTGGACGAAGTTACGGTTACTTATTAGCATTCCGTCTTCAACCACTTGCTTGAGTTCGTCCTTACAAGCATAGGCAGGGACTGAGACGACATATTCTTCGCCCCTACCCTCAGCCCGCATAGCTACAGGCATCCGAAGTAGTGCTAGATATAGTTGGTGCATATGGGCAATGGGATTTGCCCCTGCTAAACAAATTTCCGGGCCGACATTGATAATATCCTGCACCTTCTAGCAGCCCAAGAACCATACTTCCCTCTATGGGGGAGCCTAGCCTGTGAGAAATATAAGAATCTGAATAAAGAATGGCCGGGAAGCAACAACCTACTACCCTAACCCGGTAGATTTAGCCTTATCCGACTGTACCAACACCAAGCCTCCGAGGGAATGTCTTCCTGGACTTCCGCATGAGTTGGGGAGACCTCTCCTAAATCCATAAAGAGGGCAGTCTTCGAAGCTGACTGGCTATGAAAGCCCATCTCAGGCGAATCTGAAACGACTATCGCATGCACATCCGAACTCTCGCCGGATGGTTGTTGACTCGCCCCACTGGCCACCTCGAGGGTAGCACCAGTCGCTCGCTTAAAGTTGGCACCTCGTTTGCGCTTCCGTGCACTGAAGTTGTGAACAAGATCAACCATCTCTTCCTCATCTTCTTCCTCTTCCCAGCAGTACTTAGATATCAGGGAAAACCCAAGGGACAAAATCTCCCACCCGGCCCAGCGTTTTCACGCTCGGGCACCCGCCTTCCCTTCTTAGATGCTTGAGGGGCAGGACGAGAACCCTTTTTCGCAAAAGGGAGACACTTGAGACGACTACCCCTATCGTCCTTCTTAGATGCTTGGGGGACAAGGCTGGAATCCTCCCTAGCCAGCAAGGCAGAACCGGTACTAATCACCGCCGACTAACTCGCTCTTGCCTCGAATTCCCGTTGGAGACGAGCTGCCCGGGGCTAAATTTAGGAGATTGGCAATAACATAATGCTCTCCCTCCACTATTTCTACGAGAAAAGGGCATGGAATAACTGGAATAATGTAGGGAGATGGAATGCGACTCAACTCATGAAGATTCTTCACAGTTAAGAGAATTTCATGATGCCGTTCCCGCTCATAAATCTCTAGCAACCTCCTGGCCTTCTTAAAGCCAACTTTCTCCACCCACCTAGTTTACCGCTTACCCCTCCAGTTTTTCCTCCACAAAAAAAAAAAAATAAAATAAAATAAATAATAAATAAATATATATATATATATATATATATATATATATATATATATATATATATATATATATATATATATATATATATATATATATATATATATATATATAATAATAATAATAATAAAATACACGAATGTAAATGATAAATGTGTAAAAATGCACCGACATACATATCCTACAACTTGAACACACCTGGGAATGACATTGATTGTTTCAAAATAAATGGGAGGTTAGGGGAGCCCGAGGTCTCATACCAAGGTCCTCTAACCAAGATCACGCCCTTCACCTCGGTCTTAGGCGAGTCGGGGAGTCCCATAACAAATTGCAACCGGGGGCTCTAGGCCGACATGGATAGCTGACCTCCGTGTCCCAGCTTCAAGGTATAAATAAAGTAGACCTCTACCAACGAAATGTCCAATTGGTAAAAGAGGTTTAGCACGCTGCACCCGGTCAGGATCCGAATGACATTCGGATGGATAAGAGCAGGAGGCGCTTTAGAGAAGTGTAGGAACTGCTTTACTAGAGACGGCAAATGGGAAGGCCGGCCATGAAATGCTCCTAGTGAAATACACTACAATCGGCTTTCCTCGTTGATAAGTGGGATTTGGCCGGACTGTCCGACAACTCAAAATCGATATTGTTAGGAATTTGATGAAGACCTCAACTCCTCCACGACGTAGAAGGAGATGAGGCCAAGCCAGAAGGGGCATTCCCGCCAGCCCTTTCGCGCCCCAAATTCGACTGGAAAGTCCCTTCATCCCTCTCGCTATACCGCAAAGGCACAACAACAAAAGAGAGGGAAAGGGAATCGCTCCATGCCATAATATCAAACCGGGTAAAAGGGCGACCACATGAACCTACTGAATCCGAAAACCCCTAGTTCTAGCTGCTTAAAACACCATCGCATTCCATCCTATCGTCTAAACATGTCTAAGAATCGGAATCTAACGTACCTAGAACAAAAACAAGGCTTACCTAGGAGATAGAAGAAAACAAACGCTTGGAAAGACAATTCGCAAAACATGGAACGCTACACCGGAGTATCAATAGACGCCCTTGAGCGGAAGGGAAACAAAATATCAGGCGTTTAGCTTTTGCAGGTACATTAAATGTGCCGTTGACTCATCACCCCTCTAAAAGATTTGAATCCGGGCGACGCTTCACTTACTAGGGCATAGTAAACAAGCAGGGCCAAGTTCAGGCCCTCAGTTAGGGCCCTCAGGTTTCCTCAATGACTCGGCTCGCGTAACAACCAAGCTAAGTCCAGTCAGGAATCATAAGAGCCGATCCATTCTAGAATTCATCAAACGCCACAACCCTTGTCCTAAGGAGTTAGTCCACGTTGCTGACCGGTTAGCTGAGCACGAGAAAAATAAGGTAAGCAAAAACGCAAAAATTCCAAGAAACACAATTTCATTAATTACACCAAAAGGCGTTCATAATTACATAGCAACGCTTATAACCAAGCGATCATACTTCATAACCTACAGGGCCAAAAGAGACTGGAAAACAGAGCCTAAGAAACAGGAAAAAGTGGAAGAAAAAGAAAAATGAGATCCTAAAGAATATATGAAAAAAGAAAAAGCCCTGACCATGGATAGCCTTTTTTTTTTCGCACATGATTATAAATTTTCAATGAAGCCAAAGCCGGCGGCATATGCCTAAATATGCCTCCAAAAAGCAAATTAGCGCTTTAGCTGCCTCCTTATAGGCCTCTCGGCCTGGCCCTCAACATCACATTCACTTCAGAGCAATAGGAAAAGCACGATGAACGTACTGACAGCTTCTGTACCATACTTACTCCACCGAAACTCAAACCACCTAACATCATAAAAGAATCCATTACCCTCCAGCCTTTTATAAGGGTTTCGAACTTGTGGGAAACCCCAAAAAGCCGCATTAACTGTGTTACAAAAAATAGAAAACCCCCCGATAACGCGCGTGTTGGAAACACAAACATTAACGGTCCCCCGTTCCCAACGACAAGCAGGTAAAAAATACGGTATTTTTTAAGCGGGGGAAGATTGATCTCCCTAGCCTAAAAAAGGGGGGCAATGTGGGTACCATGACCTTTGGCCCCAACACCCCTATTCAAAAGGCCTAGATGGATCAGAGCCCATAGGCCAGTCCTAAACTTCAGGCCCAAGTATCCTCACACAAACACGGATCCGAACCACAAATAAATCCCAGCTCGGACTATCCGATCACAAGGTCATGGATTTATCGTCGCATTAATATCTTCCTAATCGACCATCGTCTCTAAGAAGATGGCCAACTATCAATTTCCCACCGATCCTCGCACTCTCAAAAAACACATCCTCCCAAGTGAATCACGACGTAAATCACCCTGGGGCATTTACTTAAACGATTCTTAGCGTTAAGATCCTGACAACTTGGCTATTCAAAATAAAGAACAGTTCTCGACGCGCAAATAAAGCGGCCCCCCCTTTTCAAATTTGCAAACCAATCACTCAATTTCCATAAAAAGTGGATCATCATCCTCCTTCATAAAAAAGGAAGGAATCTCCACAGAGGAAAATAGACCCTACTGAAAAACGGATGTATTGACTTTCCTATTTCTCTATCTAATTTAAGCATTGGAGAGGCGGCTGACACACCACCGTCGGTGCCTTGTTTGTTTTGCAGGTCCTTACCGCTAGGTTAATGCCTCGACGATCCGATGACCCTGAGAATCCAAGAGACAACATGATTGATCACTGGAATTCCAGCAAAGCTTGAATGAGGGTGTTCATGGTGCCATCGAAATAGTGAAACCATTTACTAACCATCTATGTTTTCATTTTTAATTACCTTTCAATTATCTCGTTGGAAAATATAAAAGGTGGTTATGGAGAAGGGGAACGGTGAATTAACCCAATTTCAAAATTTTGATTTTATTTACACAATATGGATAAATAATGATAATTATTTATTAATGGAAATCTTCTTGGGTTTTTTTACAGAGTGGATGGAGACCAGAATTTTCCAAAAACCCGTTTTCCCAGCAAGGTTTAACGGGAAGTAGCAGAGAGTTGTATACATCTTCTCCGGCAATTGATCTCACACCCAACAGAGATGTGCATTCAACCGATATCATCGGACCTCCACCCCAAATACAACTTCCGGCCACCAACTTGGTTCTGCCATCCCAAACTCCGGCTGTCATCCCCTGGTAATGTTGCCATCATTTTCGCTGCCTCAAACAATGGAGAGTGAGCTAGGTGGATAGAGGGGTGAGAATTATTTTGGACAAATTAGACAGAGTGACACAGGAGTTTTAGATGGGAATAATGCGTATGAAATAAAAAATTATGAAGTTAGTTTGCAGGCCAAACTATTAACCAAAGTAGTGCTTAATATTGCTATATGTGACAGCGGCAAATTGATCAACGAAAATGCTGCAAACTGGAACAACGGCATTTGAATTGTCGGAAATGCCGCAAACTGGAACAGTGGCGTTTGCTGAACTCCGTCCATTTGCCTCTACTATGGTTAGCGGCCTTTGTATCAAATGCCGTTTCTATGACTAGCGACTATTGCTTGAAAATGCTCAAATATTAAACGACGTCGTTTTCGAAATCCCTGTTGTTCGTTTTCAGGAGCTAGGGTTTCCTCTACCCACGACCTTATGGCCTCTGAATCCCTTCTCATGAAAATCTCACCTATCCGACTTTTCTAGATTTCGGAGGTAACGATTTCCCATCCTCGTCTCGCTTTCGATCCTAAAGTTCATTTTTGTCTTTTGTTTCATTAGGCTTTATGAATCGAATTCTTTACTTTTGGGCTTTGATTTTATCATGCTTGATTTTCTTCTAAATCTTGATCTTGTGTGGGAATATCTCCGATCATGGTTGATTCTGATTGAAAGCTGTCACTTATGGGTTTCAAAACGAGCAGAGGGGGAGGAGAACCGGAGAGGAGCAGAGGAGTAGAGGGGAGTAAAACAAACCCTAAGAGCATCTCCAACAGTTTCATCTAAAATGTATAATTCAAAATATATTAAAATATCAGACATTCATTTTAACTAACCACTTTTCAAAACACTCCACCTATTTTTGTAAATATTCATTTCAATTAACTTTAACTAACTTTAATAATAAAATTTAAAATACTATTTAAGATACATGTCATCACCATATCGGACGACATCAATGCATTGACGTTACATACCACGCCATCAAATTTTTAATTTTTAAATTTTTTTAATAACAATTATATTTACACGGTCACGCAATTCAAAATTTTAAAATTCGAATTTTTCAACAAAGAATATTTCAGAACTACATAATTATTAAAAGACTACTTAAGTTACAAATGTTATTACAAAGATTGTACCATGATTACTACTATCTAAATTTGTTTGTTTCATTAATAAAAAGTTAATTACATCTTTCTTCCCATTTCCATTTAAGAATAGCTGATAATATTCACTTTGCAATCGATGACGAATCCCTGTACTCAAAACGATTATTCGATCTTCCTTCATTCGCTTCCATTTTCATTTTCTCTTTCGTAGCAGACGTCGTCTCCTCGTGCAAGTAGACAAAGGTTGTATTATTAATATTGGAGAAAAATAAAAATATACATAATATATTATATATTATAATAATTAAATTCAAGGTTTCTAATTGTTTCATAATTCTCATAATTTGTTTTTTATTTTTCAGTAATTTTCAGATTTTTTTCCGTTATATATTAATTTTCCGAAATTTCTATTTTTTTCAAAGTTGTTTGAAATTTTGTTCTAATTGTTTCATAATTCGCTTATATTTTTAGGTTAAACGAGGTCATGGAAAAGAAAATGATGCATTACGTGGAAATAGATAGCCAAATAATGGCTAATAAAATAGATAAATTAAAAGAGAATGCATGAACAGATAAACTAAATAAATTTGCAAATTTCTTGAGTCGATTTAGAAGAAGCTCAATAAAATAATGGCTATGAGTTTAACAATTTCCTGAGATTTAACTTTAGTTATCCGATTGTCGGGTCTACGATAATGATGACATTTCCTAGAATATTTTCATTTCCAAACTAATTTAATAATTTTTTTTTAAATGAATTATTTTTATCTAAAACTCGTGACACAGCATGTGATGACATAATGTTCTATGGCACATAGGATAAGTTAACTTGCTAAACTAATAAATGATTAATTGAGCTCAAAACAAGAAAACACCCTATAAATTAAGAATTATTTTCAAATAATCTCAAGATGAAACTAATTAAAAAAAGATAAAAAGATTAGATTATTAATATCAATTAACTCTATTCATTATTCATCCCCCATGCTCGTTTCCCTTTTCCCTGTCTTGGATGCTAAGCCATAAACATTATGATAAAATCATAAATGTAAAAGAAATTTCATAGGTTTTGCTTGTGGGGGAGTATGGAGCGAAGCAAGATGGAAATTGTTGGGTTGGAAGGCCTCCCAACCAGTCTTATTAACGAAATATTATTGAAGCTAGAAACGGAGACACTCTGTTCTGTCGCTTGTGTCTTCCGAGCTCTGCGCTGCGCCGTCTCTGAAGCTCTTTCTCTTTCTTCTTCTCTTGATCTCTCTGTAAATTTCCTTCAATTTTTCTTGTTTCCAATTTTTTCTTTCTTTTTTTCCGAAATTTTTTTCTGGGTCAATCCGTTACTTGGTCCTTTACCTGAGCTGCTGCTTCGTTTTTGAACTTGTGTAGGCTTTTTCCCCAGATGCCCAGACTCTGAATCACCTTGTTTCGCGGTGCAAAGGACTCAAGACTCTCACCCTTGATTGCCTCCGCCTGGATGATTCCTCCACCACCATTATCCTTGGTCCACATATCCAGGAATTGAATTTGTTGAGATGTTCCTTGATGTTGTATCGACTTCTTGCTTCCATTGGCGAAAGCTGCCCCAATTTAAGGTATGAGATGGACATTGCATAAAGACTTGATTAGCGGAATCGGAAAGCAATCTGATTGATAGGTTTAGATGGAGTAGGCTGTAGGAGAATTATGTCTTATCCAAGATGAAACAGATCTTTCAAAATGACTTGCCCTTCTCTGCTTTCAATTGAACCCCTGCAGGATTTAAAGTATTATGTCTTCAATCAAACAGCCAAAGCCGCTGTTTAATTTATCATTAATTTATTCTGCAATACGATAACCAAAACCCGGATGGTTTAATCTATTCCACAAAAGAAGTAAGATGATTTTTATCAATTAGTGGAACCAAGAGAGGATGCATACACAAATCTCTTTCAGCAGAAAGGGAGAAGCATCTGAATAATTTGTTGAGTAGCTCAGTTGAAAGGGGAAGGACATTGGTAAAAGTAGTTCATTCTTTTTTTAGGGGATGTCATATTAATACTCAATATCACGAGGGGCCCTGCTTGCCTTTTATGGATCAACAAGAAGAGAATTTGCTGATTTAACTATGGATAAATGGATCAGATGTTGATGATGCTTAAGTGACCTAAATGGGAAGAGATGGGAAAGAGTTGAGCTATTGCAAGTTGGAAAATAGTTATTGAATGAAGAGAATCTTGAAGAATTGTTCTATCTGAAAACTTATCTTCTTAAGTTCTGAACTTGTTATTTAGACTTTCCCTTGAAATTCTATCTGTACTAATGGGTCTTATGCCTCCCTTATTTGCCACCTCTATGAACTACTATTGTGACACATACTTTTCAGAGCCATGCAAGAACTTGTAGTTAAGTTTGTAATTATCCAATGCAGTTTGTAATCACCCCGAAAATATTAATTAAAAAGTAGATTAGGAACTTTAATTGAGTATGAGTCATTATTGTATTGGGCAGGTACTTCTGATGTAATCAGATTGAATAATGAAGAAGAAATAGAATAAACTTGGATAAAAATAGTCAGCAATCTGGTTTAGGTAGCTGGGGTGTTCACTATGCTGAAATGTTGGCACATGATTTGAAAGCTTCGAGAGTGTGGTTGAATATGTGTTCAATTGGATATGGATCATGTATCTGTTGTATTAAGAAGTTTTAGCTGTTTGGGCCTGATTGTGTAATTCAGTCTCTGTTTTGGTTGGTTCTTGTAATTCCTTGTGTTTTCTCAGTTCTGCTTAGGTGCTTAGAGTTTTTTGGGGACCATGTTTGTGCCCTTGTATTTCCTTGTATTCCTTTTGAGTCACCATTTTGGTGGCTCTTCTTTTGAATAGATTCAGTCTTCTTACTTATCTAAAAAACAAGTTTTAGCTGTAGTAAGTTTGAAAAAAAATGAGATGATGACTTGATAAGAGTATGCTTAACAAAGAAATGAGAGGATGAATTGAGAAGTGTTTGCTTAACTTATGAAAATGGAGGTTTATGAGGAAGGTCTTTTGTTATGACCAAGAGTTCAAATTTTATAAACAGAGTTTCATGTTTTAAGACATCTATGGGATGATTAGTAATGATTTTTAGGTGTTAAAAAGTCAAGTAGCAGAGGGATTGTCTTGGATATTCTAAAAAACCCTAGACACGTATGCAAAGTCATGGAATGCACATGTCAAATCATGGGATGAGCAAGTTAACTGGTGATCTTCATTATTGTTTTCTCCTTAAATCAAAATTGATCATGCTTTTTTTTTCTTTTGATGAGTAAAAGCACTATATATATATCACCAAAAAAATTTCCAACGGAAGGCCACCCGTATACAGGGAGTATACAAGAGGGTCCCTCAAAGGGGACAAAAGAGCGAACAAGGGAACAAGAAAACCCACCAGCGCTCAGTTACACCCCAGTCAATTCTAAAAATCAACTAAAGATCTAGGCCTATTAGCCATGTACATATTTGTCCAAGACCAATAATCACAAAGGAATAAGAGTTTCATTCTTTGAGCTGAAAACTCCCTATTATCAAAAGCAATGTTGTTCCTTTCACGCCAAATAGTCCAAAACAAAGTTAGGGGTGCTGCCATCCAAGCCTTCTTACATCTCTTCCCCGCAAAGGAACCTCGCTAAGAGAGGAGGGTCTCTCTAACCGACTTAGGGAACACCTAATTAACCCCAAAAATCGCCAAGAGAAGATCCCATAACAATCTAGCCATAGAACAATGTAATAACAAATGATCAACCGTCTCTTCATCCTTCCCACCAAGGAAACATCTATTGGCTAGAGTTCTTCCCCGCTTTTTTAGTTGATCAAGAGTCAACACTTTGCCCCAAGAAGCTTCCTAAGCAAAAAAACCCACCTTGGTGGGAACCTAGATACTCCAAATAAGCTGATGGGGAAAAACAATCGAATTTGACCCAACCAAAACCTTATAGAGAAGCTTCACCGAAAAGCGCCCATCTCTAGCTTCTCTCATAAGCATCAAATCATCTGCTTGGAAGAATTCTTTTATCTTGTATACTTGGAGTAAATTTTGAATCTCTCCACTTAATCATTAAAAAGGTCTAACAAAGTTGTGTGGAGTACAAACTTCTCCCTCTTGGTGTTCCCAAACATCCGATAATGGAGGTTCTTTTATTAGTCACAGCTAAATGTGTGGAGGGATATGAAATTGATAAGGCCTCTTCCCCACTCCAAGCATCCTTCCAAAAGCGAAGTCTCTTTCCATTCCCCAAAGAGAAGACAACAAGAGTAGAGACTGTATCCCATTCCTTCATAATCTCCTTCCAAACCCCAGTACCATAAGCTCTCCTCGACTCAGTAGAGCACCAACCACCTCTTTCCTTCCTAACTTCCAATAAATGACATTTCTCCAAAGAGAGTCCTCCTCATTTGTGAAATGCCAAATCCACTTACACAACAGAGCCTTGTTTAAAATAGAGATGCTCTTAACATCCAAGCCTCCAATTTTTCTGTTTGAACAAACTGTCGACCACTTCACTAGATGAGGTTTTTTCTCTTGATTGCCTTCTGCCCAAAGAAAATCTCTTTTGAATATGTTTGAGGCGTAGTCTTACCCATCTAGGCAAACGAAAAAGAGACATTAAGTATATGGTTAAACTTGACAATACAGATAATAATGACCCTCCCGCCTTTATAGATGTATTGTCTCATCCACAAAGCCAATCTCTTCCTAAACCTTTTTTCAATGCCATTCCACAAAGACATTAACCATGGTTCTTGCTCCTTTGCCATAATCATTCTGGTAGATAATACAATTTTCCTCAGGCAGAATTGTGCACAATCTGAACATCTGGTTCTTTTATCCCTTCACTTATGTGTTATGTTAATCTCACTTAGTTGACTTAAGCTTGGAGGAGCTTCTTTGTTCTTGGCTTTCTTTTCTATTTATGTCAAATGACCTGCTTTCAATGGAAAATGACCACACATACTCAACATTTTTCATGAGCATCTTATATAAGACATGTACATGATCCATCTATCTTTTGTCGTTTCACCTAGTGTTTTAAAAGGCGTTTTTCAGGCGAGCCTTAAAGTGTGCCTCAACGCATGGCACTCTAAAAATGCCTTGAAGCGTTAAAAAAAAGGCGCAACACATCTAAAGTGTATGCCTTCTTTGTTGAGGCGTTGTAGAGGCGTGAAAGGCGTAAAAAAAGGCTCAACACATCGAAAGCGTATGCCTTCTTCGTTGAGGCGTTGCAGAGGCGTAAAGGTGTACGCCTTTCACGCCTCCCTGCCAGATGCGAATGCGTCTTAAGAAGATGTTTTGACATTGAAAAAAAGAAAAAAAAAAGAAGAGAAGATACAAACCCTTAAAATCCCTAAAACCCCGACAAAAAAAGCCCTATCTTTCTCCATCTTGCCGACCTCTATGACATTTGAAACCAAAGAAAAAAAAAAAGAAAACACTACCTTTCTTTATCATCTCAACGACCGCCATATATTGTCGCCTCATCTTTCTCTCTCTATCTTAACGTATCGAGTTTCACGGCTGCACAAGAAGATCCCCTATATCTGTCGCTCTTCTCTTTCTCGATTTCACACCCCCTTTGTTGAAGACCTAAGCCCCTAATTTTCCATGTTTGGCGAAGGCGTAAGCCCCAATCCCCTAATTTCTGTCGTTGCTCTCCTCTTTCCTAATATAAATATTTAATATTACGAACTTAATAAGAATTATATAGGTAAAATTATGATATTATTTTTTTATTTTTGGCCGATAGATGGGGTCTTGCTGAGAATTTTCCTTCCCATTACATACAAATGGTTTTTTTTTTTTTGGGTAAAATTCAAAATTAAGATTTTTTGATGTTGTAAATATATTTTAATATTCTATAAAAATTAAGATTTTTGGTAACTTATTTCCTAATGTAAATATTTTAATATTTAGACTTTTTTTGTAAGAATTATAAAATATTTTTGATAAAATTCAAAATTAAGATTTTTTACTATCCAAAATATTTTTATATTCTATAAAAATTAAGATTTTGCAACTTTTTTCCTAATCTAATCATTTTAGTATTAAGATTTTTAGTAAGAATTATAAAATATTTTTTGGTAAAATTCAAAATTAAAAATTTTCAGTGTTCAAAATATTTTTTTGGATTCTATAGAAGTATGGTTCTTTTGTGAAGTATGGAAGTAGTTTTATGCTAATTTATTTTATTTTTAATATATTATAAAATATTTATTAATTATATCACGAAAGGCTTAGGCCTCAATGCTTCAAGGCTTACGCCTCGCCTTACAGACATAAAAACGCCTTGTCTTACGCTTTCGCATTTGAAAACATTGGTTTCACCATAACCTTCTGATACTCAGTGATTTTCCCAAGTTAGTTCATGCATGCTCACCTCACTGTGGCAAGTTTCTTAGCCTTTAATCATTAGTTAGTTTGTTCTTACTTATTGTTAAATGACTAACTCTCCTAAGAGCTCAAGCTTGTAGGATTTGGGTTTAATATGAATATCATGCCTTTAACACCCTTCCTCACGTGCAGCCCTATACCCGCATGTGGAGAGTTAAACAAACCAATTAGAGTCCTCTATGGACTTTCAAATAAAAAATTGGGGCATAAATTGCAGAGAGGTGGCTTGAACCCAGCACCTCCTGCCAAACCAAGTTTTAATACCATTACCATGTTAAATGACCAACTCTCTTAAAAGCTCAAGCTCGTAGGATTTGGAGTTAATACGGATATCATGCCTTTAACACTTATGAATCATTAGAAAGCAAAACCAAATACAGATTACTGAGGATTTCCATCAGATATTCACATGAATCCTTGGTTTTCTTTCTTTAATTAGTTGTGTTAAGGTTATAAGGGGTTCAGTATTGATTGGGTGATATCTTTGCTTTCCTTACTGATATTAGAAATTACTGTATAATGATTCAGGCATTTGGTAGAGAACTGTCCAATTAAAGAGGAAATGAAGAAAACAGAGGAAGTCTAGTCAATGAAATTAGGTGGATTGGGTTTGTTAAGAAGCAGCTACATCAGCTGCTTGTTGTCTCAGAAACCAGAAAAAAAAAATCATCACTAGGTATGTGGTTGTAATCCGCATGTATTCTCTTAGAACTATTCCAAATGAGTACTTAGTACCAATGCCAGTGGCTTGCACAAGAATATAGTTGGTACTAGTACTAGCCTCAGGTAGAAGATAACTCGCAGCTGTTTGTCATTACTCATGACATCGAATGATCCAATTGTCATCAGATCAACTTAGCTGTGCAAACATCTAGTAGATGGCTGAATGATAGCAAAGGGCATGACGAGAAAAAGTCATCTGGCTGCTGCCTAAGTCAAAACAGCAGCTTACTAGGACCAGAAGTAAACTATAAAGGATGAAGATTTTCTTAGTTTGAAAAGACTAATCTTTGATGATGGAAATTGCTGGATAGTTTCATGATTTTGCTAAAGATGTTACCCACTACAATTAGGATAAATTCGATTCTGAACTTTAAAATATGATTTGAGGTAAGTATATACTTACATCTATATATCATCTTGTTTGTGATCAAGTAGCCTAAATTGAAGAGGAATGTAAAAAGGTTTGCTCCATCATTCTCAATTCCTCTCTTGTGGTGATATGATTGATATTTGTTGGTAAATGAATTTTGTGATGAATTAGTATTTTTCCTGCTATGAGTAATGTTTTGGTTGAAGAATAATTCATGATGGTATAGTTTTTCCGAGGCCTTGTGACTAATTTCTTGTGTGCTGAAAATATTTAATGATTATGTTGAGAATCATAGAATATTCTCTAGATATTCTTTGGTTTATCTCCTACCTTTTGTGTACATTATCCTCCTTCCTTTGACACTTTATTTTGTTTCATTTTTGTTCCATTCTTTTGTATGTATATAGGTGTCTCTATATTGTGTAATTCATCCATTCAATAAGAAAAGTATTATTTTCTTCTATCCTTTCACATTTTCGGGCTAGGGTTTTGTTGTGTCTTCAATTCCGACTGCCCATCTAGTGGCTGGATCTCTTTTCGGCCACTCTACCTTCATCGCAGAAAGCTTCAAAACCCTTCGTCGTTTTAAGAACACCTTGTTGCTGTCGGAAAATTTTCCGATGAACTTTTCTAGCGACTGTCTCAACTCTGGTTGGCGATCACACCAACAAGATTGTCGGGACTTGATTTATCCTTCGGTAGCAACTCTGATGTCAGAAGGTTAGCAATGCGCCGCCACGCGTGTCATTTCTCTCTGGCGACATCTCCCACTTATCGGCGCGTGAGGGCTCATGGGCCCACTTCCGACAACGGCGCTCCACCTGCAGCTTCGCGGTCGCCAATCTCTCTCTACCACCTTGCTTCTCCACTTTGGTGTCGGAAAATGCCATTTGTTTCCATTTTTCTCTCCGAAGACCGGTTCTAGGGCTTTTCTATCGCTTGAATCTTCTCCCTTTTGTGTTTTCAAACACTTTATGACACATTCAGGCCCTTGGGAGTTGTTTGTTCCTTATGAAAGTATTGGTTTTGTTGATTCGGTCAATTTTCTATTGATTTCTTGTCTCTATGGTTGCCAAAGGGAGCTCATCCACACCTTCGAGAGTTATTCTTACGCCCAACGAGTATAAGGAGTACGTCCACCTCACTTAGGCAGCCAAATATGCATCCATTTCGTTTGTTGCCCAAACTAGTAATGCCTCTACTTGCCTTTCACATTCATTTGGACCCTGGATTCTTGATTCATGAGCCTCTGATCATCTTTTCGGTAATAAGGACATTTTTTCTTCTCTTACATTTACTTCTCCTTCACCCATGGTTACTTTAGCTAATGAATCTCAAACCATAGCTAAAGGAATCGACTTGGCATGCCCTTTTCCTTCCTTACTCCTTACTTTTGTCCTTTATGTTTCTTATTCTCCTTTTAATCTCGATTTGATCGCCTCGCCTGACTCGTGACCTTAATTGTCTGACACCTTTTCTCGATAACTTTGTCACATCAGACGACCGGAGAATGGAGTGACGATTGATTAGTATAAACGTGAGTCTCAGGGCCTCTTTCATCTCAGCTCGCCTTCATCTTCCACTACTTGTACTTCCATGGAAACCTTTCTCCTTATTCACAATCATCTTAACCATCCAAACATTTCCAAGTTTCGGAAAACGGTTCCTTGTTTTTCTAATTTGTCCTCAATTGAGTGTGAGTCATGTAAGCTTTGGAAACATACTCGTGTCCCATTCCCTAAGCGCTTAGATCAATAGACAAAGTCTCATTTCGAGCTTGTCCACGCTGATTTTTGGGGTCCTTCCCGAATTGAGTCTACCTTAGGGTTTCGGTACTTTGTTACTTTTATAGATGATTCTTCTTGTTGTACTTGATTATATTTAATAAAAACTCGAGCTGAGTTATTCTCTATTTTCTAGAAGTTTTATGCTAAAGTTCAAACTCAATTTAATATTTCAATTCATATCCTACAAAGTGATAATGCGAAGGAATACCTTGCTGGACCATTCTCCTTTATGTCCTCACATGGGATTCTTCATTGGTCTTCTCGTGCTTACATTCCTTAATAGAATGGAGTGGTTGAGCGCAAGAACCGTCATTTAGTTGAAACTGCTCGCACTCTCCTACTCCATCATAAGTTCCTTAACGTTTTTGGGGGATGCTACCTTGGCCGCTTGTTATTTGATTAATCGTACGCCATCATTCGTCTTACATGAGGAAATCCCTCATTCCATTCTTTTTCCAAACCAACCTATCTTTTGCCTTCCCCCTCGTGTTTGTGGTTGTGTCTGCTTTGTTCATATTCTTACTCATGGATAAGACAAGCTCTTAGCTAAAGCCACAAAGTGTGTCTTCCTTGGTTATTCCCGGCTTCAACGAGGTTATCCCTGCTACTCTCCTGATACACATCGATACTTTGTCTCTACCGATGTTACATTTTTTAAGAACCCTTCTATGTTCCCTATTACCCATCCTTCCTGTTCTAATGTCATATCTCTCTATCCCTTCTTTATCCCGTCTTGGATACCTCACTTGTATGTTCAGCTACTCCACCTTGACCATTGCAAGTTTATACTTGTCGCCCGCGTACGGACACCGGGCCTTTGGCTGACTCATCTCCTATGGTGCCCTTCTCTACGACGCTGGTCTTGCTGACTCCGTCGATCTTCCCATTGCCATTTGGAAAGGTACTTGTTCCACTTGTAACCCTCACCCTATTTACAATTTCCTGACTTATCATCGTTTATCTTCCCTATACTCTGCCTTTGTTTCCACCTTATCTTATGTTTTTGTTCCATAAACTATGCATGAGGCTTTATCCCATCCGAGTTGGAAACAGGCTATGGTTGAGGAAATGACTGCTCTACATTCTAGTGGCACTTGGGACCTAGTTACCTTACTTGCTGGCAAAACACCTATTGGATGTCGTTGGGTGTATATAGTGAAGACTAGTCCCCATGGCTCCAGTGGATCGCCTTAAGGCTCCGCTTAGTTGCAAAGGCACATCAGTCTATGGTTCCGCTACTATGATACCTTTCCCTCAGAGCCAAGATTCTTTTGTTCGCCTTCTCTCCTATCTATGGTTGCTATAGTAATTCGCCTTTGTATAAACTGACATTAAAAAAAGGGCCTTTACATGGCAACTCTCAAGTAGGAGGTCTATATGGAGCAACTACCTAGGTTTGTCAAGCCAAAGGGAAATTTGATTGGTGGCGTGTGCTACGCCTACTTCATTATACGGCTCAAGCAATCCCCTCGAAGCCACTTGGACCGACACTGCGGGTTCAGATTTCGTATGACTCGAGTATAATAGATCACTGATTTTCCGTCATCATACGAAGCCAGGTAGTGCATTTATTTGATTGTTTACGTGGGATGACATCATATCACAAAGCAATTATCGTATTTGTATTCAGAGAGGTCAAACAACATCTCTTCCCACTTTCGTACTCAAGTGACTGGGGGAAATGGCATTTTTTTATCGAGATAAATTCTCAATCTTAAATCCGGCTTGGTTATGAATAAGAGAAAGTATGCCATGGAAATATTAAAAGAGACAGGTATGCTAGATTGCAAACCTATAGACACTCCTATGGATCCGAATGTCCAGCTCGTACCAGGATAGGGGGAACCTCTAAATGATCTAGGGCGATATCGATGACTTGTAGGAAAATTGAATTATCTCACCACCACCCGACCATACATTTTCTTTCCGTGAGTGTCATATTAATTCAGAGTCACCATGTGATAGCACCGAGATGTCAGCGATTCAGATCCCTTTGCTATATTAAGGAACACTGGTGCCAAGGGGCGGTGTATGAAAATAAAGCGCCACACCCAGATTGGCCTGGATATTGTGACGTAGACTAGCGTGCTAACTCAGAGATAGATCGCCCACTTTCGGTATCGGTGGTATTTATCACAAAACCCGTATCCCGGGAAGAGTAAGAAAATGATGTCAGAGCTGTGATCATGCAAGTAGAATGTCGAGCTATGACTTTAGCGACATGTGAGCTCATATGGCTAAGACATCTTCTTCAAGAGCTAAGATTTGGAAATGATGAACAAATGAAACTACTATGTGATAACCAAGCTGCTCTCCACATCATCCAACCTAGTCTTTCATGAGAGGACAAAACATATTGAAGTGGGCTTTCACTTCATCGCAGGTAAGATAGCATCGTGACGACGCGACTATTGGGCTGTGAGCCGAACTCGAAAGTGACCAACTAAATGTGACGTGTTCACCAAATCTCCTGTGAGGTCCTAGAATTATTAACCCGTAATGCTCGCAAGATTCGACCTATACGCTTCAAATTTCGAGGGGGAGTGTTGAGAATCATAAAATATTATCTAGATATTCTTTGGTTTATCTCCTATCTTTTGTGTACATTATTCTCCTTCCTTTTACACTTTATTTTGTTTCCTTTTTGTTCCATTCTTTTATATATATATATATATATATATATATAGGTGTCTCTATTCTGTGTAATTCATCCATTAAATAAGAATCTTCTATCCTTTCACAGATTATGAGATTGTGGAGTATGCAGTCGATGCAAGGGAATGATCCTTCAGGATATAACTATTATGTTGTGAATGGTCATACCAATGAGGGGTATCTTAATTGATGTAAAAAAAGGGCTACCCAATGGTAAGGTGTCCGGCCCCTGTGGCAATCGAGGGTTTACCCCGGTTGGTCACTCATGTCCCCACGCGACAATGTCGCGCTGCAGTTCCCCACTCTGACATCCACTCCATGGTTATCAAAAAAAAAAAAAATGCTGTGAATGGTCATCTGGGACATAACTGTATGGGTCCTTTTGGGACACTTGAAAGGTAAATCACCTATGAATTTGAAGGTTTAAATTCTGTAGAATAGATGGCGATGATTGAAATGAATGATAGCATACAGGCACAGGGTAAGGTACAAAATTGTAAACTGATGGGTGACATCGTCTGTGAGAGCCCCTCAAAATGATATAGGTTTGTTATACATATGCATTAAAAAGGTACAATGGTCCTGAGGTGGGAGCCCCTAAAGGAAGGAGGGTAAAGTACCCCCTGACCCAAAACATATTCCAAGAAGATCCCTGTTGAGGTGAAAGAGAGGATATTGATGAATGTTCCTTGGTGAGAGTATATGCATCTTTGTTAAATGCCATTCATGTTTACTTGGGAATTGGGAATGTGATATGGCTATATATACC
This sequence comes from Tetrastigma voinierianum, assembly GCA_016808115.1. Classification (NCBI taxonomy): domain Eukaryota; kingdom Viridiplantae; phylum Streptophyta; class Magnoliopsida; order Vitales; family Vitaceae; genus Tetrastigma; species Tetrastigma voinierianum. Next base: position 1,316,850 of record JAEQBH010000013.1, on the reverse strand, counting down.
GTGATAAGTGTACACCTTATCACAGTATATAGTCATATCACATTCCCAATTTCCAAGTAATAGGCTGAAAAGAGCTTTTGTGTCTTCTCTTTGTTCTTGGGCTAGCTTGGTTGTAAATTCTGATCTTTTGTTGTTAGCAAGCTGGTGCCTTCGGCTAGGTTGTAGCTTTGGGAGCTTGTGAGGTTTTTTCATTTTTTTGTAAGGCCTTGTGGCTCTCCTTGTATACATTCCTTGGGGTTGTTTCTCCAGTCCTGTCTTCTTAATGACATCTCCAGTTCCTTTGTGCATCAAAAAAAAAAAAAAACTGTGACAAGTGTACAAGGACCCAAATGAGATGATGATTAGTATCTAAAATGGATGGGTGCTATTGGTAAGCTATATTGTTGTTATTTGCATTATTCTAATTGGATGTAGTGTTAATTGTGATGAGGTACCATGTTATAGTGCTAGCTGATGAATATATTGTGATTATACTTTTGAAAGAGAAATTTTCCCAGCTGGTCAATGCAGTAGTTCATCCTTCTAATCATTTCCCAGCTAAGCTATGTTTGGCTGCTGATGGTTGATTTGAAGTCTTGAGAAATGTTTTTCGATATGTGTTTAATAGTCAGCTTATGTACAACTTTAATTGGGAAGTTACTATGTTGTACTCTTTAAGTAAAGAAAGTCTAGTAACTGGAAGATTTTATTTGAACATTTTAATGTCAACCTATGGTGATTGCCTCTCTATTTTACTGTAGGGGAAAAATACGTAGAAGAATAAGATACCATCTTCAGTCGAAAACAAAGTATCCTTCAATAATCTAGATCCTTCATGAGATTGTTGAAAGATGGTCTGAAGTAATGAAGAACAGAGGTCAGGATGATGGAAGTGAGACCCAGGTGTACAGCTACCAAAAGAATGATGTCTGTCGTGTTGTGGACAAACTGGTTTGAGGATCAGAAGGTCATTTTTCAAATAGAATTAGAATTCCATCTAGTTTTGAATTATGCAATGGATGCCTAAACAAGACCCTCAGATGATGAAAATGAAAGAAAACCCAGTGGTAGAGGCTGATAGTTCTGCAAAGTAACACAAGTGCTCTGCCTTGAAAGGAACAAATCATTTTAGGCTTTTTTCAGGTTCATATGAGTGTCTCTAAGGAATAAGGGCGTTTACATGTCATAGTGAATTGAGTTCATTGGTTAAAAGTCAAATGTAAATTTGCTTAATAGTTCCCTGAGGAATCAGTTAGCATTTTGTTCTGAATAAAGGACATGTATGTTAAATTGCAAATTTCACAAATCGTCCATAGATTAGGTTCTCTTTAATCATTTTCCCTTTTAAACTGATGTCAATTACAAGTTCGTCCCGAGACTTCTGAAATGATATAAAAAAGTTAAAGAAATTGCCGCTTAAGCATAGCTTACAAGTCTTGGTATTTCTGGTTCATTTTGCTTGCACGGCCTATTTTCTTCGTCATTTCACTTTTGGGAACTACTACCTCGGGGAAAAATGCTCAGGCGTAAACCTGCATAACCTTTGAGCATCTGTGAAGGATGCATGCATTTCCCTCCCTTCTTTAATCATTCTTGAATTAGATGTTAACCCTACACTTACAAATGTTACATTTTCGCTAAACAATTAAGTATTTCTGAAAGATGGATTGAACACATGCGATAATTGAATTCAGTTTCCAACGGACCAAACCTAAAGTATTTTCAGTTTCTTTCACATCATGTTCTCTTGGAATTTGAAGAAATCATGTCATCTATGGCTAGCATTAAAATGGAAAAACACATTTGGCTAAAACCTTACTGGAATTTTGTTTGATTCAATCATCCAAAAGGGTTTTACCACCTCCCAACTCTAATACTTAGAGATGAACTTGGAGATGAAGTGTCGACAAAATATCCCTGCTTTCACATGCTGGACTTTCAGAATTGTGTACTGCTGTAAAGTTTCTAATGTAGCTAGACACTGATCTATATCCAGAGTTCAGAAGGTGAGACAGCATTTTGTTCTTGTATTAACAATGTCACACCTTAGAACTAACTGATCTGCTGAAATTTCAATAACAGAACTTGTAATGAATGTTACTTGAGCTTACTTGAGGTACAATGAGAACTTAACCCTCACGTTGATCTCCATTATTTTTTGAATAGATTCAGAGTATTTAACGACTTGTCAGAGTAACTCTGAGTCCCACTTGGTGCAGTCTGTATGTCTTAAGATTCGAGGGGCAGAATTTGATGCTGTTTTTTTCCGCTCCATTGAACATTTCCTGCCCAAAACTCTTAAAATATTGAAGCTGCAGCCAGTGATAGAACAAGATGCGATTCATTTTATACATGAGCTCAGAGCTAACCAGAATAATTTGGAGACAGCTGAATCTGGAATTCCCTTCTCTCTAGTGTCCCCTGGTTTCAAATTGCAGTCCTTATCTCTTGTCTTAGATATCATATCTGACCAACTAATTAGTTCCATCACCAACTCTCTTCCGTTTCTGACCGAGCTTCATCTTGAAGATAGACCAACCAAAGAACCATCACCATTTCATGATCTGACCAATGGTGGGCTTCAGTCTTTGAAGTTTTGTTGTCATTTAACTCACATCTCTCTTATACGAAGTAGACAAAACCTTCCAGTATATTTCAGAAGGGTCAATGATATGGGCATGTTTCTCCTTTCTGAGGGCTGCAAACTCCTGGAGTCAGTGAGACTTGGTGGGTTCTGTAGAGTTAGTGATGCTGGTTTTGCATCAATTTTGCACTCTTGTCGGCACCTAAAAAAATTTGAAGTTCGTAATGCCTCGCTTCTGTCAGATTTGGCCTTCCATGATCTCACTGGAGCCCCCTGTTCCCTGGTGGAGGTGAAACTGTCATCCCTTGGTCTTATAACTAGTGAAACTGTTCAGAAAATGGCCTCTTCCAGAAGGTTGGAGGTGCTTGACCTCTTTGGCTGTAGGAGCATAGCCGACTCATCGCTCAGCTCCATTACATGCCTTGACAAACTAACTACACTGAATCTTGGAGGTGGTGATATTACAGACAGAGGCTTATCTGTTCTGAGTCAGGGGTATTCACCCGTTACACATTTGTGCCTTAGAGGCTGTAAGAGGGTGACTGACAAAGGAGTATCTCTTTTGTTTCATGGCTGTGGAGTGATTAGTAAAACATTGACAGTGCTGGATTTGGGCAACATGCCTGGAATATCAGATAAGGCTATTCTCACAATTGCTGCAGTTGGAACTGGGATTACTGAATTGTGCATTAGGTATTGTTTCCATGTGACTGATTCTTCAATGGAAGCATTGGCCACAAAAAGAAGGCTCCAGGATGGAAGTAAATCACTCCAGAGGCTAGATCTCTTTCACTGTTCTGGGTTGTCTGTTAAATCATTAGAGTCATTAAAGTGGCATTCCTTTCAAGCTCTAAAGTGGATTGGTCTTGGTCATACTTGTTTAAGTGGTAAAGGAAATGATATCTTGACTGAAATCTGCCATGAACGCCCATGGCTGACTCTCTGTTTGGATGGCTGTGAAATGGGATGTCATGATGGATGGCACTTCCACAGACCGTAGGCCATTGACTATTCAAGGTGGATCTTGATCATATCATATCTGAGTGCTTCTCAACTTCCTTAACCCATGGTCTCCAGATTCATATAAGTAAGCCTATAACCATCGAATCTCAATAGTTTTGGAAGAGTAAATAAAAGAAAAAAAGAAGTCACAGATTGTGAAATGTTAATAAGATTTGAGCTCGTTGCTCTATTTTTTAAACGCTTTAATAATTTTTAAAATCGCACAAATTATAAGGGTATGTTTGGTTTTTATTTTTGAAAATTGTTCTTAAGAAAAGTTTTTTGAAACACAAAGAAAACTATTTTGGTGTTCTCAGGAAATTATTCTTGTTTTTTGAATTTGGTGTTTTCTATATCTTAATGTTTTTCAGAACAAAAAAAAAAACACTGTACCAAACACGTCGCTAAGTATCCTTATTTTTTCGCTTTTTTAAAAATAAAACACTTTTAAAAACTTCATCAAGTGCATGTTTTGGCTTCACGTTAAACTTATTCTTAAGAATAGTTTTGAAAACATGTATAACACCATTGCGCCAGATTTCAAAACCTGCTTTGTTCACTAAATTTAATGTTTTTTGAAGTTTATCAGAAAAAGAAAAAGAAGTTTTAAATCAAACGCGCTTTCCCGCTTTTACTGTTTCTTTTGTTTCGAGAATATAAAATACTCAAAATCGTGAACTGTAAACATGCGGGACATATGTGGTCCGTTTGCTTCGAAAACTGTTATGGCTGTTTATGAAAAACATAGGAACCAAAAATGTTCTCTAAAAACTTCATTGCTTTAAAGCCATGTTGTGTTTTTCGAAACAAAAAAAGAAAAGAAAAGAAAAGAAAACAACATGTTTTTTTGTTTTTTTGCCTTCTCGTTTTTTGTAATAGAAAATAGCTTCAAGACTCAGAACAAATGTGCCCTTTCTACTTTCTACTTGTTCTCTGCATTTATTGTTTTTGAAATTTGTAACCAAACATTTCTAAAGCAAGGGCTGTACCGATGAACCTTAAGCTAGGTTCTCTATCTGCTCTAAGATTGCCTTTAGACGAGGCAATAGAGATCGAGACTGACATAACTTCTGCTAGTGCCTTACAGAAAGTTCCTTGTGATTTAAGCTTCCCCTATTGGGAGGCAATTAAGATGGAGACAAACTGGCCAATTCTGCTTCTGCCAGTGTTTTCTCTCAGACCCCTCCCCCTAAGAACAAGAACAAGAAGGAGGCAATGATGATGGATACCACCTTCGTTTCACCCAGTTTTAGCAATTGTCAATCCTTCGTTAACTTGAAACAGCCAGGTGTCTATTTATTTTCCTTTTCTCAGTGTTTTCTCAGAAAGCAAGCAAAGGGTTAAAAGTAGTTTTTGTCAGGGATTTTGGCTTTTGCCATTGGATTCTTGTTGGGTCATTTTCATCTCTTAGAGAAAAAGATGTTTCAAGGGCTTTGGTCAGATGGATAGAGATGGTGAAGACCACGTTTCTATGGGTTGAGGAGGAAAGACAAGGATTTTACATACCTGAAAATAATAAATGTAGTCTTATTTTCTTTATTGGGTACCTTATTTTGTAGAAGACAAATCATCAGAAGCATTTTATTGTGATGAAGTTTAGGATAGGTTCTGAGTTGTTGAAACATTTTTAGAACAGTTAACATGAGATTTGATGGGTGTTCTCTGAATTTATTCCATTGGTGTATTTTGTGTTCTTGTTTTTTAGAACCAAACAAAAAAAAAAAAAAAAAAAGAAAGAAAAAAGATTTAAACATATGCTCAAGCCAAACACATAAAAATAGTTTTCAAAACGGTAACCAAATGTTCTCGCCCCTCATTTTATTTTAAAGTGAAAATCACAGGCCGATCTGTTCACTTTACTTAATCGGTAAACTTGGACTCGAATTGAGAAATATTTTAATAAGTTGAAAAAAGAAGCGATAATAATTATATTCATATTCACAATCCAAGAGGGTTTTGACATTTTTAGTAAAATCCATTATCAACATTTTTATTCTACTTTTTCCTTGTAATGAATTGGAGTATTGGTTAGAATGAGTTAGCATCATTGAAGTGAAACATATGTCACATAGAGTACTTCATATTTGCAAATGTAAGGAAATGAATTACATCATAATGCAATAAAAAATTGTCCCAAAACCACAAGCTCTTTATCGTAATCCTCCATGAAGCCTGTATTAGTACTCACTTCATGTAACAGACACACTTCTAGAAACACCACACAAAGAAACAAGACAGATTCTGGGGATGATTTATGGTTTGAGATTTGCAGATTATACAGAGACAAGCCTTATCAAGCATGTGAACAGAATACAAATCTGAATCCCGCTTTCTAAAGCCTTCAGATTGATTCAGGTGGCTGTATCAGAGTTACCATGACAGATACCAGAGTATTAATGGAACATACTAGGAGTACTATCTAGTACTACCATAATGAAAAATGGGCAAAATGAGCAAAAAATGGCAAAGACCCCACACAAACAATTATATTACACACATGTTATATGTTTATGGTTGTAACGAGTTAGATCATTGGTTAGCCACCTATTTGGAATAGGTGATGCTACCATAATATACACCATAACAATTAACACTTTGGTTATTATTTGATCTACTATGGATGTCTAACAAGTAGTAGTTATGCTTGCAGGTAAATCAGAAAGGTTAGAAAATGACAAACTATGCCATGTTACTTGTTAGTTTAAAAATCACGGAGTAGTTCGTGATTAACAAAGAAGGGTGATATTCTACAAAAGTGGGACCATGTTAAAGTCTACACCCCTCGCAGACGGCCATGTGCCATCGGGCGGATGCTTATATCTACCAAATATGGAAGAGACCCAATGGATATGCTGTCGATATTTTCCTCATTAATTGTGGACATGAAGACAAACAAATGGAGAAGTCGCGGCTATGCATATTGTTTCAGCTTGATTGGGTCATAAATAACATTAATATAATTGTAATAGGATAATTGCTGTAATGTCTTCACCAAATTGTACGAATGAAATTTTTCTTGAAATGGTATCATCATGTTTATGGAATGAAGTTTGACTATAATCTTTACTTGATATGAATGAAAATTCACAATTTTGCTTCAAGTACAATTTTTCTTAATCACAAAATATAATAAAGTTTGACTTAACATGCTGGTCATAAAACATCCCTACAAATGGATTAAAACACCTCGAGGCCACAAGTCCAATCAACCGTTACCAACCAACCATCAACTTACGTTCAATCTTGTCATGTCTAAGGATACTTGGGAATAATGATGGAGGTGTCATCAACTCATGATGTTATTGAAAACAAAAATGCCAAGTCAAAGCTCCATGCACTGCAGCGAAGCACGTTGTGCACCATAGATTGTATTACATATAATATCAAAGATATCATATTGAAGTCAAATTGGTACTCTATAACAAAACTACCTTAAAACCCCATACAAATATGTAAACTAAGATTTTATTCAATTCCTAGGTTTGTAATGGGTCAAACAATTGGTATGAATTAGTTCGATCCCTAGTTGGCATAAGTTGTTGTATTGGTACTATCATAATATATTGGGGGTCCACCATAACGTACTGGGGATACTACCTGATACTACTATAACACTTTACACGGACAACCAAGACGTAAAATTTATCAATCGGTCGAGTTGTCTGACGCACCAATCGGACGTACTATCGCTCTGTCCATACAGGATCTCGCCATCTTTTCATTTTACCCATTTTTTCATAATGGTAGTACTGGGTAGTACCCTAAAGTATACAGTAGCAGAATTAAGATGTTATAGTAGAGATAAATGCAAATAACTTATGCACCCCAATGAATCGATATGATCTTGATACGCACTCATATGACTTCTTTTTTACAACATAGGGAAATAAATAAAAAGTTAGTTTACATATTTGTATGGGGTTTTAAGGAAGTGTTTGTTATGGAGTACCAATTTGACTTCAATGATGTAATGTTATGGTGCACAACATGTTTCACTTGAAGGTCACATGGAATGGCTTGAGAATTTGGTTGTCCAACAATATCACGAGTTGATGACATACCTATGCTCATTATTCCCAAATGATCCTCCAGAGCTATGACTTAAGATTCGTTAGTTATTGATGGTTAGTAGGTAGTTGGTTGATAATATTAGTTTGTTTTTATTTTTAAGTGTTTTCATATATTTGTAGGGATATTTTGTTGACATGTTGAAGTCCAAACATCATATATTTTGTTATTAAGAAGAAGTGTACTTGAAGCAAAATTGTGAATTTTCATTTATATCAAGTAAATATCACAGTCTTTATTCCATAAACATGATGATATCATTTCAAACAAATTTTCATTCATACAATTTGGTGAAGGCATCACAATAATTATTCTATTACAATTACGTATATTAATGTTGTTATGACCAAAATAATGAAACAGATATGCATCGCACTTGAACACTTCTCCATTTTTTTTTTGTCTTCATGTCCACAATTGAGAGTAAGGGAAGATAATCCATGATCGCATAGCTTTGTCTCTGAAAGTGTAGACTTTGTATATCCCCCTTTGTAGAATATCACCTTCTTTGACATTGAATCCTTGAATTACATACTCCGTGTTTTCGGCTAACAAATACAACATAATAGTTTGTCATTTTCTATTTCGATTTACCTGCAATCATAACTACTGTTTATTAGGCATCCATAATAGATCCATAATAGATCAAAAAATAACTAAGTGTTAAGTGTTATGGTAGTAACCTCTGTATATTATGGTAGTATCACTTATTCCAAATAGGTGGCTAACCAATGGTCTGACTCATTACAACCATAAACATATAACATGTGCGTAATATAATTGTATATATGGGGTCTTCGCCATTTTTTGTTCATTTTTTTCATTTTTCATTATGGTAGTAGTAGGTAGTACCTCTAGTATGTTATGATAGTACTCCTAGTATGTTATGGTAGTACTTCTAGTATGTTATGGTAAACAGAATGCAAACCATGAAATAAATAAAACTATGGGGTTTTATGAGAAGCTCGTTATTAGTACCACTTAACATGTGCTAAATGTAAATGTAATGTTATGTGGTAGTACCTCTAGTATACAGTGGTAGTACTCCCATAGCAGAAAGTATGGTAAAAACGAATGAAAACCTAAGGAATGCACACAAAACTAAGGGTTTAAGGATGTAGTTGTTAGCCAGAAAATCACTCAATATACAAAGCGCAATGTAATGTTATGGTAGTACCTCCAGTATGTTATGGTAGTACCTTGGCGCATGCCGCGGTGTGACTCAATGCAAAACCCGCTAACGCACAAAAACTAGCAAATTTAAGGACGCGTTTACCGTCTGCAACAATCCAACATACAATGCAACGAATGTTAAGGTAATACCAATTCCTTCACTCAATGATGTGCTTAACCTCATTCTAAACTAATTCACTTATTACAGTAAGGAAAAGTGAATAAAAATGTAATGTACATAAAGTATGAGGGGTTTTGACAATGTTTAATTATAGTAGTACTAGGTAGTACCCCCAACATGTCATGGTAATACCCCTAGTATGTTATGGTGAACACTCTCAAAAAACAAATGAAGCTCACTCCTTAGGGTATATCAGACACAATGACATTTTTAATACCAAAACAGATAAATCTTGTATGGAAGTTATATTCTCTTCCCTAGTAGAAATCTCATGTGGATGTTCCAGCTCCATGAGAAAGAGAGAAAAACCCCCAGCAAGAAGAAGTATTTATTTGTTATGGCTTTCGTTGGAAGAAGAAGAAAATGTTGGGTGTTCGAATTCACTCTCTCTTTATAAAGTCAAATCAAAAGGGTCGATGAGAACTGTAATGTTGTTTGATCCAATGAGGAAGAAGAAGAAGTGTTTCATAAGATGTTATGGTTTTTGGGATAAGCTTACATGCAAATGGTTCAAAGAAATCAACGAAACAGGATGAAGAAGAAGAAAATGTTCAAGATTTTTTCTTCAAAGAAGAAGAAAAAAGATCTTAGTGGGTAGGATTTCCTTTTAAGGGTATTTAGGGGTTTTTTTTTGTAATCATTACATTTTTAATCGATTCAAAATTATTTTTTCTGACAGTGTACTTGTAAACCCCCACATGTCTAAATATCAATAATCGTCCAATTAGTTTTGTTGCAATTAACGTTCCCCTTTTTACCTCCTGAATCAAAGTATAAGAATGATAAATATGAAAATGGTTATATAAATCATAGAAATAAAGGTTTTTGTGTTAAAAATAACATTAAAAATGAACTAAACGCCGAAACCTTAGAGTAGTCCCATAGACTAATTTGAGAGGTAAAGGCAAACTGTAATTTTGAAGAAAAACCAAAAATACCCAATGAATAGTAAAAATCGGGGCTGCTATGTTTAAAACCCTTTTTCACTCCATTTCTCTCATTTTTCTTTGACTTCACGCTCACCCCACACCCCTTGGAAACCCTAGGGATCGTTGGAGAGGTAGAAAGAAGGGCAGAACGGGGGGATTGAAGGATAAATCCAAGCTAAAGATCCTCCTACAAACTAAGGATTTGAGGTAGAGGTTTTCTCCCATTCACTTACATCGAGGCTAGGTTATTATATATGTACGTTTTGGGGTTATAAATGCTATATTTATGGTGTTCAAAACCATTCTCCTCGCACGTGAGAATGAAGCAGTTTTATTCTAAACCCGTTAAATGGGGAATTGATTTCTAAATGCTGTGAGTTTCCTTTGTGTGAGTGGTGCACAACATAAAAGGATCTCGTATTTTATAACTATTTCTTGAATTGTTTTATGATTGTTTCGCGGATTCTTAGAAGTTTTTCCGATAAATTGAGATGTATGAATGATTGCTATGTAGATGGATGGTTGGTAAAATAAATTTCTAGTATGGTGATTGAGGAATCCATGGGATTCAACTATAATGTAGGAGTCAAACATATTGTGGGGATTGAAATATATGATGGGGGATTCGTATATAGTTTGGGGGATTCTAATATAGTATGGGGATTCTCATATAGTATGGGGGATTCTAATATAGTATGGGGGATTCTTATATAGTATGGAGGATTTTTATACAATATGGGGAATTCTTATATAGTATGAGAGATCCTTATATAGTATGGGGGATCCTTATATAGTATGTGGGATTCTAATATAGTATGGGGGATTCTAATATAGTATGGGGGATTCTTATATAACATGGGGAATTCTTATATAGTATAGGGATTCCCATATAATATGGCTGATTCTGGTATAGTGATCGAGATAAAAGTTGAGAGGAGAGGTTCCCTTGCAAGGACGCCTAATTATTCTTACGAGGGTTCAGTATGATGTTTGAGAAATACTTGTAACACTCAAAAATACCCTAGAATTTTTATAATAATTTTATTATATATTCCGAGTATGACTGAAATAAACTTGTTTTTCTCGAAAATTGATAAATTGATAAATTGTGAAATGTAAATTGAAAGTGTGAGCATATGATTAATATTATATGCTAAAATGAGAAATTGAGTGAACTTAAATAAACCCAAGTGAAAAGGGCAAATGTGGAAAAAAAAAATTGTAAAATGAGGGACCTAAGGGTCAATTGTTATAAAGAATAAATGTTTAAGTGAAATTACGATAAAAGTTGACTACCAAAGTGAACAATAGGAGACTTAAATGAAAATGGGTTAAAGGTCAAACAAGGCCTTATGGAAATAAAGAATTAAAAAGACCAAAAAGGAGAAATGAGAAATATGAATATGTGTAGGCCAAACATGGCCTTATACTTAATGGGTTAAAGGCCAACAAGGCCTATGGATCAGTGGGATATAAAGACCAAAAATGTGGTCTTTGGGCTCATTATATGAGCAATTTAGTTTTCGAGGAGAAAGGAAGGAGAAAGCGGAGAAAATCTAGTTTGAAAGACGAGCGGTTTTGGTTGGCTTTGCTTCTCATTTCTTGCTCCTAAGAGACCAAGCAACATGCAAGAGGAGATTTGAAGAGGCAAGGTAAGAAAACAAATCAAAACCCTAACCTCATTCCTTTTGATTTAGATTTAGGTGAAAAGCCCTAACTTGAGGAAAATGGATTTATCGATTCTAAAACCACATTGAGTCAAGCTGTATTCCATGCGACCTTTTACATACGGGACGAATCTGGAGAAGATGATCGAAGAAAATAGAAATGTCAAAATCTCACTTTTAAAAACTCAGAGGTGGTATCCAGACGCTGAGTGGCATGCTACTCAGATGTTGGCAATCTGCAGACGGCATTCACCAAATCGTACCGTACCGACCGGCGTTTATTAACCCGTACCGTATCACAAGTGGTACTGTACCACTACTTCCCAGCGAATTCGCTTTGACATATTTTTGCACCGCTAAGTCCCGTATTCAAGATACCGATGTTTAGTGGACCCAAAGAAATGAATAACGGGGTTCAAATAAGGGTAGAACTGGCGAAAATCATCGTGACTGTTCAAGCGGTTTAACGCCTTCGCATACTTAAAGGTTCAACCCAAGACTCCGTTAACTAAAATAAATTTGTAAATTCACTAAAATTGTTTAACAATTGGTTATCCAATTAAAGTGAAGTGAATGTTATTGACTAGGGACAAGTGATGATCGCCAACTGTGGACCGAAGATCAAGAGAAGGTAGCTAGATCCGATACCTTCTGGGCTTGTTCTCCGACTCTATTCTTACTTAAGTATTTAGTTTAGTCATCAAGTAACTATGAGTCAGAGTGCCACGAATGAGTATATTAAATGAGTATGTGAATGAGTATATGAAGTAAGTACATAGATTGAGTATATCCTTGAAAAGATAATATGGAAGTGAATATGGAATTGAAATGTGATATTTGAAAACCGAATTTAATGTGAATATTTATGGCGACGGATTCATATCAAACGGAATCCGCTGTGAATGGAATTGAAACGATATATCAATGAACCGCTCGACGGATGCACCACCGACATCCGTCACGGCGTACTCGGAATTATCCAATGTCCTACCGCGTAAGATGCACAAATTAGCATCCGGGCCATGATGGCGTAGCGCGACATTTAAGTTATGATAAGCCATGTCGGCGTACCCTAAACTGCATCCGCCAGCGTGATGGGAGACCGACTTGTGCCAAATGCAAGTACATTACCGAATGATAATAAAGGGCGGATTCGCATCAAATGTAATCCTTCTCGTGAAATGTGAATTGAATAGCTATGTGAAATAAATCCAACATTGACGTTGAAAGTGTAAATGAGATTTTTATGTATATGCTTTAAATCTCATAAATTGAATTGTGAAAATGAATTGTTGCGCATTTGAAATGGATGCTGTGGGATATAGTAATGATTTGAAATGAGCACGCCAAAATAAATAGCATGAGTATATAAGAATTATGGGTATGGTTAATGTTAAACGCATGCCGAAAGACATCGGATAATGAATAAACTCCAGATAGAAACCACTTAAGCAGGAAAATGTTTAGCGAGGATTTTTATCTGCAAGTGCAGTTTCAGCAGATGTGAAGGTGCTTACGGGAAGATCGTGAAGCGCAGAGTCATAAAGGCAGCTATGCATTATGCTACATACCCCGCCATGCATATCATTTTTTTGGAAACATAGAATATTTTGTGAACAAGAAGTTGAACTCCAGAAATGTTTTTGTTTTGTATATCATTTGAAAGGGCATAGAATGCCTTCTGCACCCAATTGTACTTTGTGTGTCTGAAGACGCAGTGGGCCTGGCTATTTGAAAAATGCTTCTCGCGCAAATTTAAAAAACTCAAAAGAGAAAATGAAGACAAAGAAACACTTTGATAAGATAATTGAAAATATTAGAGTCAAACCGGCCTCGTTCAGATCCCCAACCGTCGAGTGTGGAATTGGGAAACACAAGAGCACTTAAAAAGAAAATTTAATAACACGAAAATAGCATGAAATAAATGGGCGCTCCCGAAGCTGCCCAGACTCAATACACCAAAAAGTCGGACCCGCCCTGGCCTGCGCCATCACTACTATGAAGAGGAGGAAGTCTCGTGCAAGGATGCCTCTAAATACCCAAGAGGTTCCTGAAAAGATGCCTAGAGAAATACTCAGCCATGAAGAGGAGAGGTCTCTGTGGGGTGATGTCAAATATTCTAAGATGTTCCCGGTAAGGATGTGCTTGAGAAATATTACTAGAAAGATGAGGTGTCCCTGTAAGGATGCTCTAATTATTAACAAGAGGTTTCCTGGAGTGAGGATGCCTTTGAGAAACAAAGAGAACTTCTTGAGGAGTGTGGGCATCGCAAATTATGCCACTTTCCCGGTAAGTGTCGTTCGATGTTGTCCTTGAGGTTCCATGGGAGATGTTGAGAAACAAAAGAGAACCTCTCTGAGAGGTGGAGGCTACCAGTATGCGCTTTCCTTTCTAAGATGCCGATGTTTTCTAGTGCTCCAAAGGTAAGGATGTTTATAGAAAAGAAGAGAATTGGATGAGGTGTGGTGGTTACTATGAAGTATGCTACTGGTTAAAGAGAAACTTGAGGGGCAGAGGTGTTTACAGCGCGGGCATGGCGCTCGCTAAGAGACCGGTTGAAATCGCTCGAGTCAAATCCAAGTAATACTCATTTTAAGCCGGGCTTTTCCTGATGACCACCATTTTACAAACCCCGAGATCGCTGTAATGTCATTGTTTTATGAAAAATTGTACATCTATGATATGTTATAAAAAAAATGAGACCAATTGTTTTTCATACTTTTCTAAACCTTGTTAGAGTTTGGGAGGATTCTTCCTTTATGGTAGACTTGTACTTACCCCCTACTTATATCCTTTCAGATTTCACCTCTGAGGAGGTGGTAGAGCCAAGGAACCCGCGCACGGGAGGCCCCACTATGAATTAGATTCTGGTGTCCCTGTGAAGTGAACCCACTGGCTGGGCTTGGGGGTAAGGAAGAAGAAGGCCAAATTTTTGCCTATTTTATGATTTTTCTTTTTGTATTTTCCTGATTGTCATCTAATTTTGAAGATGCCAAAGTAGTTTCATAAAAAAAGAAAAAAAAAAAGGGATACGACCTCTCGATTTGGGGGTCGTTACAAGATCAAAACCATTGCAAAAGATAATCTTGTTCTTAATTTTACTAATATTTTGCCATTAATGCAGACAAACACAAGTTTCCTAAAAAAATAAACAACAATTATGCAACTAAAACTATCGACTCATTTATTTTTGGTGTTGTGGATCTAAATGGCGATTGTTTGTTTTTTTACTTAATGCTAAATAGAACTTTTGTTATGAATAGGGCTTAATAAGATTATTTATTTGTTTTTTTAAAATCAATCTTTTAATTTTTATCTAAATTTTGAGAAAATAAAATTTTAAATATAAAATATAAAATATATATACTTTTATATAATTAGTATGTAATGAATGAGAGTTTCAATTGGATAAATGATGTTTCCCATATTTGAATATCTAATTTTTTTCTTAATAGAAAAAACATATAAATAGAGTTAAAAAATCAAATATTTTGATTTTTTATATGAAGTGAAAAATTTCAAAAATTCAGTAATAAGTCATTAAAAAGTTAAAATACAAACATACTGAACCAAAAAACAAACTCTACCTTAGTATGTCCTATCCTCCTACAAAAAAGGATAGTTTTGATTTTAGGATTAAGATTGTTCCAAATTTTAACTTTAAGCATGACGTAAAATCACTGCTATGAGACCACATGGATTACAGAGTTTTGGATATATTTAGGTTATTTAAAAAACTAAAAATAAATAAAAACTAAAATAACACAAACTAACGATCGTAGCCACGTCAACATATACCACATCAGCAATGCCGCAGCCAATGATTGCGACATCAGAAATTCTTAAATTAATGCTGTAAGCCACTAATTACGACATTGAACTTAAAAAAATTACAATGCCATAGTCACTTATCAGCAAAATACATGGAAAATTTATAATGCAATGCCAGCAGTTACCTGACCTTGTTAATATTCATAAAAACTAATACCGTGGGGTTCGCTCAATCATACATTGGTATTTTCTAAAAATGTCAATTTGAAACAGAAATCTCAATGCCCAAATTACAATCAATTTACCTATCCAAAATACAACCAATTCATTACACCTGCATTACAACAATTTCATCCAAATTACAACCAATTACACCTATCCAAAACACAACCAAGTCATTACACAGATCCAAAATACAACCAAGTCATTACACCTGCATTACAACCGTTTCATCCAAATTAACCCACACTTGTCTAAATTACAACTATCCAAATTACAATGAAGTCATTACACGCATTACAACCAAGTCATTACACGCAATACAACCAATTCATCCAAATTCCAACAAATACACAACAATGGATCATTTCATATATAAACTAAATCATATAAATATATACACAACGTAATACAAATATAAATATATACAAATATAAATATATATCAATGAGTCCCACATGATGGAGGCTTTGTCTTTATCTTGGAACACCTAGAATACACTGCTATATGATCTGTAAGGGCATGTGCAATCTCAAATGGAGCTGATGGCGGAATGACTTGGTGTGCACATGGAGCCCAAGGTCGCCTAGGTGGAAATGTACCCAAGTCTAAAACAAGGTCAATCATGGTCTTATCAATGGGAGGCAATGCAGGTGATTGTGAAGTGGTAAATGGTAACCATGTGGCCTCTAAGGTTGGACATGTGGGTGATGATGGTGGGATGACATATGGAGTGAAAGTCTCGAGGGGTGGTAAGGAATACTTAAGTGATTTGAAAGTCTTAGGGGTGGTATGAAAGTGTTCGAGGTGTGGAATACTCGGGTGGTATGAAAGTCTTGGGTGTTTTGGAAGTCTCATTAGTAGAACGACTAACAGCACAACCACCAGGTGTACCATCACCTTGCTCACCAGCTCGACCACGACCTCGCCCACCACCTCTCCCTTTCTCTCTCCCTCATCCTCGGATCAACTACACCCGGATTAACCTCATGAACCCGAGGGGACCTCCCGGCACTCCAACGGATATAGAAACTTTTCCTTAAAACCATAAATTAAAAACTGAGCCGAAACTCTCACACCCTTCGCATATCTTTTTAAAAATAATGCGGAAGCCAAGTGCTAAAAAATTTCTTTTTCTTTTCTTTTCCAACACTTAGATTTTTCCAGGAAAATCGCTAGTTTCTCCTCGTTTTTCTGACTTCCTGGGACTTATAAAACCTTAAGGAAAACATTTAAAAACACTTTAAACTTCAATTCATCAATCTCCATATATTAGACCTGGCCCACAACCCAATCAAACACAATATACATATATATACATTTATTTCTTTCAAATCATCAAAATATTAAACCCTTTCACTTCCATGGCTAATTTTATCAAAACATGACAAAAAATATTCATGATATACACATGCAAATTATTTTCAATGTACCATGCGCCGTCTTCCTCGATAGGCCCGACTCACTCGCACAGAGGGTACTTCTACCGATGCACCTGCCTCAGTCCCGAAAAATATTTGTTGAAACATATATATGAGCTAAACGAGCCTTGAGTGTACATTTTCATTTATATAACATTTTCGCACATATCAAACACACATACTTATACAATTAAAATCCATTTATACATTAAACATTTATGCCTTAAACCTTCTTTCCATAAATACTTATACCATTAAAATCATTTATGCTTTAAAACATTTTATACCTTAAACTTTCTTTCAATAAATAATACATTTAAAATCCATTTATGCTTTTAAGAATTTATGCTCTTTAAAACTTTCTTTTCCCATAAATACTATGCATTTAAAATCCATTTATGCTTTAAGAATTTATGCCTTAAAACTCCCTTTTTAAAATACTTATGCATTTAAAATCCATTTATGCTTTTCAAGCATTTATGCCTTTAAACTTTCTTTCTTTATTTCTTTCTTTCATTCTTTCCGATGAACTCCAAAGAATAAAACACAATCTACGCCTCGGGGTAACGACGCTAGGATACAGTCAAGATTCCATCATAAATCACTACGCCTTCCATAAACTCACGCTTGCATGTGGTTCCAAATTGCTAGTACTTTATCAATGCAAGGATATTACCTGCATAATCTATTTCCTCCTCGCTTAGTAAATCTGGCACTTTTACCCTCTAATCCTTACACGCTTAAAGTACTTCGCCGAGACACAACATAATGGGCCATAGTTTAGTGGTAACCATCAGTAAAACATTTCTTCAAAATACATTTATAAATACATTTAAACTTTACTTTATCATTAAAACACATATGCATATTCTTTAAACATTTTAAACTTTCTTATAATACCTTAACATATGCATACATATTTAATACACATATAAATATATGCATTGATGCAAAGATAAAACAATGCAATATAAAACATTTCCATATGCCTTAACATTTACATAAAACTCTACATTAAACTTTCAGCGTTTAACATTAAAAAAACCATTCACTTTAAAAACCAAATTCAAAATATCATTCACCCGCCCACGCCAATTCCGCTGCTTCCCGCTGAGTTCCTCTGCTCCCGTCCGATCATCCTTTTCACCCTTTCCAAGAAAATCACAACTATACATTAATCATAACTTCCATTTTAATCCACTATACATAGAACATTTAAAGTTAAATGAACAAATTACCCTTAAGCACTAAAAACTCATTCATTTTGGCCAACCTTTTCCAACCATACCCTAGACTTTATGACTCAAAAATTATTCAAATGGTCTTCAAAATTTATGAAACTCTCCAGATCAAGTTCTTGATATATCAAATAACATCTCTTTAAATTTTCAATCTAAAAACTCCGTCTCTAAAGCCCCTCAACCATATAACACAATCTGCACAACAAATATGCTCAGTTTGGCAGGAATAAAATCAGACATACCACTTTGAACCATTCTGGGCACTTTAAGTTTACAATTTGTATGAACTCTTTAGATAAATTTTTCCCCTAGAAGTCTATTTCCTACTCAGAATTTTGAATCACTAATTTGGATGAGTGCAAACCCACTTATGGCCAAAACACTACAACCATACCTTGGCACATAGGCAAAATTCAGTGAGTTACACGAGTCACCTTGCAGTCCGTATTTGGGAGCCTTAGAGCTACATTTGGCTCTTGGTCCCTTCTTCCTATACATTTCAGCTCCTATTCTATGATTCTTTACCAATTGGAATCAATTCATTTTTGATGATTCTAACGTAATCTATAGCCAAAACACAAACAAGGGTTTTACAGAAATTTTAGTCAAAGATTCCCTTTACTTTACAACATGATCTTTACGCCCTTAATCTATTTCTTTTCTAACCAATTCCCATGCATTATAATTCTACAATTTCATAAATCCTTTAACCAATTCTTGGCAACATATCATACACAATGCATAACAAAATCTGCACCATTACTCACTGATTCACAAACCCTAATCTAATCCATGGCTTTCACTTACATATCTCAAAAATCATCATCATTCAACCCTAAACGCCACTAATTTAACATCCATACGTTAAAAATCAAAATCACAGGCATGAAAAAACATAAAATCCAACTTTCCCACCATTAAAAACTTACTTGTTTTTGGTTTTCTCCTTGGCTCCTCTTGATTCCACTTGTAGATCACTTGAAGAGCTTGAATGAGGAGAAAAATCACATCTCATACTCAAGGTCTCTACTCTTTTCTTTCGTCTCCCTTTCTCTCTCCTTTCTTTTCTCTCTTTTCTTCCTCTCCTTCTCTCCCACGGGTTCCCTCCCCTCCTTTGCATTATTAACCAACCTCTAAATTATATTTTGACTAACTCTTCCAAAATTAAAGCCCTCATACTTAAGTAAAAATTCGGCCTTTTGAACCAAAATAAGCTCATCGGGTCCATTCTAATGAATCCATAAATCCATTAACTCATTATTTTATTCATAACTTAGTCATTAATAGAAAAAGCTCTTTTAATTGGCTCTCATAATAAAACATCTCCCTTATAAAGCCTTTCTTATCTCGCTTCACCTTTATATTGCTTTTTTATATCGATTATATGTCAAAAATATTCTATGGTTGTCTATATTTAAATTTGAACATAAAAAATATTTTAACTAAATCCTTTCACATTGAATTCAGCTCAAATCACCGAAACGTATTTAAAAATCATTAAAATCGTAATCCGACAATAGCGACATTACCCACCACGCTCGGATCACCCTCGGAAACTATCCAAACGGACTCCGTTTTCACTTTATTTCGCCAAGTACTTTATGATTTATTCCATACCTTTCGTGATTTTCGCTCACTCTAAAATTTCAAATACAGTTCCAAATTTGGTCCGGAAATCACTATTCACTTAAATCTCCCATTCTTCTGTAACATCAGCCAGTCATAGGAACCTAAATTTCTTACCAATTCCTTTGCAAACCCTCCATTCGATATAATAAGAAAAAAATCATTATTCCTTAGGGCATTCGGTTACAATTTTGAGAAAATTCACTTCATATCCAAAATGGCGATAGAGGCGTTCTAAATTCTAATCTACCCTCGTTTCTATCATTGGACCTCTAATCATTTCAAAAACTATTATTATAACATTCAATAAGGTTGGGGTTTTACAGTGTAAGCACCAACTGATTGTTTCACTTGTGGCTTAACTTGCACTAGCTCAAGATATAATTCAATTTCCCCCATTCCAGTCGTGTTAACTAATTTCAACATTCGATACACACTATTGTCATGCCACATTGGACAAGGTTGGAGCCTATTTATGTTTTTCAAGGGATACTTACAAGTGAGGGCTAATTTAAACTTTTTTTTTTTATCAATACCTGTTTTTGAGTATATCATAGCTAACAACTAATCATATGCACAATCAATCGGTACATCCAAAGGCACAATAACAACTTTGTTCCCAACATATTTCACATATGTTTTAGTCTTTGTGGTTTTTCCATTATAAAAACATATCATGGGAATAGTGGAATCAAACATTATTTACTTATACAAAATGTCATTCATAAGAAGACACACTAAAGTACACCGGTTTGGAAAGAAACCAACAATGCGTCCAATCCTACTCGTATAGTTGCCTTACAAAACAAACACACCAATCCTAATGTTCCAACACATTTGCTACCCAATAACCACAAATAAATTCCTAATATCAAACAACCAAGCCCAACCTTTCTTCTCACCCAAGCTGTAAACAACAATACAAAATAACAGCATCCCAAAATAATCATTTTTTGTATTCTTTTTGTTTCCTCAATACTTATAAGCGAAAATGGTGTTCTCTTAGTTTTCAAAAGCATTAACCAAATTGGCCCTTATGTCTACAGTAGGTATAATGAAATGAGCACACTTTTGGTTCCCTTTTCAGATAACACTAAATTCATATAATAAAAACAGTTTTTCACTTGTATTCAAAAACAGTTTTCAACAATGGTTACCAAAAACAGGAACCAAATAGGCCCTTATGTCTATATTAGGTCTAATGAAAATGTGTATCACAAACATAGAACAAAAAAATCACTTAATTAAGATAATAAAAATAGTTTTCAGATAACACCAATAACATAGCAGACAAAAAATAGTCTAATGTTCAGATCAAAAACAAGTTTTAGTTTTCAAACAACCTAAAAGCAGAGCATAAATGTTACACAAAAGTGAACAACAAAATGCGTGTGAAAAAAATACATTCATTGTTGTGGAGGATTTCTAAACCATAGACTTTGTGAAAAACTCAACCTTTATCTCTATACAGAATCTACCAATTGCAAAAAGCCCTAAAAATCAACGTAGAACTAGGTTCCCTGTTGTGGAGGAGAATTGCACTTATTGGAATAGAGTAGCTGGTCGGATGAAGCTCAAAAAGCACAGCAAAATAATCCCTAATTGTTGTCGAAGAGGAGGAGAAAAAGGGAGATGAGCAAATTGATGAGAAGAAGAGCACGCCCTAAATTTTAAAATGAAAATGTCGCAGTCAGTTTTTTTTAAAGTTCAATACCCTAGTCAGTGATTGCGGCATTAATTTAAAAAAAAAAAATTACAGTGCCGCAGTTTGATGTGTATTCCGACATGGCTAGGACGTACTGCTTTGGGCATTATTTTCATTTCCAACCAATTTTAGTAATTTTTTTTAAATAACCTAAATATGTCCAAAACGCTGGATTATGAAAAGTATGTGTATAGATAACTTTCTTTCTACAACAAATGATTTTACAATAAACTTAATTATTTGAGAAATTGACATCTATCCCAACCCTTTTTATCACTACATGTAGAAATTAGGCATCAAAATTTTAGTGAAATAATTTATTATATCAAAAGAAAATATGACTCTAATTTGAAAAAGTTTAGGATTGTCCAGTAATATATGATGAAATTTGTAAGAACATAAATTATTACAAATAACATTAGATCTTTTGTCAAAATAAAATTGAATAAATATTCTTTTTGTAAGGTGTGCGCCCAAAATCCCACATCCATTAAGAATTGGAAGACTTATGAGTTTATAAGTATGAAAAATATCCAATTTGTACGAGGACTTTTGGGGGAGAAGCCCAAAGACAAAACCATGAAAGCTCAGGCTCAAAGTAGACAATATTATACTAATGTGGATAGGGAAGAGTCCATGAGGTTTCCTAACTAGTGGTATTAGAGTCGGGTTTAAGTTTAACAATGTAGGTGGATGGTGAACAAAAATGATGTGGCCTACCCCTAGTAGGTGATGCATCAAGTAAGGGGTGTACCCAAACATAGTGAAGACAAGAAAATCCTGGTTTGAGGGGAGGCTCTATGGTACTTTTTTCAAGGGGAGGATTGTTGGGTATGTGCCCAAAGTCCCACATCAGTTAAGAATGAGAAGGTTTTTGAGTTTATAAGTATGGACAACATCCAATTGAAGTGAAGGCTTTTGAGGGATAAGGCCAAAAACAAAACCATGAGGGTTTAGGTTCAAAGTGGACAATATCATACCAATGTGGATAGCAAAGGGTAAATGAGGTTTCCCACCACTTTCATTGATAAAATTTTAAAAGTAAAAAAAAAAACTATTAAAGTAAAAAAGAATTAAAAGTAAATATTATCTTCTTAGCAAGTTGATAGAATAATAATTAGGGGGTCTTCAAGAATATCAAAGCCAAATAGAAAATATGTAGTTCTTGGCTAAAAAATGGGCATGCAAGAGACTGAGACAAACATGAGAGACATGAGTACACATGTCATGAGGCAAGGAGACTACTGAAGCAATAAAAAAGATGAGGTTTGAAGGCATCAGACCATGGGCACGTGAAGGGTCATCTATACATGTTTTAACTTTATATGATTTATTCAATTAGTTGTGAGTAGGTTGTTAGTGGAGTATTTGTAGGGGTAAGTGGTCAAGTTCGTGGAGTTATAGATAGAATTAGTTGTCAGTACAATTATGTATTTAAGCACATAACTTCAATGCAAAAGGGTAGAAAATATTTTGCAAATTATCTACTTGTCAAAAAAACTCACGAGGGTTTTATCACAAGTTTCTAAGTTGAAGAAAATATTTCCATTAAAGTTGAAAAAGACTACAAAATTAAGAAAATTATAGTTTTATCAGACTTGGTGTTTTGTAGCGTTAAGGATTGTTTTCTTATGCCTTCTACCACGCTTGGTGAAGTTTCAAACTCCCTTGAGGCATATTCTCTTAAATTTAAGACACTTAAATCTCTTTCCAATCTCTCTCTAATCCAAGGTAAGACATTGTAGACAATATTGGAAGACTTGATCTTTTGATATGAGAAAATAGGTGCATACCTTTCTAGTAGCATTATCAATAAGGTTACAAAGCATTTATCTCTATCATGAGTTTTCACATCTTATGATTATAAACATCAGAGTGTACCAACTCCAATTCCTCTAAGTTTTTCTTAGATATAAATATCTATTTTTACCAAGGAATTAAGGACTTCCTTAATAAAACTTGCAATCCGTTCTTTCTTAAGACCCAACCTTGTTGTTACCTTGATCGTCTGAACCCCTGGGTATCAACGGTACAATGTAAACCTGCAAAAGAGCGATCCAGCGACGGTGGGCCGGCCACCTCTCCGACGATTAAGTCAGCAAAAATATGGAGAGGAGGAAGGAGAAGAAAGTATGCACAACCAGAATTTCTTACCTCTCCTTCGTGGGGGTTCTTCTTAATTTATACACGAACCTCTCCTTGATTTCAGGAAATAAAATCTCGTAATTTTAGTGATAAGATCTCTTCTTCCTTATCAAGGATTAATTATTCCTTATCAAGGATTAATCCTTCCCTATCAAGGATTAATTCTTTCAGAAATTAATGGATTTTGACACTGGGGAATCGGCTGATAAACATCCTTTGTGTATTTTTTTGCCTTCGTATCCTTTTCAATAATGAACTTCCTATGCACGGAAGGACAACCAACTAGGGGACTTAAAACTCTAGACGGGTTTCCCTGAAGCTGGCCTTTGGGAAGGCACCCTAGCTCTCTCAGACGGGCTTTCGGATTCCCCCATCTAGGTAGTGTCCTCCAGTTCTAATATGGTAGGTGGGCTTGGGCCGCTTTGCATCGTGGGCCAAGTGGGACTTGGGCCCACCAAGTAGTGGGTCTACTAAAGACCATGGTACTCACAATGCCCCCTTTTCTCCGATTGGAATTTTGTGTTTTTGTAGTTGGGGAAAATACTATGTTTCAAATCTCGAGTGTGGAAGGTTGAATGGACTGGAAAATTAATGCGTACATAGAATGTGTTGAAAGGTGAAGCGTGTTTGGTCACAAAGTATGTTGGTAGTGCACATTTCCCAACATGTTTGCGGCCCATGATGTTCTGACGGCACATTTAATGCGCATGTTGATGTTTCACTCCTATATATAGGGGTTAGGCTATGAACGCCGCTCCTTTTACTATTGTACAAAGTCTTTTACCTGTTGCAATTTCTCTTCTCCCGTGCTTCTATGAACCGTTGATTCAAAGCGATCATCGGAGTCCCCTCGATGTCTTTCATTTTTTTGGTGAGTTTTTACAAACCTCGTTTACATTGCCTCTATTGTGTTTTCCATGTCCCCGTTCTTGGAGTAGTTTGTGTTCAAAACGTTTTTGCCTCTTTTGAGGGTATGTCCATCATTCATTGTTGAGGTTCTTAGGTTTGGTTATTAGTGGGTTGTCAAACCACAAAAGGGGATTTCTATCATCTTTCTAGGGTTTTGACACCTTCACTACTTTAAGGTCATAAAGCTAATCCTTTTTTTTTTTTTTTTTCTTGTAGTATGACGAGAGGTTAGGAAGAGACTTCCACCCGGTCGTTGGAGTGTAAGAGAAGGACCCCGGAATGCTACCTGGCGGCTTGGTTGAAATCTTTATGTCAATAGAAGAGTGAAGATCCTTTTGCCAAGTCCACTGGCCGACATGAGTACGGGTTGTTATGGAGTGGGTGTCTCGGTGTAGAAGGCGGATAATGCGGGTTTACTTCATCAGGGAGCGGGTTTTAAGTCGGACTTGGCTTTCTCATCTCGATCGTTGGTGAAGCGAGTTCCTGCGCTTTACGAGGCACCTCCTGGCGGCTCATACATCCAGAGCGTCTTTGAATCTTGACGGGCTGAGTATGATAAACTTCCTGCCGGTTGGATATTTCAGTGAGTTTGTTATTACACTTTGAAGCTTGGGATTGAGGGCTATACATGTCGACGTAGTCCCGGTTTTAGTGCAACTAAACTCACTGACTCCCACAAGGGGCGAGGCGAAAGGGGGTTGTTTTGAATGAAAGGGTCGTAATTGTTATGAGGCAGCCCAAACTCTCTCGGGCTCCCGTTTGACTTGAACCACTCCTTTACGTTCCTAGGTTTGTCTCAACTTGATGGTGGTCATTCTTTTCTAGGTCACTCACACTCTGATATGCCTTTTTTCTTTGGACTTTGCAGATAAGCGCAGGTGTGGATATCATTGTTCGGCCTGGCCAATCCCCTTTAGACGAACAAGATTCTCGGCCTGTCCCGTAGGCGGTGAAGAAAAAGAAGAAGAAGGGCATGATTATAGCTGCCGGTGTGGGGTTAGAGGGATTTGTGGATTGGGTGGACTCGAACATTAGTCACCTGGCTGAGGAAAGGGAGGACGATATGTCTAGCTTGGTTACTGGGTTTGCTGCGCGGATGCACAAGCGGGCGGTGAGTGCTCAGGGGGAAAACTACCCTTGGCTTTGAAGTATATGGAGGAAAGTGGCCAAAGCGGTTTAGCCCAGATGAAGAGGCTCAAAAGAGCCTAGCAGTAGTTACTGTGGACTTCCTAGAACGAGCCCTCGATGCTTTGTCAGCTTTGGACGGTGACTCCCGGGATGCCTCCGGAGAGGTTTGTGTATCGTTGGAGGATGGGGTCCCATCCGGGGGGGGTTGGCATCTCAGCTGCGGAGTTGACGGGAGGCTATCGAGATATAGTCCTTTGTAAGACAGAAATTCAATTTACGGAAGAGACAAATCGTAATTTCGGTTAAAAATCGAAATTTATTCTCTGCAGATTCCCGGATGAAGCAGTTTCACCATTAGATAGTCTCGCGAAATCTAGCTATGCAATAAAATTTCGTAGAATTAGGATAGTCGGGTTGGAGATTTCGAGGCATCGCGGTTCGGTCTTAGTAAAGCGATTTTAAAATGTGGCCAGTCACATATAACACGTACTCATGTGCCATAAGTGGCATGAGTGAGAAATAATGAAAATGGACAGTAGAGATAGTCAGAATGTCAAGCTGAAAAGAAGGACATAAAATGTCACTTTTAAATTGTTTAAGTTGAAAAAAGACAAAAAGCTCTGATGTTGTCTCTAACACATTTGAAAACAAAGAAGAACGTGAGAGACGAGGACGGACGGTGCGGCTATGGATTTTAAGTTTTAGAGAGAGAAGAGCGTCTAGCTTCTCACAAATATCCTTCGATCCAGGCCGTCGGCGATCTTCGGGACAGAAGGAAAATTTGCTTTACACGGAGAGGGGGCCGCATGGTACCCGGTTGGGGAGTTCCTCAAACTCCTTGAGGTAAAGTTTCTCCTACTTGGGTTTTATTCTTTGTTTAAGAGCTATGTTAATGTTTGAGTTGAATGAGGCCGTGAGGGGCCGTTTGATCGGTTCCAAATCTTGGAACCGAGGTGTTAGATATTTGAAACCCATGTGGACAGTCCGTGACTATCCATGGGTTGTTTGGAGTGCCATGGTGAAATGTGTGCTATGAATGTATGCTTTGATGTGTATGAGTAGAATCGTAGGAAATCTGAGTTCAAAGTAGGCCCGATAATTTGTGTTTTTGATAGGAGCAGTAGTAGGGGTTTTCGCTGTTCGTCTGTGATCACAAAATAATTTTTGTGAAAATATGTGTTTGGTTGAGTGATTCAAGTGGAATTGCTCTTGTTTGATTATTAGCCCAAGTGAGCTAATTTTTGAAGTGTGGAAATGTGAAATTACATAACATGATTGTGTGATTTAAATTATGTGAATATATGCATGGTGATATATTTGCATGTGTTATATGAGTTATTGAAATGGCATCACAATGCATTTCATATGCACTGGGGCACCCTAGAGAGATAGGAGTGAGTGCATGAGGTAGTTTCTTAAGAGAACTGTTTCGGAGGGTAGACTAATAAATATAAAATATCAATCATCGGAGTCGGCCCAATTGATAATATCGGAGGGTAGTCCATATAAAATATCAATCGTCGGAGTCGGCCCAATTGATATACATCGGAGGGTAGTCCACTAAATATAACATCGGAGACGGTCCACTACTTAGATCGGATGGTAGACTACAAATATAAACAAATAACTTTGTTTGAAATTAGTTTTCTCATACATGGCTTATGCAGGTGTGAGGGAGTCAGTGAGGACTAGGGGTATGAGATGATCAGTTAGACATTCAAGTAGGATCATGCATTTGCTTGAATGTGTGTTTATTTTGGAGCATTGCATATGCACTTAGGTGGAGTAGCCCACTTAGGGTGATTCCACTGAGCATTAGCTCACCTGTCGAGGAACATAGTACTAGTCACGTTTGAGTTTAGAAGAAAAGGATCATTGGCTTTTGGTTTGTGATGTACTTCACATGTGATAGAATGTTAAATTTTAATATATATGTTGTATAAAAGAGAATTGATTAACTCTTTTGAAACTATTGGATATAGTTGTTGTATTATGATGAGTATTGTTATTGGGCCCAGGATTCTTAGTTTTACTCATGTATTTAGTTTCATGATGTTGGGGCGGTGATGTATCTGGTGTCGTGCAGGAGACTCTGCCCGATTTGTGGTGTCGGGTAGGTTACGATATCTGAAGTATTCAGCGAGGTTGTGGTGGTGCGGACCCGGATCGGGGCGTCCGCGGCTGTTGTTCTCGGCCGGGCTGAATGCGGCCGCACACGAACGAAGGCTACTTGATCCGGTTGATGCCTAGGCTCGTATGTCACAGCTAGTAACAATGGGATAGTCCTTTAGAAAATCTGGTGGCTCAGTCCGAGAGGTTATGCGGAAATCATTCATCGCTGGAGCCTTTTTAACAAAAGGGAGTCTTTGATCGTACACATGTGCGACCTTTATCCCACTCTTCTATGGGTACCGGTGGCGGCTCGTGTTGAGGAGTACTCCATCCCTTTCCCCGTTTATTTGGATAATAAGTCTTTCCAGTGCATGGTAGAAGATGGGATACTCATCCATAACCACGACTTTAACGAGTCGGCTGAGCTAGTATGTTTTGACTTTTAGTACATGAATGTGAGTTTGATGTTGTGACTTTCTTCTAACATTTCCTCATTTATAGGCTTTCACCGCTATTCGGAACATGGCTCCCTAGCATAGGGAATTCCATGGCCGATTGGACGATGTTAAGAAGTTATGACTTTTTGCTCAGTCGGCTATTACAAAGCACCAGGCCTTGGACACCTCCCTGGCCAAGGAAAAATCTAGGTCTAAGCCCTAGGAGCGGGAGGCTAAGGTTGGTGCAAAGAAGATAGTAGGGGAGGAGAAGGAGAGGGATGAGGTTAAAGAGGAAACCTAAGTTGCCCGACTGGTTGCTATTATAGTGGGTGATGCTAAGGCAAGGGCGGAGGATGACCTGGCTAGGGTCTAAGAGGCTCTAGCGGTTGCGGAGTAGGCCAGGCGCAAGGCAGAGGTTGAGACTTCCCGCTTAGAGGTTGAGAGAACATCACTCTTACTAGAGCTTGAAGCGGCTAAGGATGAGGTGTCCTCCCTCAACTCTCATGTAGACAAGGACAAGGAGGCCATGGAGGAGAGAAGACTCTTTAGAAGGCCTGGAGGCGATTTTTACTTGAAAAACGGGATGTTGTGTGTTTAAACACTACATTTTTGGAGACCAACGAGAGGTTCCGGATCGAAGGTATGCTTGGCTCTCGCCCCTTCCTTTAAGGTTCTTTGTGAACCGGGTGCCCCAGGCTGAGACGAGCTTGATGAGGTCCTAGCAGTGGGGTAGATCGGAGCGGGTGATAGGGGGCGAAGCGTGCTTTCGGCGAGAACCAAAGCTTATTTTTTTCTTTTCCTCTTTCCCTTTGTAACACTTTTATGTCGGCTTGTTTGGCCTCGAACGTTCATGTAACTTCTCCTGATGCTACTGGCGTAGTATTTGTAATACGATTTTATTTCACTTAATTGATTCCTTTTATTTCATAACTATTTTCCACGAATCTTGACTAGGATAGTTTCTTCGGAATATCAATGGTAAAATCTTCAGGCTAGAAGTTGGTAGGGGATGCAGCACATGGGCGATAAAGCGAATCACTATCCCCGGGTTTGGCTTTAGCACGGCTAAATGTGCCCCTAACGACCAGGCCACTACCCGACCTTGTTTGGTTGGAGACTTGGGGACCGCAGGACCACTAAATTCATTTATCTGTAAACACATTTCATATACTTATTTTCGATGAGATATTTATCATTTCAAAATCATAAACTATGTATGTATGAAAATATGATCTCAATTACAAAATACGCATTATATATATATATATATATATATATATATATATATATATATATAACATACATACATCAATCATGGTAGAGAGCCCATCATTTGCTCAATTCTCACATTTATACAAGATGACATTTCTTGCCATTTTTAAATAATTTACAAAACATTGTAGTTCATATCTAAACGTAAGTCAAAATATACTCTTCCCATGAAGATTTATACATCTTTGTTTGCAATGCAAAATAATTACATGATTTTTTTCTTTGAAATGTCATATGCATGAGCGAACATTGCTACTCCGCCACGATTAAACGATGACTTAGGAACGTGGTCCTTGATCTTAACCCTATTCACTCGGTACCCGCTCGTGATAAAACAACGTGCTAAGCATTTTCATGCTTAGTGTTTCTATGCATTTCTATTCTCATTTAATCGAACCTGAAAATATGTATCTTTTCGAAAACAACATTTTGGCACATTTTCAATGGTCAATGCAATAAACAATATATATGTTAATTTTTCATTCAAAACTTAAACTATGCATTTCACACATTTACTTATAAATTTTCCCTTAAACGAATTTAACCATGACTTTCGGTGCATAGGATAACGGAATCACCGACGCGGTCTTGTTGGGCTGCAGGCCGGTATAAGAACATTTAATAACACAATACGATTTCCTTGGGCTGCTGACTGGTTATTTACAAATTCATTTTGTGTACACTACCAATATTGTCCCACTGGGCTACAGATCGGTATGCCACTATAAATCATTTCATTCGCAGCACTGCTACATTGACCCTTATTGGTATACTGATGAGTGCAAAACTCATCTACGTTTTGAGTTCATTTCACATGCTATTTTGTGCATTTTATATCCATATTCATGTAAAACTCATAAAATTTCCTCTAAACTTGGTTTTGTAGGATTATTGATGAAAAGCAGTGATTTTGGCAAGAAATGAGCAATATATTTCAAAAGAAGAGTCAACGAGAGAGTCTCACGGCTACTGGGAAGATTAATTTTTATGTATGGAACATCAAATGGTTCAAATTCCCTCATGGCTGCATTCTACATTCAAAGAGCTTTCCAAGTACTCACAAGCCCAAATCAGGAGTTAAACGAAGAAGTTATGGCCTAGACAAGTTAGAGAAGAAAAACCCGATTCTTTGTCCGAGAAAATTTGTCGCGACAAGAAATGGTAATCGCGATAGGAAATCGTGTCATGACAGGAAAATGATGTGCGACGAGTAGTGTCCGCGACAAAAATGATGTAGTGGCCGAGAAAATGGTGTTCGCGACGAAGGGAAATGGTGTCGCGACAGAAAACTTGGTCGCGACCAAAAATGTTGCAGAAACCTAAAAAGGCCGAAAAGTGATATTTTGACCTAATTTCAAGCCCATTTCACCCTAGGACCATATATATACTCGTTTTTTAGGTAAAGAGGCAAGCGGGAAGATTGGAGAGCCTCTCTGGGCGCATTTTCCCGAGTTTTACGTAGATTTTGATTTGTTTAGATTTTAAGGTAGTTGCTTAGAGAGCATATTTTATTTCTATTGAAGAGATTTCGGTGTTATTATAACGAGTCAGTTCACTAAGGTTCAGACAAAGATTGAAGCTAAAATCTGGATTTTCTCTCTCTCATGGGTTTTCTCTCTCTAAACTGCCCATTTTCTTAGTTTTTATTGCAGATTTTTATTTTTAATAGATCTTAGAGTAGTTTTAGAGCAGATTTTTATTTCTATTGAAGAGATTTGGTCTTTGTACTTTCGGATATTCAATTTATTTGCGATGGCGAATTTAAGCTCAAATATGGGTTTTCTCTTGTTTCTTTTTGATTTCTTTCCTCATTTTCTTACTTTTTGTTTGATTAGTGATGATTGGGTAAGTAATGCGAACATTAAACACCCTCACAGGGTTGGGGTTAATTGTTGAACATTCGATTGTAGTTTTTAAGTTATTTTGTGGGTTTGAATCTTGAATTTATATAATTGGTGCGTTCATATAATGAATTGTTCGAATATTAGTAGCTTATACCCAAAAAGAATTTGTATCTTTGCTCGATTTCGAGAGGCCCTGCGAGTGACACGAGAGATGGAGATTCACGAGTAAAATGGTAACTTAGGTATGTTAGACTAATATCTTGGAACTAATGAACTCTGAAAAATTACTTTGATAGATCACTAATTTACTCATATGGTGTGAGTTAATTAGATGATGTATCAATTGGTGTCAGTGGTTTCTCCTTAGTCGATGAAAGGATCTTGATCCTGTTAGCAAAGATCTAATCAAGGAGATAGAAAATTTTATTAGATTTGAAGGGCCCGAGATACCCGATTACATTGGAGAAGGCTTGCATTATCTGTCTATGGCGCGAAATTCTTCGATCAACGAAAGAAATAGTTATTGAAGTATTGAAAAAGAAAAACAATCAAATCTTAAAGAGAGCCAAATTTTACAAGTAGCTATTTAGACCCATTTGTCCTGAAAAGGAATATGGATCTCTAACTAGTGAAATGTATGGTGTATGGAGAAATCCAAGCTATACTACATTGCTCTTGGACAAATCTAGCATTCAACTTACAATTGTTGCGCTTTCAAGGAAATGCAAACTGTTTTGTGAATAATTATCCCCATCCCTAGTAACTCTCTTCATACCTTTTAGAATTAAGTAGTTGTTTATTTGGTAGATTTTTAGGATTAGTTTTAAATTAGTTTTTATTTCAATTAAATTGATTTTATTCCACATCCTATTTGATCGCCTAAATAGCGAAGAGCCCTTATGTCCGGGTGATCAGAATTCCAATTAGAGAACCTCCAATCACCGTGGAGTGCGATGTCGGGACTCTAGAGTCCACTTTATTACTTGTATGACCAGTGCACTTTGCGGAAAGGGTTGAGTGTTCTAGTAATACTTTTTCATTTCAGTTTTTGAGTACACTTACTTTTTGTTTCAAATCAGTTTTGGTATTTACCACATTCACTCACTTGGCCTCTTTAACATATACATCATTTGGTCTCCTTTGCAGTTTTTTGTGCCGTTGCGGGGATTAGCGCAGTTCACTTTCTCTCATTAGAAGTTGACATTTTGAAGAAACGGGTAATTTGCTAATTTAGGTAATTTTTATTTTATTTTATCTTTTGGTTGTGATTTGTTTCTTAGATTAATTTTTTTTTATTAGTATTTTGTACTTTGTTTTCTTTTGTTTTTCTTATTTGTTGGTACTTATGGAGAGACATTCAATAGATTTGCCTCCATAGAAGCAGCTTGAACTATATAAATTGGACCAAAGAATTCTAATGACTCACTCATGGAACAAAGGTATTGCCTTAAAAGGAGTTCAAATCCACATTTCAAGAGGAAGAAAGAGTTGTCTCTGTTAAAGAAGCGATTTTATCTACATGGAAGAACAAAGAAGATGATTAATCTTTATGAGCATAAATTTCGATTTAGATGCCTTCCTACGAGTCAACACTAGTGTTAGATTGAAAAATGTAGAAGCTAAAATAGGACACTTGGTCCCGAGCATTCAAGGAAAAAGATTCTCTAGGACCTCTCTGTGTTAACACTTTTCCAAATCTTAATGAATGCATTGATACTCCTTTGAAGCGGTGTTAAAATTTCCTATCTGAATCTGTGGAAGAAGGTGAAAATGAGTTGGAAATTGAGAACAAGGCACTCCTAAACAACTTAGATGATGAAGAGTCATTATTGGATAAACTGAAATTTGAAGAAGTAAGTCAAGTAATGGCTATTGAAAACATTTTGGTGAAGATTGACACATTTACCTTCCCTATGGATTTTGTCTTAGGGCATTGAAGGGGATCTACAAAATTCTCATATACTAAGAAGACCACTTCTTTCCTCAAGCCAAGCATGGATTGACATCAACAGGGAGCTTCACCTTGTAGGTGAGGAGAAAGCAAAGTTCAATCTTCACCAACCATTACCTTTGATGGAAGCGAAAGAGCCATGTGTGAGAAAGTCACATGACTTTAGCTCAATCGAGGGCCTGGTTGAATAGTCCCTTAAGCATAAATGTATTTACATCTACTTCACATAGAGGGAATTTGTTTTGAAGAAATTGTGGTAGAACCACAGCCACATATTAAAGGGGATTTGAGTTTCTTTCCCCCTTCAAAGTGCGAGGAAAGAAAACATCCTTGAGTTGAATGGTTATGAAGAGGAAGTGCTTTCAGGTGAATGATTGGTAGATGAGCATAAGTACTTTCCATTATAGTCTTCTTTGGGGACTCTAAAAAGCGGGCAGACTTCTTGGGGCAACCTAAGCTAGGTAATAAGGATTCTATCCATTCTCTTTTCTTTTCTATTTTTAGTTATTTTATTTGTTGATGTTTTTGCTGCTTTGGGATAGAAAATTTCAACGGTGTTTTAACTTTGTTGTTAGTGTTTTCGAGGAATAAGGTAAGTTTGAAGTTCAACATGTTGTCATGACTAGTTTGCAAGAGCAAAGGCAAGAAGATGGAAAGTGGTTGATGTAATTATAGTGCTTGAAGTGTAACTAAAAAAAAAAAAAAAAGGAGATGTTCATCAAATTTTAGGTTTTTGAGATGAAATAAACCAAATTGAACTGAAATATAAAGTTGGAAGGTTCATGATCATGCTTGAGGAGAATTGAAGACAAGAGATGAGTTTAAGCATGAATGAAAGCATTAAGGGTTGCTATTGGGAAATTTTGAGAGAATATATAAGCATGAGGACTTTTGAGAAGGATGCGAGTGATATGGGCAGAGGCAAGCAAGGAGAACCTAAGAATTCGAAATCATCACCTTTGGACAGCGTGGGCATTGGTTTTTCTGTATTCAGTTGAGGCTCAAATGGTTCACCTCATGCTCAGCACATTCTACATTAAAAGGGCTTTCCAACGAGTCCTTACACATCTAATTCGAGCTAAAATGAAGAGTATGAGTATAACAAGTTGGATAAAAAACGAAGTCTTTGGCGAAGTGGCGACGTGACCCTTTTCCACAGTCACAGCCGAGAGGCTTTTTAACCCTATAAAACCCATTTTTCTTCTTCCTACTTTATACTCTATCTTGTCTTACTCTTTCCCTCAACCTTGTAGCTTCTAACCCCTTTCAAAGTGTCTCCCATCCGCTCAAATCCTAAATCACATTCCTCCTGTCCATCTCTATAGTCTTGAAGCTTCAAAACCCATCACAAACCCACAAACTTACCTTTGTTGAACCCCGATTTTCCATCCATCATTCCAAGCATAAAAGGAGTTACAATGGAAGAAAATTTTTGTGCCTGGTTGTTTGTTTTGGGTTCTTTGTGAGATCATTGGTGTGGAGTGATTTGCATATGTGAAGGAGGTTTTGAAGAATCAAAACTCACTCATTTGGTGAAGGAAGTTGATGCACACCAAGTGTTTGAAAATGCTAAAGCCACTTTCATGGCTCGAAGAAGCAAAGAAGTGTATCAAGGGGTAGTACACCAATGTCAATGTACGAAAATCATCAAGGTTCCTATTCAAAGTGACGAGACTACAAAGGGAGTTCACTTTTCCCAGCTCTCTTTATTGCCTTTTACTTTGTTATCCTTTTGCTCATTGCTAGACATTTTAGGACAATGTTCATCTCAAAGTTTGGGGGTGTTTATTTTGGTTAGTTTATCATGTCACACCCACATGTTGCAAATGACAACTTTGAGGATGAATTTTAAATTGCTTTTAAGATAATGACTTTGTTTGATGCTTCTAACACATCTTAGTTTGGTATATTTTTTTAGATTCGCTGAAGTTTATTGAGTTAATTGAGTTTTACTTGATTTATTTAGCAGTCTTCAATAAGGACCATAAATGAACCCTTAGCATATAGACAATATTAGAGATAATAGGACTTAATGCATAATGAGTTATCTCTTTAATAAACTATTTAGTCATTGGTTTCTTAAAATCCATGCACGTAGTGCCAAACCGCAGCAGCAGTTTTGCTTGGAGTTAGAAGTTTTATGAGAATCCATGGTACGAATCTCCCTTGGGTTTCTGAACTTGTTCTGGCCATCTCTTGAATGAAATCTGAGCAACCTGGTGAGAAATGATATAAGCCATCCTTAGGAAAGATTATTGCCTTTGAAGCTAACCACATTAATATGCATATGCATATTCTCTTAATACCAGATGTTGAGCCTTAAGAGCCAAGTCGTATATAAAAAAAAAAAAAAACCAAGTTTGAAGCCCGATAACCTTCCTATACATCACTATCCCTGATAAAGAACCAAACTCACCCATAACATGAGGATTTGAACATAATTGAGAAATGTGGTGAGGAAGCGAAGTTTAAGGGGAGTTATTTTCATAGGAAAAATAACTCCAAATTGGTATGTGAGTTAAGTTGAAAATCAAAGAGGTTGTTAAAAAGAAAAAAAGAAAAAAAACAGAAAAATATCAGAAGTGTAAAAGAAGCAAAAATACGATAAAAAGTCGAGGAGGAGTGAGTGCAGCCTGCGTAGCCTTCCTTACTACAGGCAATCATAAATCTAAAGGTGTCTCAACACACAGTACCCTAAGGCCAATTGGTGCAGGGAGCTATTGATTTAAAGCTCGCTAAGGGTTGGTAGAAAGCTTAAGGGGGTTTTGACATTGCATCACTCTAATAACATTGTCTTAAAGAAAAAGGCTTCTTGGTGTTTGTTGAAAGAATGCAGAATTTGTGCAGAAAAGTGTTATGAGGTAGCGAAGGATGCACCTAAGCAGTTTTGGGGTGTTTAGAGTGTCACTATCTTTGATGGTAAAAACCGGGATGGAGTAAGAGGCGTCGAATGCGAAAAATATGTATGTTTGGAGTAAGTTTTAGCTAAAATGACTACTCAACTACCCCTTACCCAAACCTTATTGCAACATAAAGACCTACTTGATCTTGAGAGTTGTGTGTGCCTACATTAGTGGAGTGATAAAACAACAAGCCTATGGAACCTAATCAAATTATCTTAGGAGATCAGTGTATCTCGATTCTCATAAACTCATCCTAGCTTTCAATTGTTTGGATAGGAAGACCACACACACACACTAGTGAGAACCATGATCTAAATTTGTCTATTATGAGATTAATTCACTATTAAAATGAATAAATTATCTTGATCATATTCTCTATATTCCTTGTAGGGATAATTCTTGAGACACATATCACTTACCTTATGACTTAATTACTAGTTTTGGTTAAATAAAGGATTCTGATGAACTCTTCTCTTCCATTGCTTGGGAGTTGGCAGCTTCTTTCTTTTCTTTGCTTGAGGACAAGCAAAACTTCAAGTTTGGGGTGTTTGATCGGTCGAAACTCATCATGTTTGAGTTCATTTCATATGCTATTTTGTGCATTTTATATCCACCTTCATGTAAAACTCATAAAATTTCCTCTAGCTTGGTTTTGTAGGATTATTGATGAAAAAGCAAGTGATTTGGCGAAATAGGCAATATATTTAAAGAAGAGTCAGCGAGAGTCTCGCGGCTACTGGGAAGATTAATTTTTATGTACCATCTGGAACATCAAAGTGGTTTCAGAATCCCTCTTCGGCTGCATTCTACATTCCAAAGAAGCTTAGCAGTACTCTGCGCCCAAATCCGAGTTAAAGCGAAGAAGTTATGGTCGACAAGTTAAGGAAAGACCGATTCTTGTCAGAAAATTTACGCGTGGCCGCGGCGAGTGTGTCGCGTAAGCATTCATGACCAAAAATGTGCGAGAAACCTAAAAAGAGTAGAAAAGTGATATTTTGACCTAATTTCAAGCCCATTTCACCCTAAGACCATATATATACCACTCGTTTTTAGGTAAAGAGGCAAGCGGGAGAAAGATTGGGCTGCTGCTGCGTGGGGTTTCTCTCTCTGATGCCCATTTTTCGAGTTTTGTAGATTTGCCCAGTTTGTTTAGATTTTAGAGTAGTTGTGAAACCTCATATTTTTATTTCTGTGAAGAGATTTCGGTCTTTGTATACTTGAGAGATTCAATTCACTAAAGTTGGACAAGTTGAAGCTAAAATGCGGATTTTCTCTCATGGGTTTTCTCTCTAAAGCGCCAATTTTCTTAGTTTTTATTGCCAGATTTTTATTTTTAATAGATCTTAAGAGTAGTTTTAGAAGCTGATTTTTATTTCTATTGAAGAGATTTCGGTCTTGTACTCGGATATTCAAATTTATTTCTTGTTGGGGCGAAGATTTAGCTCAAATTTTGGTTTTCTCTTGCTTTCTTTTGATTTCTTTCCTCATTTTTCTTACTTTTGTTTGATTAGTGATGATTGGAATCGAGTAATGGAACATTAAACACCCTCTAGGGGTTGGGGTTTAATTGTTGAACATTCAGATTTCGCGTTTTTAGGTTATTTTGTGGGTTTGAATACTGAATTTATATAATTAGTCTTGTTCTTATAATGAATTGTTCGGAATATTAGTAGCTTATACGAAAAATTTGTATCTTTCTTTGCGATTTCGAGAGAGCCCTCACGGTGACACGAGAGATGGAGATTCTGAGAGTAAAGAGCGGTAACTTAGGGTATGTTAGACTAATATCTTGGAACTAAATGAACTACGAAAAATTACTTTGATGATCACTAATTTACTCTGCAGTGGCGAGGATTAATTAGATGATGTATCAATTTACAGTTGATCGATGGTTTCTCCTTAGTACGATGAAAAGGATCTTGATCAGTGTTAGCAAAGATGTAATCAAGGAGATAGAAAATTTTATTAGATTTGAAGGACGAATGCAATTACATTGGAGAAGGCTTGCATTATCACATTATGAGGCAAGAATTCTTCGATCCGAAAGAAATGGTTGTAGTATTGAAAAAGAAAAACAATCAAATCTTAAAGAGAGCCCATTTACAAGTAGCTATTTTAGACCCATTTGTCAAAGGAATATGGATCTCTAACTAGGAAAATGTATGGTGTATGGAAGAAGTAAGCTTTAACGCCACTACATTGCTCTTGGACAAATCTAGCATTGACTTACAGTTGTTGCGCTTTTTCGAGAAATGTAAAAATTTGTTTTGTGAATAATTATCCCGTCCACTAGTAACTACTCTTCATACCTTTTAGAATTAAGTAGTTGTTTATTTGGTAGATTTTTAAGGTTAGTTTTAAATCAGTTTTATTTCAAATGAAATTGATTTTATTCCACACATCCCCTATTTGATCGCCTAAATGAGTGAAGAACCCTTGTAATCGGGGTGCTCAAATTCCAATTAGAGAGAGCACTCGATCTCGTGGAGTGCGATGTCAGGACTCCTAGAGTCCACTTTATTAATTGTATGGCCGGTGCTGCGGAAAGGGGTTGAGTGTTGAGTAATACTTTTCATTTCAGTTTTTGAGTACACTTACTTTTGTTTCAAATCAGTTTTTGAGTATTTACCACATTCACTCCCTTGGCCATATTTTCACATATACATCATTTGGTCTCCTTTACATATACCAATCTATCCTTAACTCGAATATGACAGATAACATTCTCTTATGGGCATTAACACTCAGTCGTAGTAAATTACAGCCCAGTATCTCACATATATGCCCAAAGCCAACACATTTTGGCGCTCATCTGCCGGAGTTTTCATTTGCAAATCCATTTGCAATCAATTTTCCAATCACTTAAGTCAAATTTGTTTATGGTTAAAAACAAAGCACACATACATTTTTCCCATGTAAATCATTTCAGTTTTTGACAAATCCAATACAAAGCTGCAATAAGAAAAGAAACGAGAAGAACAAACCAAAAAGGTTGTCGCTCCTTGACTCCTATCCTTGGAATCCCAATTTTACTCAGGTTTCCTCGTCACTAACCCCTAGTCCATCACAAACAGAGAAAAATATCAGTCGTGCATGCTAGTGTTCTTGGTTAGGGTTGATTTCTACCCAATACACCTTCACTTGTATAATTTCCTGGGAACAAATGAGCCATATTTTACCCAACTTCCTTCAAGTCCATTGTTCCTCTATAAATCTATTTTATTCAAAAATTTGAATCATCCAATTCGAAGCACCGAAACTCAAGATATGTTCTAAACAACCGGAACTACTCTATTTCCAAAATAGAACCATAATTTTCCTATAAACAAAGCTCCCCTCAGATGAATTTTTGGGTATAATGGGGTCTAAATTTGAATAAACTTATTTCAATGAAATTTGTTCTCCTAAAAGTCTAGTTTACTCAAAAATTTGAATCACTCAATTTGGATGTGTGAAACTCAACTTATGGCCTAAATACTAAAACTATACCAATACACCAAAATTGTACCAAACCAGAACCAGAATTTGCCCGAAAATAGAGCTTCACTTTAACGAATTTCTGGGTCTAATGGGGTCCAAATTTGAATACACTTATATCAAGAAAATTTGTTCTCTTAGAAGTTGCCCAAAAATTTGAATCACTCAATTTGGATGAGTAATGGCCAAGTTATGACAACAAAAACATGGGTTTTGGAAAAAATTTGACAGCATCTCCCCTAAAACCCCAACATTTCCTTTAAAAAAAAATTCCTCAAAACCAATCCTAATCAAAACCAAAAGGTTGCTTGAACTCTAAATCAAAGATATATATATACAAAAGTAGGGTTTACGACTCAAACATAATCAAAGAGGAGTTCAGGAGGTTCCTAACTTATGATCTTCTTGATCTTCACTAGCTTCCTCTCCTTCCTTCTTCTTTCCTTTCTTGATCACATAGAACATTGAACAAAATGGAGTAATTCAAACCAAATTTGGCTTCATACCCCACAAGCACTGTAGCCCTAAGCTTTCCCAAAACCAAAACGTGTTCTTCCCTCTTTACAAGACAATATTTGGTCTTGTCTCTTTTTCATGTACAAGGCCATGTTTGGCTAAAGACATTTTTGACTTAATTTCCCATTTTTGCATTAAAGCACTTCATTTCTATTTCATTTGCACAACAACTTATCACATTTCTACTTTGGCGCATACTCTTCTTCATTTATGACCTCTGGGTCCTCATTTGACAATTTTTTTTTATTTTTTTTTCACTTAGTATTTAAATTCCGAAAAATTGAAATTTAACTCATGTTATATCCTAAACATACCATTAAACTACTAGGTCTTAATTTGGGGTTCACTAATCCACTATGCTAATTCTCACTTTAAAAACCTCTATTTTTTTTCACTTAAAATCAATCAAATATCGAATAAATAAAACAAAAATTTATAATAGCAAAAAATGTTATAAAGTAAAATAATAAAACGAAAAGGCTATGTTTGGGACGTTACAACCAGTCTTTTGAAAGTGCCAGTAGACTAGGAGCCACAAGTTTGGTCTTTTGAAAGTGTCAGCAAGCTTAGAGCCACAAACCAAGTCTTTTGAAAGTGATAACAGGCTTAAAGCCACAAGTCTGGTCTTTTGAAAGTGTCAGTAAGCTTAGAGCCACAAGTCTTGTCTTTTGAAAGTGCCAATAGGCTAGGAGCCATAAGTCTGGTTTTTTGAAAGTGCCAGCAGGCTTAGAGCCACAAGTCTGGTCTTTTGAAAGTGCCAGTAGGCTAGGAGCCACAAGTTTTGTCTTTTGAAAGTGCTAGTAGGCTTAGAGCCACAAGTCTGTTCTTTTAAAAGTGCAAGCAGGCATAGAGCCATAAGTTTAGTCTTTTGAAAGTTCTAGCAGGATTAGAGTCACAAGTCTGGTCTTTTGAAAGGGCCAGTAGGCTTAGAGCCACAAGCCTGGTCTTTTGAAAGTGCCAGCAGGCTTAGAGCTACAAGTCTGGTCTTTTGAAAGTGCCAGTAGGCTTAGGATCACAAGTTTGGTCTTTTGAAAGTGGGACTATTAAAATAAAATACTTTAAAGGAAATTTAACTAATAATACATTTAAAGAAAACTTGATTGATAATATTCCGAAAATTGGAAGAAAATGCTCTAAAGGAAACCTTATGCCTTTAAAGAAAACTTCAATTGATAATACATCTTCAGATGCATAGCATTCTACATCCCGGGAATTGGCGTTCCGTCAGGTTTATTCAATGCGTACGATCGGCTGGCCCCACTATAATTATCGTGTATGGCCTTTCCCAATTTGGTTGGAACTTGCCGGCTGCTGAGTCTGCTGTGTTTTCAAAGACCCTCCTCAAGACTAGGTCCCCGGCTTGGAATGTATGTTGTCTTACCCGCTTGTTGTATAAGTTTGTTGTTCTTTGTTGGTATGATGCCATACGTACAACTGCTGCTTCATGGAGCTCGTCTGTCATTTCTAAGTCCTTGGCAAGGGCTTTAGTATTAGCATCTTTAGAAATTTATGTTCGAAGTGTAGGCATTATTTTCTATAGGGATCATGGCCTCCATCCCATAGGTGAGGGTGAATGTTGACACTCCAGTTGGCTTCCGGCAGGTTGTTCTATAGGCCTAGAGAACTCTGGGTAGTTCTTCTACCCATGTTCCCTTAGCCGAATGTAGACACTTTTTAATCGTCGAGAGTTTGTTAGATAGCTGCTGGCCCATTGCTCTATGGGTCTTACTTGAGGTTGAATACAAGTTTATGATTTTCAATTCGTGGTAGAAATTTTTGCATAATCGACTATCAAATTGCAACCCATTGTTAGTTACGATTGGCGAAGTATTAGGATCGGCGGAATGATAGCTGCCCTCTGAGTGGATGACATCCTTGTCATTGATAGGAGAAGGCAGCTTCTATCCACTTACAAAATAGTTGGTGGCAACCAACAATAACTTTTACGGTGAGGCGGTAGAGCGTGAATCGACTATATCAATTCCCCAGCGGTAAAGGCGGGGAAGCCGTGATGGTGGTCAGATCTTATGCTGGCACCCTTGAGATAGGGGCTTGTCGTTGGCAGCGGTCGCACTTTTTGGCGTGAGTGTTGTGACGACTAGCGCCCTCGTGCCCAGACCAAACCTAAAGGCGAGGCAGGATCGGGGCCTTGAGTCCTCGTTCGAATCAATTCCTTTTCTTTTGTCGGTAAAACACATTTCCAATGCATTTGTAAGGATATTTATCTTTATGAAAAATATATTTGTATATAATTCAACTTAAGGGGCCCATCGTTTGTTTTCAATACACATTTTCCATTAAATATGGCATTACATGCCCATTTGGTCCATTTACCACCTTTATACATTCACGACATTATAAGCGTTTCAATACCAAAATATTTACAAGGCAAAATCGAGTTTATCTGAGTGTCAAATATATTTCATGAATGTAGGGTCGGAGCTTTACTTTAACTCTGTGAGGCCTTGACGTTGACTCTGAATCGCTGCGGTCTTTTCCTTTGTACCTGTTCACTCGGTACCTGCGCGATGATAAAACAACGTGCTAAGCATTTTCATGCCTAGTGGTTATATCTGATTCTCTCTTACGGCTTTGATTAAAGTAATTCATGCATTTTTCATCGATGCCTTTGTATAATTTTTCAATGACTAATGCGATTTACGAAATACATATATGTATATTTTCATTTTGTACCCAATTCAAATTACAATTCATTGGTCATTTCAATCATGCGATTTCATATCACGATAAATCATTGAACACAAATCATGCATTTCCCAATTTTTTTTTTTTTTCATTTTGCCCTTAAGCGAAGTTAACCTATGCTTTCGGTGCGAGGATAGCGAATCCAGGCACGGTCTAGGCGCAGGATGCAAGCCAGGTATAAAAGGTTTTATAACCGCGATCTGGTCTTGCTAGTTTCTTTGGCCAGTTATTAAAAATCATCTTGTGAACACTACCGATACTGTCTCGTTGGGTTACGGATCGGAGTGACACATCATTACGTTCGGTGCAATACTGTTTATTTGACCCTTATTGGTATACCAATTTATCCTTAACTCGAATTTAACGGTTGACATTCTATTAAGGGCACTCAAATCATTTATAGCAATTTACAATAGTGTATATACATTTATATCCAAATACTTGGTTTATAATACTCATGCAATTTTCATGTGCAATTCATTTTACAATCAATCAGTTGTATCAAATCAATTTAAAACAAAACAATATTCAATTTATTTCAATAAATCAACTTATTTCATAATCCTTTAAACATTTTAGAAATTGAGAGAGAGAAGTGGAGAACAAACCAATTCATTTATGGCTCAAATGGAGCACACATGCATATTCATATAAAACCTTTTAGATTTATTTTGTCAAACAAAACACAAAACCGAAATAAAGAAGGAAGTGTGAAGAACAAACCTAAAAAGGTTGTCGCTCTTAGATTCCTATTCTTGAAATCCCGTTCTTGGGTCAAGCATCCTCATCACCAACCCCTAATCCATCACAAATATGTCACTATCAAAGAACAACTCAAGAAAAAAAATCATTTGTACATTCTAGGATTTTTGGTTAGGATTGATGTCTACCAAATACACCTTCGCTTGTAAAATTTTTTGGAAACACATGAGCCATATTTTCCTCATAATTCCTTCAAGAAAATGATATATCTATGAGTTTATTTTCAGTAGGAATTGAAATCATCTCATTTGGATCACCCAAAATTAAGTTATGGCATTTTAATGCCAAACTAGTTGGTATGCCCAACTCACTAGGTTACCTACTATTATTCTTAATTTCAGGGGTCTTAAATCCATAAATTGGTAATGGTTCCTTCTACTTATTTGAATCTATGGTTATAAGGTTTCTTCTCCATTGGAATCATCAAATTTGGATCACCAAAACTCAAGTTATTGCATTTTACATCCAGACTATAATAATTTGCAAAGCAGAATCAGATTGTTCTTGCACATAGCTCCACTTTGACGGATTTCTGGGCACTTTGGGGTTTCACTTCCTTCAAGTAAATTATTCCCATAGAAGTCTAGTTTATCCAAAAATTTTAATCACTAAATTTGGATTATTGAAACTTAACTTACGGCCAAAACACCACACTACACCCAAAATAAAGCAAACCCATCAACTACCCGAAACTCACCTTTAAGCCCATATTCGAGAGCCTTAAAGCTACAATTTAATCCTGGTCCCTTCTATACATTAGTATTTCTAGCTCCTATGGTTCTTTACCAATTGGAATCACTCAATTTGGATGATTATAACTTAACTTATAGCCAAAACAAAAACAGGGGTTTCGAATTTTTTTTGACAGCAACTCCTTTGAAACTTCATCATTTCCTTTATACAAAAATTCCTTAAAACCAATCTTAACCTAAAAGAACTTTGAAAATTAACCCAAAACAACTCCAAAATTGATCTACAACCAATCAAAATCACCTTTATATAAGGTTAGGGTTTTTCCCCAAATCCAAAATCATCAAAGAGGGAGTTAGGGTTAGTTTTCTTACCTTAGCTCTCTTCAAATCTTCTCTTCCTTCTTGCTTGAACAAGGATAGTCCAAGAATGGAGAGAAACACACCAAAAATA
Source organism: Tetrastigma voinierianum (assembly GCA_016808115.1). NCBI lineage: Eukaryota > Viridiplantae > Streptophyta > Magnoliopsida > Vitales > Vitaceae > Tetrastigma > Tetrastigma voinierianum. The sequence goes on along the minus strand of JAEQBH010000013.1, from coordinate 1,271,979 downwards.
CCTTCTTCTTCCAAGCCCTAGCTCCTTCTCCCCTTACTCCTCTAAAAAACGTGAATGCCCAAATGGGCATTCCATAGACAACTTTGGTCTTTATTCTCATGTCATGTGTAATGCCATGTTTGGCTAGCACATTATTTGGATTTTTCTCATTTTTCTCTTTTTAAAGCCTCATTTCACTTTCATTTATACTTTGTCACTTACATTACTCATTTATGACCCTTAGATCCTCATTTGATATTTTTACGAAATTTATTTGGCTCTTGTAAAATTTCCGGGTTTTTATCATTTTTTTTTTAGCCATTTAAACGCTGGAAAAAAATAATTTAATTTATTTTACACCCTAAACATGTTGTAAAACTGTTAGGGTATTTTCAGGGCGTTACATCGGCTATATCCGCTCTTATGGTAGGCCAATAATAATCTTGTGTATGGGCTTCGTGAGATAAAGTCCTACTGCCTGGATGATTTCCGCATATCCTCTCATGAAGTTTGGCCAATACATACTACTGCCAAAGCGCCCGCCTTTTCATTTGTGTCCCTCAGGATATTCTTGAGCTTGAGCTTCCAAGCCACAAAAATTCCTAGTCGTTGCTTGACTAGACTGGTGTACTTGACCATGTGCTGGTCCCATGTTTCGGACTCTCCGTTCATTTGTCCAACCACTAGTTGAGAGTTGCTGCGTATGATGAGTTTTTTTTGAGGATACAGACTTTGCGAGGTCAACCTTGGCCAATATTGCTTCATATTCAGTCTCATTATTGGACGTGGGGAAGCCCAACCGTATGGCATGTTCGATCCTTTCCCTAGTTGGGGCTTTAAGTTGCAAGCCAACTCAGGCTCCTGCTTGGCGAGAAGCATCATCCACATTGAGGATCCACCAGTCAGAGTTACCCTGGTCCGTATCCGGCTGGGGTAGTTCTACTAAAAAGTCTGCCAATACCTGCCCCTTTAATGCCAAGCGAGATTTATACTGGATACTAAATTCACTTAGTTCAATTGCCCACCCGGCCATCCTTCATGACAAGTCAGGCTTATGTATGGTGCTCCACAAGGGGAGATCGGTCAGTATGACGATGGGGTGTGCCTGGAAGTAGGGGCGAAGCTTCTTAACTACCACACGAAGGGCTAGTGCTGCCTGTTCAAGAAGGGTATACCATGTTTTTGCTTTAGATAGAGATTTGCTCAAGAAGAATATTGGTCTCTGCTTTCGATTTTCATCTTCTTTGAATAAGGCTGCGTTTACTGAGGCCTCTGACATTTCTAGGTAAAGGTAAAGTGTATCACTTGCCTCGGGGCTAACAAGGATTTGTGGTTTCGTAAGATATTGTTTGATCACTATGAAGGCTTGATCACATTCCTCGTTCAATAGGCCGCTTGGCTCCGTAGGAGTGATAAAAATGTTTTAATCGGTCACGTGAAGCGGGATATGAACTGGCCAGAGCCTCACAGCCGGCCAGGTTAATTATCGCACTCATTTCACGGTGGTAGAATAAGGGATCCATTATAGCTTTGAGTTGAATGAGATTAGCCTCTATCCTTCTCTAGGTCACCATTAAGCCTAAAAACTTGCCTGAGCTGACTCCGAACACACATTTCAGAGGGTTGAGTTTCATGCCATACCTCCACAACAGCTCAAAGGCCTCTTGTAAATGCTTGGTGTGGTCGAAGCATTCTTTGGATTTCACGAGCATGTCATCGATATAGGCCTCCATTGTGTTACCCAACAGTGGTCGGAATATCTTAGTCACCAACCTTTGATAAGTTGCCTTAACATTCTTTAAGCCGAAAGGCATCACATCATAGTAGTACAACCCGTGCGGTGTAATGAAGGTCATTTTCTCTGCGTCAAGTGGGTGCATGAGAGTTTGATAATACCCAGAGAAAGCGTTTAGAAACGACAAAATTTTGTGCCCGGCTGCGGCGTCAACAATTTAGTCTATATGTGGCAAGGGGAAGCTATTTATTGGGCATGCTTCATTGATGTCAGTGTAATCTACACATACTCGACACTTATCTCATTTCTTTGGAACCACCACCATGTTGGCTAGCCATTCAGGGTACTTTACTTGTAAAACCCGAGAAAATTCAATTTTCTGAGAAATGGTAAAACGGTAATTTCGGTTGAAAATCCAGAAATTTTCTAGATCTGGGATGACAAAATGGAATTCAAAGTTAGAATCGTCTCGCAAAATCTAGATACCTCGTCGAATTTTAGGTAAATTTCGAGACGGTCGAGATTCACATTTTTGAGGCAGAGAGTAACGAGTGACACTTTGCACAAGTTGGATGGCTATTAGGGAGCCATGTGTCAAAAGGAGAGCAAGTCAAACACAAGCCTAAGTGGGACCCATGGAGCATGTGTCACCACTTGGGAATGAAAATCAGGCGGATAAGTGGACCGGGAAATCCAAAGAGAGCCAATGAGAGTGTGACATGTATGAAGGGACATCAGCCCGGTAACCCGACCACAAACCGATTGGGTGAGGGAAAAAGAGAGGGAGAAAGAAAGAGAAGGAGAGTAAAGAAGAAGTAGAGAGAGAAGCTCTACCTTATTTCTATATTTTTTAACGATAGGACCATCAGTTTCCAGCGAAACAAGAGGAGAAGTCCTTCCTCGCGACAAGAGCTTCAAGTAGAGACAAAAAACAATGAGTTTCGATAGTTTCCGAAGGTAGAGGTTTTCTCTACTTGGGTTTAATTCTCATCTAAAAGCACGTTCAAATGGTTGGAATGGTTTAGGATTGGAATGGCCAGAGCATTTCGAGTCCCAATTTGGCGAAAGCTAGACTTTGGGGCGTCTTGACGAGACCGATCACAGGAGGGTGAGTTTTGGGGCTATCTTTGAGCAGTCGAAGTGAGCACTACCAGTTGTTTCGGACAATCGGGGGTAGGTATAAGGCCCCTTTAGGGTGGATTGGGGCCCGAAATTTTGGGACTTTTATGAGGCGATCCAGGGATTGATTTTGGGTTATGTTGGTAGTGTGTATTGTTGTGTGTTGCGAAAAATGAATGACATGATTTGTTGTGTGAAAAATGATGTTGTTAGTGTGCTCAATTGATGTGGTAACATGGATTAGCAAGAATGATATAAAATTACATTGTAGAAAAATATAATTGTTCATGAATCGTGAAAGTTGTATATGAATTAGCGCGGTGCATTCGCTATGCACGGTATCGCATCGAGTCGGTGTGGGTGCATAGTGGTGGATTAATTCACCATTCTTGGTGAATGTGTGGTGAGCTTCGGAAATGGAATGACATCGAATCGAGACTCGCGGTGATTATCTAGCGAAATTAATAATTGATCCGTGTGTGTTGAGGCAGCAAGTTGGGGTAGATCCCTCCCCCTAGGGTGAAAGACCAAAATTTATATGCGGTTAAACATTATCACCAGTGGTGAAAGCTCGTAAAAATGTCGGAAGGCGTACAAAGATCTTTTGGTGAGGCCTTGAAAAATGACGTAGCCCAAATAAATAAAACACAGATTTTGAAAATATTCAAATGGATATTGGAGGGTTGAGGTCCGATAGGTCAATTCATTAGATTTGAAACGCGATGGCGGTTTTCACACTTGGCGTTGCATGTGTGAGGGAGTCGGTCGGGACTCGGGGTATGGGCATGAGGAATCTCATCTTATGCATGACATGAAGTCATTCCATGTAAGAATTGCAGTTGTATGGAATGTGAATGGATGTTTGGGTGCCGTGTGCACATTTAAGGGTGAGGTAACCCTTGTAGGAAAATTCCTTCCTGGGCATTGCTCACCTCGGCCGTGGGAAAATAATTTGATCACAGTGCAGCCCAGGGATAAAGCTCACCCAGACCTGGAGTTATGAAGAAAAAGGTCAATTTCGGCTTCGTTTTGTGTTTTGTAAATTTTGGGTTAAAAACATAGTTTTTGTAATGTAATGAAAGAAGAATTGTAATTAAGCACATTTTGGAAGATCAATACAATTTGGCAAGATTTCCAGGTTTCCAGTAGTCCTTGTAATAAAAAGACTAATTTATATTGAATTTAAGGTGCTTTGGAAAGGAAAAGAAAAAAAAATAGTAAAAAATGGGGTGCAGGAGGGCCAAAGAGAAGGGGGCTACTGTCCAATTTGGCTCCTTTGTCACGATAGAGAGGAAGTGCAATGCGCAACGGGTTTCTCAACCATGTGTCCGCAGCCGGGGTTTTCTTGTGTCGCGGCAGTCCCCAAGTAGCGTGGCGTACCGGCTGGGCGCCTGGCGGGGCAGCCCAGGAATACTTGACCCGGCGTGCGTGATAGATCTTTCGGCTTCCGCGTGACGAGATTCAGCTCTATGTCGCGTGCGGCTTCTTTGTGGCCGCGGCCGGGGTTCCCCCAGGCATGCTAGGTGACTTGGGTCACAGAGGTTTTATCTGTCGCAATAGAGTTCCCTTAGCCTTGTGTCCCGACCGTGGACTGTGTCGCGATAAAGCGTTGTAAAGGCTGGGAGGCCTTATGTCACGACATAGCAATCGTGTCGCGACAGGGTGGCGTAACGGGCATGCACCAGCACGTGCGGTAGTGTGAGCGACAAAAGGTGAGGCGCAATGGCCCGCATCGACGTGCATGCATGCGCCCGTGCGATCGGCACCCCGCGGCGCATCGACACGCTGCGGCATGGTAAGGCAAAAGCTTGTTGGCGAAGAGAATTTCGTCGCGGATGTAGATTTGTCAAGCCTCAGGTTAGCGCATAAAATTTATGTCGCGGCTGCTGCTTAGGCCGGGATGGCCGGAAAGGGCTACGGCGACAAAGCGCCTTGGGCGTATGATAGAGTGCGCGACCACGCGCACACGACAGACTTGCCATAGTGCACTTTGTTATTCATTGTTTGTGATGCTGTTCATGGGCACTGCTCACCAACATTGTTAGAAAAAAAAAAAAAAAAAATAGCCCCTGGAATTAGGGTGTCACATTACTTCCTTGATGAAACCTACCGTTAACAAGTTGTCTGAATTATTCAAGAAGACGGTAGTGGAAACGCCCATTTTGGTGGTCCCACTGTCCGCCACTCGGACATTTAGCTTGTAAGTGGCCACCGCTGGGTTAATTTCTGATCATATCGTGAGTGGGCTCTCTAGCAATACATTTTATATTGTTTCCAGAAGATGATTCGTAACCCGCCTCCCTTTCTTCATTGGATAGAAGAGAGCTGATGTAAGTGAACTTTTCCCGCTCATTCAACGTTATTTCTTCCAGATCCACATCCAAGGATCCTTCTCTTTCTCGCCTCGATCCAGCGCGAACTCGATTGCCACGCCAGTTTCCTTCAAGGAGGATTTCAGCCGTTTCCCCCATCTCGTTTGCATGGGATAGTTGATAACATTGTCGTGCGGTCACCGATTGGTTAAAAAGGTAGACTCGCCTAATGCTAGTCAAATAGCTGGGATCTGCTATGGTAGATTGAGGATAACTTCTTCATCGAGTGCGGGCCGTGCCGCCTCATTACAGTCAGAAGGCCCCAAGTCTGACGATCGAGAACAAAACTGTTGAGTCACCGACTCAACCTTTGCCAGGAGAGTGACATCTCTAGAGTTAGCGATAGTCGCACCATTAAAACCGCAGAGGACTCGCTCTCTGCTGAGTTCACTCAGACCCATGAAAGCTTCATCTCGCTTGAAAGGGGTAATGCACTCAAGTCTCGTCAGACGCCAGGTTTATTAGTACCCTATTCACATCAAAATCGTTAATACAGAGGGTGAGTACTAGTGCATCATAGTGGGGTACAATAACCCTTTTTAGGTTGATAAGAGGAAAGGATATGGGGTTGTCTATCAACTTGGTTTCTTCATAATCAATTCTTCACGTGGAGAAGATTATCCGCCTGGCACTGAGGGCTCCTGCTCTTCCGCTGCTTATTACAGTCAGGTGTCAATGTCCACCCAAAGATATAGTTAATGGCTGATCTAGATTCTCGATATACTAAGGCCACACAGAACTCGTTTACGCCCGCCTTTGATTCCACCCCGTGGTCAATTCTCGATATACCTCTATGAGTGTGCTCCCGCTTTGATACCAGACCATAACTTCGCCCAGACTCGTCGGTCTCATGTCCATGATCTCTATGATAATCGTACCGCAAGGATTTGTTTCTTTGGGAGGGATCCTTTTGGATCAATGCAGGCTATTTGAACTCTGGCAAGTCGCGAATGATGGGCAAAAGCCTCTCATAAGAGACATCTAGGGAGGGGGTAAACATGGAGCTCTTCTTCTTTTATGATCGATCACGGGATCACTTTCGCCGTCTCGACCTTCCTCGATCTCGAACCGCCTTCAAGCCGCTATTTCCCGCCGCTGTCTGCAATCATGACGGCCCAGGCCGCTGTGAATGAATATTGTCTTCTAGCATTGAATACCTTTCACCCTTCTTGTATAATTCTTCCATTGTTACTAGTGGGTCTAAAGATAGTGATTGGAAGAAAGGAGTTGATGGCCTAAAGCTTCTCCTAAAGTTTTAGAGAACCGCATCCATGTTATACAACTCTATTTGTTGGACGGCTTGCTCGAACCTCCTTGTGAAGTCTCTGACACCCTTCTTCTCGTCGAGAATACTTATGCGAGCTAATGTTCCTTTTTCCGAGACGTAACAAAGATACTATGATATGAACGCGAATCTATGGGCTCATTTTAATGAATTCGATGGACAACACTAGTAGTTTCAGGAAACTGAAAGTTAACGTTAAAGCCCCAACAAGCTAGTTGGGAATACTTTGCATAATAGCTAGTCGTTGCTGGCGTTTAGTGTCATTGCTTGATTATAATGGAGTATATGATTGTAAGGGTCAGTGGAGCCATCGAATGTGGTGAAAACTGGAATGGTAAACCCATGGGGCTGGGTCGAGTCATGATGTGCTTGCCTAGGCGAAGGGAGCATGTCACCTGGGTCTCCGACCAGTGGTCGCTAGTGGTATGTGTGAGCGCTTGGCTCCAGACCGAAGGTAAAATGCACAAAGATTGGTGCCAACGTGCCCAGTAACACGAGGGTTCCTAGCTTGACTCAAGCCAAGATTATCTTTTTCCCCGCCTCTCCGCGCCCTGGCGAGATGCCCCACTAACAGCATCACTGAAGGCGCGGTGAGGTAAAGGCATCTTATGCGATTTGGTCTTTGTGTTATCTCAAGCATTCTTTGCCGATGAGAGACTCAGGGATGGGGAGCTGCTCGAGTATAGCTTATCGTCTGCTGGGGAATCAACATCGTTAGGAGCAATAGGCTCCTTCCCTTTATCGCAGGCGATCTGCTGCGCAGCACGACCGCTATCTCGCACGTCTTTTCTAAGATCGTGACTTCTTTCAATTTGGGCCCACAGCTATCATTCTCGTCGTAAGCGTCAAATTTCGACCTCAGAGTTCTTCCATCTATTTTGCGTGTTCCTCTTGTTTCCTCTCCATGTCCTGATGCCAATGGAGGAATTTACCTTCTGGCGATTAGATCATTGGATTGGCTAGCATTGTGATTGCCTTGGGAGGATCATATGCGAAAGGGGAAACTGAAAGAGTTCCAGGCGACGAAGGGCTAGTACGCAGTTGAAGACAAGTCTGAGAACTCCGTGTAAATGAGACTTTCTCTGCTCGATTCCTACGCATAAATACTTCAATCGCTTTTTACCTTTGATCACCAACCTCTTAGTGATTAGTCCCCAAAAAGTGCTATTTTGAACCCTATTTATTATAGGTTTTGAGTGCTTTTTGTGTACTAATCATTGTAATTAACCCAATTTACACATTAAGGTCCCTACTATATTACTGATTGCATTTGTTGGAAAATTTTGCAGTTTTTGCTAGCTAATTATGCCAAATTTATCAAGTCAATTCAAAACACGAAGAACCCGAGTTAAACTCATCGCTGCGCACGATCCTAGAAGAACAGAAGGGAAAAGTGAAGAAAACACCACCGGCAGAGTTTCTCCCCGCGAAAGAATCAGACACAAATTTCTCCAAAGACCGTGCATCCCGGCAGCCCCCCGCGTTTCCCGCATTTCACGTATTTATCGCTTTTGCCACAATTTTCGGGTTTTTCCTTTCACCCTCGTTGTAATCACTTATGTTTGGATTGGTATGATATTTCACTCTGGTTTGTAAGGCCATATGCTTCATTTGTATACACTGTTTGAGAGGGACGTTTTTTTTGTCGTGAATAAAAATTGGGCTCCGCTTCTCCGTTTTCCCTTTTCATTTTTCTCTCCTTTCGTCGCAAACACCCTCCAAGGATGACAACTTGGAGGATGAGCTGCCAAAAGCTCTCCTCCTTGAAGAGGACGACCATTACAGGCGGAGGACTCATGGTTCCCCCCGTTTAACGCACGATTTAGCTGGGTCACACGCCTCGCTTCTCACTTGCAGTTAAAAATCTCTAAGCATGCTCTCTTTAATGTGTATTTGGCAAGTTTTTGGGTTCAATGGATACTTCACCAGATCCATTGAGGCTCGCTTAGTTGTCTCCTGCTAGTTATCGTGGAGTAGGGTTTTTGAGAAGTGTTTTCACTGCTAGGGACATTTATGTCCATTTAAATGCTATGTTTTAAAAGGGAAAATCATAGGGTTTAAATGCTGATAGCGAAATTTTTTTCTATGGCCCCACTGTTTTGCCTCCGATTTTGTTTCGCTCATAACTTTTTCATCCGAACTCCGTTCTAGGCGTTTTTGGTACCGTTGGAAAGATTAGAGAGTGTAGAATCCAAATATGGTCAGAAAGAACATTTTTGAAATCATTATAAAGGTGTAATTTTCAAAATGCTCCAACTGGTCACCTTTTTCCTCTCTTTTCTTCTCCTAACTTGTTTGTTTGAAGCCCAAACGGAGTGAATGAGGTGTCACGAAAGATTACGGTCTCCATTCAACAAAGGATCACATCTCATCAAGGAGGTAAAACTTCCTCCCTAGCTCTAATCCGAGCCTCATTTCTGACACCGAGATGTTCGGGGTTTGGGAGAGTTAATAAGGAAGTGACTTGCATTTCCTATATTTTGTTACTATTTTGAGCAAGCCCATTTTATGATGTTCAAAGTGGTTTGCTGAGTTCCATTTCTATAAAGTCAAGTATAATATACAAATTACTTTTTTCAAAATTTGACCCAAAATTTTCAGGTGTTTTCGTTTAGCTCATAGTTTGAAAAATTGGAAACTGTCCACCCTATTGATGTTAGATTGGTTCCATGCCCAATCGAAAGGGATGATTAGTTGAATTCTTGCCGCTTCAACCTTTTCTTCCAACTCATCTAACCACACACCGAGCACATCAAAGCTTCTTCAATAACCTAAAACCGCCAAATCTCCTAAGCCTTACAATAATCCCACCCTAGTTTCACACCACCTTTAATAGGTTAAGGACCCTCATGAATAAGGCCAACGTAGTCTTCCAAAATAAAATAAAAGAAAAGAAAAAGAAAAGAAAAAGAAAAGAAAAGAATAAAATTGCAACGCTTTGCCTTGAAACCCGAGCACCTGGCCTGAGGGGTATATGGCGAACAAATCTCAGAAAGCCCTGCAAGGCCCTAAACCTTCATCAAGTTGGTAGTCGCCGACTTAGTGTTTGCTACACGGTGGATGGGGTGGGATGAAGGAAAGCAGGTGCCGGAGGCTCGAAATCATTCGGAGTCCGGGGTGAAACCTTTAGAGTTTGTGGTCGAAAGATCCTTATGGCTTGATGCCCTAAACCTTCATTGGTTGGGAGTCATCGATAGATCCCCGTTACATGGACTTTGGTGAGGTCGATTCCTTAGCATTGCACCCCTACAACACAAAAAAAAAAAAAAAAAGCTAGAACAAGAGGGTCCCGATCTATTTAGGTTGGTTAGCATGCTAGGTTGTGGCCATAGCTAGGTCAGGGGAGAGTGTAGTTCGGGAGTTTATCATGAGAACCGATCAAACAAACACTTAGATTCAGTGGGAAGTTTCTGGTTGAGCTATCGAAGGAAGCTCTTTGATATCAATTGTATGGCATTCATTCTCTCGAAATGGTTATCGGACAAGGGTTTACGATTCTACTTAGGTTGCATTACTTATTCACAACCTTTTGAAATATAATTTTTGTGAACATTATTCATATTAATGTATGCTCTTTCTTTCTTTTCTTTTCATTGCTATGACTCACAATGTGTAGGTTGGGGGGTGTGATTAGTCCCCAAAAAGTGCTATTTTGAACCCTATTTATTATAGGTTTTGAGTGCTTTTTGTGTATTAATCATTGTAATTAACCCAATTTACACATTAAGGTCCCTACTATATTATCGATCGTATTTCAGGAAAATTTTGCGCTTGCTAGCTAATTATGCCAAATTTATCGAAATAATTCAAAACACGAAGAACCCGAGTTGAACTCATCGTTGCAGATCAGATCCTAGAAGGAAATAAGAGCAAAAAGTGAAGAAAACACCACCGCAGAAAGCTTCTCCCGCGAGCACCGTGACACAGCCCAAAGACTGCATCCCGCAGCCTGCTTCTCCCCGCATTTCACGTGATTTATTGTTTTTGGCACAATTTTTTGTTTTTCTCCTTTCTACCCTTGTTGTAATCACTTATGCTTGGATTGTATGATACTTCACTTGGCTCAGAAGGCTATATGCTTGTATTTGTATACACTATCGGTGAGGGACGTTACTGTGAATAAAATTAGGGCTCCAGTTCTCCCGTTTTTCCCTTTTCTCTCATTTTCTCTCCGTTTCTTGGTTGCCAAACACCCTTCAAGGATGACAACTTAGAGGATGAGCGGCTAAAACCTCTTCCTCCTTGGTTAGTGACTCCACAATGGGCTAAAAGGAGGTAACTCATGGTTCCCGTTTAACGCACGTATTTATGGTTGCTTACGCTCTCGCTTCTCACTTAGGTTAAAATTCTTAAGCATGCCTTTAATGTGTATTTGGCAAGCTGGGGTTCAATGGATACTTTCACTAGATCCATTGAGGCTCGCTAGTTGTCTCCTCGTTAGTTATCGTGGAGCAGGGTTTCGAGAAGTGTTTTCTGACCGGGGCAAGGGACATTTATGCCCATTTAAATGCTATGTTTCGTAAGGAAAATCATGTGGTTTAGTTTTTAAAGCTAATGAAGACTCTGTCAGAAATGACTATATGTCATCCTCCTCCCCAACGCGAGGAAAAATACCCGGGGACATGTTGGGTTGCCTTAAAACCCTAAACCAAAGGGGTCCGACACTCAAGGGGGTTCTATTTACTTTTACTTATTTTATTTTTAATCTGCACCACCAAAATCCCCTGCTTTTACCCAAACCTGAAAATCCAAATTAAATTCACCAGTTTTGAACTCCACTGCAAATCATTTGTACAAAGAAAACCCATCCCTGTGTTCGACCCTAGACCGCTATACCCGGCAAAGAGCTTGACTGGCCGACGCAGGAGGAAAATAGGAAACAAATTTTGTTGATTCCGGATCACCCTACTGTGGCACGAATCAGTTAGTGGTTCAATGTAAACTTGCAAAAGGGTGATTCGGCGACGGTGGGTCGGCCACCTCTTCAACGATTAAGTTAGCAAAAATATGGAGAGGAGAAAGGAGAAGAAAGTATGCGTAGCCAAAATTGCTTACCTCTCCCTTATGGGGGTCTTCCTAATTTATACACGAACCTCTCCTTGCTTTCAGGAAAGAAAATCTTGTAATTTTAGTGATAAGATCTCTCCTTCCATATTAAGGATTAATTATTCTTTATCAAGGATTAATCCTTCCCTATCAAGGATTAATTCTTTCGAGAAATAATGGATTTGGACATTGGGAAATCCTCTGATATATATCCTTTGCATATTTTCCACTTTCGTATCCTTTTCCATAACAGACTTCCCATGCGCGAGCGACAACCGGTCGGGACTTAACACTAGATCTGCCGTCTTGAAGGCTTCAGGAAGGCACCCTAGCCTCTTACAGCTGTGCTTTCTGATTCCCCATCTAGGTAGTGTCCTCCACCCTAATATGTGATTCAGAGCGCTATGTCAGGTAGTGGTTATGAAGCAATCCCAGTCCGAATCTCGACCCGAATGGCGAGTCCGAACCGAAACCCCGGGGAAGCCCATTTAATTCTTTTATTTTACATTTTACTGTTAAAATGTCTGACCTAACTGCCCGATTCGAATGGCGATTCAAACTGTGAGCCCTAGCTTAATTCGACGATTTTATTTATCTTATTAAACCGTTAATTAATTTGTTTAGCTGCGAAGCTGTTTCGGCTTTGGGCGTTTCCACACGCATACTCTGAAGCACTGCAGCTCCCAAACATTTACAAAAATACATTTACAAAGAAGGCATTCATGTCTTTTCAAAATGATATTTAAAATCAAGGTTCGGCGTTTAACCCTTTTGTTTTAAAAAATATAAATACCAATTGTTGACAAGAGATGATATGCAAATGACGGAGTATACACTTTCATACGCCGTATTTCTCTACGACTCGCACAAGACGATCTTCACCTCCTTCCGCTTCCATCGAAACCCGCACATGTATAAACTATACGCTAAACATTTTCACGCCAGCCGGTTCCCATACGCCTCATTCTAATATTCAATGTAACTCAAAGATGAATTTAACATTAAACCATGCCTATTAATTCAACAAATCCTCATGTTATTTATTTTTCACATGCTTTCAATTTCTAAATAATTTACCAAATCACATCATGCAATTTCTAATGCAACAATTCATTTCGTTAAATTTAATTTTATGAGATTTTAAGCATATACATAAAAAAATCTCATTTACACTCCTCAATGTCAAGTTATTTCCTTACTCGACTCATTCACTTCACACTTCCGACCGATTCCGTTTGATGAATCCCGCCTACATATTCCCAGAATGTGCTTACACATTTAACAATTCTGTCTCCCATCATGAAGGATCCTGTTTTGTAACACCCCAAAATACACCCTGGGCTGCCGGCATGTTTAGGCGGCTTTGTGCTTCACTTGACTGCTTCATGAGTCAAATGCGAAACTGGAAACGAGAGACCCGAAAGCTACAAAACTTAAGGACAATTTTGTAATGGGTCCAAAAGGGGCTTAAAAGTCCTAATGTGAAAAGATTTGGAGACCAAAGAAGAAATAATAGGAATGGTCAGATAATTCCTAGAACATGAGAGGCCAAAATACAATAAAAAGGAATTGAAATAAAATGGCCAATAGTCAGGGACAAAATGCAATTATGATAAGAACTCCAAAATGGGTTTTTGATGGCCAAACAAGGCTCAACAAAATTGATTTAAAAGACCAAATTGTCCCATTTGGGAGAGAGGAACAAAACATGAAGGGGAAGGCAAAGAAGAAAGAAGAAGAAGAAGAAGAGGAAGAGGGATCAAGCTAAAAAGTGTAAGGGAAACTCACTCAGATTATAACTTATGTGATGGTATTAATTTCCATGCTTAGTTGGTTAGTAGTTGTCCCCAAACATGGGGTTTTGCTAGTGTCTCATCTCAACCCAAAAAATGATAGCAAGCAGGTGCAAGCCCCATACGGCACAAGTTAGCTTCATGAAATCCTCTCTTCTGGTAATGATGAATCCATGGTTAACGGGAGAGACTGTGCTAGGCTTAGGGAATAACCCTAACTAATCCTCATGTTTTGTTTGTGTATGGGTTATAACCCATATTAGAAGGGTTTTTGAAGAAATTCATGATGGATTTTTTAAAGAATATATATGAAATTGAAAGAGGAATTGAATAGAAGTTAGATTCCGCGTGAATTCGGGAATCGCTTTGATGCGTGTTCGCTGCAGAAGTGATCGGGGATCAAAGTATGGAAAAATGTGAGAAAACACACATTCGGGCACTGAGACTCATTCAGTACAAGCGAGAGGCTGGTACAACTGGTTTTGGTCATTGGGTTAGTTGTACCCTAAAAGACAACTTGAGCTGTACCGTACAACTTGTTATGGTTTTCCTGCCTTAATTCGCTTTTATTTTGGCCATAACTTCCTCATTTCTTATATCCGACGGAGGATTCAAGTGGTCACTTAAAATAAACTTCAAGGAGAACAAACCATATTTAAATAAGTATCTCCAAATTCTGACTTCTAGATAGCCCAAAATTCACTAAAGTGGGGCTTATGCTTCTCCATCTTCCTTATTTCTACTTGATCATAGAGGATTCCCGATCGATTCGAATCGTGTTTTGAGTTCCTAAGTTCATTTGAGGATTCAATTGGAAATGAACCCTTAGAACCTTAGCTTTAAAGGAGCATAAAGAACCAGTGTCAAATATGGAAACAAGGCACTGGAAAAATTAATATTTCAAACTGTCCCTCGGTAAAATCGGTAAACCGACTAGTTGGCATGAAAATGCCATAACTCGAAGCTCGATGGATCCGACGGGATTGACTCCAATTCCTAAGAAAAATATATTCATAGAGGGACTATAATACATCAATGATGTGCGGATAGACATCATATCGCATAAGTATCCGAATGTTATATGGAATAGGCATGAAATCTGAATATGATATGAAACCTGAAAACGAATTGAAACATGAACATGAACATGAAAAACAATAGGTCATGATCACAGAATGTGATTATGACGTATTTATAAGTTAGCAAAGATATATGATCATATGACTACCTAGACCAAAGATGAATGAGCTGACGTCCCTGATTAGTGCTTACACTCCCCGATTAGTACTTCTAAGACTTCGATCAAGGCTACTAAGATCATTCCGATTAGCGCTAATGACACCTCTATTCAATACGCACTCGCTGGTGTTATGGCACCCCAAGATCAGATCGTACCTTCTGCACTTATCATCAAGGCCCTACCTTACTTTATAATCGTCTAGTAGCCGACGTACATGATGCGACTCGAATACACAAGAGTAAAGATCCGAATGTTCCCCAGACCGTTCTCGTAAGCACCTACTTCGCACTCGCTCGACCAAGACCCGTAGTACCTACGTACTCCCCGTTCCTCTCGATACTCGAGTACCGCCTTTACCCCGATCCGAAATGTTCCCAGTACCCATGGGTACTCCTCAGATCAGATAAGTCCCGTAAGACGCACGTACTCCCAGATCCATAAGCTCTATCTCTCAGATAAGTCCTCAGTACCCTACGTACTCTGTGATTCGATAAGTCCCAGATCCGAATAAGTTCATCTTATCCATATACCTTAGTACCTAATGTACTCCCAGATCCGACAAATCCTCAGATTCGAATAAGTCCTCAGAGTACCTACGTACCCTTCAGACCATAAGTCCCAAAGATCCGGTTCAGCTCACTCGATATGTCAGTAGTGACTCGCAAACTCAGACTGATGTTCCGTAACATTAGTCCAGAGAAAACATTTGCAGCACCTATCTATGCAGTCCCAGATCCAATAAGCTCATTCTCAGACTGATATGTTCAGAAGACCTACGTACTCGTATCCGACAAGTCCAAGACTGACAAGTCCTCGTAGTACCTACTTCGCCCCGCATCCGAATAGTCTCTTGTAGGTACCCACGGTACCCCGCATCCGACAGTTCTGTGAGTACCTACGGTACCCTCAGATCCGACAAGTCCCAGATCAGATAAACCTCAAGAGTACCCCATGGGTACTCCGCATCAGATTAAGTATAAGTCCAAGAGTACCTACGGTACTCTCAGATTCAGAGTACTACTGTGAGTACTCACGATCCGTAGTGATAAGCATAAGTCCCGAGTACCTACGTACCTCCGCATAAGGAATTGGCCCCGTAGTACCTAATGGTACTTTCAGACTAGCAAAATGTTCATAAGATCACGTACTTCGTATCCTAAACATTATAATGTGTTTCTCCGTATAAGATCCTAAGTACAAGGATATGTTCCTAGAATAAGTATGTTCAGAATTCCTAATGAGTCCCTGAATGTAAACATAAGTCCCAGATAAGATAAGTTTCTAACTCCTACTGAGTCCGAATGCAAATACAAGTCTGTTATGCAAGGATAGGCCTCACATAAGAATAAGATTCCGCACTCCTACCTGAGATCCACAAGCGTAAGCCTATAAGAAGAAGTACTTCAGAGTGTTCATACATAAAATGCATGAAATTTATATTATCTCGTTATTGGAAACAGGCGCAATGCGTATACGTATAAGAAATGTTTCCTTACTAAGTGTGTAAAGCTTAGCACCTGTGTTTTTAATCCGTGTAGGTACAGAGAAGACACGCCAGCCATCCGCATACTACCGCCAACACACTTGTGCGGTTCATCACATGTAGGTTCCATTCGATTTGTAATGTAAAAGTAAAGTTTTGTATTTGTAAATGGACTGTAAATGATATTGTAATGCTATATGATGTGGGCCGATACCACGTGTACTGGGCCATGAAAAAATCAAAAGAGTTCCACCCCGAGTTCCCGTCCCGAACGGCGTGATACCGCCAGCACCCCATTACGTGGTATCACTTAAATGCCATATGCCATCACGACGATGCTTCATCGTGCATCCCGCCTGCTGCGACATTTCTTCAATGCCATACGCCATCATGACGATGCCGACAGGCATCCCGCCGTGGCGGGACATTGGACATTGGTGCTCTTCGTGATCTGATGTCGATTGCACCCCGTCAAAGTGGTTCATTCTATGATATCAATGCAATTCAAGATGTCGTGAATTGTCCGATTCATTTACATTTCGATTTATCAATCCCATTCATTCTGGGCTGCATATCACAGCTCAATTCCATATTCACTTTCTCGTATTCTCTTTTCAAGGATATACTCCACCTATGTACTCATTTCATATACACATTCACATTTATCATTTCATATACTCATTCATGCACTCATTTCATATGCTTGCAAACTACCAAAATTTTAATATAAGAATAGAGTCGAGAACAAAACATGCAAAGAAAACTTGAAACGAGGAATAAGAAAAGGTAGAACAAACCCAAAATATTTGCACTTTGATTCCAATCCTTGGAATCTCAATCACAGTTTGTCTTTTCCTCCTCTTCAGTCCCTATTCCAAAACCATTAAAGAATAATATTATTCATGCGCATTAGTAGTTTTGGTTAGGATTTATTGAGATTAATATGAATTCCAAATTCAACAGCTATATAGATGATTCTTGACTCAATGGGCTTTCCATAGAGTCCAAGAACACCAATCGCAGTTCTGACGTGCGGGAGATATGACCTTCGAAGTTGGAGGTCATGCGAGTCAACCCCGAAGAGCCGACCGAATCGACGAGCTGCACTGAAGTGACGAGCTCATCTAAAACACCCTGCCTGACATCTAACATCCTCCTCAGGCATATGAATGTATTCTTGACTCCATGGGCTTTCCATAGAGTCCAAGAACACCCAAACGGAGTTCAAACTGATATATATGACCTCCTGTTGGAGGTCAGCAAGAGCAATAACTTTGACGAAATGACTAGAACTCGACGAAAGCAATCGCTCGACGAAAGCATCGTTTATTTCCACCACCGTTGGATCTAATTCATTGTTTGACGAAAGCACTATTTGACGAAAGAATCGCTTGATCTTACCACCATGATCTAATTCACTTGGACAAGCACCGTTTGACGAAAGCAATCGCTTTGACGCAGCACTATTTGACGAGCAACTGCTTTGACCCACCACCGTTGGACGACCACCGCTTGGACGACCATCGCTGGGACCCACCTTACGCTTGACTGTCGAGTAAAAAGACTCATAACATGGTCTACGTAGTCCGAATTAAGAACAAAAGCCTAACATCAAGTTCATTGATGTGGGCTACAATTTCACAGAAGGACTTAATGCCATATTCTCTTTATTTCTGGATCCAAAACCTGTTATAAGGTACGGCTAGTTGACCCCAACGATTAAACTCGACCCGACCAGATCGAAGGCTGACCTCAGTAAAAGGACTATAACTTGGTCTACAGAGGTCCGAATTGAGAAATTAAAAGCCTAACATCAAGTTAATTTTGATGCGCTACAATTACTAGAAGGACACACTACCAAATCCCCTTCATCAGAGACCAAAACGTCAAGGTTCTATTAGCTACGCATTACCACAATGTGGCAGCTTCCCATGGTTTAAAATGCAACCAAACTTTCCCCTACGTATTAATCCACCAAGAATCCTTAGGTGTTAAGACCAAGCAGGAGAAGACCTACCTCATGGAGTTTATCGAAGTCCTGCTCCTGGCCTCTCTACTCAGCTCTCAATACTAGAAGGACTTCCCTTCGTGTCACTGAGACCTATGGTCCGATCGTCGAGTACCCAGGAGACAGCGTGGTTTCCTCTAACTCCTTCCTTTTCTATTTTTCTTTTCTTATGGATCACTTAATCATATTTTTAAAAGGAGGAAGCTTCCTCCTCTTCCTACATGCCACATGCTGTCATTTTTGATTTTTTTTTTCCTTTATTTCATTTTGTATTTAGGTCCCACCATTTCTCTATTATTCTTCATTTAAGTCTCCTATTATTTTCCCTTTACTTATTTATTTCTCAAAATTCACTTAGACATCTAAACTTATTTACAATTTTGACCCTAGGTCCCTATTTTTACAATTTCCATATTTTCTCTTTTCACTGGGTTTATCTCCGGATTCAAAAAATCATTTAATCAATATTCATCTAAAATCTAAAATAATAATAATAATACCTTGTTATCTAATTATACCCTGAATATATACACACTTTTATTATAAAACTTCAGGCTGGGCCATGGGTGTTATCCCGAATCAACAAAATTTATACTCATTACCTCCCATCGCGTAGCATTGCTACTGCAGTATAGTGGCTCTAAGATCGTTCACTAGGATGGGTTTTCTTCGCATAAATGACTTACAGTGAGGTTCCAATTGGTGAATTCATTTTTTATTTTGGGTTTGATAAAAACAATGAGTTGTAATGGTTGAAAACTGAAAATAAAATAAGTTAAAATGTAAAAGAGAATTCCTTAAAGTGTTAGGTCACTGGGCTTAGGCTCCTAGGGCAAATGAGGGTTTCTCGGGTCTTTTCCTCTCGTTGGGGTGGATGACCTATAGTCATCTCCCGAACCGGTTCTTCATTTAGCTATGAAAGCTGACCCAAAATATCTAATTTAAAATGGTATTCATCGAAAGCATCAATGGTCTCGCATAAAGAAAAACATATCTCCGCTCACCTTCCAATGACTAATAGATGGTAATTCACGAATCTCGATCTAGCAATAAGCATCCACCGAACCCTAAAAAGATTATCAAATATATCATCTGGTTGCATCGGCGATCTAAACCTGTAGTTTAAGCAGTTGGAAACATTAATAACAGTGAATACTTGTGTGAAAACCATGAAACCCCTTAGCTTGCCTTAAATCCTTTGCCCAGTGACCTTCCTCTTCAAGGATGAAGGGGTTCTAGCCACTCATCCCCTGAGTTGTCATCTTCAAAGGTTGTTTGACTAGTGGGAAAGTGGAAAGAAAATAAGATAAAGTGAGAGAAAATGAGAAAAGGCGGGAATTGCTGAAAGCTTCCCTTCAAAAGTTTTATTAATGATTGAGATGATATCTTCTACAATGTCTTGCATGGGACTTATATATTGCCCCAACAATAAAAATTACAAAAAGGTATGAATTAGTCACTATTACATGGGGGCAAATTTGGGAAGAACTAAATTCGGAGTCAAAAAGTCAACAAAAAGTAGCATAAAATTCGTAGGGGCTACGAAAATTCGTAGCCCTGTGAAATTTCGCAGGGGTTGTGAAAATTCGCAACCCTTGCGAAATAGCCAGGGTGCAATCTTCATTCTGCATAGCTTCCTCTTCTTCCAGTTTCTGATTTGCAGCTCTGAGTTCAACTTGAATTCTTCGTGATTGAGTTGACTTAATAATTTGACATCAATGGCTTGAGCAAACTATAAAATTTTCCATAAAATGTGATTAGTAGTATAGCTAGGTCCTTGACATGTCAACTGGGGTTAATCGGACTGATTATTACGCAAAAAGTGCTCAAAACCCACAATAGCAGAGTGCAAAATAGCACTTTTTGGGTGATAATCACTCCCCCTAACCGACACATTGCTAGACCCTTAGCAATGAAATAAAAAGAAAGCAAAAAAAAAAAAAAAAGATCCACTATATATGTGTCCAAAAATGATGTTTCAAAAAATGAAGTGATAATGCCCAACCTTCAACGAGAGTTACCAAAACTCGTTTAAGGACTAACTGTGAAGAGGCAGCTACAGAAAATCAAGTATCAAACAGTATCAACTCCTGCAGGTGAACTAACTTGACACCTTCCATAGAAAAACCTATGTTTGATTTGGATCAGTTTCAAAATAAACCTGGCCAAACAAATTCTCTCTCCCCCCAACCTAGCTCTTATCCAAACCTAGCAGCCTAACCAACCTCAATAGATTAGGACCCAACTTCATTCTATAACTTCTTATTATTATTTTTATTTTATTTTGCAAGTGCAATGTCGAGGGTATCAAACTCGTAAATGTCCATAATCTGGTTCACTAATGACTCCTCAACCAATTAAGGCTTAGGGCATCAAGTCATAAGGATCTTTCACCACTAACACTTCGTGTTTCATCCCGACTCTTAATGGGTTTAAACCCGAAGACCTACAATTTGCTAGACTTACACCCATGTAATAAAGCACAAAGTCCGTGGATTCCCAACCGCCTGGTTTAGGGCACTGACCTTAAAGACTTTCTATACCCTGACCGTGCTCTGCTTCACAAAGTGTCACAATTTTTCTTTTTCTCTTCTTTTTCTTTTTCTTTCTTTTTCCTCTTTCTTTCTTTGCTCAAAGACCTATCGTCTTTTATTCAAGGGTCCCGACCTATTAAAGGTGGTCAAAAGTACTAGGCCGGACTTTTGCAGGGCTTAGAAGGCAAGGCGGTTTTTCAGCATATAAATGAAATCTAATGTGCACGAGGTGTGGTTAGTTCAAAGTGGATGAAAAAAGGTTGAATACAATAAGAATTTCAATAGGTTATCAACTCAACTAAGCATAACATCATTCTAACATCAATAACATTGGAACAAAATTTCAATTTCTCATAATGTAAGCAGGGCATTACAAAAAAAAAATGGTTGCAATTGAGAAACTATAACTGTAGGCTTTATAATATGTGTTGAAATTAAAGGCATATTTGTATATTTATAAATAAAACAAAAAGTAACTACCAGTAAGTCGTTGAATTACACAAAAGGACTTGCTCTAAACAAAAGCAAAAACATAATATAAAAGCCGCTTCCTTCATTAACTCTCCCCCCAACCAAATATCACATTGTCCTCACCCGTGGCCTGACGTGGCTACAGCATGAAGTGCTACCTCCTCAAGTATGGAGATGGATGTCATCCCCTCAACCCGCGCCGAGCAATTGTTGATGAGACTGGAGGAGAAGGTGGAATTGGGGGAGGTGGTAATACTACTGTTGCTGCTGCTACAAGGAGATCCAATGAAGCTGCAGGAGGGGCTGCATGGCCAGTGCTACTCGCCAAGCATCGGGTGCAGGACCCAGAGGCTCGGGGCATGTGGCTGGGAAACTGTGAGGAATGTGGAGGCAAGCCTGTGTGGCTCAATCCGAATGAGGATGGCATTGTTCTGCGACTACGGCCTTGCATGCCATCCTCTTAGCCGGGCAGTGCGATAGGCAAGTAGGAAAGAGGGGCCGGCGAAGCAAATGAGCTGCATCGGGCAATATAATAACTTTAAAGTCACGAGGAGAAATAGTGATAGTCTCCACTGGTGATGCCAAGATTAGTCTAATTGAATTTGCGGACTGGAGGCATCAAGGAGCAGATGATGGTGTAAAGGTTTTTGTGGGCCGATGGGCTGTGGATGCTGGAATGTGGGGCTCCTCAACTGGAACTACAAGGTGGCTGGATCCTCGCTAGATTCTCGAGTGGATGGAGGAGCACTCCGTATAAATTTCACTTCAACAAAGTGGAAAACAGCCAGCAACTCTGATGGCACTCTAATTGGGGTTCGACTTGAAAACCAAGATGTTCTAACACCTGACAGAGCAGCCGTGGAAACAGGATTAGGATGGTCTCAACCTTGCTAAGGTTCCTGCGATGTATCTTTTCCTCAAAGTGGAAAATGGCAATCATGATGAGCTCTGCAGGGCTGAACTAGAAACCCTTAGAAATGTAATAAAGAGCCTCCTTTATGGCTCCCCTCTTCGCACCAAATGGGCCGGAGCAGAAATAAGTCGGACTAAAGACATGGTCAATAAAGAACATCCCTAAGGGAAGCCGCCCGAATGTAATGGACCCAAATTTCGATGTATCTCCGAAATGACGCACCATCTCCCGCGAGTGGATTCGTGGCCACCGTCGTACCCACCGAATTGGCAGACAATAAGAAGATTGAATTTGCGCTTATGTCATAGTCTCAAGTATTCCTTCACAACCATCTATAGAAAATGCAGTTTGTCTGACAGGGTCTCACCGAAGTCACAAGATGGTAGAATTCGAGATCACGTTGTGATAGAAGAACCAAAGTATGAAGTCATGAAGGGCCTGGTGAGCAAGGATCAAAATATCGATAAACACCGAATATACTCCAGAATGAATTTACTGAACATCGGCACATCGATAAAATATCTGTAAGTGGATTATTTTTACAAAATATCTGCTATTAAATTTTTTCATATTTTAATTATTATATAGATTATGAGAAATGATTCATATCTTAATTAAGGTAGATTAAAATCAAATGGATTAGTAATTATTAAATTAAATATGTTATATCTATTATATTATTCATATATTATTATGTTAAAGATATATTATTATTTGTTTTGTTATTATTATAAATATTATGTAGATAATGAGGAGATTCAAAATATTATATATTATAAATTTAAATTTTTAAATGATATTATTTTATTTCTTTTTCCTTTTCAAGTTAATATTTGATTTAAAAATATTATAAGTTATAATGTAAAATAAAATAAAATAAAATATTAAAAAGGGATTATGAACAAATAAATAATAAAAGAATATAAAAACGCTTTCGCGACTATATATAATAAGTGTAATCAATGGCTCGTGGCTAGAAGCGTGCCACTCAGAATTCAGGGGTTCAAACCCACTAGAAGCAAATTTTTCATATTTTTTTAGCTAAGGAACAAAAGGGGAAAAAAAAATTCGGCGAAATTTTGGGAAAATATCGGAAATTTCGGGAAAAATCGGCGATTTTTTCCTGATTTTTTTTCATCCGATTTTTTCCAGTGCAAATTTTTTTGAAGCCGCCCGAAAACCGATTTTTCGGCGATAAATCGGTCGAAAAATCCGATTTTTTGTTCCCTGCCAGGGAGTACCGCTGCACAAGCCTCATGGAGTCTCGAAGCTCGAGGAGGGCAGAGAAGCCGAAATATCATAAAAATTCTCATTATGCAGATCCTTTCCACTATAGTCTGAATTACCTACTATCAGCTACAGCCGAAAGAGGGCCTTGACGATGGAGCTCGGAGAGTTTTCTACGTCGCTTAGCAACCTGGGCTCGGGTAGGTGGAGATCGAGGATGCTCCTAGGTCGCGGAGTCGAAAAGCTTCCACTCTAGCCACAAAGGTCCGAGCCCTCTTAGAGGCGCAGGCCCGCGGCCGGGCCGGGATGTGAGGAGGGGAGGAATGTCCCCGTCCTCATCTCATATCGACAAGGGGCAGAGTGCCTCATCGGTGCTTCGCATTAGGCACCATAGGGCGCGACAACAAGGTCGATGGCAGGGGCTGAGGACCTTATGCGAGGTCTGAAGGCCGAGCTGTGGCCACCATGGGTTTTGGCCATTTGGGAGAGGGGATTTAGGAAGAGGAGGAATGAATGAGTGGATGGAATGAACATGAAGGGGGGGGTGTTGATATATATAGGGGATAGTAAGGTGGAAGAGCCTATGGAAATATGTGGTATTTAGTAACCATGAATGAGTGTAAAATTTCGAGGTCTTGTTAATGGGGAAGAAGTGAATAGGGTTTACTAGAACCAAAAGGTTGGGCAGATGAAGAGGTGTAGGCATCAGGAGGCAGGGCGGCAAAATTTTCGCAACCCTACGAAAATTCGCAACCCTTGCGAAAATGGAGCCTTCAACTTTCAAAACCCTGCTTCACGAAGATGAGTGATTCCTGCAAAGAAAACACAACAGTAATGAATAAAAACACATAAAAGTGAAAACTCAATCTAAAAATAGGTCTAAACTAGAGAAAAGATAAGGAGAATATAAAAAAATTCGAATTGAAATAAGAAAAATCTCAACAAAAGGAAGTGGCATCTTTCGGGCCTCTAAAGAGACTAAAGTCGCCCCAAATCATCTCTTTAAACTTGGGCCTGGCTGGTAAGTTCCTCCTTGTTCGGGCATGAAGTGGACCGCATACGGGCTTGAGCTTCGCCATTCACTGGTCAAGATGTCGCCCTTCGAAATGAGCAACTCAACTGCTCTATTAGGGTAGACTTAATGGATAATGAATGGACCAATCCACCTCGATTTAAGTTTGCCTGGAAATAGGTGAAGCTTGGAATCGTAGAGCAACACTCGATCCTCTTTTTTGAAATTCTTTCGAGCCACCAGATGATCATGCAACTTCTTCAATCTTTCTTTGTCAATTTTTGAATTTAGGTAGGTATCATTTCGTAGTTCCTCTAACTCATTGAGGTCGAGGAATCTTTTGAGGTCGGCTCTTCCTAAATCAAGATTCAGCCATCACTTCACCATGTCTATATTCTATTTCCACACGGAGGCATATGCCTTTCCATAACCAGCGATAGGAGACATTCCAAGAATTGTCTTAAAGGCTGTCCTATATGCCCATAATGAAACCAGCAGCTTGAGAGACCAATCCTTATTGTTGGAGTTCACTACCTTCATCAGGATAGTTTTGATTTCCCTGTTAGCAAGCTCAACTTGTCCACTAGTCTAAGGATGATAAGGGGTGGCTACTGTGACGCCCCAAATCCCGGGGGTCCGTTGACTACCCGTCAACCCGTTAAACACTATGAATGCTCTGTGACCCACATCTCTCACGAACATTAGCGTAGCCCTTTGGTAATGGGAGCCTCTACCCATATACAAACCTGTCCCAAACAATCCAATATAATCCAATATGAGTACAAATGGCCACTTGGGCCCATATACCAATGCTCAACCAAATAATCCCAACTATATACCATAGTTTCAAGAGTTAATAATTTACTCTTATACAACATATATTAAAAGTTTAAAACATTCTAATACATGTATCCAACTAAAACCAAAGCCAACCCGATTCTCTTTCTTCAAAATCTGGCCTCTAAGAAGAGCCACCTCGCACCGAAAAAGTGGTCTTCATAGGTGAGCTATCACCCAAGAGTGGAATCACCCTAAATGGGTTACTCCCACCTATGCATATGCAATGCTCCAGTAAACACACATTCAAGCACTTCATGAACCTACTTGAATGCCTTAAATGATCAACCCATCGTCCCGAGTCCGCCGACTCCCCCACACTCGCCTAAGCCATGCATGAGAAACATTATTTTCAAAAAAAGGTATTTGTTTTTAATCGTGGACAACCCTCCGATATGCAAAGGGCCGACTCGATAATTCCAATTAGTGACAACCCTCCGATGTATATCAATTGGGCTACCACTTCGACGATTGATATTTTATATGGACTACCCTCCGATATTGTAATGACACACCCGATAATTATTATTATTAGTCAACCCAAACAATTCCTCTCAAGAACCACCTCATGCACTCACTCCTATTGTTCTAGTGGTGCCTCTAGCCGCATATGGAATGCATGATGCAAATTCCAATACACTTCATATAACACATGCAAACATATATAACATGATATGCATTTACATAATTTAATCACACAAACATGTTATGCAATTTCACAATCCATTACACCAAAAAATTAGCTCTCACGTGGCACTGAACAACCACGAGCAATTCGACTAATTACCAATCAAAATACATTTTCCTCACAAAATTTATTTTGTGAACACTATTCACATGAACAGTGAAACCCTTGGGTTACTGTTCACGGAAAATCACCAACATCGATTCCACGTTGTGAAACCGAATTTCATAGCCATTTCCGACCTCATACACATCACAATACAATTTATTTCATAAACTATGAAATAAGAATCTAAAACAGCCTTTACGAAGACTCGTCCAATGGGCTCCCAAAAATTTCAATACCCGTCCCAAGTTTTGGGACTTAATAAACGACCGCTCAAGGCCCTCAAACCAACCGAACATCCACAAAACACTTAAACAAAGTGTGACCCCAAGTAGGATGAAACCCTACCATGGAGTTTGGTCAAACTCCCAAAACAAAGAGTCTTACGAGTAGAACAACTTTCCTTCTTGGTCCGAAGAACTCGACTAATGATTGGGTTCGAAAATCTAGAGAGAAGCCCTCTCTCACTAGAATATCACCATTTCAGCCAATGCATCTCCCCTCTCCCTTCTCACATTTTTCTTCGCTTTTCAAAATGAGGAGGATGACACTATTCATGTTTTTGTCTTATTATCATTTAAGTTTCCAAAATGACATATGTCCCCAAGCTTTTGGATTAATATCTTGCACCATCCTGGCCGTCCGTTCCCATCATTTCACCATGCAACTTATGCCACATGAGAGTACATGCTATATGTGACTTTTTGTCACATCAAATATCGCTTATCAAGACCAAACCGATGCCTCGTAAACGTGTAAATTCCGACTGTCTCGGAATTTGACAAAATTCAATGTGTTAGCTGCTAGATTTCAAGGAGACGATTCCAACTACAAACTGGCTTCACATCCGCATCTAAAATTTCTCGGTTTTGACCGAAATTACGATTTTACCATTTTTCCGAAAATTAGAATTTTCTCGGGTCTTATAGCTACTTTGTGCTTCACTCCATATTTAGCTAGAAGGGTTTCAAAGGGTTTGTTGTAAAAATGTGAACCCCCATCACTAATTATGGCCTTAGTACCTAAACCCGGAGAAGATATTCTTTAAAAACTTCAAGATCTCACCGTGGTCATTTGCTTTGCAGGGGATCGCTTCAACCCATTTGGACACATAATCAACCCCCACCAAGATATATGAATATGGACATAGGTAATGTCCCCATGAAGTCAATGCCCCACACATCAAATGAGTCCACTACCGAGATTGGGTTCAAGGGCATCATATGACGACGAGAAAGCTTCCCGAGCCTTTGTCATCTATTGCAACCTTGGCACATATTGTCAGCATCCTTAAAAAGGGAAGGCCAGTAGAACCCCGATTGGAGCACCTTCATAGCTATTTTCTCGTGAAGCTTAAATGACTACTCACATACATTTTTCGTGGCAAAGTACGAGAATCTCTCATCAAGCCCTTCGTGCACACATCTCCCGATGATTTGGTTTGTACGTATTTGAACAAATGGTTCTTCCTCCTAATAATAGAATGAATTCAAGGAAGATGTATTTTTATCCCGTGCCTTCCATTCAGCCTGAATTTCCCCCCGTTGCTAAAAAAATTAGCAATGTGGGTATACTAGGGGTACCTTCCTAATAAAATAGAAAGAGCTTATTCCTCGTGAAACTCATCACACTGAGGATCGTGTGTATTATGGGCTATGGTCACTCTAGAGAGGACTGCTACAACATTCTCCGCTCTTTCGTCTCTTGATCGAAGATTAAATTCTTGAAGTAGGAGAATCCATCTTATAAGTCTCGCCAAAGATCTCGCTTGGTTAGTAGGTATTTCGCGGTATGGCCTGTACAACAATGTCCGACTTCACCAAGTATGTTCGTGAACTTATCTAAGGCATGATCATCGCTAGTATTCCTTCTCTATGGTAGTGTAATTTTCTCCGAGCTTCATTCGCAGTTTTTTGCCTACATAATAAACCACATAAGGCTTTCCATCCTCTTTCTGCCCAAGGACTGCCCCAATGGCAAGATCACTGGCATCACACATGACTTCAAAAGGGAGCTGCCAGTTGAGTGCTCTCACTATAGGTGTAGTGGTCAAGTGGGATTTGAGCTATTCGAAGCTCTTTTGACAAGCTTCATTCCATGAAAATTTAGTTTCCTTTCCAAAGAAATTTCGTGTTTTGTAATTTCGAAAATTCGACAAACCTCCCGTAGCTTCACGGCCATGAACTAAGCCCTTCACACTTACATTCGTGGGTGTGGTGGTAACTTGGACAATAAGCTCAACTTTAGCCTTATCAACTTCAATTCCTTGTCGAGATGCCAACATGTCCCAAGACAATTCGATTCACCATAAACCGGCATTTCTCCCAATTTGAAAGCACTGTGATTCTTCAATGCATCTCGTGCAAAGACAACTTCAAGGTCAAGCACATCTAAAAAAGTACTTCATATATATGATATCATCCATATACACCTCCATGATGCTCCACCATATCAAAATGCCGAAGCATACATCTTTGAATGTGGCAGGTATCAGAGCTAAAAGGCATTCTCCTGTAAGCATATGTGCCAAATGGACAAGTGAAGGTGGTCTTCTCCTGGTCCTCCACCGCAATCTCTATTTGAAAATATTCGAAATACTCATCTAAGAAGCAATAGAATGGTTGCCCGGAAACCCTCTCAAGAAGTTGATCGATGAAGGGTAAAGGGAAGTGGTCCTTCCTTGTCACTTCATTCAATCTCCTATAGTCTATGCATACCCTCCAACCTATGGTAAGGCGGGTGGGTACCTCCTCCCTTTTTCATTTCGCTTTCTTACGTTGGTCACCCCTAATTTTTTTAAGTAATAACCTCGGGTCAGACTCACCCAGGACTATTAGAAATAAGGTAATAATGCCGCATCACAGCATTTTCGAGGACTTTAGGTGCACACTACTTACATATGTGTCTATTCACTTCATTGTTTTATCGCTTTGCTTCATCCTCCATGTAGATACGATGAGTGCAAACCAAAGGACTAATCCCCTTTAGATCGGAAATTTTCAATCCAATGGTCTGCTTGTTCTTCCTGAGGGTGTCAAGAAGACAGTTCTCCTAAGAGGCATTCAACAATGAAGATATCACAACTGGATATCAAGCAATTTTTTTCCAAATATGATATTTTTAATTTACTCCAGAGAGGTTTAAGGTCAGCTTAGGCTCTAAGTCGCCCCATTATCACTGCCCTTAGTTAAATGCTGAAGATTTCTTCTTTTTCTCCCCTCCATGGCCCATAAATGGCACATAATTTTAGCAATCCAGAGCCTTCTCGTAAACTGGGCCGGTTCCCTTAATCAACCTCAGAGTTGCACTGAGTCTGTTAATCCAAAATGGTGTCAATCAGGCAAACTTCTTCTGGATCCTCCTCCACTAGGGGCATGTGCTTCTTGCTCAAGTGGAAAATATTGAGTTCCAATGTCATATTCCCAAATGTTAGTTGCATAACTCCATCCCCGACAATCCACCCACTCATCAGAGCGCCAGGCCGTAGGTTATCCTGAATCAACAAAATTTATACCTAATACCTCCTACTGCCGTAGCATTGCTACTGTAGTATAGTGGCTCTAGGATTGTTCACTGGGATGGGTTTTCTTCGCATGAATGACTTACAGTGAGGCTCCAATTGGTGAATTCATTTTGGATTTTGGGTTTGATAAAAATAGTGAGTTATAATGGTTGAAAACTGAAAATAAAATAAGTTAAAATGTAAAAGAGAATTCCTCAGTAAGCCAGTCACCGGGCTTAGGCCCTAGGCAAACGAGGGTTTCTCTGGTCTTTTCCTTCATGCTGGGGAGTGATGACCTATATCATCTCCTAACCTAGCTCTTCATTTAGCTATGAAAGCTGACCCAAAATAACTATAATTTGGAAATGGTATTCACTGAGCATCAATGGTCTCAGACAGTAAAAACATATCTCCTTGACTCACCTTCCAATGACTAATAGATGGTAACTAATGAATCTCAATGGATCTACTAATAAGCATCCACTGAACCCTAAAAGATTATCAAATATGGATCATTCAAGGTGCATCGAAGGGATCTAAACCTAGAGTTTAAGAAGAACATTAATAACAGTGAATACTTGTGTGAAAACCATGAAACCCCTTAGCTTGCCTTAAATCCTTTGCCCAGTGACCTTCCTCTTCAAGGATGAAGGGGTTCTAGCCACTCATCCTCCGAGTTGTCATCTTCAAGGATGCTCACAAGAGGAAAGTGGAAAGAAAATAAGAGAAAGTGAGAGAAAATGAGAAAAGGCGGGAACTGATGAAAGCTTCCCTCCAAAAGTTTTATTAATGATCAAGATGATATCTTCTACAATGTCTTGCATGGGACTTATATGCTGCCCCAGCAACAAAAATTACAAAAAGGTATGAATTAGTCACTATTACTTAGGGGCAAATTTGGGAAGAACCAAATTCGGAGTCAAAAAGTCAACAAAAAGCAACATAAAATTGGCAGGGGCTACAAAAATTCGCAGTCCTGCAAAATTTCACAGGGGTTGTAAAAATTCGCAACCCTTGCGAAATTACCAAGGTGCAATCTTCATTCTGCACAACTTCTTCTTCCAGCTTTCGATTGCGCCTCCGAAGTTCAACTCACTTCGTGATTGAGTTGACTCAATAATTTTGACATCAATGGCTTGAGCAAACTATAAAATTTTCCATAAAATGTGATTAGTAGTATAGCTAGGTCCTTGACATGTCAACCGAGGTTAATTAGACTGATTACTACTCAAAAAGTGCTCAAAACTCTCAATAGCAAAGTGCAAAATAGCACTTTTTGGGTGATAATCAATATGGTAGTGGGTCAATGCCACAAGACGCAGCCAGGTGGGACTCGGGGCCAAATGAGCCCCGTCCACCGTAGTCAGGTCTACTAAAGACCATGGTACTCACAAACCTTAGCGGTGAAAATTTTTGTTAATGGGTCATGTTCATGTCGTGTCAAATTATAAGTACCCATCAATGTTGATTAACCCGAACATGACACGAATAATAATCGTGTTTAAAAACATGTTCAAACACCAACCAAATATTAATTGAGTGACATGATATGATATGTATAACAAGTTACTGGATAACTCAATTAAGATGATATTTGGGTCAAAACGAATAATTAACCTACTTTGACATGAATAACACATGAAAATGATGCATAGTATAACATATTATCTTATTTAACATATTGAAATATACACCATGAACTTGAGAGTTTAACTTTCTAAGAAAACAAAAATTAGATAGAGTTTAACCATGAATTACATATTGAAACTGAAAAATAATTTATACAAACTTGAATATTTAATTAGTATGATAAATAATTCCTAAGAGTTTAATTTTTAGGACCAATGTCCTTAAGGGTGCATATATACTCCTCTCCCATTACGGACATGATGGTCACCATAAGGTATTTTCCTTCTTCACACTCTTCTTTAATCTATATAAAAGAAAGCATATGTGACACCCCGATCCCGGGGGTCCGTTGACTATCCGTCAACCCGCGGAATACAAGTGGATGTCGGGTTACCCGACGCCACTTCAGAAAATCAGGCAGAGTCTCCTTTGTACGGGGAGCTCTACCCAAATAAAACACATGCATGAAACTTGTCCCAAGCAGTCCAATATAATCATAATGATACAAATATGGAATTAAAACGGCCTCTTGGGGCCCATACTACCAATATCCATAAAAACATACCAACTATGAATCAACTATATACCCAATAGTTATAAGAGTTCATATGTTTTACTCTATAACACATACATTAGAACTTAAAAGTTCTTCACATGTATACATCAAAACCACAACCCGGCTTTCATTTAATCCTCGGTCTCTAGGGCCAGTGTCCTCGCCACGCTCCTTGTACTTGTAAATAATATCCCTCGACGAGGTGAGCTAATGCTCGATGGTGGAATCGCCACAAAGTGGGCTACTCACCACCTAAGTGCGATTGCAATGTTCCAATGAAAACACACATTCAAGCGAAATGCATGATCCTGCTTGAATGTCCACATGACCAACTCGGATCAATTCTCTGGAAACCATAACTGCTATTCAATGTGAAAGTGTGTGTGCTGTTGGTGGACAACCTATAGATGTATATATATCAATTGGTAAAACCGGCCCAGTTGGTATAATTATTTGTTCTGTGGACTACCTGGAGTGAATATCAATTGGGCCGCTCGACGATTGATATTTTTAATTTGGACTACCCTCAGATAGTGTATTTTTAGACAACCCTCCCGACCGTTTTCTCTAGACCGTCTCATGCACTAACTCCTATAGTCTAGGATGTTTGATTACATACATAGATCATATATGCCAATTCCAATCTGATCCCAATCACATCTGAAATATGTAAACATGCACATATCCACATAATATCCAATCACACAATTATGTCATGTAATTATCATTTCAAACATCAAATTTAGCTCACTTGGGCTAATGATCCAAACACGAGCAATTCGACTCGAATCTACTCGACCATCGCATTTTCACCGCAAAATATATATGGCAGAAGACACTATTTGGAATAGTAAAAACCCTCGATTACTATTCAGAAAATTAGTAATTCATCGGTTCGCGCAGTGAGCATAACGTTTGTGAATTCATTTGATTTCAATCAAAGCATGATTTATTTCATTTCAAACTTAGAAAAACCCATCAAGCGTAGCGTCCACATTGCACCAATGGTTGTTCAAAATTCACATCAATTCGATTTGAGTTTGGGGCCGTCGTTGACCCTCACGGCCTCACACGACTCAAACATTTGTAAAAGTGCCAAAGCGAATAAAGCATGAAGTAGGAGAAACCCCCTACCTCTCGGAGTTTGAGGAAACTCCTAAATGCAGTACCTTGAAGCCCTCTCGCTTAGAGTAGTTTCCGCTTCTTGCCACAGAAAGGCTGAAGCGGTCGGTTGTCGTAAATCTAGAGAGAAGTCAGAGACCTTCTCTCTAAAACCTCTATTTTTACGTTCTGCTGCTACTCCCCTTTCCAATTCAGAACTTTTCTCTCCTTTAGTCAGATTTGAAGAGAGATGACACTATTCCATTATTTTGTCTTATTAAACTTAATTTAAAATGGCGTTCGTCCCTTCTTTTCCGATTTTGATATTGGCACTTCTCCTAGAGCGCGTCCATTTTTAAATGCGTTCTCTCTTTACATTACCAACATGGTACATGATCACGATGTTATATGTGACTTTCGTCATCCAATCGTTCTGACTTTTGAACCCACGATGCCTCGAGAAAAGCGTGCCAACTCATTGTCTCAGAAATTCTCACGAAAATTTGCGTGCTAGCT
Source organism: Tetrastigma voinierianum (assembly GCA_016808115.1). Taxonomy (NCBI): domain Eukaryota; kingdom Viridiplantae; phylum Streptophyta; class Magnoliopsida; order Vitales; family Vitaceae; genus Tetrastigma; species Tetrastigma voinierianum. Next base: position 1,238,831 of record JAEQBH010000013.1, on the reverse strand, counting down.
AGATTTTGTGAGGCGATTCCAATGATGCAATCCGTTTTGTCATCCGAGATTTAGAGAATAAATTTAGGATTTTTAACCGAAATTACAATTTTGTAACCAAAATTACGATTTTGCCCCTTTTTCCAGAAATTGGAATTTCTCGGGTCTTACAGCATATATAGATATTTAATTTGTATGAAATGCATAATCGATCAAAATGGAAACAGAGAGAAAAATAAAATGGAAAAAAAATTTAAACTATAAGGAAAAAAAATCAATACGATTGATACTACTCAAATGCTAGTCATGCTAGAAGGAATGTGTTTGAGGGATGGTGTTAATTAGCACTTATTATTGATCTCAATATTACCATTTCCATAAAGTTTCATATAACTAAATTCTACAAATTATATCTTGAAACAAGGATCTAACACCATTGCAATTTCCAATAATAACTAAATTTTGACTTATATTTTGAGAATTTGATATACATTTGAGTAGTCATTCTTCTCATAAAACCCATTTTTCTTCAATGTTAATTGAACCATAAAAATGGAAGGAAAAATATAGAATTATCGTAGGGTTATTTCTAGAAGATGCGAGTAACATCACAAAAGATTTCTAAAAACTTGTTGATGTTGAGATGGACAATGCTTGAAATTGCAATCACTAAATTGTAAAAGACCAGAGGCTCGAAAATAGAATAAGGTCCTTTCATTCATAAGAAATGTTGCATTCCATCCGGTGGGAACACCTTGGCATAATCCTTTTTTAAGTGTCTAAGGAAACATGTTTGACATATTACAAAAGTTTTTGTTTTCTCACTTGAGAAACTCTAATATATTTATGTACTTTCACAAACCTTATTTACAACTTCATCAATTTCTTTCAATCCATCTTGCACAAATATTAGATTAAGCACATGAGCACAACAACAAATATGAAAGTGTTCACCACCACACAATAGTGTATTTGTCATTTTGATAAACTAACATTTCAACATCTCAACAAATGAATCATTATTGGGAAGCATTATCCAAATAACATTTTTTCTCAATTTCCCTTTCGATTAATAATGCATGTATTTTCTTAGTCAAGCAAAACCCAATATGTTGAGGTGCCATAAAACAAAAGTTAAGAATAATTTTTTGTAACCTCGAATCCTAATCAATGAAATGTGCTTTGATACATAAGTACCCATAAGTGGTTATAGAATTCCATAAGTTAGATGTCAAAGAAATTCAACAATTAGCTACCTCCAATGGGAATTTAAGTTTGTTTTTTTTCCTTTTATGCATCTTCAACACATTTGCTTTGCTAGTGTTCTTAATGATAAGTTTAACTTCCCCACACAAATAAGTAAAAATTTATCTAATATCCTCACATTCAACAAAATGAAATGGCAAGTCATGCATAATGAGAGCCATGACTAACAACTTACATAATATTTCTTCATTACATTTGTTAGCATGTATTGACATTGAACCACCACTTTGAGAAAGAAATAGTTGTCCAATGTCACATGTGTCTCTCTGTATACAAGCATCATTATGTCTTTTCATGTTACCAGTTCCATATTTACTTTCTACAATATAAGTAGTTTCACAGTTTTCGCACTTACATCTTTATTTGTTATTAAAACTTAGTGGTAAAATTTCAAAGAAATTCCAAACCATTGAAGTTAATTTTCTTTTCCTTTTACTTGTGTTCTTTGTATTTATCTAGCACTTCGAATTTGAAAATTATAATTGTGCATTAGTGACTCAGTTCCGCAGTCTGTCTCTACTTATCTTCAAACATGGTGCTCCAGTTCGAACTTAATTGATCCTCGTGGGAACGATATCTGGACTCTTTAAGTCCACTTTTACTACTTTTAGGCTCATGCACTTATGGTAATTTAGGTTGCAAATTTATATACATGCTTTGAGCCTAATAAGAGGTATCATTAAGAATGCACTAGTCAAGGTGGACAAGTTCATCTTCCCAGAAAATTTCATTGTCTTGGATATGGAGGAAGATAAAAAGATCCCAATCATACTTGGTCGACCATTCCTAGCCACCAGGAGAGCTCTCATCGATGTCCAAAAAGAAGTGCTCAAGTTGAGAGTACAAAAAGAGGAAGTCACTTTTCATGTCTTCAAAGCTTCCAAGCACCTAGATGATGATCCATGTGATGAGGTGCTGCAGAGTCAATTTGAGAATGGAAAGGGCGGAGGTGGATGAGGCAACAACTATCTTTGAACCACCATAAGAGAGTTCAGAGACGTCTAGCTAAAGACGTTAAAATAAGCACTTCTTGGGAGGTAACCTAAGCAATTTTATTTTAATTTTTTTTATATCCATTTTTTTAGGACCTTGATTTATTTATCTTTCTAGGTTTGTTTATTTCTTATTATCTATTTTTTTTCAGGTCCCCTTTACATTATGGACCCTAGCGAAGAAAAGAAGCCAGTAGGTGATCCTTTAGGTAACAGTTCCCTTACTTTAGATTTGATACTATTGAAGGGATGAGTTGAATATTAGTAGTTAGGGGGGGTTGTCATAGACCTAAAATGCAATATAATTGGGATAATCTTGGTTATGAGGAATTTGGAATAAAAAAAAGAGCATAAATTTCCAAAACCCTAATTTTAGTAGTCATTACGATTGGTATAAAAATTACGCAAAAATCATAGAATTGTGATTTGTATAAATCTCTTGGGCATTTGGCATTTTCCCTACACTTTTGCATTTGCCTTAGAGCGAGAGGGTTTAGGTGATGAAAGGAGAAGAGTTTCCCCCCTTGAGTGTTCTTCAAGTCCCAAACCTCCCTTCCACCATGGTTCAATCAAAGAGGGCTTCCAACTACCCTTGCTCCTCCACTATAGAGGAATTTCCTCCTCCTACCCCTTCTTCATCTGCTAGTAAGTTGAGCGAGGAGGATTATGTGCTTGTACAACGCTAGGTGAGGCCTATTCCGACCGAACCCAACACACAGAGGGTTACTGGGTCATGCTCACGAAGGCCTACACAAGCTTAAACACCTTTACCTCTTGCCCCTACACCTTCACCACCCCTTGCTACACCTATAGCTCCACATGAGCCTAGATTTCCATGCCCTGCCTCGCCCTGCCCATCGAGGGCAACATGGATTGCATGAGGCACACCTTCTATAAGGAGGAAGGTTTCGATATTGGGGGATTCAGAGATTATCCTAAGAAGAAGGATAAATTTGAGGTATGTAGAGGCTATTTCTTGGACCCATTCGTGGCCTAGATTTCCACGCCCCACCTCGCCTCACCTATTTAGGGCAACATGGATTGCACAGTACCTTATCATGAAAACGCCACGAATAATGCGAAATGGTAGGTTATAAATCCTGTCTGGGACGGTAAACTAGAAATTCTCCCAGATCTCGGATGATGATCACGGAGTGCAGTATTTGCATGGGTTAATCTCGTGAAATCCTGGAAGTCTTCGGTCAATTTCGTAAATTATGAGGCGATAAAAAATTCATGTATTTCGAGGCGAATGGATGAATAATTGGGTGACAATTGGCATGAAGGTGTTGTGCCATGTGGTATTAGAGAGGGGGACACTTGGCACATGGGTGGAAGCCAAGTGTCATGCCACTCTCATGCATGAGCATGGTAGTGGAAAGGTTAGAGGCATGGAGGAGAACATAACACAATGGCCAGCAGCCATGTAATCCAAATCGGTTTGGGGGTGGTATCCTACACCTAACTCAAATAGTTTGGTGGTTGAGGAGGAGGAGAAAAATCTATTCGGTGGAATAGAGAAGAGAGGAAGGAAAGAAAGAAAGAAAAGAAAAAAGAAAGAAAGAAGGAAAAAGGAAAGGAGGAAGTTGCCTACCTCGAGAAAGTGCAGGGGTTCTTATCTACATGGGATACTTTTTGTCTGGGAGCATTGATAGCCATGGAGCTCAACCTAACATTAGGAGCTGGTTAAGCACTTTTGGAACTAAGTTGTGTGAGTTTCTAAGTTCATTTGGTTCAGCTCGACTTTGGGTAAAGTTGAACTTTCTTCCAAAAATGTGTATGGTCTTTGGATTTTATTATTTTCTTTGTTTTTGGTTAGAAAGCGAGGAAAAAAATCTAGTTTGCATGTCATTCTTGGTTGATAACATATAAGTTTTTTTGTATGAAAAATGGTAAAAATGCATATTGTTTTTAATTTGAAAACCTAGAAAAATTTCGAGTTTATGATTTATATTCTTGTCCCGAATAACTTGCAGGTTTATGTTAGAATGATGTTGAAATATGCACATGATGTTTCTAGTTAGAAAAGCGGAAAAAATCCGGTTTGCATGTCTTATTCTTGGTTGATAACATACAACACACGCATGAAAAATTGTAGAAATGCATATTGTTTTTTAATTTGTAAAAAACTGGAAAAATTTTTTGTTGCATGATTTAAATTCTTGTTTGAATAACATGCAGTTTATGTGAGAATGATGTTGGAAATATGTATGCTATTTTCTGGTTAGAAAACTGGAAAAAAATCTAGTTTGCATGTCTTATATAAAGTTGTCTTTGTGGTTTTTAATATGAAAAATGGTAAATGCATATTGTTTTTAAGTTGAAAACACATGGAAAATTTTGAAATTTGCATATTGGTTAATAATATGCGATTTATGTGAGAATGATGTTGAAATATGCATCTTTGACTACTACGGTTAGAAAATTGGAAAAAAAATCCAGTTTGCATGTCTTATTCTTGGTTGATAACATGCAATTTTTTTTTTTTTTTTTGTATGAAAAATGGTAGAAATGCATATTGTTTTTATGAGTTGAAAACCTGGAAAAATTTTCAGTTTTCATGATTTAAATTCTTGTCTGAATTACATGCAGTTTATGTGAGAATGATATTGGAAATATGCATGTTGTTTATAGTTGAAAAGCTGGAAAGAGTCGATTGCATGATTTGTTTCGGTTGAATAACATGCGATTTTGTGATAATGATATTGATACATGCATGCATGCCAAATAAGTAATACCATGCAGTAGTATTGCATTTCCGTGCATGGGGACATCGCGTATGTCGGGTGTAAGTCTGGCATGGCTTTGAACAAGGTTTCGAAGGTTGTCCATAGCGAGTATCGGGTCTGTCTAATAAAATATATCAAAGGGTTGCCCATAGTTTCATCGGAGTTTGTCCAATGAAAAACATTGGAGGGTGGTCCAACATTTTATCGGAGTCTGTCCAATGAACCTTCACAAGAACTAAAACATAAATTTTTTGTTTTGGAAATAGTTTTCATACATGGAAAAATGCATTTGTGAGGGAGTCGGTGAAAACTCGAGGCATGGGGTATGGATAACGGACATTCATGTAAGAATCTATATTTTACTTGAATGTGTGAAATTAATGAGTATAGCATTGCATATGCACTTAGGTGGGGAGTAGCCCTCGTAGTAGATTTTCTCTACTAGGTGTTCTTCGCCTCGTAGTGGGAGAAAACCCTTTTGGTCTTGGAGATGCTAGGAGCGATGAGGCTTCATGACCTTAGTAGTGAAGAAAAAGGCTAGAAATGCCTTGTTTTGTATATTGTAAAATTTTGGGTAGAAAGGCCCATTTTTTGTAATTTTATTAATTTAAGAGTTGTAATTAAACACATGTTCATGATAAATATATTTTGTGACTTTTTGGGTTTCTGAGGTTCTTAGTAAAAAGGACTAGAGGTATATTTGAATATGTGGTGTGTTGGAAACGAAATGAAAAGGACAAAAAAAAAAAAAAAACACGTGTGCATGACCCCTGGGAATTAGGGCGTCACATTCTATAAGGAGGCACGTTTCGATATTGAGGGATTAAGAGATCACCCTAAGAAGATGGACAAATTTGAGGTATGCAGATGCTATTTCCTGGACCCATTCATAGCCCCGAGTTGATTTTTCTATTCCCCGAGTGATCCAAGAATTCATCCACACCTTGACTACCAGAGGTGAAAAAAGCAGGACTAAGCTCTATTTCTCTCTAGACGGCATGGAGTGTGAGTTGAAAGCTCGCATTATAGCCAATGTCTTCTAGATACTCTTCAGAGCACCGTTGGGTAAGGCTTCGGAGAGTACACTTGGGTACTCCTAACCACCCAGGTTTCGTCTATTTGTGGTCAAACTTTAACATGAGCATTCATTTATAGGAGAGAGATCTCTAACTGAGTTTAGACTTCCTAGATGTCATTCTCAAGTCCAACTTATTCACGTACTATCACAATGTCTAGTGGAGGGATGAGCTTTTGAGAGCTCTTACTGTATGCATGAAGGCATTTGGTTTTGCCTGGTCGAGCTAATTCTATAGACATTATGTATCTTTTGAGATAAAGTGCATCAAGGGATGTAAAGATCCTAAGGTTACCCTATTCTGATCCCTTGTTTGTTGAGTGATATATTTAAGTAGTTAGGTTGGATAGCTACCCTATAGAGAGAAGAGAGGATAGTTACAAAGTCAATATTCGCCCTTCAACGGTGGGTGTCGTATGCTAGGAAGATGGGTATTCGATTTGAGCCCGAGGTTGAGGATAGGGCTCCACATGTGTATGTGCCACAAGAGAGATTTGATGATGATGATCCATTTGGGCTTGATTCACCTTAACAACCTACTAGGTCGAATCTCGGGCCTTCCACCTACATGGATAGACTATCCTCCTCCACAGCACCACCATTGAGACCATCGACCATGGTTAACTTTAAGAGCCTTCGATCATATGTCCAACGTCTCTAGTCATCTATGGACTTTCTTCAAGCATCCCATGAGTCTATTATGACGACTATGACCAGTATGCTTGATGCCTCAACCCCTTGATTCGAGATGTTTGGGTTATGATAGATAGGATTGATTGTCGCATGCCACCACGACGAGGAGAAGAAACTGAGTCCTCCTTTGTTTAGCTTCCAGGATATGATTTGATACTTGGAGTGTATTTTGGGTTTTTGATGATTATATGTATTTTTCACCCCTTGTAATCTTTTGCTTTATACTAGGTGTATCATGTCCTTTGATGTAATCGACTCCACATATATGATATCAGCTACCTTTCATTATACGTGCTTGGCCTAATGATCTCTTTGAGTTGTGTGTTACATTCTTTAGTTTCCATTTTCATGATATATATTGAGCAGCTCACACATTCGCACACATCGGTACAATTTAAGGTACCCATTTCGGTATATATATGCCCTATGCTATTATTTTCTTGTTTACATTCTTGTCCATTGGGGGCAATGCACGAAGGGGATTGTGATGAAAACGATAAGGCTAAGTGTAACACCCCAAATTATACCTTGACAGTTTTATAACATGTTTAGGGTATAATAAAAGTAAAAGTATATTTTTTTAGAATAAAATAAAGATAAAAATAAAATAAGTAAAAACCTAGAATTTATACAAAAACCAAGGTTAAATTGGTAAATTGCCAATTAAGGACCCAAATGACATAAGAATAGAAGATTGAAGGCTAAAGTAGGATTTTGATAAGTTGAATTGAGAATAAAAATGAAATTGAGGACCAAAGAGTAATAAAAGATAGATTTAAAAATCAAATGGATAAGACCAAAATTTGTCTCTCATTTTGGTCTAGGAAGGGGAGAGCAAACCGGCTAAGATGAGAAGAGAAGGAAAAGAAGAAGAAGAAGAAGAAGAAGAGGAAGAAGGAAAGGATCGAGAAGAAGCGAAAGTATGGAAAAGTATGGATTTTTGTATGGAAAAATCAAACCATAAACCCATTTTTTTTTTAATGAATTTGGGTCTAAAAGAACCCTACTTGGTATATTGGTGGCGTTTGGCAGTTTTAAACTAGATTTGGAGTTGTTTTGGTTTGGTTTTGTGGTTGATTTGGGGTTGTATGGAAACTAAGTATGGATTCCCCAAATTTGTGAGACTTAGGAAACTCTCCTAACCCATTAATTGTGTAGGATGAGTTTATGAGCCATAAGTCTTCCCCTATATGTGTTTTGGGAATTTTTGGTTGTGTTTGGACTTAGGTTGGTTGATTGTAATCCTCGATTGAGGAAGATTTGTATTAAGGAAATATTGGGGTTTAGGGGAGATCTTTGTCGAAATTTACTCCAAAACGTGTTTCAATGTAGTCATAATTTCTTCATCTAAACTCCGTTTCGGATGTTCTTAGATTCTATGGAAAGCCCTTTGAGTCTAGAATCCATCCATATATAGCTTAATGAAATTGGAACTCATATTAGGTCCAGAAATCACAAAAAACAATAGGTCCTGTTGGTTCTTCTCGTAGTCACTGTTCATAGGAAGCCTTCAACTTCGGACAGTCATAATTTCTTCATTCGAACTCCGTTTCGGATGTTATTAGACTCTATGGAAGTCCCTTTGAGTATAGAATCCATACATATATAGCTTGATAATATTGGAACTCATATTAGGTCCATAAATCACCAAAAACGATAGAACACGCTGGCAGTTGCGCTGTTGATCATGTTCATAGGAAGCCTTCAACTTCGGACGGTCATAATTTCTTTGTCCGAACTCCGTTTCAGATGTTCTTGGACTCTATGGAAAGCCCTTTGAGTCTAGAATCCATCCATATAAGGTTGATGAAATTGGAATGATAGTAAATATCTCATAAGCATACATGGTAACCATAGTTATTCATGCATATAATGAATATAATAAAATCTGAATAAATGATTGTAAATACTCATATGATCAGGATGACAATAATTATTCGGAATATAGAGATAATAACTATACATAAAATACACACATGGATTGTCTACTTAGAACTCAGTAGAGGATAGATGGGCATGCCTATTAGGGAAAAACAAGTCTCTGGCTTATATTGATCGATTGGCCCAGTTAGGTCATTCTGGCGCCCAGCCGGACCCTTATAGATGGTCATTGTCTTATCTGATGTGCAGTGTATCGGAGTCCTTATAGATGGTCATTGTCTTACAATGATAACACGCCGGTACGATGAGCCCTTTGTTTCATCACGATGGAGTACAGCCTTTGGGCCCTTATAGTTTCCTTTATCCACTTGTAAGGCTTATGTAGGCATGAAACATAAAACAAATGACTTGAATATGACGTATGAAATGTATATGAACGTTGATAAGAAATGAAACATGATATGATAAGTAAATATGAGATATGTATAAGTATGTTTAAATGATATGATATGTTAGATGTGTATGCATGTGTATAGAAGTGTGGTGATCCGTGTTAGTGGTCGTCCACGAGTTTATTCCCACTAAGTGTAAAGCTTAGTACAGGTTTTCATCTGTGTTGGCATGGGACGGAGAGGCGAGAGGCCGAGACTGACCTCATCGATCTCAAGGTCAATACATAGTTAGATTCTTAGGAATACTTTTGGTGTTTTGGTATATGTAATTTTTTTTTTTTTTGTGTAAACAAATATAAAGTTTTTGTATAGCTTCGAACCTCCCATTTGTGGAGCTTGAATATATTTTGAAATTCACACTCTACCGAGATATATCTCGAAGCCTAAATGCTTATTAGTGTATGAATGAACAGGTTATAGTGTACGGGTAAAATGGCAATGACACCTCATCTACATTGCATGTGGGTGGCGGTCGAGACAAGTGTCACACTAAGGCTATGAAATTTTTTTCCCTATTGCTTGGTTTGTTGAGGGTCACGGTGTGTTCATATGGAGCATGGAGTCTTTTGAAAGATAATGTTGGGTTTGGGCAATCTTGTACTTGAGGACCCCGTGTTGTGAGCGGCTTGGTTATCCGAGCCCCCTTGCTTTTTCACTTTGACAACTCTATATTGAACTTGTCACATACTAACATTCTAGGTCCTACACATATTTTTTGGTACCAACCCCCCTCTTTAGATGACACCCATATATTGTGATTTGTTATTGGCTCTTGTTAGAGGTGGGTTTGGCTCAGAGATAGAGGATGAGTTGGAAAAATATCGGCAGATAGAACCCGAGGCCTATTAGCTCGGCCTTCAAATAAGCTCCACTGACCCATTCGGTGTTCGTCCAGGACCTTGCTCGCACCCCACCCGGCCAGGCTCGACGATTGGACGGGACACAGGGACTGAAGCCATTAAATCCCATTTATACGCCAAAACAAATTTCATATACTTATTTTTCGATGGGATATTTAATATCCATTTAAATCATATTTATGATGTGATCTATTCTAATACACATTATGCATAAAAATAACCACATCAATCATGGTAGAGAGCCTATCATTTTTCAATTCCCACATTTATACAAGGCGACATTTCTTCGCCGATTTTTAATCGTACAAAACACTATAGTTTCATGTCTGGCGTAGACCAAATATACTCTTCCCATGAAGATTTATACATCTTTGTTTGCAAAGAAAAACAATTACATGATTTTTTTTTTTAAAAATGAAATGTATGCATGAGACGGAGCATTTACTTATACTCTGCACGATTTGACGAAGACTCTAAGCTATGCGGTCTTTGATCTTGCCCCTATTCACTCGGTACCTACGCATAATAAAACGACGCGCTAAGCATTTTCAAGCTTAGTGGTTCTAAGCATTTCTATCCTCATTTCAATCAAACACAAAATATGTCTCTTTTCAAAAACAACATTTTGGCGCATTTTCAATGGTCAATGCAATAAACAATATATATGTTAATTTTTCATTCAAACTCAAATTATGCATTTCACAGAGTTACTTATAAGTTTTCCCTTAAACGAATTCAATTATGACTTTCGGTGCATAGGATAACGGAATCATCAGCATGGTCCTGATGGGCTACAGGCCGGTATAAGAACATTTAATAGCACAGTACGGTCCTACTAGGCTACTAACCGGTATTTGCAAATTTATTTTGTATACACTACCGATACTGTCCCGTTGGGCTACGGATCGGTATGCCATTATAAATCATTTCGTTCACAGTACTGCTACATTGACCCTTATTGATACACCAATCTATCCTTAACTCGAATATAACGGATAACATTCTCTTAAGGGCATTAATACTTAGTCATAGTAAATTACAATGTATATACATATATACCCCGATAAACACACTTCACACTTATGCGGTTTTCTTGTAATCCATTTGCAATCAATTTCCCGATCACTTAAAATAATTGTTATGGTTAAAAACAAAAGCACATACGATTTTTCCATATAAATCATTTCGGTTTTGACAAATCCAATACAAAGCTGCAATAAGAAAAGAAATGAGAAGAACATACCAAAAATGTTGTCGCTCCTTAACTCCTATCCTTGGAATCCCGATCTTACTTAGGTTTCCTCGTCACCAACCCTAGTCCATCACAAACAAAGAAATTATCAACTGTGCATGCTAGTGTTTTTGGTTAGGGTTGATTTCTACCCAATACACCTTCACTTGTAAAATTTTATGGGAACAAATGAACCATATTTTACCCAACTTCCTTTAAGTATATTGTTCCACTATAAATCTATTTTATTCAGAAATTTGAATCATCCAGTCGAACAGAAACCGAGATATGTTCTAAACAGTAAGTTCTCTATTTTCAAAACATAACGGTACAAAACAAAGCTTCATTTTGAAGAAAAAATTTCTGAGTCGATAAGGGTCAAATTTGAATACACTTATATCAAGGAAATGTGTTATCCTAGAAGTCTAGTTTACCCAGAAATTTGAACCACTCAATTTAGATGAGTGAAACTCAACTTATGTTCTAAATACCAAAACTGTCCCAAAACACCAAAAATGTATCAAACCAGAACCAGAATTTGCCCAAAAACAGAGCTTCATTTTGATGAATTTCTAGGTCCAATGGGGTCCAAATTTGAATACACTGATTTAAATAAAATTTGTTCTTCTAGAAACCTAGTTTACCCAGAAATTTGAATCACTCAATTTGAATTAGTAATGACCAAGTTATGGCTAAAACAAAAACATAGGTTTTGGAAAATTTTGACAACATCTTCCCTCTAAAACTGACGACTCCTTTATCTGAAATTTACCGAACCAATCCTAATCAAAGCAAAAAAGCTTCTTGAACTCTAACTCAAACTTATGTATACAAAAGTAGGGTTTTACCAAACCCAAATACAATCAAAGAGGGAGTTAGGAGGGTTCCTAACCTTGATCTTCTTGATCTTCACCAGCTTTCTCTTCTTCCTTCTTCTTTCATTTCTTGATCACATAGAACCTTGAACAAAGTAGATCGAAATCAAACCAAATTTGGCTTCATCCCCCAAAAGCACCGTAGCCCTAAGCTCTCCCAAAACCAAAATGTGTTATTCCCCCTTTACAAGAAAAGATTTGGTCTTATATCATTTTCATGTACAAGGCCATGTTTGGCTAAAGACATTTCTGACTTAATTTCCTATTTTTGCATTAAAGCCCTTCATTTCTATTTCATTTGCACAACAACTTATCATATTTCTACTTTGGCATATACTCTTCTTCATTTATGTCATTTGGGTCCTCATTTTAACATTTTACCAAACCTTGACTCTTGTATTAAATCAGATTTCCATTTTATTTTTTTTATTTAAACTTTTCATAGCATTTAAATTCGAAAATTTCCATTAACTTATGTTATACCCTAAACATATATCATTAAAATATTAGGGCTTAATTTAGAGGTGCACTAATCCACTATGCGAATTCCTTTAAAAACCTCTATTTTTATCACTTAAAACCAATAAAATGTATCGAATAAAAAAAAATAAAAATTTATAATACTATAAAGTAAAATAATAAAATGAAGAGGCTATTTTCAGACGTTACAACTCCTCACTTTTATGCGCCCAATATACCTTAAATTTTATAATAATTTTTATATATATTAGGTATGAATTGAATGACTCAGGTTTCCGAGGAAATTTGATATATTGATAAATTGTGAAATGTAAGTGAAGAAAATGTGAAACATATGATTTAATATTATATGCTAAAAATAAGAAAGTAGTGAGCATAAAATAAACGAAGTAGAAAAAGGGCAAGTATGGAAAAAATTGTAAAATGAGGACCTAAGGGTCAATTGTTATAAAAGAATAAAGCCATCTAAGTGAATTTATGATAAATGAATGCCAAAGTGCTAATGGAGACTAAAATGGAAAATTGGATTTATTGGGTGGCCAAACAAGGCCTTATGAGGAATAAGTGATTTAAGACTAAAAAGGGGAAAAATGAGAAATGAGAAATGAGAATAGGGATGAAGGCCAAACATGGCCTTACACTTAAGTGGGATTTTAAAAGACCAAAAGTGGTCTTTGGGGAGCTCATTTTCATGAGCAAACCCGTTTTTGAGAGAAGGGGAGGAGAAAAGGAGGAGAAACTCTAGGGTTTGCAGGAGGTTATTTTGGTTGGGTTTTAGCTGATTTCTTGCTCCAAAGATCTGTGACCTCTGAGGGGCAGATTTGAGAAGAGATAAGGTAAGAAAATCAAGCCACCTTTCACCTCTTATGATTTTAATTTTAGGGAAAAAGCCCTAACTTAAGAGAAGAAGTTTTCATTGATTCTAAACCACTTTTGGAGTTGTTTTGAGTGGATTCCATGGTGGATTTTTGATATGGGACAAATTGGAGAAGGTTTGTGGAAGAAAAATGTGTGAAAAATGCCAAAATCCAGCATTTTTGGGCAAAAACCCGTGGAGTGATGGAATTGCCGAGGAGTGTTGTTGGTACCGTGATCTGATGAAGCCCGAGTGAAGATGCCAGGTACCACTCAAGCCGAATCTTGGTACCCAGCGCGTTGAGGCTGAAGTGGGTACCCGATCAGTGATCATAGGTACCACTTTGGCACCAACAATACATGTTGCATATTTTGCCTTGTTAAGTCTATATTAGTATCTGGAGTGGTTAGGGACCCTAAGAAATGATTAATGGAGGTTCAAATAAGGATTGAACTAAGTGAAAAACGTATCGTACCTCGCCGCCTCGGCGAGTTCGTCTTTGGGCAGACTTAGTGTCTTAACCCAAAACCGTTAACAAAGATAAATTGTCATTCATTAAAAATATGATAATTGTTTATCCACTAAGAGTGGCTTGATTATTATTTATTGATAGGGGCGGAGTAATGATCGCCTAACTGAGGATCGAGATCGAAGAGAAGGAAGCTAGATCAAAATGACTTCGGTTAGTTCTCAGACTCTATTCTTATTTCAGAAGTATTTTGGTAGTTTACTAGTAACTATAAATGAGTGCATGAATGGTATATGAAATGAGTGCATGAATGGTATATGAATAGATACATGAATGAGTATATGAAATGAGTCATGGTAGAGTATATGAAATAATTACATGAATAGTATATGAAATGAATTCGTGAATGTATATGAAACGAGTACATAGATTAAGTATGTCTTTAAAAGGAGAATACGAAAGTGAATATGGAATTGAATGTGATATTTTAAAATCGAATGAATGTGAGTGATGAATCGGAATTATGTAATTCGGTCAATTCTGACATGCTAAGATTGAATCGATATCTAGAATGAGCCGCTGGCAGAGATGCACCAATCGGCATTTGTCACGGCGCCACGAAAGTATAATGTCCCGCTGGCGGGATGCGCAACCGGCATCCGTTATGATGGCGTATGGCATTGAAGAAATGTCCCACTTGGCGGGATGCACCAATCGACATCTGTCATGATGGCGTATGGAATTTAATTGATACCACATGTCGGGGTGCTGCGGCATCCATCTTGATGGAGACCCGGTGTTAAATGTGGCTTTGTCTAGAATGATAATATGGGCGGGATTAAGTAGCCAGATAAAGTCGAAATGTATTTGAATAGTCAGTGAAATAACCAACATTGAGTGTAAATGGGATTTTATGTATACGCTTAAATCTCGTAAATTAGTGTGAATTGAATTGATGCATTTGAAATTACATGTTGTGATATATGATAAATGAATTGTAAAAATGAAAGAATCACGAAATTGAATAGCATGAGTATATCTTGATATAATAAATAGTTTAATGTTAAATGCATTCGAGTTAAATTGAATATTTAATATATTTGTATAGAACCCTTAGCGTGAAAATGTAGTGTATAGTTTATCTGTCTTGTGAGTTTCGAGTAGACAGGAAGGAAGACAAGATTGTGAAGCGCAAAGTCATAAAGCAAGTTACGGCGTATAAATCTATACCCCGCCATATGCATATCATTTCCTTTTTAACATAGGATATTTGTGAACAAATGAGTGACTCCCGAAGAAATGTTTTGTTTTGTATATCATTTTTGAAAGGCGTATAATGCCTTCACTGTAATTGCATTTTATGAAATGTAAATGTTTGTGGGCTTACCATTTGAAAATGCTTCCGCGCAAATCAAAAACCTAAAGAGAAATAACATAAAGAAAATGTTTTGATAAGATAATTAAAAACGTCGAAGTAAATCGGGCTCCGATTCGGATCTGCCCATCGGGTCGAGCCGGGGACTAGGGTCGAGACACTTTTGAAAAAGAAAAAGAAATAAAATGTAAAATAAAAAGAGTGTCCCCAGGTTTGGGTTCGACCGCCATTTAGGGTCGGATGGGGTTGGAGATCCTTCACTCTGACTTAGGGAGATTTCGTCATCGAAATTACCTTCAATGAACAGTTGTGAATATTACTGACGCATAGTTTCTTCACTTTCCCACGTGACTTCCTCAGTCTTGTGGTTTCTCCACAATACATTGACTAATGGAATTCGTTTGTTCTTAATTCTTTGACTTCTCGAGCCAAGATTTATACGGGTTCCTCTTAAGTAGTCGGGATTGAAGTAGCTTCAAATAATCTCAGAGACACATGTGAAATTCGACTATACCTCCTGCTTGTTGAAACGTGAAAAAGCGTTATGGATCATTTCCAGCTATAGAGGTAAAGGCTAACCTATAATACCCTTGGACCCACTTTCGTCACTTCATACGACCCAGTAGACTAAGACTCGACTTACCTTTCTCGAGAATCTCTGACTTTCTTCATTAGAAACTTTGAGAACACTTTGCAAATCGATCTCATATTGAATGTCTTTTCTCTTCAAGTCGGCGTAAGACCTTTGTCTACCCGAGGCTACCTTTAATCTTTCTCTGATCATTTTCACCTTATCCTCGGTCTCTTGGATCAAATTGGGGCCGATTACCTTCTTCTCACTTAACTCTGTCCAACATAGTGCGGTTCTACACTTCCTTCCGTAAAGAGCCTTGTAAGGTGCCATTTCAATACTCGACTGGAAGCTATTGTTATACACAAATTCAACTAGAGGAATATATACATCGACTACCCTCATAGCGAATCACCTGACTTAGCATATCCTCTAAAACTTGAATAACTCTCTCGATTGTCCACGTTAAATGCGTAGGTGGAAAGTAAAATGCCGAAATTTCAGAGTGCACAAGCCTCTTGCAATTTTCCCCAAAATCTCAAGGTGAACCTCGGATCTCTATCTGAAATGATAGACACAGGAATCCCATGCGAACTATTTCCTCTATCTATAGCTCTACCAACTTATCAAGTGAATAGTCGGTTCTTACTGGTAGGAAGTGAGTTGACTTTGGCAATCAATCTACCACGACCCAAACCGAATCATGCTTTCTCCCTGTCAATGGTAACCCGACCACAAAATCCATTGTGATTCGGTTGCATTTCCACTCGGGTATTCTAATAGGCTGCAACAAACCCGAAGGAACTTGATGTTTCTCTTTCACCCTCTAGCACACCATACACTTGGTCACAAAATTCGAAACATCACTCTTCATTCCGAACCACCAGTATGGAGTCTTTAAATCCTGATACAATTTCGTGCTATCAGTATGCATAGCAAAGGATCCATTGTGTGCCTCTTCAAGAGCGGATTTCTTCAACTCATCATCATTGGGTACACAAACTCGGTTTCTAACATATAAGAATCCATCCCCATTCACTGAAAACTCAGTTTCTTTATGCTCTCTATTCTGACTTACAATTGCTGAAATTTTCTCATCACTCTTTTGTGCCTCTAGCACTAGATTTAACAAATTCGGTTTTGCTATCAATTCCGCTACTATTGTACCTTCGTTTGATAACGACAAATGAGCATTCAATGCTCGTAATGTTTGTATTGACTTTCTACTCAGAGCGTCTGCCACAACATTAGCTTTCCCGGGATGGTAGTCGATGACCACAATCCCGCATAATCCTTATTGTTTCCATCCATCTCGTTGTCTCGAAGTTAAGCTCTGTTGTGAGGGCAAATACTTAAGACTTTTGTGATGGTGTAGATGAAGTACTTTTCTGTAAAGATAGATGTCCATATTTTCAATGCAAACACAATGGCGGCTAATTTCAAATCATGTGTAGGGTAATTCTTTTCATGCAGCTTTAACTACCTTGACGCATAAGCTATCACTTTACCCTCTTGCATAAGGACACACCCGAGTCCATTTAATGAAGCATCACTAAAGATCACATATTCTTTACCGTAGGTTGGCTGAGTAAGAACCGGTGTCTCGATTAAGAATGCTTTCAACTTTTCAAAACTAGCTTGACACTTTCCATTCCACCAAAATTTCACATTCTTTTGGAGCAATCTCGTCATAGGGGACGTAGTCATGAGAGAGAAACCCATACTTGAACCTTCTTTAGTAACACTGCTAAGCTTTGGAATTCTGAACTTTAGTGACACGTCTTAGTGGGTTTTCCTTTCAGAATCACTTCTATCTTCCTTGGATCACCCTAATTCCTTCTTGTCTGATGTGTCTAAGAGAGGACATTTCTTTCAACCAAAATTCCACTTACTCATTTTTACATACAAGCACATTCCTTTGAAGGTTTCTAACACTACACGAAGGTGCATCATGATCTTCCCGATCCTTTGAATACCTGAGGATGTCATCTATAAGCACCATAACAAATCGTTAAAAGCGATCGGAAAACACGGTTCATTAAGTCCATGAAATTCGCTGGTGCATTTGTCAACCCAAACGGCATTACAAGGAACTCATAATGTCCATACTGCGTTCTAAACGTCGTCTTATGCACATCCGCATCCTGAATCCCTAATTGATGATACTTAGATCGTAGGTCGATCTTCGAAAAGACACCTGCACCTTTTAGTTGGTCGAATAAGTCATTAATTCTGGGTAACGGATACTTGTTCTTCACTGTCATCTTGTTCAATTGACTATAATCGGCTTACACAGCGAGAAGTGTACCATCTTTCTTCTTAACGAAGAAGATTGAAGCTCCTATGGTGATACGCGGGCGAATAAATCCTTCTTTAATAATTCTTTTAGCTGGAGCTTTAATAACAACTCCATCGGGAGGCGTACATATGGTGTAATGGATGCCGGTGCTTTAAGATTTCTTGTCGATTGCGAACTCAATCTCTCTGTGTGGATGCTATCTTGGTGATGAGTGTAAAACTCATATATGTTTTGAGTTCATTTCACATGCTATTTTGAGCATTTTATATCCATATTCATTTAAAACTCATAAAATTTCCTCTAAACTTGGTTTCTGAGGATTTCTAATGAGAAGCAAATTGATTTAATGAAAAGATGCAAAATGTTCTGAAAAGAGTTAGCAGGATGTCTCATAGTCGTCATTGAGAAGATAAATTTTTTACGTATTATCTGGAGCATCAAATGGTTCAAATCTACATGTAGTTACATTCTACATTGAAAAGAGCTTTCAGCCGACACCTCCTTTTTTAATCAGAGTTAAAACGAAGAAGTTATGGCCCCGGCAAGTTTGACAAAGTTTTTTGTCGCATAGCAGAAAACTATGTCGCGACATAGTTTTCTGCTGCAACAAAGAAACTATGTCGTGACACAGTTTTCTGTTGCAACATTAGAAAAAATCTAAAAAAAGGCCGAAAATTGCTATTTTAGACTATTTTTCAAGCCCATTTTACCCTAGGATTATAAATACTCGTTTTTTTTTAGGTTTTTAGGGCAACGGGGAGGTGGGAGAACACCTCCTTAGGGTTCTCTCTAGCTGCCCATTTTTTAGTTTCTTCAACGATTTTGATTCGTAATAGATCTTAGAGTAGTTTTAAAGCATATTTTATTTCTATTGAAGAGATTTAGGTGTTGTATAACAAATATTCGATTTCATTAACATTCGGACAAAGATTGGAAGAATTTAAAATCTGGATTTTCTCATCCTTGTCTCTTGATTCTTTTCTTCATTTTTACTTTTTGTTTGATTGGTGATGATTGGAATCCCGATGTGGAACATTAAACACCACTCTAGGAATTGAGGATAATTGTTAAATATTGATTTGAGATTCTCGATTATTTTGTGAGTTTGGCCGAATTTATATAATTGGTACTATTCATATAATTAGTTGTTCGGAATATTAGTAGCTTATACCCCAAGGCGTATGCTGTCTGATTTTTAGGGGCCCTGCGAGTGACACGAGAGATGGATTCATGAGAGTAAAAGCATTAACTTGAGGTATGTTGGAATAATATTATGGAACTAACGAACTGCAAAATATTACTTTGATATATGTGGTACTCATGGGTGAGGATAATTGAGGATGTATTAGTTTAATGTTTAGAGATCTCACCTCGAATTGATAGAATGACCTCTCGATCTCGTGTTAGCATAGATCTAATCGGAGAAGACTGATTAAATGTGATGGGTACAGATTTTCAGTCGTGGAGAAACACATTGTCCTGTCATGGGAGAAAGATTATTCAATCTAAGTAGTTTGTGAAGTGAAAAAGAAAACAATCAATCAAATCTTAAAAGAGGGTGGATTTTAAGTAGCTATTTAGACCCATTTTATTTTTGAAAATGAATATGTGGTGTGTTAGATAGTGAAATGTATAGTGTCAGGAGGAATCCAAGGCTATGCTACATTGCTCTTGGACAAATCCAGCATTCAACTCACAAATGTTGTGCTTTCAAGGAAATGCAAACTGTTTTGTAAATAATTATCCTCATCCCTAGTGTCTCTCTTCATACCTTTTATAATAAGTAGGTTTTTATTTGGTAGATTTTAGGATTAGTTTTAAATCAGTTTTTATTTCAATTAAATTGATTTTTATTCCCATCTTTGTTGGTGGCAAATAGTTGAAACCCTTGTAATCGGAATTGATCAAATTCCAATTACGAACCTCCGATCCTCGTGGGTATGATATCGGGACTTTTAGAGAGTCCACTTTGTGTATGACAGTGCACTTGCGAAAGAGGTTGAGTGTTGGTAATACTTTTATTTTAGTTTTTGGTATACTTACTTTTGTTTCTAATCGGTTTTTGGTATTTACCATTCGCTCCGCAGCCATGTTACTGTATATCGTCATTTGATGCCGACAAGTTTTGGCGTTGTTCTTCCAGGGACTTTAGTTTAGTCTTTGTGTCGTGTCTGAAAAATTGGTCAACACTAGCGCTCTGAAACATCCGGATAATCACAAACTGTAGGGATGTCTGATAAACTAGGCTCTGCCTTTTTCGTATCAATCACATATGCCAAGTAGGCTTCACACCCTTTCCGAACCATCGTTCTAGTAGTGGCGGTGGATATCACATTAGAGAGGTGGTTCAGCCTCTTACTAATGAAAGTCACTTCCTCACCACACGGTGTCCTTAAGGTCACTCGTTTCATTTTATAATCAATTACCACTTGGTGTCGGGACAACCAATCCATCCCTAATATCACATCGAACTCTCTGAATGATAACTAGATTAAGTCTCTCGGAAACTCATACTCTCTTATTATGATGGGACAATCTCTATAAACTCTATTCACAATGACACTAAGCCTTAGCCGATTTGTCACCAAGATATCATACTCGATTTCACTCTTCGGTAAACCACCCAACCTCGGAATGGAATTACAAACATAGGAATGGGTTGATCCTAGATCTATCAATGCTTGTACAATAGTCTCATAGATATGGAGATTACCAACTATCACATTCGGGGCATTTTTATCTTCAACTGCCTTCATTGCATGCTTTGGGTGCAGGCACGGGCATTCTGTCGACTATGGTGCGTGACGACTTTGCCTCGGAGCGCTTTCGATGCAACTCTTATTGTTCTTGCTTCCCATCTGTGCTATTTGGAATATACCCCAATCCCGGGTGCGTGTAAACGGGCTCTAGGACAATCTTTTACAACGTATCATTGTTCACAAACCAAACAAGCACTGTTAGTCTCAACTGACCTCCTTTATGTCTCCTCCCCTGTGTATTGCAATAAGGAGGAGCTGGTCCTCTCGAAGAACCTCTTGGGGCACTAGCTACTGATGTTATTGGTGGAATAGTCTTACTCTGGAGTAGTCGGTAGTCCTGTAGTGTGGTGACTAGAACCTTGTGGACCTCTAAGCTTCTTATTAATTGTGATTATTTGACCGAGTTTTCTTACCTACTTTCTTTCTTTTTAAATGCATTACTGTTCTTTCTTCACCTTTTCAACATTTAAAGCACATGTCACAATCTTAAAGTAATCATCATGGTCGAATCCTATGACATAGGCCCGAATATAGTCATTTAGGCCATCCTCAAACTTATGGTACTTTTCTTCCTCTGTAACTAGCATATTTGGAGCATACTTGCTCAACCTGGTGAATTCCCTCTTATACTCTGTCATACTCATCTGCCTCTGCTTCAAATTATGGAACTCTTTTCTCATATTGCTAAGGTAGATTCAACCTACGTATTGCTTTCTGAATAATGCTATGAAAAACTCCCATGTAATATTTTCCGGTGGTGCAGTTCTGGTCACAGACACCCACCACTGGTAAGCATCATTCTGTAGGAGTGAGATCACACACTCAAAATTTTCCTATAGTGTGCAATGCATTTGTCGAAGCATTCTCTCTGTTCTTTCGAGCCAATTCTCCACCATGTAAGGCTCATCATCTTTCTTTCTAAGAAAATCTATGGGTCGATATCTTACCATAATCTGAGGGACAACTTGGGATGATTGCGCTACTCTGTGCAGTGCTTTAGCTATATGTTGGAGGATATCCATAGTACCTTCTGCGGCTTGTCCCTGTTCATGTATCGATGGAGCATGGGACACTTGCCCACCATCCACACTGGTGGGGCTATTTGGGCGACTTCCCGAGTCACCTCTAACCCCATGGTGGCATGAACGAAAATGCTTAACCTATTAATATCGACAAGATCCGCATAGAGTCACGTCATCCTTTTATATGCAAATGCAATGCATGTCACACACAATTTCAAAAATCAATTTATAGAATCGCCTAAACCTAAGCTCTAATAACAAAATAAATTGTCGCCTCCCCTGCCCTCGCCTTGACCCAACTAGACCCGATGGCTGGACCAGACCCGGGGATGTGGGCCACTAAATCCTTTATCTGTAAAACACATTTCATATACTTTTTTTCAATGGGATATTTAATATCCATTTAAATCATATTTATGTATGTATGAGAATATGATCTCATTACTTATATGCTTTATATATATAAAAATATACATCAATTGTGGAAGAGAGCCCATAATTTGCTCAATTCCCACATTTATACAAGACGACATTTCTTGCCCTTTTTAAATCATTTACAAAACACTGTAGTTCAAGTCTAAACGTAAGTCAAAATATACTCTTCTCATAAAGATTTATACATCTTTGTTTGCAATGCAAAACAATTACATGATTTTTTTTGAAATGAAATGTATGCATGAGACGAAGCATTTACTTATACTATGCACGATTCGACGATGACTTCGGGCTCTACGGTCTTTGATCTTGCCCCTATTCACTCGGTACCTGCACATGATAAAACAACGTGCTAAGCATTTTCATGGTTAGTGGTTCTATACATTTATATCCTCATTGCAGTCAAACACATAATATGTATCTTTTCAAAAACACCATTTGGCATACTTTCAATGGTCAATGCAATAAACAATATATATGTTAATTTTTCATTCAAACTCAAATTATGCATTTCACACATTTACTTATAAGTTTGACCTTAAGCAGGTGTATGACTTCCGGTGCATAGGATAAAGGAATCCACCCGACCTGATTCGGTTGGGCTCAGTACGGTATAAGAACATTTAATAATACAATCTGATCCGTGGCTGGCAGCCAGTGTTTACAAATTCATTTGTGTACTAAAATCTTGTCCGTGGGAATGGATGGGTATGCAGTATAAATCATTTCGTGCGATCTTTGCTACATTGACCTGTGGTATATCAATCTATCCTTAACTCGAATATGACGGATAACATTCTCTTAAGGGCATTAATACTAAGTCAGAGTAAATTACAATATTATATATACATATATACCCCAATAAACACATTTTGACGCTCATGCAGTTTTCATGGACAGCCACTTGCAATCAATTTCCCACTCACTTAAGACAAGTTTGTTTATGGTTAAAAACAAAGCACACATGCAGTTTTACCATGTAAATCATTTCGATTTTAAATCCCGATACAAAATGCATAATAGCGTAAAGAAATGAAGAAACAAACCAAAAGGTTGTCCTCGCCGGCTCTATCCTTGGAGATCTGATCTTACTCAAGTTTCCTTGTCACCAACCCTTAGTCCATCACAAACAGAGAAAATATCAGCCGTCCATGCTAGTGTTTTTGGTTAACGTTTATTTCTACCTAATACACCTTCACTTGTAAAAATTTTTGGGAACAAATGAGTCATATTTTGCCCAACTTCCTTCAAGTCCATTGTTCCTTTATAAATCTATTTTGTTAAAAATTTAGATCGACAACCGAACCTTCGAAACTCAAGATATATTTCTAAACAAGCGGGACTACTCTATTTTAGAAACATAACCATAATTTTCACAATAATGAGCTCCCTTAGATGAATTTAAAGTACGATGGAATTCTAGGAATTTGAATATAGTTATTTCATGGAAATTTGTTTTCCTAGAAGTCTAGTTTACCCAGAAATTTGAATCACTCAATTTGGATGAGTGAAACTCAACTTATGGCCTAAATACCAAAACTATCCCAAAACACTGACAGTACCAAGCAGAACCAATATTTACTTTACATTGAGCACCGCTTTGATGAATTTACGGGTCGATAGGGTCTAAGTTTGAATAAATTTATTTCAAGGAAATTTGTTCTCCTAGAAGTCTAGTTTATCTAGAAATTTGAATCACTAAATTTAGATGAGTGAAACTAAACTTATGGCCTAAATACCAAAATTGTCCCAAAATACCAAAACTGTACCAAACCATAACCAGAATTTACCTCGAAAATAGAACTTTACTTTGATGAATTTATGGGTCCAATGAGATCCAAATTTGAATACACTTATTTCAAGAAAATTTGTTCTCCTAGAAGTCTAGTTTATTCAGAAATTTGAATCTTTGTTGGATGAGTAATAGCAGAGATTATGTGAAAACAAACTTATGGGTTTTAAAAATTTTGTGACATCTCCCCTCTAAAACTCAGACATTTCCTTTGCTCTACGAAATTCGCCAGAAACAAAATTAATCAAAGCAAGCAACTGTGAACTATAATAAAAATATATACAAAAGTAGGGTTTTACTAAACCCAAATACAATCAAAGAGGGAGTTAGGAGGGTTCCTAACCTTGATCTTCTTGATTTTCACCAGTTTTCTCTTCTTCCTTCTTCTTTCATTTTTTGGTCATATAGAACCTTAAACAAAATGGAGTAAATCAAACCAAATTTGACTTCATCCCCCACAAGCACCATAGCCCTAAGCTCTCCTAAAACCAAAATATGTTCTTCCCCCTTTACAAGACAAGATTTGGTCTTATATCATTTTCATGTACAAGGCCATGTTTGGCTAAAGACATTTTTGACTTAATTTCCCATTTTTGCATTAAAGCCCTTCATTTCTATTTCCATTTGAAATAAATTTATCACATTTCTAATTTCTTTGATATACTCTTCTTCATTTAAGGACCTTTATCCTCATTTTGACATTTTACTAATTTAACCTGACTCTGTATTAAATCTTGCTTTATTTTTTTATTTATTTTTCACTTAGCATTTAAATTCCAAAAATTTCAAATTTAACTTATGTTATACACTAAACATATCATTAAACTATTAGGGCTTAATTTGGGGTGCACTAATCCACTATGTGAATTCTCATTTTAAAAACATCTATTTTTATCACTTGTAACCAATAAAATATCAAATTAAAAAATAAAATTTTTTATAATAGCAGAAAATGCTATAAAGTAAAATAATAAAATGAAGAAGCTATTTTTGGGACGTTACAAGCACCATTGACTAGGTTCTTCTTTTTTTTAATTTTATTGATTATATATAAATATGTTAATTGGGCTTTCATTTTGCGTTGTAAAACCTCAGAAGCCTTCTCCTACATTGTCAGCTTACTAACTAGGTCTCTAGCATTGTTGACACACTTTTCCAGTGACATAATATTGAGATCACTTGCTACTTTTGCACACATTCCACTCATACTTGCATACTTACATTTTTGCTCTTGCATTGCTAAGGGACTAGCAATGAGCTGGTTAGGGTGTGATGAGTGCTCATATTACGTGTTTTTACATATACATTTTGAGCCATTTTTGAGTACTTATCAACACAAAACCTCTAACTTAGCTTGTTAATAGTTCCTAAGCATGTGACTAATGAAAAACTCGAGTTTATGTGATTTTGCAGGTTATTAGGTGGAAATAGCAAAATTTTTAGCGTTTGAGGCAATCCACAGGTATTTTGGTGTCAATAGCATACATAGGACATGCCTGAAGATGAGAAAAATGCAATTCAGAAACTTGAGGAAAAGTTCAGAGAATTTTGTAGCAGTTTCGAAGTCACTACAGTGACTGCAAAAATTTCGCAGTAACATCAAATCTTTCATGTTCAAATTTACTGCGAAACTTTTGCAATGCATATGGGATCCTTAATTCAAATTCCTAGTGACTCCATGGTCACTACGAAAATTTCGCGGCATAGTCCTCTCCTCTTTGACCATTTTTGCAGTCACTTAAGCGCAACTGTGAAAATTTCGCACACTCAAAGTGACTATGAAAATTACAAAAAATGTAGAAAAATGAAAGAAACCCTAGCTAGTCGATGGGATTGATTCTTAGAGGCTTAGGAATGGAAAGTAACGACACAAGATGACTTTGGAAGGCCTTAGATGCATTTATAAAAGGAGAGAAGCAGAATTTGAGAAGGACAATTCTCTTGACCTAGGAGAGAAGAGAGGGATTCTAGGGGTTCCAAGATGAGATCTCAAGGAAGCGGCGACGGAGTTCGAAGAATTCTAGACCGCTCCATTTTTTTTCTATGTTTTCCTTTGAATTTCAATATGTTATTATTTTAGTTATGTTTTAGCTTACTTTGTTTAGGGCTACGATGTAGCCTAGGTTTGGAACAATGTTTTGGGGTTTTGAATTCTAATCTTTTAGCACAAATTTATTTAATATGATAAGTATTTCATTTTGATCTTAATGCTTGTGAACAACTGGCCATTGTTTGCATGATTTTACATTCAATTTGAGAATGAGAGGAGATAGGAGAATGGGATTGGGAATAGGATACCAGAGGATAATCATGGGTTGTCCATACTTGTGACTTCGATGAGGTCTCTAAAGATCAATTAATCTTAATGCTCTCTATAAACTTGGGGTTTGAGACCAAGAAGAGATAACTTAGTTTTGTGAGTAAGGTGTTGATGCTCGAGAGAGATTAGCACCATTTTAGATTTAATCAACCTTCATTATATAAATTTGTTGCTTTAGGATTGTTTCTTGCCCCATACAATGGAAAAGACCCAGGTGAACACAGAAACCCAAGATATCTTTCATAATTTTTGATGAAATCAATAATTAGGTTATTTAGTTCAATAACTCACTTTTGTCATCCAAACAATCTTAGGATTATATTAGATTAATAATCAGTATACATAGTCCTTGTGGGTTCGACATCCCGGACTTAATTAGTCCACTTTATTACTTGCATGATCCAAACACTTGCGGTGAGTATTTGCGTGTAAGAAATCGTGACAACAAAACACTCCAAAATTGTATGCTCTACCATCATAATTGACTCAAACTTAGACACTTTAACTCCATTGGTCCCTTCATGGGTTACGAAGAGAATGTCCCAAGCATGACTCTAGCATTCTTTTCGCTAGCCTCATTCCCATGTTTATTACATTCCAATTTATGCTTAATCATAATTGTTGGTCTACATTCTCCATCCAACACCTTAGGAGGATTTCAACCAAATTCAACGACATTCCAAACTTTTTTACTTATTATTTTCACCTTCCAATGAGGATAGTTATGACTAGTTAAAAATGGAGGTCTCCTTATTGAAGCACCCTCTTGATGATGTTCTATAATTGATATTCAAGGATCAAAAATGTTTTTTGCTTTAAAAACCAACTTTGATACCAATTTTGGAATGAATCTCAAATAGTGGAATACATTCACAAGGGGGTGGGGGCGCGTATCAATTTGAAAAACAATTTATCCAAACCAAGATAACCAAATTTACTCAAAAAATTCTCTCAACAAATCACTTCAAGATTCTTTTATATGCAAAGGATGCAACAACACTCCTTAAACATTATAAGATGTAAGTCACAAGCAAATGATTCAAAACAAATAATCTATCATTCAAGAATCAAATGCACAAGAAACAATCCATATTAAAAAAAAACTAAAATTATTAACTTAAACAAGGAGAAGAAGAAGAGATAAAGAGGGGATACCAATTTTTACATGGAAAACCTCCTAAGAGGTAGAAAAACATGGGCCTACAACCGATTAAACACTCCTCTAAGATGAATAAGTTTAGGTGTACAAGGATTCACGAAACTTTCTCACCTCAACTCCTTGCCATCATCTTCAGGAATATGCTTAGAGTTCTTCCCAAGCTTGATCTTGGCTTTCCTCTTGAAGATCCATCAAGAAGAAAATGTGTTTTCACCTAAAACTCAATCACTTTGAGAGAAAAGTGTAAAGACAACCTCAACCAATTTTTACAAACAAAACATAAGGATTTTTTTGAATGCATAAGTGAGAGAGAAAAGATTTTCTTGCAAAACAAACACCCTTTAAAGAAACTTGGAATTTTAGAGATGAAGGTTGTGGTGTCTCTTTCTATATCCACTAAAATGGTAAAAACATTTTCATTTGAAGGGGGCGAACCTAGATCCAAAGGTTGAAAATGATCTCAGAAAAAAGATAAGTTGGATTAATCCAACTATGAATGGGATCTATACAAAATTTGGGAAAAAAATTATTTTAAAAACTTTCCCTTTGTTTTTTTCAAAAAGAAATCAAACAAAAACATTTTAAAACAAATTAGGGTTAATGACGATCATCTAACATTCATCAATTCATTTTTGTCCCTTTGCAAACTTCATTTATTGAGCTTCAAAAACAAGCCGTCTATGAGAGATTTAAAGGCTAAAGACTAAGGAACAATTAGGAATTTTTGTCTTGAATTGCCAACCTAATTTCACACACTCATAGTCTAACTTTTTTTATACGCTTAAAAGTGTAACTTTTCTTACACTTATCATAAAAAAATATAACCCTTTTTATACTTTTAACCATTGATGTAATCTACACATGTAACATCATCTATAGGTTGCACAAGAAAATGAATTGCTAAAAGAAGAAAAGTCATTAGTTAATGAAGATGATGCCAAAAGTCAAGTTGATTAAGTTAAGAAAGTCATTAGAAAGCGAAACTATGTTTTTCTAGGATGTATATTTTAATAGCTGTTCTACTAATATTTATTTTTATAAAAGGAATTAGATAATGTTGTTGAAATACTTTGGCATAATTAACATATGCATATTTATGCATAATTATTGTATCAAATTATTTATATTAATTGTTTAAATTTGGTTATTATTGTCAATGATATTTTAATTAGTAAAAATTTAATTTAATTTTGGGGCTTTTTTAATTATATAGGAAACTTATTATTTTTTAATAAAAAATATTCATATAGGACGCTTTAGAGAAGTGACTAAATGATTGAATGGAGCTTTATCCAACTCTTTATTAGGTGCAAAAGTATTTTCTATTCCTCTAAGTGGTTTTAAAAGCAAAGGAGGTTTTTCTTAT
The DNA here is from genome assembly GCA_016808115.1 of Tetrastigma voinierianum. Taxonomy (NCBI): domain Eukaryota; kingdom Viridiplantae; phylum Streptophyta; class Magnoliopsida; order Vitales; family Vitaceae; genus Tetrastigma; species Tetrastigma voinierianum. The sequence continues at coordinate 1,209,895 of JAEQBH010000013.1, read as the reverse complement.
TGTTATTTATAATGTAAGAAAACAATATTTAAACAATTTGTAACTTCAATTTGAAGACAACTTTTGTTGTTCTTGCGTGGAGTGATGCGAACATGAAACACGATTTGAGTTGATTGAATTATTGTTTGTTAAACAAAGGGCAAAAAAAGGTAATGGAAAAGGACCATGAAGCAAATAAGACTAAAAAAGTGAAGGAAATTCTTTCAAAAAAAAAAGGGCTGAAATTTCACCCACAAATGATTTTTTCTCCAAATTCTCACATAATCTGTTTATAATAATGTGGGGATTGACAGTTGCAACTCATATTTCGGAACCCTAAAATCTAGAGTGTAGCACAAAATTTGAGAGAGAGATTTAAATTGACATGTGTTGCTACACGATATTATTGGTGTAAAAACATATCATAGTTTTTATATGGTAGTAATTTTATTACTTATTTATTATGAAGGAAAAAAGTGGTGTTTATGCATTTATTATTTTAATTTTTATATTTTTCAAGCTTTATTTTAAAACTTCTATATTTTTTGGAAATGGTAGGATGTCATCAAAACATTTTCCTTATAATTATATACAAGAATAGAGTTTAATATAAAACTGAGTTCTATATTGTAATCTGAGTTTTTAACCTGTTGTATCTAATGATTTTATTCTCAGAGACGTATAGATTAAAATTTTGTCTGTTTTAGTTTACCCTTAAAAATATATTTATATAAGAATAGGGTTTAGCTATAAAAATTTGTTACTCCAGATGATAACCAGCCTTACATCGCGTTAGAAGACATCATCATCTTTAAGATCTATATGTGATTATAAATTTTTCATTTTTAGTTTTACCTTAAAACTTTCTATTTAAAATATGATGGTGTTTCTTCGCCCAAACATTTTCCTGTTATTTATATACAAGAACAAAGCCATTATAAAAGTTCTGCCTTCTCATACGCAGAACTGGCTTTTACAAATCAGTTGGGGATGAGCATTTTATTTTGGACTATATGTGATTAAAATTTGTCTATTTTAGTTTAATTCCTTAAAAACTTTCTATTTTCGTAATTTAGTTACGCTACTAAACATTTTCCCTTATATTTGTTTACATTCATTCGAATTCATTAAGTGTAAGACAAGACTATAAGTTTTACAAATTTTAAACTTCTGCCAACACCTTAATATTTAGAAATTGTAATAAAGTAAAAGATAAAGATTCAAATAATCTCCTAAAATATTAAACGAACTTATTTAAAAAAACTCATTATGTAAGGAAGCTGTGTGCCTCCAATTCTAAGATTGCTTAGATCCTATTTCACTTATATTTGATATATAAGAATAGACTTAATTATAAAAAGTTTGTTTGACATTAGTAATAAAGCTTTATGTTTGTTAAACTATTTATTTTATTTTTCAAAATTTATATAAATTAAAATTTTATTTAAGAAAATAATAAAAAATAAAAGCAACTATGTAAAACTCGTTCTTATACGATAACTATCTTTTTATATCTGAATAGATAAGAATAATAATAATAATGACCGGTGGACTTGAGTGGTGGAGCTGGGTGGGGTTTTATGACATGAGTTATGAGGTTGGGCCCCTCCCCTCATGGGAATGGTGTCAGCTGTGAGGCTGTAATGACATTCTAAATCACTGGGCCAGAAACTCCAAAAGAGTGGGTTCCATGTCACCCATCTTCATCCTAATCTGCAGTCAATTTCTTCCTGTTCTGTTTTTTTTTTTTTTTGTGTGTTTTTTTAATTTCATATTAAAAGGAAAATAAAAATTCGAAGTTAGTAGACAGGAGTGAAACTTTATTGATGTACAAAGCAGGGAGTATAAACATACAGTGCTTGTTATTCATCGTCGGGGAAGAGGTATAAAGGAGGGATTAGCGGTGGTGGTGGCTGTGGTGGTGGTGGTGGCTGTGGTGGTGGTGGTGGTGTTGCTGCTTCTACGAGGATCATTTCTGGTTCATCAAGGAATTTGTTTGGAGGGGCGGAAAATGAGCTCCATCGGATTCCCGACAGAATGTTTGTCAACGGTGCCAGCGCCGTCGCGTCTTTGTTCACGCAGCAGGGCAAGAAGGGTACTAATCAGGACGCCATGCTTGTTTGGGAGGTTAGTCTACGTCTCCGTCTCCGTTTCCCTCATCATCAAATATTTTCACATTTTTCTCACCTACTTCATTTTCTCTGGAAAATTTTTGTGAGGACGAGCCACTTGGGTGTTCCCATTACTGCTCGGCTTGCTGAAAATAGTCAAACGTGATTTCCTTTTTGAAAATGAATTTTTGTTCACTGACAAACGTATTGAGATTGATACATTCCATCACCGATTGACTTTACTATGGGGTCCTGAATCATATATCACAGAACCTAGGTTTAGAGTTTGGAGTAAAGAGCATGGCGGGATCTTTTTAGCCACGAGGCCATTCTAATTTATTGGTCAGAAACTCATCCACTGAACTGATTTAACATGTCACACAAATTAAAGGGAAAATCTGCGAAGAAGTAGCTAAAAGCTACACCGCTTCTGAAATCACTACTGGAATTGATCAATGTTTCTCTTGAATATCAGTTTCGATATTCCGATCAACAACATGTAGATCTATAGAACATAAACGAACAAACAGTTAAGGAAAAATCTGTAAAGGAGTAGCTATAAGGGGCACCCACCTGCCATAGTCTTCTGTGGGAGAGAATGACCTGAAAATGAGAATAGCTGAAATGAAATGGGATATATATAGATAAATGAAATGAAATTGTGGTAGAGCAATTAAGGAGGGATCGACTATGATGTTTACTTCAATCACTGTGCTGGTGAGGAGTGATTGGTTTTCTTTGAATTTTGAAAGCACTGTAAGGGCAGCAGCAAGGCCATCAAGAGATTGGTCAAGGCTTAGGGATTATGGAGTAAAATTAAAAGAAGATTTGGCTGATTAGGTGTAGGTTAGAAAAGAAAGCTGAGAAAAGATTCATATTCTTCTGATAGAAAAATAAGATTCATGTTCACAAACCCAAGGTCCAGGTAATCAGCAGACAGTTCCATGGAGATACTTCATTTATTTATTTTTTATACCTAGCCTTGTATGAAGATGGCGTCCTTCTCTCTCTCTCTCTCTCTCTAATCTTTTCTTTGCTCATTTGCTTGTTTACATCAGAGTGACCATCATTCCGTAAAATTGTGTTTAGCTCTTGGAACTTACCAAGGAAAAGAAATTGTTAAGGAAAATGATTTCATTATGTTTGGTTGTCTAATAAAAAATCTTTAAAAAGGAAATCAAATGTAAATAAAATTACTGAGAAACTTACATATTCTTAAATTATTTAATTTTTATATTGATGATTTGTAATGAAAAAATTGGTTTGAAATAGAAAATAAAAGTAATATGTTGGATTTAACTCTATTTTAATTTTCCTTCATTTTTTGTTTCCTTCTACGCTTCCTCTCTATATTCCTCCCTTACATTTTTCTGGAAACCAAACATAGCTTAAATGTAAGAGAGAGATATATTTATTAGCCCATTCATTCTTCAAAGCAGTATATTTGTTGATTTTTTAATAAGTCTCAAGGTATAATTTTAGGATGAACATTTGTACTTTACTTCAACTGTCTCTAATGTTAACATTCTTAAGTAGACACAATTTTGGCTTTGGAAGTTTCTTTCACTTTTCTCTAATCAGTGGATAGGGAAACAATTAGCTTCAACTGGACCAAGTGAAGGGTGAGAGAGTGGTTTTTTTTTTGTGAGAAGCTTGGGCTAGAAGGGGGTTATGAGAAGAGCCTTGGTGCATTGATTGGGATTTTAGCATGGCAAGATTCATTACTGAGAGAAGATTTGATTGTTCATGGTGATAGGGATTTCTCAGAGTTCGACAAGAGAATGAGTTTTAGAATATTCCTTTATCTGGCAGAAGATGGGCCTTCCATTTCTTACTATGATAGTTTTATCTTAAAAAAAATTCGTTACAGGAATTTCCCTAATATAGCTCAGTATTGGGAATTTATTATGGGGAACGGGTTCTGGATCTTAGAGGGCTGTGTGTTGAAAGTAGGGGTTTCTAACCTCTTGCAGAATTAAAATATGGACTCTCATCCTAGAAGACCACACAGGAAGTCAGTGTTACGTCACTCTCCTATTTTCCTTGACTGTGGTGGATTAAGAAGCGGGAAATCCACCTTATATGGAAATATGTTGTTGAAAGTGGAGTGTTTTGGTGATTTGGTGTAGTCATGTTGATAGAGCTTTTCTTCAAGGGTGCACAAAATTTTATATATGCTATGAAGTTAAAAGCTGTGTAGGATTTAAAAGTGCAAATAGATTGGTTTCTATAATGTGGCTCTTTGTAAAGATCGTGTCTTGGAACAGATTGTTTCTAGGATAGCACAGAGTTGTAAATGTGTACATCCACTTAGTTAGTTTGTTGGAAACCATGTCAAGGAAAGAGTCAAGGGTGTTATGGATCCAAGAAGCAAACAAGAAAAACCTTTTTCACTGTATTGCTGGTGCTCATAGGGGAGGCAACTTCCTCAATAGGTTGAAGGGGGATGGGTTGTGGCTCTAAGAAGAGGGTTTGTTGAACTCAGGGGCTTCTAACTTCTTGCAGAATGTAAATACGGAATCTCATTCTTGATTCTTGTCAACCATACATCAAGGAAATTGTTTTAAAATAATGGCTTGAATGTCTTTTCTCCTTTTGGAAAGGAAAAGGTAATGGGTGCTCTTGACAAGTTAGAGGGAGATCTTCGGCCTAGATGGTTTCTAGATGGTCTTGTGACAAAGATGTTGGTCTTATGTGCATGAAGTGATGGAATTCCTTTATGAGTTCTTTGTTGCCAAATAGAAGCCACAATGTTATTTTTATTTTTCTATTCTCCAAAAACAGGCAGAGCAGAGGACATAAAAGATTTTGACAATGAAGCATTTTTTCTCCAAAGGCTGAAAAATGTCTTTTATCTATTCCTTGAGATCTTGGTCTAGCTGTTTAAATTATGAAAATTGTTTTGTAATCACCTGCTAGCGTTGGTTGTCTTGGGAGGTTGTGTTGGGACTGATGGGCTGGTGAGTCCCTTGATTCTTTTGTTCTTTTTGTACATTGGGTTGCCTTTTTGGCTCCCCTTTCTTTTGAATGAAGGCTTCTCCTTACTAATAAAAAAAAAATTGTAGGGGGGCTTTGTAGGTTGCTATAAAGAAGTTGTCTAACAAATGGATGAAGTTCATTAACAAAGTAGTTTTTCCTAGATTCTTGGAATGCTTGTAGAAGGGAGATAAACAATGAAGTTAGGATTCATTTGTTCAGAGCTTGAGGGTTGGTGATAGGTCCCAGTCAAAAGCAAGGTAATAAGCAAAGAAAACTGTTCTGTTTAGGGCAAGAACAAACCACAAACAAATTATTTTATTTATCAATTCTAGACCCACTCTTCTTAGCACTCGAAGAGTTTACATACAAATAAAACACAACCTAAATTCTCTCTCTCCTAGCCTAAAATCACTCCACTTCATATAATGGTTGAACAACTAACTAATGGTCCTATATAATAGGCACTCTCTTTATTGACTCAACTATTGGTCCTAAACTCAAGCAACTATAACAGAAAATATCTCAACCATCATATTTGACCAAGGCACCCATGAGTCATGAAGTCCACGCATGGTACGACTCTTCTTCATGCTCGATTTTTTTGGCTTATCAATACCTCCTCCAATGCTAGGAACCTTATCCTGAAGGTTTAGGTGAAGAAACTTCTCTTCGTCCTTTTTGTCCCCTTTTTTATCTGCATGCTTCAGCCATTGCCACCACTCCATGGTTTCGGCTTTTGGGTGAAAAGAAGTTAAGGGAAACTTTTGAGAATTTGGGATGACTTGATAGTTGAAAAATTGTTCAACTCTAGAGCACCAAACCTTTGGATCATCCCCACAAAATTAGGAACATTCCAGTTTTGCCTATTGAGAAGCAAAATTATCACGACTTTCTTTCTCTACACTTCGACTATGACTTTTGAAAGAGACGAGCACATGGTTATTGCTTGTTTTGCCTGCTCGGTTGAACAATAGATCTGTAGAAAGCCCGTTGATTGTTTCATAGATCTTTGCGAGTTTATTGGCTACTCCCACCTCTATGCGGAATCGGCATTGGAGTTCCTTGAACTTAGCTTCCAAATTTTCAATATGCTCTTTGATTGTTGCCATTACAACCGCTCTGATACCATTGATAGGTTCCAGTTAGAAGTAGGGTAATAAGGCAAAGAAAACTGTTTTGTTTAGGGCAAGAACAAACCACAAACAAACTATTTTATTTATCAATTCTAGACCCCCTCTTCTTAGCACCCGAAGAGTTTAAATACAAATAAAACACAACCTAAATTCTCTCTCTCCTAGCCTAAAATCACGCCACTTCATATAGTGGCTGACCAACCAACTAATTATATAATTGGCACTCTCTTTATTGACTCAACTATTGATCCTAAACTCAAGCAACTATAATAGAAAATATCTCAACCATCATATTTGACCAAGGCACCCATGAATCATGAAGTCCACTCATGGTACAACTCTTCTTCATGCTTGACTTTTTTGGCTTATTAGTTGGAGGTTGGGGATGTTGTTTCCAAGCTAGAGATTGGGAGGCTTATGATCATATAAAGTGGGATTTTGTGCTACTTTTGAGCAAATGGGTTTTGGTTAGAAGTAGATGGGATATATGAATTTCTTCTATTAGATTTTTTATGTTGGTAAATAGGTCCTCCACAAAGTTTCTTCCAGGGCTCAGATTTTGAGAGAGGGAGATTCTCTCCCCTTTTTTTTTGGTATGATGATAAAAAGCCTTCTTATTTTGTGTTCAAAAACGATGAGAGGTGGTTTTCTCAGTGGGTTAATTGATGGGGGAAGTGGCTTTTATGTGTGTGTGTGTGTGTGTGTGTGTGCGTGTTGGGGTGGCACCACGGGACATGAGCAATGAGGGAGGCTAGAGGATTGAGATTGAAAAACCCTTTATCGTGTAAAATAGGAGTTTTTGTTCTTTGGTTAGAAAAGATTGGATGGATTAGATTTTGCATTTCTTCTATTAGATTTTTGGTGTTGGTAAACATGTAATTTCTTCTATCACAAGACATTTTCTGTGTGAACTTATGCTAATATTATTTATCTGGTAAATTATTTTAGAGAAGATTCCCATTGTTGACCTGCTAATGAAGAGGTGGCTTCTAGTCAATAAATGTTGCTTTCGTAGCATAGCCATTTGTTTGTAATCTTGCACTTTCTTTGGCATCTATAGCATTTTATCATGATTGACCAAGGTGTTAGCATTGGTGAAGTTGGTGGAGAGATGGGCAAAAGGCATAAAGGTAGGAGTGCATTGACATATAGCATCTGTATTGTTGCATCTGGGGAGAGTGCAACAATAGAACCTTTAGATGGGAACGGCTTTTTGATTCATAGCTGACAGGGTTGTTCCCTAGGACCCTTTTGATTGGTCCAGGATTCTGCTTGTCTTGTGAATCTCTCTTTTCTGGATTTTATTGATGGCTATGCAAAGCTTTAGAGGGCTTTTTCTGTTCTTAATCCTCTTTCCTTTACCCTTTCCTCCTTTCCCTTTTATCCTTTAGTTCGCCTATGTGTACTATTAGTCTTCTTGGGTTGGACCTTGCTTCTTCTTTATTTTATTTGATTTGATTTTTTTGGTACTTCAATCTATTTTATTTTGTTTGCCTGTTGAGAAAACTGGACCTATTGGAGTTGGCACTGTAATAACCTTGACTGTACGGTATCTCATTTATTAGGTGAAGGTTGGACTTGCTTTTGGAAATGAATCTTACTGTTACTTCCTTTTTGCACATCTAGGGTTTCTATGTTCTAACATTTGGTATAACTATATAACCTAATCTTGGTATTCAATCAGCCAAACAGCATTTTGTTGATGTAAAAATCTGTTCCAACTCAGCACTCAGAAAAAGAAATTTGAGTGCAAGGTGGCACAAGAGTGACCACTATTAGGGTGAATAAACGAAGCACTTTGCACATGGATGCAATATTGCTGCAATTTTTATTTTTTATTTTTTTATGAGATGATCTAGTCTATTGTTTTTTTAATGCTGGTTATTTGTTTACCATATTCTTATGCTATTAGTGCTGATTTTTTTTTATTTCTTTTTTTGCTAGTTCAAATTGAATTCTTTTCCAAGTCAAAATATATAATAGGGAAATTAATACTAACTTCTCCCGAGGTTTAGTTAAATTACATAGAACTATCCTTACACCTTGAAAGGGAAACTAAATCTTGTGCAAGTTTCTGTATAAAAAAATGAAATTTTTTATCAATATGGTTCTGGAGTGACCTGGAACAGGCTAAAAGCACAAAACACCCTGGACACTTAATGCTCCTTAATTCTATTGCATTATATATATATATATATATATAAAGAGAGAGAGAGAGAGAGAGAGAGAGAGACCATGCTGTCTTGTACTAGGTCTTTGATCTTCCAATGTTTATGGGGTCATGTCTGTCCCCATCCATTTGATATGCGTTCACTCACATTTTCTCCAAGTTTGGTTATTGTACAAGCACCACTTTGAAGCATTATCCCTGTTTAAATTCATAAGTTTATTTATTTTTCTCTCTAGCTCACTGAATGAAGAGGTTGGAATGTTTTGACAACAGAATTTCAGTTCAAGAAGTGATACAATCTTCTGTGGAGTATTTGATGGTCATGGTCCTTATGGTCATATGGTTGCAAAGAAAGTGCGGGATTGTCTTCCTCTGATTCTATGCACCCAGTGGCAAGCTAACTCAAATAATGATAAAATAAGTGACGGTAAGAATGGAAATGCTCCTGAAAGAACAAATTTGGAAGAAACTACTTCTTTTAGCATGGACGATGAATGTTATGAGTCATTGGAGGTTGATGACAATGAAAAAGCCCCTGAGATGTATCTTCCACTTAAAGAGGCCTTTTTAAAGGCTTTCAAGCTAATGGACAAGGAATTGAAGTTGCATCCAACAATTGATTGTTTCTGCAGTGGAACTACTGCTGTAACTTTGGTGAAGCAGGTAATTCTTTGCGCAATATCTTTAAAGGCTTTATTGTCAACATTTCCAGTTATACATCTGCTTCTAGAAATGGTGATTTCACAGCAAAAAGGAAAGTTCCATAAGCTTTCCATTTCATTGGACGATTGGATTACTCAAAACATTACAGAAGCATTGATCTGTGATGCTTTGACAAAAATTTGTGAACCTATGTATTGTTATTTCATAAGTTTAAGAAGAATAAAATGTTTTATTGATTAATACAGTTTAAGAAATATTATTTGCACTAACCAATCAAAATATCATGCTGACAAGAAAATCACTTTGTCACCCAAGAGGTGGAATCTTAGGTGACAAAATCCACCGTCTGACATGTATGACACAGTATTACAAAAAATCTTTATTTTTAATTTTTGTTACAATTGGTACTTGCACTTGGAACCTCCCACAAATCTTTGTTCCCATTGGGACTGTTACTTGGCAACAGGCTTCAAGGGTGCATCTTCTAAGTATTATTATCAACAGCAATTATTTTTGTACCAAAACCTCCCATAAATTTTGTACCTGTTGGGACTTGCACTAGGAATCTCCACAGACTCTCTATTGCTTTAGCATTTGTGCTAGGCCTGTTGGCATACCTTCTAATATTACTATCAACACCAATTATCTTTGTACCAAAGGATGAGCCGTCTATAGGATTGCAGTTATAAGTTTTTTATTTTCCTCTTTGTTAATAATGAAGTCTTTTGATGGCTTAAAGCATGATAACTTGTCAAATGGCATATGATCTGTTGGTAATTACTTTTTCTTTTTGTTTTTTTATTTCACTAACCACTCATCCACTCATTCAGCAATTGCTGGTTTTTTGATTTGGTGCCTAA